>JAOPSE010000014.1:80035199-80635199 GCA_029449295.1 Zea luxurians
AGGTGAGGAACTCGGACGAATGTACTCAGCCTCTTGTAACTCCGTTAATTGCTTCTTAAGTTCCTTTAGTTCTTCTACAGCCATCCTGTATGGTCGCTTAGATATAGGAGCAGTTCCAGGTAGAAGATCAATGACAAACTCCACTTCCCTATCGAGTGGCATCCCTGGTAACTCCTCTGGAACGACATCCGGAAAACTCTCTAACCACAAATGTTGTCGCCCACAAACTTCTCATCTTCTAAGAATGTTGTTAGACTGATGGTGGTAGTTACTGCAACTTCAACTTCAAATCTTTGTCCTTTGGAACTTGTGAGTTCTACGGTTCCTTTAGCACAGTGTATAAACTATCTTTACCTTTCTTAACCGTGACGTACCAAGGATCACGTCTATAGTGCTCTCTTCTAACACTATAGGGGTAGCCCATCTGGTTTAGAAACATAGGGTAGAAGGAAGAATTGTAGACAAGGCGAGTAATTACGAGAAATGTTACTGCGGGGGAATTATTAGCTAAGTAGATTAGTGTGTTATCCACTAAAGCTAATACATTACCTTATTGGTACATGCTAAGATGCCCAACTATAATGTTTCAATCAATCAAAGAAGCAAATCAAGCATTTCTCATCAGAACAATCAACCAACATTTTTAAGTATATAAAATAGTTTTGACTTGGTCTTAGGCCTCCTATCTCTTAAAATGTCATAGGGGTAGGGATTCCAAGGTGTGAAATCCATCTCGTCTAAGAGTAGAAAAGGTAAGAATGATCAGAGTGGAACAGTAGAAGATGAGACAGGATCTAGATAAGTGTAGAAAGAATCAGAGTGAGGTAAGTGTAGAATGAATCAGAATAAGATAAGTAGGTAAGGTTTTGTCCATTTCTATCTAGGTTTCGTCCTACAGTCAACATTTGCTCCACCACTTCTGTAACACCCGGTTTTAAAGGACAAAGCCGGGTGCATCTCATACATGCGCCAAAGAAGACAACATATATAATAACAGAGTGTATAGAGATAAATGTCACAAACATCAGTATTTATTACATAGCGGAAGACTTATTACAAAATAAAAGAATAACCATAAAACAAACTAAGGATCGTCGGCGCCAATGTCGACTGAGAAACGCCACCTAGATCAAGTCGAATGCCTCAGTGTTAGGCGGTTCCTCTTCGAACACCTGTTCTTCTCCTGTGGGGGGGTGTGAGACAGCAAGAGTGAGCTCACATACGTTCATAGCTTAACAAGTCGTGGGGAATAATGTGGCATGAACTCACCAAAGGTGGGAGTTCATGTAGTGTAAGGCTAATCAATGGAATAAAGGCTGAAGCTGAGCATTGCTTTTATAAGTTGGTCAAAATTTTATTAGCAATTACTAAGTGTAAGTAAATACCAAACCTTAATAATAATAAAGAAACGTAATAGTAAAATAATCCCAAATGCGATGCAAATGTCAAATTAACTTTAAGTTCCATAATTAATCATGTGAGGGTCCGAGCCGCTCATGACCGTGAGCACGGCTAGTATACTAGTTTTACACTCTGCAGAGGTTGCGCATCTTTACCCACAAGTCATGTTACCCATCTGCCAAGAGATGGCCAATCCCATACACCTCTACCGAGGAGGCGAGGCAGGGTAACACTACGAGGCCTTTACAAAGTTCCACTAGCTTCAGAAATCCCGCTACAGTTTATAGGAAGCTCCAGTGCAGGGTTCTTGCCTGACCGCCATCGCAGCAAAATCAAGCAAGGACCTCCCTACACTGACCACTCCCCTACTGCCCTTGCCCCTTTCGGATAAGGAAGACCTCCACTAGCTTTCCTAGTTAATCAGCCAAGGGCGTCCCACTAAACCCTTGTGGTAGCACTGTTTTCCCGGGTGGTCGCTCCATGTTCCCATTAATTTAATGATCTTAACATGAACAGTAATATTAACAAGATAATAAAAGAGTAATCATGAATAGTGTATCTCCATACCCAATCCACATAAAGCAATAGCAGGTACTACCCAAAAATATTTCAGGGGTGAACAAGGTATAAAGATAACCAAAACTGGGGTAACCTAAAGGATCCATCAAAATTAACCTATGCAGATCATTAAAATTAATAAGAACATGGCTGGGAAAAGTAAGTGATCAAGGGCACAACTTGCCTTCATGAGCTCCTGCTCAGCTATCTCTACTTTGTTGAACCTCAGATTCCACAGTGGCTTGCTCGTCTACTCGCATCAACACAATACATACATAGTATAGCATAAATAACATCACATCAAACATATAAATAAAATATACAGTAAAAATCTACACATTAAAATGAGATCATAGGAACTGGAATCACTAAATTTGGAGTTATAGGTTTCAAGTTATGAATTTTCTAAGATTTAATGTGCTTGAAATAGGGTTAAATGATAAATAAATTTTCTAACAGAGTTCATGTCAAAACAGTGACTCTAAGTGTTAGAGAATAATATTACAAAATTTTAGAAACTGGAATGGCTCAATTTGGACTAAAAATGGATTTTCTATGATTTATACAAGTTCTAGGGTTTATTTTCATATTAAAAATCAAATTTCCAATTCATTTAATCAATTTAACTCTGTACTGGACTGGGCCTCAATTCCTAGAAGGTCCAGCCGTCCAGGGGCTCTAGCGCAAGATTACCGAGACACAGAGAATAGTACTCTCTGGATGGCGGGTTCTATTCTTTAGAATCATAAGGTCTCTTTTGTAAAATGTACCCGCGAAGGGGTATGCCGCGGGTCGCAGCCGTTGGATCAGATACGGGCGCGCCCGATTTAATTACTACTCCAGCGAATCGGCACGCAACTCTAGCCGAAGGATCCAGGATCGACGGCTCAGATTTAATGAGGGTTTCCTATACTCCGAGCCGTCCGATCTTTCCTACGGCCCAGATCTAAAGCGCGAAGGGGTATTCGTTGTTCTAATCTTGATCGTCCATCGGAGATCCGACGGCCGAGGTGTGCAGGGAGCGAATCGGTACGCATTATCTAATCCTAGCCCCATATCACGCGATCAACCGTTAGGGCGGCTTCCCCCTAATTTCCTAACGTAGAGCACGGCGGCGCCCGGAGCTGTACCGGCGGCGGCATCGCCGGACTCGTCCTTGCGTGATTCCGACCACGAGGGCCTAATACAAACGCATCTACACGTTGCGGGGGCAAAACTGAAGTCGATTATGGTGTTCATACTCACTATAGTCGTGCAGGTGTTGCTGCCCACGACGATGTATGGTTCCGCGGCGGCGCTTGTATTCCGGCGAAGAATTCAACCGCAACCAGTCAGTTCCGCGCCGGCCAACCCACACCATCAGCACAGGCATCCGCCAAGGAGGTTTCTCTGGTGGTCAATCGGGATCGACAAAGCTTGTCTGTGAATCAACCATGGCGGCTGCGGCGGGCACGGATGTAATGGCTAGAGAGGGGCGCTCGGGTTTGAGGGGGGAGAAAATAGAGGGGAAGATAGAGCTATATACTGGGGAAGTGCTTCGGCCAACGACCGGGTCACGAGCGCCGGTAGTCCCGCCCCAGACCGCGCCATTCACGGCGAGGTAGTTGACTGACGGATCAAGGTTACACGCGATGTCCGCTCGGTTCGTTGGGGGAGAAGAAGCCCTGGCAGAGGGGTGACGCAGTGCAGTGGCTCGCGTGGAGACGGTTAGCGCAGCTCGATTTGCGGCGCAGGTGGTTGGAAGATCTGGCATCTCCAGCGGAGGACCCGGTCAACGCGATCCAGTGCTCGCGGGGAACAAAGCTCTGGCGCGTTTCAACGAAGGAGTCCGACTGACGGAGCGGCTCCACCAGTCAGCGACCGGTGCGACACCGTGCATGTTGGTGGGAGAGGCTGGCAACGGGCCCCGCGCGTCAGTCACATGGCAGAATGCTGGCGCGTTGTGGGCCGCGTGGAGGAGTGAAAAGAGAGTGGGCCGAGAGGGAACTGTTTGGCCCAAACCGAATTTTCTTTTTTTTCCATTTTCTATTCTTTTTTTCTCAATTCATAGTTTAAATTCCCATATAAATTCAAATCTTTGTGGTAAATTTGTACACAGACCAAATATTTAATTTGATCATACCCAATTGTGATGAAGTTATTTATTTATAAACTTATTTTGTGTTGTATAATGTTTCTTTCTTTCTTTCTTATTTCCAATTCTATAAGTTGTGCCTTTGTGATAAATCTAAATTCTCAAATTATTACTATGTATATATATATTTTGTAGTGTCACCATTATATTTAATCAATGCACAAACAAAACTCCAACATGGTGCAAGGTTTTTTTTTGTTTTAGTAAAGAATTATTCTCTTTTAATTAGGTTTAGTCAAATGTCTCAAGAAGTGGATGGTAAATCACATAAGGAGATCAACTCTTTATAAGTCTTATAATTTTGGGTACTACATAAACAGGATGTTGCACTAGATAGGCATGTCCTTCTTCTGCTCGCTCGACTACCAACGCGGTGCTCACCACGTGAGTCGTGCAAGAGATATATAGCAGCAAATCTTCAGCTCGTTGAGTCGACGTGGCTCGTCATGGCGGTTTCAGCACCGGCGGACTTTTTGAGTGCGTCTAGGGCTTCCTGTGCTTCTGAAGTCTACTGAAACTTGTCCACCTTCTTGAGTAACTTATAAAATGGTAAGCCTTTTTCTCCCAGCCTGGATATGAATCTGCTCAGGGCTGCCATACATTCGGTAAGTCTTTGAACTTTCTTCTGTGATCAAGGTGCTTCCATCCTCATGATAGCTTCGATCTTTTCTGGATTAGCTTTAATTCCCCGGTGGCTGACAATAAACCAGAGTAATTTTCCTGCTGGTACCCTGAAAACACATTTTTCGGGATTAAGCTTCCATCTATATCGCCGTAGACTGTTGAAAACCAGCTGTAAATCTTCAATGAAATTTTCCGAATTTTCTGTTTTGATTACCATGTCGTCCACATAAGCTTCCACACGCTTGCCCCAGTGATCGGCTAAGCATGTTTGAATAGCTCTCTGATAAGTCGCTTTAGCGTTTTTGAGGCCGAAAGACATGAAGGTATAGCAGAAAGCACCGAATGGAGTGATGAACGCTGTTTTTTCCTCGTCTTCTTTCGCCAGTCTAATCTGATGATACCCAGAGTAGCAATCAAAGAAGGACAACATAGAACATCCAGCGGTGGACTCTACCATCTGATCTATCCTAGGGAGCCCGAAGGGATCCTTTGGACAGTGTTTGTTGAGATCCATATAGTCGACGCACATGCGCCAATCCACCTTATTATTTTTGAGTACAAGAACAGGGTTAGCTAGCCACTCGGGATGTAACACCTCTCTAATAAATCCAGCCGCGACCAAGCGAGCCAGCTCAGCGCGAATGGCCTCTCTCTTGTTGGGCGTGAAACGATGTAATTTTTGCCGAATCGGCCTCGCCTGGGGGTAGACCTTCAATTTGTGCTCGACCAGTTCTCTCGGGACTCCCAGCATATCCGCAGGTTGCCATGCGAATACGTCTCGGTTATCTTGCAGGAACTGGACGAGCGCGCCTTCCTATTTGTTATCCAGGCTGGAGCTGATGATGGCAGTATTGCGTTCATCAGCGAACCCGAGGTTGATCCTTTTAGTTTCTTCAAAGGCCGCATAGAGGTCACAGCTTGAGCCTCGTTCGTGGGTACCGCGAGGTCTTCTTCAGGCTTAGAGTTTGCCTGCACAGACGAAGTCGCCGATGGTTTGGTGGTGAGGGCCACCTAGATGGCCACTCGGAAACATTCTGCGGGCGCCTTGGAAGTCAGCGCACACAATTATGATTCCTTGTGGTCCTGGCATCTTCAGTATCATGTATGTGTAATGTGGAATGGCCATGAATTTCGTTAGTCCAGGCCTCCCGATGATGGCGTTGTACCCGCAGTCGAAGTTCGCCACCTCGAACCTCAGGTACTCGGTTCTGTAGTTTTCCTGAGTCCCGAAGGTGACCGGCATGTAGATGTGGCCCAGCGGATATTCTCCTTCAGTCGGCACGATGCTGAAGAAGGGTGTGTCCGACTCATGGAGCTCTTTGAGGTGAACTCCCAATCCTTGGAGCGTCCGGGGGAAGGTGACGTTGATGCTGCTCCCCCCGTCCACTAATACCTTCTTCACCCTGCTCTCTCGGATCACCGGATCAACAAGGAGCGAGTATTTGCCTGGGTGATCGAAGTTAAGCCACTAATCTGCCCGAGTGAAGGTGATCGGGTGCTCCGACCATCGGTACGGAGCGGGAGGACCGGTGGTCGCCACCAGTATTTAGCGATCGTTGAGCTTTTGTTGTCTCTTGTTTTCCTGCGATCCGTGTCCGCCGAAAATGACGTTGACCTCTCTGTCGACATGTGGGAATGCTCCTCCTCCTCCCTCCTCTTGTTGTTGGGGTTGTCGCGGTTCTCCCGGTCCTCCCCGCGGCGGAGGAGGGGGTAGAGGTTGGAAGGGTCGGCCGTGCCCGACGGAGTGCTTGAAGTCTCTACAGTTCCGAAGGGTGTGGCGCATGTCTTTGTGGTATGGGCACTAGGCATCAAGGATGTCGTCCAGCGTGCGTTCGCCTCCCCGATGTCCTCCTCGGGCGCGAGAGGCGGGCGGTCCGGTGGCATGGACCTCTTCGCGAGGCCTCTTCTTCCAACGCTTGTCGGGCTGTTGGTTCGTGTCGCGTCGCGGCGCTGCCGGTGCCGGCTTCGTTCCTCCGATGAGGTCCCAAGCTCGCTCGTCGGTGGTGATATAGAGGTCGGCTTCTCGGAACAGCTGTTCGGAGGTAGTCGGCGTCTTCTGCAGTATGGTTCGGACGAAGGCTGAGTCATCGGATCCCCAGTAGAAGTCTTCGATCACCGCCGCTTCCGCGACCTTGGGGATACGATTTCTCATGGTCTAGAATCTTTTGAGGTACGACCGGAGAGTTTCATCCCCCCCGACGCTTGATGGATTTGAGGTCCCACGGCTGCGCCGGCTTGTCGGAGATGGACTAGAAGTTGGCGATGAAACGTCGACTAAAATCACTCCAGTCGTCGATGTAGTGTTGTGGTAGGTGTCGCAGCCATTGCAGTGCATCTTGCCCGAGGACGATGGGCAAGTACACAGTCATCACGTCCTCGGTTGCCCCGGCAGCTCGGGCAGCGGTGGTGTAGACGGCCAGCCAGCCCCCTGGATCCTGCTTAGGTTCATATTTGTCAACGTTGGATACCTTGAAGTTAGGGGGCCATTGAATGGCTCTGAGGCGCGGAGTTAGTGCCAACATTCCACACGTGTCCTCCTATCGTCGGGGATGATGTCTGTCCCGGGGAGGGGAGGGGTTGTCGTGGTGCCTCGACCGTCCCCGGGTGGTGCCGCCAGTCGAAGCCATTGCTGACTCGGTCCTGGTGGCCTGACTCCGGGATGGGATGCCGTGGTCCCTGTCGTATTCTTCCCGACGACGTATCTCGCTCTCATGTCGTCGTTCGCGTGAAGCGTTGATGGAGCTCCGTCCGTCCCGCCGACTGTTGATGGCATGTCGTAGATCATTCGGCGGATGCGCGAGGGGTAGAAGATGGTTGGCTACTCGAGTGAACAGTCGCCGGTAGCCCTCGGCATTGGGAGTCCGAGGGAGACCGTCGGCTATCCAAGCCAGTACTCCGCCGACTTCACTCGGCGTGTTCAAGGCTCGGGCAAAGTCGGGGTTCAAGTTGCGCCCGAAAAATGGATTTTCCCGATGTTGTTTTGTTTCCTGTTTGGCCTGTTCTTGAGCTCGTTGGCGATCGCGTCGTTGGGAATTCCTCCTTTCCCGGAAGACACGCTCTTCCGGGGTTTCTCCCATCTCCGAGACCTCGTCTCGTGACACAGGCTGCGTCAGGTCCCGCTCTCCGGCTTCGTGATGTCACCAGATATTTCGGCGTCGGTTCCTTCGTCGGCGGGATTCCCGCTGAGGAGGTTCCTCTCCAGGTGCAGTCGGCTCGTCGTCGGAGATGGGGGGCGACTCCACTCTCCCGATGAAGAGGACGTTGGGGTAGAATGGTGCAGCTGTCGTGACGATCTTCTCTCTATTCTCCTTTGAGGGCAGAGGCATAGAAAGAACAACATGCTTCCTCCCAATTTTATTTGTTTCTTTATTTCTTGTGATTCATGTCCATTCTTTTGTCGGAGAGGTAGACAGTGGAGTTTTCCGGGTTGACGGCCCCTGGGCTTCTGGCTTGCCAGAGGCGATCTTTTTTCGAAGCATTGGAGGTTGCGCCTTTTCTTGCCTTGCCCCGATTTTCCTGGAGATTTTTGAGGAAGATCTTCTCTCCGTCGGATCCGCAATGCGATGCAGAGTTCTCTCCTCATCCGCTACAGATGAGATGGATCCGAAGCAGAATGTGGACCCAGGGCGGAAGACGATCTCGTGCAGGAAGGTGACGGCCATTGAGCTAGCTTGGATCGATGACACACCCCCTACCTGGCGCGCCAGCTGTCATTGTTTTGGGTCCGACCGCACACCCGGGGTTACCCCTCAAGGTGCTTTTAGAAGTAGGACGGTGATATCGACTGTAGCTCAATGGTTCGTGCCGGTTGCACGAGAAACAGTAGACAATGGTTTATAGGTTCGGGCCGCTTTGAAATGCGTAACACCCTACGTCCTGGCGAGAGTGCTTTATGTGGTGGGTTACAAGGTAGTTCTCTGGTGCGAGGGACGTAGAGAGTTGGGGTGGATGGCTGAGTAGTGAGTTCGATCTCTTCTGAAGGGGTGCCCCCTAGGCCTTATATATTCGACCGTGGGGCAATACATGCAGATATGATAACCACGTGCACCTAAGAAATAGTGAACCGATTGAGTCTATCTCCCCATAGTTCCGCCGACCCATCCTCGCTCGGTTCCGTCGTACGGGGCTCCAGCGCGGGAAGGTCGGGTCTCTGTTGTGATTACTTGCTCGAAGTCGTTGGGCCGTCCGGGCTTGCACCGATCAGGCCTTGTGCCGATCCGCTTCACTGGTCGTCTCTCCCAGGCCCACCAGGAGATGACCTCATGAATTATGGAGCCATTGGGCCCTTTGTGAGGTCTTTTATCCTTCTGGTGGACCCGGGGGATATCTGTCCCCCACAGACACTCCGTAAAGCCTTTGTCGAGTGACCGACAACAAATACTCGACAAAAAAGTTGTTGTCGATGTACAGTTCATCGAGACATATGCCGAAAGTCATACTCGACAAAGAGTTTGATGAATGTTTTTTGGTATTTGTTGAGTGCTCCATAAAAAGTATTCGACAAAAAACTCGTTGCCGATGTATAGTTCATCGAAACCTTTTTACCAAGAGTCCCACTCGACAAAGAGTTTATTGAATGTTTTCTGGGCTAACAGCTGTGTCCGATAGTGGTTCTTGGAACAATTATCTGGAAGATAGTTTTTTTTTCACCGTGTGGTGAAATGGTCATCAATAATATAGTTGATCACTCGATTGATCACTTTGTACAAACCTAGAATCATGAGCGTCGGGGTTGTTTTCTATCAGAATTTGTTGCCCCTAGGTGGATGATTTGTGTAAATAGAATCGAAGGGGTAATTTCCCTGCTTGCTGCACACAGAAAAATGAAACAATAAAGGGTTGCCAAAAGAAAGGAATTGCGGTGTCCGAGTGCGGTCTACATTAATAAGATGTCAGCTGCAAATACTTTTACAACCAGCCGTTGATTGTATTATTAAACTTGCTCTTAGCATGCTCTCCCTTTCTTATAGTCTACTACGAGAACTATGACAAAAGTTTCTTTTGATAGAGGGATCAACTTAAAAAAGAAAATATAAACAGGCTAAATGAGACATTCTGTGCCAACCTAAGGATCAAGACGGTCTAGGGATTCAGAATATAGAAATACAAAATAAATGTTTACTTAGCAAATGGTTGTTTAAACTTTTGAATGAAGATGACGTTTGGCATAACTTTCTTAGACGGAAATACCTTAGAACCCAAACTCTGACAAAGGTTTCTAGAAGGTTGGGGACTCACATTTTTGTTCGATCTCCCGAAAGTGAAGGATTCTTTCTTTAGTCTTGGTTCCTTTATCCTAAAGGATGGGAAACATATTAGATTCTAGGAAGATACATAGCTATATAGACAATCTTTGATGTTTAAATACCCTGCTTTATATTACATTGTTCGCAGGAAGAGTGTTTCGATAGCAAGTGTATTTGCTAGTGTTCCTTTACAAATTTCTTTTCGGAGATCTTTGGTGGGAGAAGATTTATGGAATTGAACTAGGCTAGTTGCTAGTATTTCTCATATTCAACTTAGTGAAGGGAATGATATTTTCAAATGGAATTTATTACCTTCAGGACAATTTTTTGTTAAATCCGTGTATAGATTTTAAATGAATAGTGCCAAGGTTTTTTTTTATCACAAACCTTCGTGGAATCTTAAAATACCATTGAAGATAAAGATTTTTCTGTGGTACTTACTCAAAGGGGTTATTTTAACAAAAGATAGCCTAGCTAGGCGTAATTGGCATGACAATAAAAAATGTGTTTTCTGTTATTCAGATGAGTCTATACAACACTTGTTTTTTAAGTGCCATTATGGTCGGTTCTGTTGGAGGCTCGATCACTGTTGTTTTGGCCTCAGTATACCTAGATCAGTGAAACATTTTTTTTTGGATCTTGGCTTTTACGGGTAACATCAAAAATAAAAAAATGATTTGTATAGGTGTCGCAGCATTATGTTGGGCTATCTGGACTAGTAGGAATGATTTTGTTTTTGACAAATCCTCTATGATTACTTATTTGAGGTGATGTTTCGAGTGACACATTAGCTTAGACTTTGGGCTAAACTTCATAAGGACGAAGAGGATATAATAAAGGTGGCATATAGGCAATTGGAGACAACGTCTATCCAAATCTTCACTCACTTTAGCTAGAGATTTACGAATAGGATCACTGTTGTTTAGATGTCATCAAAGTCTGTTTTGTTTTTCCTATTTGTTTTGTTCCCCGGGGAATTCAGTTCGGTGGTTTTTGTTATGTTGGCCATACTTTACATGTGAGGGGAAGACCGAAATGATGTTTTTCCATTATCTAAGAATGATAACTATGACCATTGTTTCGTCAAATGTTTTTTAAATAGCTTTCAGCTCTTTCAGTAAAGATTTGCTCGTGAAGCCGATTGTAAAAAAATATTACTACTTTACTACTAACTGTACCTTATTTTCCGAGCTTGATTGATTTTTGTGTTAACACAGCAGCAGACTAACAGAATTATTCCGGCCGCTGCATCAACACTAGATGCACTTCGACCGAAAGCCGAAAGAACGGCAGCTGCTTTTGTGATCAACCGGCCGGCGAGGCGAGCGATTTCAGCCGCATCAAAAATCAGAACCAGCTCGACACGACACGAGACGACAATGGCGGAGCGAGAGCGAGCGACGGAGCGAGTCTCTCTCACCTCGCTCTCCTCACTTCCTCAGTCTATGACATCGGAAGATGACGTCATCGGGAGCTCTTCCTCGGTTCCTCCCACCTTCCTGGCACCTTCCTCTCACCTTCCTCTTCCCGCGAGCACACTGTGCGAGCGCCGCCCCGGCACACATTGCGCCTACCTGCCTATATAAAGGAATGGCGAGCGCTGCCGTGCAACTCTGCCCAATCCATACCAACGCACCCAAATCCTCCTCCTCCTCCTACTATTCGAGCAGCTAGCCCAGCCAATCACTCTGCTGAAAATAGCTTCGAGACCTTGGCGCACAAGAAACCGTGAACTATCGATCATCCCTGCGATAGCAAGCGCAGCAATGGCGGCGAAGCGTCTGTACAACGGGTACGAGCAGGACGGGGACCAGCCCAATGACAAGCGCATGCGCCGGCTGCCGTCCTTCTCGACGTACGGGAGCCGCCTGCTTTCTTTCTTTCTTTCTTTCTTTCTTCCGAGCTGGAGCTTCACTGACTGACTATTGGCGTCGAATTCCAGGGTGATCCGGGAGGCCATGATGCAGAAGCACATGCAGAGCTTGTTCAGGTGTCTGGAGCCCCTCCTCCGCCGAGTGGTAAGCGACAGCTCGATTCGCTCCCATTTCTTCTCGCGAGTCGAGCCAAGCGAGCAGGCATCCTGATCCCTGAAGATCGCTCTGTTTCGGGCCAACGTTTCGTTCAGGTGAAAGAGGAGCTCCATGCAGGGCTGACGCTGATGCAGAGCCCGCGCTACATCGAGAGGCTGCCGGCGGAGCGGGCGGCGTGGAGGCTGGCGTTCCGGACCCCGCCGCAGCTGCCCATCTTCACGGGCAGCAAGATCGAGGACGAGGCCGGGAACCCGCTGGAGGTGATCCTGGTGGACGCGGACACGGGCTCGCCGGCCGCGCTCCCGCAGGCGCTGCGCGTCGAGCTGGTCCCGGTGTTCGGCGACTTCCCGCAGGACGGGCGCGAGGACTGGTCCGACGACGAGTTCCAGAGGAACGTCGTGAAGGAGCGCGCGGGGAAGCGCCCGCTCCTGACCGGCGACGTGAGCCTGGCCCTGAGGGACGGGCGCGCCACGGTGGGCGAGCTCCAGTTCACGGACAACTCGTCCTGGGTCCGCTGCCGCAAGTTCCGCATCGCCGCACGCGTGGTGCCCGGCGCCTGGGACGGCGCCCGCGTCCAGGAGGCCATGACCGAGGCCTTCATCGTCCGGGACCACCGCGGCGAGCTGTACCGCAAGCACTACCCGCCCGTCCTCGCCGACGACGTCTGGAGGCTGGAGAAGATCGGCAAGGAAGGCGCGTTCCACAGGAAGCTCAGGAGCAGCAACGTCGGCACCGTGCAGGAGTTCGTCAGGATGCTGATGGTGAAGCCCGACGAACTGCGCGCGGTGAGTTTGCGCTCTCTCCCAGAACGTTAGCTTGGTCCCCATTTCGTTTCGTCCTCCGTGCTGGTTGGTACTGATGGGCTGCCCTGCTTGACTGTTTCTGTGCGGGGGTCCAGATTCTGGGCGACGGCATGACCGACCGCATGTGGGAGGCGACGACGAACCACGCCAGGACCTGCGCCACCGACGACAAGGTGTACGCGCACGGCACGCCGCACGGCACCATCTACGTGGACTCCGTCTTCAACGTCGTGAGGGTCGACATCGGCGGCGCGGAGTGGCCGCTGCACCAGCTGAACAGAGGCCAGACGGTGAGTCGTCCACCGTCTCCGAACAGAAAAGAAGGGGCAGAGCGCCAGAGCTCCATGGATTTCGCTTGTTCTCTGACACGTACGTACTCTGTTTCCGGTCCCGGCAGATGGTGGTGCAGCAGATGCTGCAGGACGCGTACGAGCACCGCCACAGCCTCCAGGAGGCCGAACCCTTCATGGTCCATGGCCACGCCGCCAGCGACGTCCCACTGCTGCAGAGTAAGTGCCCGATTACCCTC
The DNA here is from genome assembly GCA_029449295.1 of Zea luxurians. Classification (NCBI taxonomy): domain Eukaryota; kingdom Viridiplantae; phylum Streptophyta; class Magnoliopsida; order Poales; family Poaceae; genus Zea; species Zea luxurians. The sequence goes on from JAOPSE010000014.1 coordinate 80,048,525, forward strand.
CATACCGTTAGGGGTTCTTCCGCCTTGTGATTCCCCTGCAGCTGTTGTAACATCCTGTGCACGGGTGGTGCGCGACTTGCAGACGCGGTGCCGGCGCTGGTGGACACGCCGCCGCTCTGGTTCCCGAACGCCGCGGAGATGGACTTCCCCGTCGACGACGTGGTCCCCGTTCCCCAAGCCAACAGCAGCTTCGGCTACCAGTGGACTGGCCAAGCGTTCCACATGCCAGGTTAACCCAGTGATCCCGAACAAGATAAACAAGTGACCCAGGTGAAGATCACTTGCAAGGTTCCAGTTCCAGCAATAGGATGTACATTAACAAAATACTGCTACGCGGTTATATGTCCAGGATCAGGGTCGGTCTGTCTGTCTGTCTGTCTGTCTGTCCAAGTAACAGCAGGGTTTAAGGGTAGGTGAAACTTGAGCGGCCCTTCCCTGCATTCGCCGGACGCGCCGAGCGTCCGCGGGCAGCGAGAAGCGGCGACCAAGTGCAAGATTCTTTTGTTTGATTCGTATCCTTTGTTTTTGTTGTAACTTCTCAAGTTTTTCCGTTCTGCCTGGCCAAGTACTAGCGTCCTGCTCTTCTCCCAAGATTGGGTTGCATTGCATGTAAAAAAAATGTAACGCCGGAGCAGCGATGCTTTGGGGGCTGGCGAACAGGTGTGGTATGCCTACAATACAAAGGCTAGCAAGCAGAACTGGCTGGGTAAACACACAGCTCTGCTTTCTTCTTCTTCGACATTTTCGCAAGTTTTTTTTTTGTGTGTGTGTGTCCTGTAAACATCAAGGTCTCAATAAAGAAAGGGAACCGCTTTTTCATGTACATAAACACCAGTGTTTGTTTGAGATCTCCCGGTTCTTTTCTGCTGTTCCAAACAGTTGTGTTGTGTTGTTTCTGCTGTTTCAAACAGTTGTGTTGTGCCTGGTAGATCAGGAGATGGTAGGTGAATGATGCCTGGAGGTGAGACAAACACTTGACCGTAGAGCAGCTGCTGGTGCTTCAGTGAAAACTCCGGCAAAAGCATTGCATGGCAGCTGACAGCATGAGTCCATAGAATAGTCAGTCGTCTTGTTGCACCTCTCCCTGCACAAAAAGCCCTTCGGAGAGCAACCATTGGAGCAGAACAGGCACTGGCAGGTGGATATCCCATGCCAAGCAACGCGTCCGTCGTCGGAGAAGTCCAAGTCTCTTCGACAGCTGCATGTTTGCGCGTGAAAGAGAAGAAGAAGAAAGGGAAAACGATTAGTTATGAATAGTGTTTTTTTTTAAAAATGCGTCTCCGGTTTACATAGAAGTAGCTATCAAATCCTCAAAGAGCTTGCACCAGGCATCAGCAATGTGCTTCTGCTTTTTTTTTTCAAAGCACTCAAAGAGGATATGGTGCGAGCTCTCCTCAGACCACCCGCAAATTTCACAGGTCGGACAATGGACGTTTCTTTTCTAGCTCGGCACTGAATTCTTCCTTTGGTTGGCAGCCACATGAACAATCGCACTCTTAGAGGAGAAGCGTTCTTTCAGATGAACTCAGAACATTGATCTGGCACCTGCCATCTGGCCTTCAGGAGCTAGTAGACTGCAGAGGAATCCAGCTTCCCTACTCTATAGGATAGGAGGGTCTTGTTCATTAGAAAGGGCCGTCTGCGTCATGATGCTCCTAACCTGTTGAAGATCGGTACGAGCTTGGTCTGAAAGACGTGGCACAAAGGCCGTGTTGAGATTTTAAATGATTGCTTCAGCTACTGTTGCGGCTCCCTCCGAACACAGTGGCTCAAAAGCGCCGGGAAGCGCTCCGCTAAGCCATCGTCTCCGTTCCAGACGTCCGACCACAAAGACGTAGATATGTGCCATCCCAAAATGAGACAGATGTCAAGCCTTGAACTCTTGATAGAGGGGGAGAATTGATCTTACGAGGTGTCGGTCCATGGGGATAACTATCTTCTCCGGCGAAGTTATACTCTCTGCCGCAGGCTTGGTTCTAGGGTAGCAGCCCTAGGCGCTTGAGAGTCATTGCAAGAGAGAGATTGGTTTGATAATATATTCCTTATTCCTTTGTCTCCTGCGTACAGGCCTATATATAGGCCACCGGTTGACCAACTAGGCAACCACTAATTAGGCAAATGACTAATTGAAATTATCTCCCCTACAATTTAGGTCTATCAATTTAGCCACCAAATCAGTCACTTTCCTTTGCCGTGCCTTCTTTACACGCGCTTTCCTTTGCCATGCCTTTCTTGTACGCGCTTTGCTTTGTCATGCCTTCCTTACGCGCGCTGCTGCCAGCGCCCCCTGCGGCCTCTCGCTTTTGGCGCGCATAGGTGCGGCCCCACATGAGTGATCGCTCCCTATGATGCCCATGACACGAGGTTCCAGTGTGTACCCTGCAATTCAGTTCTTAGAGTAGCCAGATTTAAATCTTCGCCGAACTCATTGTGTTCAAATTTAAGTAACCTGCGCACCGGTTTAATGAGGCAGACATTTTGAGTTCCAAAATCTTTGATGCCCAAACCGCGCAAGTCCTTGGTGGTGCAAACTTTTTCTTAAGCAACTAGACTCTTTGCCGATGAAATCTCAAGAGTTACCTGCCCAGAGAAAAGCTCTTCTTCATCTGTCGACTTGTTGAATAACCTTAGTGGAACCTGCAAAGTTCACACCACATACACCAATTGACTGTCAATCACCGAGTTGATTAGAACAACTCTCCGTATTGTATTGAGCAAAGAGGCTTGCCAGGAAGAAAGGTATTTATCTGTTCTTTCAATATATGTATTAAACAATAAGGTTGATGAAAACTTTAGTTTAATTTTTTGCTAATTTAGTGCTAACCATTTAGACTAAACTTTTTGTTGAATATGATTAGATAGGGTCTACTTAAGGGCTTGTTCGGTTTGAAGTGGTTTGATGAAGATTGAAGGAGATTAAATCCCCTCCTATTCAAATTTGTATAGAAGGGGATTTAATCTCCTCCAATCCTCATCAATCTACTCCTAATCGAACAAACCCTAAGGGTTGATTTGGTAACAAGTGGATCACGGGGGGATTGCAAAGGATTACGGGGGAAATAAACTAATTTCTCCCTCAATACCTTCAATCCTCCCGTGATCCCGGGTCACCAAATCAGCCCTAAAGGTGGTGGACTACGCAAAGGTGATAGAGATGGAGATTAAGATCACATGCATGTAAGTGTTCACCAAATGGAGAGGTTGTCGTATAAAAGCTGTTAAGTAACCCTAGTTAGGGTTATATGGGCAAATACCGACTTTGCCCCTGAGGGTCTCACATCTCTATATAAGGAACCTGTACACCCCTTCATAAGATAGAAAAGAGAAAGAGGTCAGAGACTCAATCCTATATCCTGTGTCTCGTGTGTTTCCTCTATCGTGCTTATGGGAATGGAGACGTGTCCTCTACAACTTCTTGCGCCTCTATTGCTGACGGGAGGGAAGGCAGCGGATCTGGTGATCCGTGGTAACGTAGTTCTCAACACGTTATCAACACGCTCTACCTCGATATTGCTGCGGGATTAGATCTGCATCAACTCTCCGTCAAGCCGGTAGGTCCCCGGCCTAGCCGAACTGTCCTACGCGACTGTTTTCGATTACTCCTCTACGCAATCAAACAGTATAATTTTTTTTAGATCTAATGTTGGTGGAATCTTGTCATCGCCCCACCATGTCCGGTGGGACTCCACTCGATCTGCCCTGATCACCAGAGTTCGCGCTCGCCTTGGAGTTGCGACCGCGCGTCGGACCTGCACCGCTCGCCCGCACATCAGATATGCTCACGCCGTGCTGAAGGCCGTGCGCCTGAGCTGAGGCCGCGCTAGGAGCCGCACCCATGCCAGCAGTCGCGCGGCCCTGGCAGCCATGTTGGTGCAGGCCATGCCAGCAGTCATGCCGTGCTGGCAGTCGTGCCAGGAGCAGCACCCGCGTCTGCAGTCACGCCGGGGCCAGGCTGCGCTGGGAGCCGCATCCGCACCGCAAGTCGTGCCATGTCTCATGGAGATGAAGACCAGTTTGGTCCTATTCTTGTGCGGCTGCATGGAGATAAGGACATACGAGAAAAAAGTGTTCGCACTATTCCATGCGTTTGTGCCATGAAAAAAGCCACGTGGGCCCACTTCCCTTTGAGCAGTGAACGAGTCAGCCGGACGCAACTACTTCAAGCAGTCTATCCATGCAAGACTCCTCGAGTAGGCCCCCCTATTTTATATAAATAAATTCATGTTGAATTTAAACAAGTTAAAGTTGTATGTTTACTTTTACGTAGTAATCTCTACTTTAATTAATTATTTCTTGCAGTAAATAATTAAGCAAAAAGTACATGTCTAAATATGGAAATGCTTTTTACACCTGACGTGTTATGCTCATGCAATAATTTTGGTGTTTATTTTTCTGCTTTTATTTCTCGTAGCAGATAATTCTTAAAATGCATGTAAAGTCTATATTGTGCGTACTTAAATCGCTCTAGATATTTATATTATGTTGAGCTTTTGGACTCACGTCGAGTGATTAAATTGTATAGTGGGTACTCGGACACACCGATCAGACAACATTGTTAATCGGCTGAGTTATGACATTGGCTGAGAATTGGCTGCGCCCTGGCAACACGATGCAGTATTTGTGTCGTACGAACTTGGATGCGTCATGTGATTGCTATGTCGCGCTCTCGCTTAATCGGATCGCTCCCGTTGAGTCGGACCGCCATTGTGAAAGCTCTCTTGTGAGTTTTGGTGTTTGGATGACAACTCAATTAAAGGACTAACAAGTGTACTAAGTGTTGAACAGGTGCTTAAGGTAAAGCCTACAGGGTTCAACACAAGTGAACAAATGTGATGGTCCAAGAACTGGATTATGGATACATAATGGACATCACAAGTAAGATGGACATTGCATAAAGTGAGACTCGGGTGCGTAGCTCGGAGATAACTGATCAAGCCAAGGACGGAGGCAAGAAGAGCTTCGAGGTACCAAGTGCACGGGAGAAAGTCAAGGAGGCTGAGGAACCCAAAGCCAAGGGTGAAGAAGAAGGCTTGCAAGGTCAAGGGTGATCGAGTTGAGAACAGCTACGGCACATCGAGGATCACTACATAAGGACGTGACTTACAACCAATGAGATAACAGCTACAGTTATGTGGTGTAAGTCATAAGGATCAAGACCAAGCTCTAAGAAGGAGATCAAGGTCACTAGAAGGAGAACAAGTGTCAAAACCAGAACTGGAAGCAGCCCAAAAGAGCTAAGTTCACCTTGATCTTTAGTTTGGGTTGTTCCTATGTTTGGAGATGTTCTATGTGACCTTTGCAGGATGTTGGAGCTAAGAAATGTCAATCTAGATCAAGTCAAGCCGACTTGATGATTTATGAGTCCAACATCAAAGCTCAAGCATGTGAAATGGTATAGATGTAATAATTAAGAGAAGGTATGTTTCAAGACTTAGTACATTGATTTTGTGGACTAATATACTTGTCTAAGTGTTAGAAACAGAAAGAAGAAGAAAAGGAACGAGGTGCAAAAGGCTTGGTTGTGTACAGCCAAGGTTCTGCTCAGTCTGGGTGCACCGGACTGTCCGGTGGCTCACCGGACAGTGTCCGGTGGTGCACCGGACAGTGTCCGGTGCGCCAGGCTGGCTCGAGCGTACTGGCCGCTCTCGGGAATTCATCGTCGACGTACGGCTATAATTCACCGGACTGTCCGGTGTGCACCGGACTGTCCGGTGAGCCAACGGTCGGCAGGGCCAACGGTCGGCCGCGCAATCTGTGCGGGACACGTGGCCGGGCCAACGGCTAGAAGAAGGCACCGGACTGTCCGGTGTGCACCGGACATGTCCGGTGCGCCAACGGCTCCAAGACTGCCAACGGTCGGCTTCGCCGTAGAAGGAAAGAAATCGGGCACCGGACTGTCCGGTGCACCACCCGACAAAAAGCTGATATTGCCTTCCAAATGAAGTCCAACGGCTCCTAGGCCCCTTGGGTCTATAAAAGGGACTCCTAGGCGCCTCCAAGATGTGAACAAGCGCAGCCAACAAGTGTAGACATCACTCGAATCAATTCTCACTCTCCCTCTTGTGTGTAACTCTATAGTTTGTGTAGAAGGCACAGCTATAAGCCTTTAGAGAGAGGAGAAGTGCTGTTAAGAGCTAGAGCAAGGTCTTGAGCGTATCGTTACTCTACCGAGGTGCTGCCGAGAAGTTTGTAAGCAGCTGCGGTGTTGTTGTAACCCATCTCAATAGTGAAAGGCTCTATCTGTCATACTGACAGATCTGAGAAAACGGAGGAAGGAGTTGAAATAGACTCCAAGCCCAGGTGTGGCTAACTCCAACGAGGACTAGGCAAGCATTTCAGGCTTGGCCGAACCTCGGGATAAATCCTTGCATCTGTGTGCTCTGTTCTGTATTATATCCTGACTCTCTGCCTTACTCGATTTTATATCTGCACTTCAACACTTATCCGTGGTATAAGCTTTATTTGAAGTGCAGGACATTTTGAGACAGGATCTCCGATTCCGCTGCAACCAACTCGAAGGATCTTCTCATTCCATTGCGTTCTAGTCTTCGAGTAGAGTAAGAATTTAAGTTTTAAATTGATAAGTTTTATTCGCCTATTCACCCCCCCCCCTCTAGGCGACATCCAGATCCTATTCCCGGGTCAAAGGGAACTTTCAATTGGTATCAGAGCTAGCCTCTCCAGTGTGGGCTTAGCCGTCCGGAGATGACGATGTCGTCACAAGAGGTAATTGTGGAACTTCTTTTAGGCGATGGCTCTAATTACAAGTCTTGGTCTGTCTCTATTTATAGTGCTTTCATGAGTGTTGATCCTGATTTGAGACAGGTCTTTAGTAGTAGTATTTTTCACTCCAATATTAGTAAAAATCCTTCCAATGAAGAACTAAGATGTCTAACTCTAAATCACCATGCTTGCAACATCTTAGTCGATTCTCTATCTAGAGGTGCCTATTTTGCCATCATGAGTAGTGATAGTGATCTATTTGTTGATGCTCATGATTTATGGAATAGGATTAAAGAAAAATATTTTTGTGGCAAACTGTGATGCTCCTACTCCCTATATTACTTGTGATACTAACCATTCAAAGGGAGAAGAACAAGAACGATGGCACCCAAACGATGAATCCACCTCGTCGACAGGTTTGTTCTCCACTAGTGATAAATGTTTTATTGCTAACAATGACGGTGGAGACGAAAGCCATGATGAGGAGGAATATGAGGATGATAGCGAGGATGAATCTTCATCACAAGGTACATTTTTCTATACTGCTTCCACTGACATTAATGACAGGGAAAATGAGACCGATGATGTGGAAGAAGAGGAGATTCGCCGTTTCTACAACCATCTCAACAAAGCGGACAAAGCTCTCTTGGTTAAGTTGTTGAGAAGAAACAAGGAACAAGGCGAGACGCTTCTCAGGCTAGAGGAGACTCTCAACAAAACCAACGACAGCCTAGAGAAGATGACCAAAGAACATGAGAAGCTAAAGCACTCTCATGGGAATTTGGTCCAACGGTATGAATCGATTTTAATTGAGCAAAGAAATAATCATGATGTATTATCTAATGCTGCTCAACTTAAAATTGAAGATTCTATGCTTAGGAATCAAGTAGAATTGTTAAGTCATGATAACCTTGCTCTTACTGAAAAATATGACTTATTGTCTTGTTATCATGATAATCTCTTGGATAGACATATCATGCTTGAAGTTGCTCATGAGGTCGTAATTACGAACTTAAATTCATGTGAACTTCATTCTTGCACAAGTACACATTTAGATAATTCATCACCATGTGCTAACCCCTGTTGTTCAAAAGAAAGCCAATGTTTGAATAAGCATCAAGCTGCAGGGTCTCAAAAGAAATTGTGTGGGAACAAGAAGCAAAGACAACTGAGGAGAAGACATATTGCTCAACTCTCTCAAGATATCCACGGGCGCGTGGTGAAGAAGCTTGAGAAAGGAAAAACTGCAGCAAGTGTTAAGCTCAATAAGAAAGATGTTCCTAAAGATGAAGAAATCAACATGAGCTTGGAAAAAGGTAAAGATTCAATTAATCATGTTGTTTGCACTGACTTTCTCTCCATGTCATTCAAGTACAAAAAGGGAAAAGGAAAAAGGAGGTGTTTCAAGTGCAAGAAGTTAGGCCACCTCATCGCGTCTTGTCCGTACAAAGACAGAAATGAAGGGACAAGGAGTTGTTTTGGATGCAACAATAAGGACCACACGATCACTTCATGTCCGGTCATGAAGAATCAAGGATGTGCATCCTCCAAGGTGACCCTCACCAAGGAAAATGACACACAGCAAGCGTCATGTCAGGTTGAGCGACGCTTCTGCTACAAGTGTGGTGAACAGGGTCATCTATCCAAGGTATGTGATGAAGGTAAGGTTCCTAAGCAAGTAAATTTGTCTCAATCTCATTCGCTTAGGAGACCCAAATCATACACTTGTGCTAGATCTATAATGAGATCACCTAGAACTAGCACAAAGGCCATTTGGGTACCAAAGGCACTTTTAGTTGAACGTCATGGACCCATCCCGAGATGGGTACCAAACTGTGTTAACTAGACCATGCAGGTGCCTTGAGATGGACTGGAGACCATGGGAGAGCTTAAGACTGTTATCTAAAACTCTATGCTTAAGCTGTTAATTATTTTGGTGTTTATTGACCCGTGGTGAAATTATTGTGAAACACTAATCCCATGTTCATCTCAAGTGAAATAAGGTGTATAGGTCCTGAATCATTATTGGTGAACCAAGTAAAGGACTTCGATGAGAATCTACAACCTGCTCTCCAAAGGATGGTACCCGTGTATTTTAAGTACATAATTGCAATTTAGTATTGCTCTTAAGTTGGCTTGTTGTGCTACCTGTCTTTGGAGTAGTTATGCTTTATGATTGCCTGTGTTAAATGAATCATAATGATGTTTGCTTAATCATGACTGGTGCTCTATAGGATATATCTTGAATCATTCATGGGTAGATCTTTCATTTGTTATATCCACAACGATTAACTCTCTTGGTGTATATGGATAAATCTGTAACTTTTTGTAAGTCACGCTATGTGCAATTATGACATTTTATTTAGTCCATATTCACATGATTACCCTGGTTTGGTACTATGTGAATTTCAAATCCATGTCATACCCTTTTGAGCTATGAGGTGCATGGGCAAAAGGAGCCCTGAATTGGTAACAACAAATGCTCTCATAAAGGCAAAGGTATGGAAAATGGAACTGTGCAATTTTATTGAATATCTTGAAGTTCCATTGATAGTGATCATAGCTGTGTTCTTGCATTTCATTTGTAGTATCATGGCTTAGGAGACTTATGCCTTAAAATGTTGTTTCTTTTGGTGTTTCTAAGGAACCTTCTTAATTATGATGTGCTTAGACGTTGCGTTTTGTATGCATGATCGTGTTGTTTTTCAATTGAAATGATCGTGTTGTTTTTCAATTGGTATATGTGATGCAATGATTGTCAAATATGAAGCATGTCTAGGTTGCGTATAAAGGTTATACTTCCTGTGAGTATTCAATTGGCTTAGGTGCCACTGAGGCATGCATTGTTGTATTTAGTCAACCTTTCATTTAGCCTTCAATTGGTGTTAAGTGGCTTTTCATTTGATATTCAAATTGGCATCTTTGTGTGATGAAAGTGATAGAGTATGCCTTGACCAAGGTATATTGTGATCCCCTCTAGTTCTAAGGAAGCTAGAATGTGCAAAGTGCAAGTCATTCAAATACTTGATGCACAACTTGAGGGGGAGCACACATAACTTGTGTCTTTTGAGACTAACTGGTTCTTGAGCAATCTTGTATAGTCTCTAGGTGGAAAAGAGAAGATAAGCAAGAAATGGAGAAATCAGGACATGGGTACCTCTGTAAGTCAAGAAAATTGGTATATCAAGTCGTGAGTAAGTGCATATTTTTAGATTGCTCATGCTCTATAATATCTGGTGATAATAGATGCTTATTCTTAAATATCATGGAGCAATGATAATAAATGAACTTTGCAATTGGTATCTTTTGATTGGTAGCCGTGATAGTCTGCTTCAATTGATATCTTTTGATAATCATTAGAATGGAAGTTTCTTCTTGTGCCCAATACTATAACTTGTTCTAAGCTTGGTGTCTTAGCAACAAGAAAAGGTTAGGAGAAAGAATCAGGCACAAGTGTGGAGAAGCTCTCGAGAGATTAACTACTTTCAAGATGGGAAGTACACTACAACATGGTAAAGGTACAAAAGGAAGTATTAATCTTTTTGCATATATGTATCTTACCTAAATGTTCATAGTGCTTATGTTCAATAAGTAAGGGGGAGTTTTGATAGTCGTTTTTCCTCCTTAAACACCCTGCTGTCCCTTGACATCATCCTATGTTCTTGCTTGAGTATGGTTTTTGGTGTTTGATGTCAAAGGGGGAGAATTTGTGTATTAAAGCTTATCTCAACCTGAGAGGAAAGCTTATCCTAAGGGGTGATGTGTTTTAAGCTTTGCTAGTGTAGAAAGCTTATCCTAAGGGGTGATGTGTTTTAAGCTTTGCTAGTGTATTATTCATATGCTTCCTGCAGTATTATATGTGTTGCATCATATGGACTAGTGTTTCTGCTGCAATGAATTAACTGGCTTCTATAGTGTAATAGATAGTCATGTGGTTAATGGTGTTTTAAGATTGCTTTAAATTGGAAATTGGTATCTTAGTTTAAATTGGTATCTTAAAAGTGAATAGTGGTAGGTTGATATTCCTGTGAGATATCCACTAATTTGAATGGTGTTTAACTCTGATTATGTGCATTTGTGTGTTATAGCATCATGGCTTGATTCTTGACACAATGCATCCTAAAAAGTGCTAAGGTGTAGAAATGCTTCGAATTGCTTAAATATGTGCATATTGGCGTCTGAGGCCAAAATTATGTTTTTGAAATAAGCACATATTTAGGGGGAGCATTCTATAAACTTAGAATTCAAAATTTGTGCTTCAAATCTTATTCTTATGTAAGCTTTAATTGTGTTGCTATCAATCACCAAAAAGGGGGAGATTGAAAGCTCTCTTGTGAGTTTTGGTGTTTGGATGACAACTCAATTAATAGACTAACAAGTGTACTAAGTGTTGAACAGGTGCTTAAGGTAAAGCCTACAGGGTTCAACACAAGTGAACAAATGTGATGGTCCAAGAACTGGATTATGGATACATAATGGACATCACAAGTAAGATGGACATTGCATAAAGTGAGACTCGGGTGCGTAGCTCGGAGACAACTGATCAAGCCAAGGACGGAGGCAAGAAGAGCTTCGAGGTACCAAGTGCACGGGAGAAAGTCAAGGAGGCTGAGGAACCCAAAGCCAAGGGTGAAGAAGAAGGCTTGCAAGGTCAAGGGTGATCGAGTTGAGAACAGCTACGGCACATCGAGGATCACTACATAAGGACGTGACTTACAACCAATGAGATAACAGCTACAGTTATGTGGTGTAAGTCATAAGGATCAAGACCAAGCTCTAAGAAGGAGATCAAGGTCACTAGAAGGAGAACAAGTGTCAAAACCAGAACTGGAAGCAGCCCAAAAGAGCTAAGTTCACCTTGATCTTTAGTTTGGGTTGTTCCTATGTTTGGAGATGTTCTATGTGACCTTTGCAGGATGTTGGAGCTAAGAAATGTCAATCTAGATCAAGTCAAGCCGACTTGATGATTTATGAGTCCAACATCAAAGCTCAAGCATGTGAAATGGTATAGATGTAATAATTAAGAGAAGGTATGTTTCTAGACTTAGTACATTGATTTTGTGGACTAATATACTTGTCTAAGTGTTAGAAACAGAAAGAAGAAGAAAAGGAACGAGGTGCAAAAGGCTTGGTTGTGTACAGCCAAGGTTCTGCTCAGTCTGGGTGCACCGGACTGTCCGGTGGCTCACCGGACAGTGTCCGGTGGTGCACCGGACAGTGTCCGGTGCGCCAGGCTGGCTCGAGCGTACTGGCCGCTCTCGGGAATTCATCGTCGACGTACGACTATAATTCACCGGACTGTCCGGTGTGCACCGGACTGTCCGGTGAGCCAACGGTCAGCAGGGCCAACGGTCGGCCGCGCAATCTACACGGGACATGTGGCCGGGCCAACGGCTAGAAGAAGGCACCGGACTGTCCGGTGTGCACCGGACATGTCCGGTGCGCCAACGGCTCCAAGACTGCCAATGGTCGGCTTCGCCGTAGAAGGAAAGAAATCGGGCACCGGACAGTGTCCGGTGTGCACCGGACTGTCCGGTGCACCACCCGACAGAAAGCTGATATTGCCTTCCAAATGAAGTCCAACGGCTCCTAGGCCCCTTGGGTCTATAAAAGGGACTCCTAGGCGCCTCCAAGATGTGAACAAGCGCAGCCAACAAGTGTAGACATCACTCGAATCAATTCTCACTCTCCCTCTTGTGTGTAACTCTATAGTTTGTGTAGAAGGCACAGTTATAAGCCTTTAGAGAGAGGAGAAGTGCTGCTAAGAGCTAGAGCAAGGTCTTGAGCGTATCGTTACTCTACTGAGGTGCTGCCGAGAAGTTTGTAAGCAGCTGCGGTGTTGTTGTAACCCATCTCAATAGTGAAAGGCTCTATCTGTCATACTGACAGATCTGAGCAAACGGAGGAAGGAGTTGAAATAGACTCCAAGCCCAGGTGTGGCTAACTCCAACGAGGACTAGGCAAGCATTTCAGGCTTGGCCGAACCTTGGGATAAATCCTTGCGTCTGTGTGCTTTGTTCTGTATTATATCCTGACTCTCTGCCTTACTCGATTTTATATCTGCACTTCAACACTTATCCGTGGTATAAGCTTTATTTGAAGTGCAGGACATTTTGAGACAGGATCTCCGATTCCGCTGCAACCAACTCGAAGGATCTTCTCATTCCACTGCGTTCTAGTCTTCGAGTAGAGTAAGAATTTAAGTTTTAAATTGATAAGTTTTATTCGCCTATTCACCCCCCTCTAGGCGACATCCAGATCCTGTTCCCGGGTCAAAGGGAACTTTCACATTGCCGTGTCACACATTTTTCGTGGGCCCTGAAGGCATTGCATGTGTGTCGCAACTATTAAGTCACAATTGCGTTTGTTGCTCCTGTTGTGCCTGTTGTGCGTACTTATCGTGTACTCCAAATACCAAGCCACAACTGTGACTGTTGCGCTGGTTACGAAGGTTTGATGTGTTGTCGTTGCCCTGATACACTAGAGCTTGTACTCATGTGGATTGTGGTGGGTTGTTCAAACCCCTAAAGTCACATTATACGCAACCTTCATAAACAATTTTATTTGGCTCTATATTTTATTTAACTGTGTTGTGTGGCATCATATATTTATATGTATCACCAAGTGGCCATACCAACTATATCAAGCTCTATAGTGCTTGGAAATCTGGGAAATTAAATTGAAATATAATGAAACACAGATAAGTTAATTCTCCGCTCTCTCCTCATACATAAAGTTTTACCCGAAGTAACCTGAAGATATATAATGCATGAAAGCCTTTTTGGCATAGGAGATATCACACATTGGGATTCTATTAGTAAGCAATAAACCTTACCAAATGAATATAGGCTAGAAATCTCAGTTGTACATTGCTCAACTAGATGTTGGCACATTGCTATTTGTCGCTGAACGATATGAAGCAAACTTTAAGATAAATGACTAGTACCTTAGCAACACGAAGTTGCGAGTACATCGAAATGTTATTCTGATAAAATTTTCACTATGTTGGTGTGAAAAACCATTGTGTGTTCCCGTCGAACCACTTTAATCGTCCTATACAGGACATCATGCTTGTGTTGCATATATCTCTCAGAATTGTAAATACTCATAGTCGCTGAATTGACTCGAGATAGTCCCTTGACGATAATGGTATACAGTAAGCCAAATGGTAAAGGTCAAAATTGAATGGAAATAAAATTGGGGTTTTTGTAGCAAAACTACATTTGATTCCACCCTTTGACATGCTTACCATAATCTATCTATGATCTATCAGAAGTAAGAAGAGTAGAAAATAGCCTTAAAATCCCACGTCACCATAGAGCTTGGAACCAAATTGGACATTAATATGTGCTTAGTCCTTGGCACCGAAAGAGCCATAAATCTTGACCGCGATAGTGGTAGTGATCGTAATTTGTGATAGAACTATGAAGATCTTGTGGAGACCGGATGACTCCTTCGTATGAGAGCAGTATTATCTGTAGTTGAAGGCGGATCCTAGGTGGATACCAGTCTTGTTTCGTTCTTGCCAAGCAGTTATCATCATTTGCTTCATCAAAAGCTAGTTATATGGTGTTTTTTCCTAGATAGAATGAATTCTTGGCCTTGTCTGTTCTATTCCAAAGCTTCTCTTTTTGCTGAACAATGAAGAGATCGAAATAATGCTTTATAGAACAAATTGGTGTATAATATGAGGAGAAAAGTTTGCCCTGTTGGCAGCCTACACAACAAATATTTGACCGTTGTTATAAGTTCTCCCTCAAAATTATAATACCTAAAAAAATGTTGCATAACTTGAAACCCAATTTCAGACTGGTATGAGTAATTGGGTAAACCATGGGCAATGGTAAAACGAGTTGGACTATACATCTCTGCATAACAAAAATATTTGCTTGACAGGATTGGCCTGCTGCCGTGCACTTTACTACCATTATCTGCACACGTTTTCCTATGTGCTTAAAAGCACAATGCAACCAGTGAATGTATTTGTGAGCGCTAGACCCTGATGGTCATTTTACTTATTGATTTGAAGTCAACTACTAGCTCCAAAAGATGAATTGTATGCATGAGCCCCTGAAGGACCCTTATGGATAAAATAGTGTTGCGTATATTAGTCTAAATCTTAATGATTGACTGTGCATTTGGTAATAATAACAATAAGTTTGCAGAATTGTAACCACGAAGCAACTTGTTGTTGCATGTCTCACTGGATGTTGAGACTAATCCTTCATATTGAAGGACAAATATGTAGTATTCATGCCACTACATTAAAATAAGTCCAAAGCTCACTACATAAAACCCCTATCTGTAATGTGCGTAAGATTTCCCAAATAAATCACCACAATAGCATACATTGGCCACAACTGGATGATTGTGGTTGGGGATTTTATCTGTATACTTTTAGAACTGAAAGTCGCCTAGAGGGGGGGTGGATAGGCGAAACCTAAAAATTAAAACTTTATCCCCCAACTAGATCCCTTGATTAGTGGTTAGAACAAGATATACAAATATAGGAGTATACAAACTAAGTTCTTGCTTGAAAAGAGTATTGCTAAATAATGCGGGAGTGATAAATCAATACAACTAATAAGTTATAGAATAAAAAAGCAAGAAGCCTTAGATGAGAAGAGCACTAGGACAAGTTCTTTCTTGCAACGTGTTGCTTCACTAAATGGGAACACCAAATGATATTAGCAAATAATGGTGCAACAAAACTTAGAGCAAGGGAAACAAACAAATCACAAGCAATAAACACAATGGACACGGGTGATTTGTTTTACCGAGGTTCGGCCCTCGAAGGCCTAGTCCCCGTTGAGGAGTCCACTTAAGGATGGGTCTTTTTCAACCCTTTCCCTCTCTCCACCGATCACACAAGGATCGGCGAGCTCTTCTTTTTCTCAAGGATCACTCTCGATCCCACAAGGACCACCACACACTTTGGTGTCTCTTGCTAGCTTTTTACAAGCCTCCAAAACTTTGAAGGAAGTTGGATGGGAGTCAAAACTCCACGCACAAATGAACACAAAGATGTAGCACACACTATCTCTCAATGAATCTCATAAGGCACTAGTGCTAAGCTCAAATGAGTAGCTCTCTTTTGCTTGCTCTCTCTTTTGTGGCACTTGTGTTGGTTGTAGTGGTCTAAATCTTGTGTATAGGATGGATCAATGAATATATGTGGTTGGGAGGGCTTGAGTATGTCAACTAGATGACTTGGAATGTTGCTTGGACTCCCACACCTTGAAGTGGCCGGTTGGGGTGGTATTTATAGCCACCAACCAAAATCTAGCCGTTGGTGAAGTCTGCTGGCGAAGGGCGCACCGGACAGTCCGGTGCGCCATCGGACAGTGTCTGGTGCGCCGCCACGTCATCCTCCCGTTAGGTCTTGGAGCTGGTCGACCGTTGGAGGCTTTGTCCTCATGTGGCACCGGACAGTCCGGTGCGACACCGGACAGTCCGGTGCCCCTCTGACCGTCTGCTCTGACATCTGATTTGCACTGTACACTTTGCAGAGTCGACCGTTGCGCGCAGATAGCCGTTGCTCCGCTGGTACACCGGTCAGTCCGGTGTACACCGGACATGTCCGGTGAATTATAGCGGAGCGACGCCTGGGAAACCCGAAGGTGAAGAGTTCGAGCTGAAGCACCCTGGTGCACCGGACACTGTCCGTGGTGCACCGGACACTGTCCGGTGGCACACCGGACAGTCCGGTGTGCCAGACCAGGGCAGCCTTCGGTTTCCTTCTTGCTCCTTTCTCTTGAGACCTAACTTGTTCTTTTGATTGGTTTGTGTTGAACCTTTTGCACCTGTAGAATATAATCTTGAACAAACTAGTTAGTCCAATTATTTGTGTTGGGCAAATCAACCACCAAAATTAAGATAGGAAAAGGTTTGACCCTATTTCCCTTTCAATCTCCCCCTTTTTGGTGATTGATGCCAACACAAACCAAAGCCAATGCATAATTGAACTAGTTTACATAATATATGTGCAAAGGTTGCTTGGAATTAAACCAATCTATATTCCATAAGACATGCATGGATTGTTTCCTTTTCATTTTCAACATTTTGGACCACGCTTGCACCACATGTTTTGATTTTGCAAATTCTTTTTGTAAAATCTTTTTAAAGTCCTTTTGCAATATAGTCAAAGATAAATGAATAAGATTTTGCGAAGCATTTTCAAGTTTTGAAATTTTCTCCCCTTGTTTCAAATGCTTTTCCTTTGACTAATCAAAACTCCCCCTCAATAAATTCTCCTCTTAGTGTTCAAGAGGGTTTTAAGATATCAATTTTGAAAATACTACTTTCTCCCCCTTTTGAAACACAATCAGATACCAACTTGAAATTCACCAATTGAAAATCATTAGTTTTAAAAATTAGGGTGGTGGTGCGGTCCTTTTGCTTTGGGCTAATACTTTCTCCCCCTTTGGCATGAATCGCCAAAAACGGATACTTAGAGTGAAATATAAGCCCTTTTCTTTCTCTCCCCCTTTGGCAAACAATTGAAATACAATTGAAATAGAGATATGAGTGAAGATTATACCAAAGTGGAGAACTATGCGGAATACCGACAAAGAGTGGATAATACCGAAGGAGTTGAGTGGAAGTGTCGTCTTTGCCGAATACTCCATTTCCCTTTCAATTCTATGACTAAGCATGAGAATACACTTGAAAACACATTAGTCATATGCATAAAAGGGATATGATCAAATGATATATCATATCAAGCATGATCATAGTTCTATATAACATAGATTGCTTCCCCTAAATATGTGCATGGAGAGGAACATGTATTTTTGGCCTTAAATGCCAATTGCACATAATTAGTTTAATGAGAACATATCTATATTATACAAAATGTGAAGTGCATTGTGTCATAGTATAAGTGTGATGCACATGACAGTTTATGCACTTATCGAAGCATGTTGCAAACATTTTAAGCATTTACCCTTAAAGATTTCAAAGAGACTTAAGGACCATCCACCTTTGGAACAAAGGTAGCTTATTCTCGTTACAAGGTTAATCTTTAAGCTCTTTGACAATAAAACCACTTCGTCTAGTTTTAACAAAGATGCATAAATAATATTTAAGAGGTTAAACTAGATATGAAGCAGGGAAAATGCATGGACATGCTTTCTCTTCCTTCTATACAAGATATGCAAGGAATGTATACAAAAGGAAGATTTAGGTACATATGTAAATGAATGGAAGTAGTTTTACCGTTTTGTATCTTCACATAGAGACGCTCTCTTCATTGTGCTTTGTCCTTTGTCTTAGTTGCTTAAGACCTATTCTTAAGACAATATATGGAAATATTTTGCACAAAAGAGAGTTCTACAACAAGTGATCCTTTTCTAAGTTATTGTTAGCATATGGCAAATAGATCACAAATTGCATAAATGTATCATGAATTCTCCTTTTAACTTAGTGCATGTCAAGAGATATTGATTGATAGTATATGCGGCACTAAGAAGCATGATTGTTAATAGAAGTCATTCTATGATCAAACAAATAACAGATGTGATCAAGAGAACAACATACATAATAAATTATCAATTAAGCTTAGAGTAGGAGAATCCAGCAAATATGCTACTTTAGAGTGAAAGACAAGAATTTAAAATAGTAGCATACTTCATGAGAAACTCATTCTCATGCAAGAGACTATATGAAATTACTGAGATAAAGCAATAGTCTCAACGCAATCAAGATGTAGATAGAGGCTCCCCCTAGAGATATGCATCAAGTATTTGAATTGAATGGATGCATTTACTTTAAAGACAAATATGGAGAAGCATTATACATCTTGATTAAGGCTCATAAAATTTGCAATAAACAACTTAAGCCTAGCATTCTCATTATGAAAGGATTTAGAATACTCACAACCACACCATTGATTGTTTTGTAGATCTTACTATCCAAGTAGGTGGTGTTGTTCTTGATGTCCTCCTCTTTCATTTGAGAGTCCTCCCTTTGTAGTTGTTTCTTTTTCCTTTCAAAGTAATTGAAAATACTCAAGAAAGATGTTAGTAACACAAGGGAGTATATAATGAAGGATGATTTCTTTTAGATAGGAAATAAGCACAATTCATCATCCATAGGTCACACAGACATGAAGTAAAATCCTTAACATTAGTGCATTTCATTTGAGAAATATGAGTGAGCACCTTTTAAGCATTTTAATAATCATTGGAGATTTTACTTTATCATATTGAATTTAGTTAATCATTACTTGGAAGCAAATCAATATGATAACAAATATAGCAAAGGCATGAATTAGATTCTAATGGACAAACTCATTTATAAAAATGATATTGAATGCTCACTTAGTTAATTTAAGTCCAAAAAGAATCTATTCCTCACATGGGAAGAATAGAGTAAATAGCCATTGAAATGGGAACTAGATTTGATTAATAAGATGAGTTCCCATACCTTTGCTTTTACCTTTCTTCTTTCGGGTGAAGAGCGACCCATGAGGCTTGTGCACTTTCTTTTGTAGATATTCAAAAGTAAGCTCAAGAGATGCTTTGTTAGTAACACGAGCACAAGTTTCCATTTTTGTAATCATTTTGATAAGGAAAGAAAAGCTAGATTACTAAAACATGGAGACCTCATAGCATGAACTAGATTATCCATAGATGATGTTATGCTCAATTTTAATTCTTAAAGCAAGCATAATAATCTCTTAAGATTATAGGAATAAATCTAATTCATGATATGGAAAGCGATAAATGTGGAAGAATCAAATCCAATTTAAGCAAGTAGAAACACATCATAAATTATTGGATTGATTTTTCTTTTCATGTTAGATTACACATTTCCAAAGAGAAACTTATTCTCTACAAGTGAGACTGTTTGGGTTACTTAGATAAAATCATTAGTCTCACTATTCTAGTTATGGAGAGAGTTTTCCTTTTATAAGTGTCCTAAGGATTTGAATTCCTTTCATAACACCTTATTCTTTTAAGAACATGAAAAATCTCTCTATATCTAGAATCATGGCAATACCAAGATAATTAGTGAAAAACATGCCATGAGATATTTGCAATAAATTAAAGCATGTAGATTGCTATAGTATAGAAATGATGAATATGCAATCGACCATATGAGAGGAAATTCTTCAAAGAATGATAATATAAATATAAAGACATTTGAAGTGCTACACATTTCTATGTGACTACACAAGACACATAAGAAATGATAATTTAAAATACTTGTACTTAAAGGCATAGAAGTTACCATCCTTTGTCTTTCCTCTATGTTGTAGGTCTTGACTTTTTCGGCATAGGATTAATTCTTCTTTTTCCTACAACATCAATATCTTCCCGAGATGATATGAATTTTAGATATAGTAATTTGAAATAACCTTGGGTCAATCATGGATATATAGATTATTGAAGATTGATAGCTTGAGTTATTGAGTTTTGAATGGACTCTCTCAAGCACCCCAAGGCTTCATATCATCTCCTTCTCCTGCAAAGCTTGTCAAGCATATTTTGGTACCCATCGCTTGATGGGTCCATCACGGTTAGCCAACAAAGATCTAGGAACCCAAGAGTCCTTTGTGTTAACACTTGGTAAACTCATTACCTTTCTAACATAAGTTGCAATTTTGGGTTGCCTAGTTACATGAGAATCAATTGACAAGTTAGGAGTGGGATCGTTACCAGTGGGACAATCCTTGCATTGATGTCCCTTCTTTCAGCATGTGTAGCATAGTCGTTTTTCAAGTTTTGAAGCTTTCTTCTTTCCTTGTTTGTTGCTTGCTACATGGTTAGTAAAAACTTTCTTTTCTAACCCTATGCCTCTTTGTTTTAAATGGGGACAAGATCTAAGTAAGTGTCCCATCTTGGAGCATTTAAAACAAAGTCTATCATCCTTGTTAATAATCAAGCCATTTTTAATGTAGGGACATGACCTAATCAAGTGCCCCTTTTCAAAGCATTCACTACACCTCTTAATGTGAAGTGTGGCTTGATCATTACCTTGGATGTTACCTTTTGTAGAGGCGTGGTTGAGGCTTTTGAAGGAGGTATTGAATTTCATCTTTTGCTTCTTCCTCTTGGCAATCCTCAAATCCTTGACATTTTCCTCAAGGGATTTAGTGCATGCCACGGTGGTTCCCGTCTCAAGCTTCTTCACCATGTGGTCACGGTTATCTTGAGAAGGTTGAGCAATGCACTTCCCTTTTAGTTGTGTCAAGCTCATTTTTAACCTCTCATTTTCTTCTTTGAGCTTTTGATATGAATCATCATTTGTTCCTGCAAATTCTAGCTCAAAGGAAGATTTGCTTGTCGACGGACAACAAGCATTAGCACATGGTAATATAGTATCAATTTGAATACATGTGCATGAGTGAGGTTGTTGGGATTTTAAGTTTTCTATCACAACCTCATGAGCAATGTTTAATATGATATGATCATCTCTAAGATTTTCATGAGAGCATAGGAGCATATCATATTTTTCTTGAAAAGCTAGATTTTCAATTTTTAGCTTTTCTACTTGGTCCTTAAGCAAGGTATTCTTATTTACTAATTGAGCGATACAATGTAAAGCGTTATCTTGCTCAATTGAAATAGTTTCATACCTTTGAACCAAATCAACATGAGAGCACTTTAGCTCCTCATGTTCTTTAGTCAACTCGTCAAAGCATTGTATCTTCATGGAGAGAATACTTTCTAGCCTTTGACGAGCTTCGCCTTGCTCTCTTGCTCTTTCTAGAAGTTTGAGCATGACCGCCTTATCTTCTTGGCTTAGGCGAGCGTAGAGTTGCACAAAGCTTCTTTCTTCCTCCTCATCCTCATTTGTGCTTCCGCTATCATTTTCATTAGCCACACAACATATGTGGGAATCGAAATGGGAAGACAAACCTCTTGGAGAGGTGGATTCATCGTTTGGTCTCCTCCGTTCATTTTCTTCTTCTTCCTTGCAAGGGTTAGTAACACAAATACCAAAGGAAGTAGAAGCACAAAATGAACTATTATGTTTGGACTCATTAAATTTGCTTTTAATTCTAGTCCAAATATCATGCGCATCATGGATTGATTCGTCATAATTCGATATGAAGGCACGATAATCTTCTTTGCTAAGAGAATTGCTTAAGATGTCAAAAGCTAGGTAGTTTAAGCGAAAACATCTTTGATCCTCCTCGGAGACAATTTTTCCGTTATAACTAGGAGGGAAGATACTCTTGTCTAAAATTTGTTCTAAATGTGGATCTACTGTTCTAAAAGCATTTATCACTCTAGTAGACCATGAATCATAATTAGAACAATCGGAAAGTAATATCTCAAGAGTTACCTCCTTGTTCTCTTGGGTCTTCTTGTTCTTTTGGGATCTTCTACGAGCCATCACTTCGAGTTGTTAGACTCAAGATGAAGTGCCTAGCTCTGATACCAATTGAAAGTCACCTAGAGGGGGGGTGGATAGGCGAAACCTAAAAATTAAAACTTTATCCCCCAACTAGATCCCTTGATTAGTGGTTAGAACAAGATATACAAATATAGGAGTATACAAACTAAGTTCTTGCTTGAAAAGAGTATTGCTAAATAATGCGGGAGTGATAAATCAATACAACTAATAAGTTATAGAATAACAAAGCAAGAAGCCTTAGATGAGAAGAGCACTAGGACAAGTTCTTTCTTGCAACGTGTTGCTTCACTAAATGGGAACACCAAATGATATTAGCAAATAATGGTGCAAGAAAACTTAGAGCAAGGGAAAACAAACAAATCACAAGCAATAAACACAATGGACACGGTTGATTTGTTTTACCGAGGTTCGGCCCTCGAAGGCCTAGTCCCCGTTGAGGAGTCCACTTAAGGACGAGTCTTTTTCAACCCTTTCCCTCTCTCCACCGATCACACAAGGATCGGCGAGCTCTTCTTCTCAAGGATCACTCTCGATCCCATAAGGACCACCACACACTTTGGTGTCTCTTGCTAGCTTTTTACAAGCCTCCAAAACTTTGAAGTAAGTTGGATGGGAGTCAAAACTCCATGCACAAATGAACACAAAGATGTAGCACACACTATCTCTCAATGAATCTCACAAGGCACTAGTGCTAAGCTCAAATGAGTAGCTCTCTTTTGCTTGCTCTCTCTTTTGTGGCACTTGTGTTGGTTGTAGTGGTCTAAATCTTGTGTATAGGATGGATCAATGAATATATGTGGTTGGGAGGGCTTGAGTATGTCAACTAGATGACTTGGAATGTTGCTTGGACTCCCACACTGTCGGTGTTTAGGGTCTGACCGCACACCCGGGGTTGCCCCTCAAGGTGTTTTTAGGAGTAGGACGGTGTCGACAACTGTAGCAAAATGGTTCGTGCCGATCGCACGAGGGACAGTGGACAAGGTTTACAGGTTCGGGCCGCTTAGAGATGCGTAACACCCTACGTCCTGATGAGTATGCTTGGTGGATGTGATTACAAGAGAGCTCTCTGGATCGAGAATACAGAGAGTTGATGTGGAGGCTAAGTAATGGGTCGATCGTTCTGAAGGGGTGCCCCCTAGGCCTTATATACTCGACCGTGGGGCAGTACACATGATGAGATAACAACGAGTAGCTAAAAGATAGTGAACCTCTCGAGATTATCCCCTACGTAACTCTCGCCGACTTATCCTCACGCGGCTTCGCTGTATGAAGGCCCCGACGCGGGAAAGTCGGATCTCTGTTGCGGCCAATGGCTCGGCGCTATGGGCCGTCCAGGTTTGCACCAATCCGGCCCTATGTCGCTCCGCGTTGCTGGTCGTCTTTCCCCAGGCCCACAAAAGAATAACCTTACGATTTATTGGGCCCTTGGGCCTTTCGTGAGGTCCTTTACTCTTTTGGTGGACCCGGGGGATATCTATCCCCCACAAGCCCCCGATCTTTGGGTTAATTTAGAGATAATCAACCCGAAGATCCCAGGTCCAGCTTGTAGATGATTTGAAGAAAGATGACTCCTTGCTGTTTTCTCCTGCTTTGATCACTTGTCAACCAGAACCTAGCTTCGTGCCTGTGCCTTAGAGATCGGCATTCCTGTTTGTTGGACTCTGAACCTTATTGGGTGCACCGGAGGTGCACCCAATGGGTGTAGCCCCCGACCTTCAAGTGGATTTTTTGGATAATTCGCTTGAAGGTCTTCTTTTTGTGTCCTGTTGCTGAAGAATACTCTTTCTGCTTATAAAAAGGGTTGGCATGATGTCATCCGTGCTATGTCATCAATATTATGCTTCGGAGGTCAGCATGTGTTTTGTCTTTTGCAACTGAACTTGCAACCCTTCCATATCTTGCTGAGTAGCATAGTGTATTTGCTCTGCGACTGATTGGACGTTCGATGGACGTTCTCTGTCTAGTCTTCAAGTCATGTCTGCCGACCATATTTTGCACTCTACTGACTATATTTGGCTTCCCTTTAACTCTTGTTGATATCTCATTTTTGTCTTGAGGCATTCACTGCATGCTCTGCACAGATGTGACCATTTTGAAAAATATACTGACAATTCCTGGGCGTCCCCCCCCAATGGGTGTGAGCAAGGAACGTCTTGGTACGCTGAGTGTTTTTACCGGTTGCTTCTGAGTTGTAATGTGATGGGACGGCGAGTGTAATCATATCCTTTGCGCTGTTGACTGGAGTCCCAATGGGTGTAGTGCTGCATGAAACGGCGTCCGCCGCCTGACGTGTCTTTGGACGGGTTGAGGTGTATATTGAATGCTTTGCGACTGTTCAGTGACCACTGTTGGAGGTGAGCGGTTGCCTTCTTTTCCTATAAATAGTGCCTTTGCCTGTCTGATTTTTTCACATCTCTCGCTGTTCTCCGTTTCCTGCTTTCTTTCTTCTATCTGCATTTCCACCATGGCCAAGAAACGCAAGCGTGAACCAACCCCTCCGTCTGAAGATTTCGGCGACTCGGAGTATTCAGAGGAGGAGTTCTCCTCTGAATCCGAGGGGTCTCCGGCTCCCATCCCCCTGCGTGAGTCGTCTGACGACTCAGACGACTCCCAGGGGCTCTCGGCGGAGGTCTGGTCGTACATCCGGGCCGTCGAGCGCTCCGGGCTCGAGGGCTCGGATGAGTCCGAGTACTCCTCGGAGGAGGAGGACTCGGACGACGGCGGCGAGGGCGGGGACGACGACGACGACGACGACAATGACGACGACGACGACGACGACGACGACGACGACGACGACGGCGGCTGCACCAGGGGCGGCGGCGACAGGGGCGGCACCAAGAGCAGCGGCGGCGGGGGCGGCACCAAGAGCGGTGGCGGCGGCAGGGGCAGGGCCAGTGGCTAGATGCCACTGGTCCTTTTAAATATTAGTATAGATTAGAAGTAGTATAGTTAGATAATGTAGTATTATTAGTAATGTAAAGTAGTATATTGTAGAGTAGTAGTAGTAGTAGCAGTAAAGTGTAGTTTAGTGGTAGAAATAGGGAAGTATCAACCCATAATGGGTTGATTTGTAAGTGTTATCACTTCCCTTGAATGAAAAACAAGTTTGGTTTCCTTTTGATGACTTGTTTCGTCTGACTATGAATCTGAGTTTTCTGAGGCCGTAGATGAACGGCTTGATCGTTATACTGATGCTTTCAAGCAATATTACAGTCTGTATCAATGTTTTTAGAAGTAATGCCGAGTGATCGGAAGTCGCCGTCGACATTTTAGAAGTAATGCCGAGTGGTTGAACTCCAGATCATCGTTTTAGATGCAACGCCGAGTGAGTGAAGGTCAACGTCGGCATTTTTAGAAGTAATGCCGAGTGACTAAACTCGAGATCAGCGTTTTAGAGGCAACGCCGGGTGATTGAATAGTGACGTCGGCGTTTTAGAGGCAGCGCCGAGTTATCGAACTCGAAGTCAGCGTTTTAGAGGCAACGCCGAGTGACTGGATAGTGACGTCGGCGTTTTAGAGACAGCGCCGAGTTTTTGAACCTGAGGTCGGCGTTTTAGAGGTAACGCCGAGTGATGGAAGGTCAACGTCGGCATTTTAAAAGTAATGCCGAACGATTGAACTCGAGATCAGCGTTTTAGAGGCAACACCGAGTGACCGGATAGTGACGTCGGCATTTTAGTGGCAACGCCGAGTTATTTCGAGGGTTAGCACCCGAGTAAGGAGAGGGCCCACCAGTTTTCTGGGAAATAACTGCTGAATGACCACGTGGCATGCTGGGATTTCGAAAATAACCGCCGAGTGATGACTAGGCACTTTTTGAAACGGTGTCTGGTCCGAGAATATCCCATAAGAATCGCACTTTTAGCCGCCTTTTGCTTTCCGCTTCCTAGTTTTTGCATTCCTGCTTCCAAATCTCCTCTGCGCTTGCCTCCAATTTGCTCGCTGGTGAAATCGAGATGGCTCCCAAGAGGAAAATCGCGAGTTCTTCCGCTGTGGTGATTCCCCCAATTGATCCCAACAGCCAGTTGCCTTTCGCAGGTAACCACATGTCCAACATCTCTGAAACTGAACTCCTCCACCTCGTGTCCATCGGGGTTCTTCCTCCGCGGGAACTCTGTTCTTGGCGGGTTTGCCATGGAACTACGGTTCCGACGGAGGATACCCACGAATCTGTGGTTTACGCTCCCTTTCTCCTCCGCGGCCTTGGCCTTCCTATTTCTCCCTTTTTCCGTGGTCTTCTTGATTTCTACCACATCAACTTAACCCATCTGAACCCTAATTCAATTCTGCAAATTTCTATCTTCGTCCACTTATGTGAGGCCTTTCTCGGTGTGCTGCCGCATTTTGGATTGTGGAAACACCTGTATCACTGTCGCCCTGGGATGGCCGGGGGACAGCATCAGTTGGTTGGAGGTGCCAGCTTGGAGATGCGCCGGGGACGGAAAACTGAGTATCTTGAGATCCCCCTTAAAGACAGCATTAAGGGATGGCGCCTGGAATGGTTTATAGTTGATAACTATGGAAATTCTCTCCCCCCCGGTCAGGAAGACAGCCAGATGTTCGCACCCCGAGCTGGACCGAGTCTCCCACAGACGAGGAGGTGGCTGAAGCTAGTGTGCTGTTAGCTGAAGTCGGGCTATTGAAAGAGAGGGGTTTAACCGCTGAAGCTATAGTTGCTGACTTTGTCTTCAAAAACATTCAACCACTGAAAGACAGGGTCCACCCGGCTTATCTGTATCAAGGGCTAGCCGACCCAACTCGAGTTACCAATGGAAGGATCCCTTCTGCAGATTTGGTGAGCCGGCTGGAGATGATTCTCAGAGGCAAAGTATCCAATGTTGGTGCTCCAGTGGCGTATTCAGCCTGGAATCTGCCTCCTGTCAAGGCCTTCACTCGCTTCGTGTCAAACCCGCCTTCAACTGATGGCAATTTGGGCCTTAGAACGCGGCCCTCTGATGAGGAGGTTAATGCTTTGGTTGCTTCACTTGGGAAAATCCCTGATGATGAAAGACAGACCCATTTCGAGGTGCCTTCGGATCCTACTGATGCTGAAATAAATGCTGTGCTTGACATGTTGGCCGAGGATTCTTCTGACGCTATTCCTACTGAGACATTGGCAGCAGCGCCTCTCCCAGAGGTCGGTATAGTCTTGGATGTCCAGAGACCTGTCTGTGCTCGCTCGAAGCGTCCCCGCCGAACCAATCAGACTGATCTTTCTGTTGATGAGCAGAAAAAGAAGAAGAGACGTATTCGGCGAGTATCTAGTTTGAATCAGGGTGCTGGTCCCTCGGCTCCTGCTGATGAGGAGGTTCCTGCATCTGAATTTGCTGATGCTGAACCCAATGGGTGTGGTCCATCTGTTGCTGAACCCAATGGGTGTGGTGCCGGTGTTGCTGATGAAGATGACGACGAGGAAGAGGATGAGGTTCCTTTGATTCGAAAGAACAGTCGGCAATTCCTCGCCAGTGGGGAAAGTAGTGGGGTTCCCTCCCCAGCCTTATCTGCTCTTGTTGGTCTGCAAAACATATCCCTGGCCGACTTTGATCAAACTCTCGAGGATATGGTCCCAGAGGACTTGTTATCAGGGCCAGCGGACGATGCCGCGACGGAAACCTGTGGTGCTCTGCCGGACGCTGGGTTGAGGTCGTCCCGTGCCTCATCAACCTTAGAGCACGATCTTGAGGGACGGGATGTTAACTTGGATTGTCCTGATCCCATGGAAATAACCGAGGGCCCGCTAACCTTGGAGACGGTTACTGCTGAAAATTTGGACCCCAAGGATGGTGTCGACACATGTCCAGCCCCCGAGGGTGTCGTGGGGGACGACTTAGCCCGGGCGAAGAGTGCAAGCTACTGCCCAGCCCCCGAGGGTGTTGCCGGGGATAACCCGGCTCAAGTGGGCAGTGCCGACTATGGCCCGGTCCCTGGGGATGCCCAGACAGGATCTCCCTCCGGCACTTCCATGAACGTTCACGCTGGGTCACCTCCACACTCTGGCTGCATGGTGGTGGCCCAAACTTCAGACCGGGGCGTCGCTTTAGAGGGCAGCGTCCCCGTTGATCGAGTATCCGGTTATGCTGAAGGAGATGAACTGATTCCCACTGTTCCATTGCATGCTGCTTCGGGTGATGACCTTGCGTCTGGTTATCATCTGATTTCTCCTGACTTGGGGGTCCCTTCATTCTTCTCTACCCTCCAGGTACTGTGCTGTTTCTTAGCTTGATTTTTGTATTGCCTGAACTCTTGCCATTATGCTCATCTGCTCTTTTCATCAGACTTTTGTGGATGGGGTGACCACCCAGCTGAAATTGCATGGTGCTCCTATTCCAGAAGTGGCTTCATCTTTTCCATGTTGGAATCCAGTGTTACTTCGTCGTCGTGTATCCGAGTTGGAGGCGATTAACGCTGGTTAGTGCCCTTTTTCCTTTCTTCGCGTTTGTTGTGGACTGCTTGACCTTCTGACCTTGTTTTGTTTGATACCCTTTTACTAGGAATGACTCGGCAGACTGCACTTCTTGAGGAGAAATATTCTCAGACTCGAGCTGAATTGACTCAGCGATGTACTGATCTTGAGGAAAAGTATTCTCAAAGTCAGATTGAACTGAGTCAGGTTTCTGCTGCCTTGGATGATGCCAATGCGTTGAGTTCTTCTCTACATGCCCAGCTTGACTCTGAAAAGGTGATATATGAAACTGCACTTTTTTCTTGCCGTGCTCCTATTGTTTGCCTGGTTTTCTGAAAGAACTGATTTGCGCTTGCAGGAGGAAAAACGCATCCTTGCCGCTTCTCGAGACAACCTTGATAGGTTGTATCGAGATTCTAGCAACTCGCTGACCATCTTGGAGAGAAGTCATCGCTTTTCCATGGAGGAGTTGAACAATCTTCGCTATAAGTTGCAAGAGTCTTTGGATGATGTGATTCGCCTTCGGGAGTTGATATCAGCTAAAGACGTTGTCATCAAGAATCTGCGTGCTTCCAAAAAATCTGTTACCCAGGAGCTAGAGGCTGCCCAGTCGGCTGTCAAGGCTGCTGAAGAAACTTCCAATACTCTGAGAGCCCAACGCGATAGGGCCATGGACAAGGCCATTCGAGCGGGACGAATTCTGATGAGGAGGCCTGGCGTAGTCGTTCCTGAAGATATAAGGGCCGACGTGAACGCCGCCCCTGACTCCTCGAGTCGTCCTTCTTCGTCAACTGTTCCTGGAAAAGACATTGCAAAATAGAGAAAACATTTCGCATGCTCCGAGCGCGCAGCTTGCATGATTGAATATTTGTCAGAGAACACCAGTTTATTTGAGTGACACAGTTATTCTATCATTGTATCAGGATTTTTTAGTTCAATGAATTTGGTAGTAATGATGTGTGATGACTATGAATTTTGCATGTGGGATATGGAGATCATCCCCTGAATTAAATAGGCGAAAGCATGTTGCGTTGGTTTTAAGCAAGCGCCAATTGGAGTTGATTACTTCGTTAGCTGGGCATAGTGGTCGCCCTAAGTTAAGTAAAGCATGAGCATGTTGCACCGCCTTAAGTCGTTGCCGACTTAAGTCGATTGCTCCGTTAGCAGGGCATAGTGGTCACCCTGAGTTAAGTAAGCGTGAGCATGTTGCACCGCCTTAAGTCGTTGCCGACTTAAGTCGATTGCTCCGTTAGCAGGGCATAGTGGTCACCCCGAGTTAAGTAAGCGTGAGCATGTTGCACCGCCTTAAGTCGTTGCCGACTTAAGTCGATTGCTCCGTTAGCAGGGCATAGTGGTCACCCCGAGTTAAGTAAGCGTGAGCATGTTGCACCGCCTTAAGTCGTTGCCGACTTAAGTCGATTGCTCCGTTAGCAGGGCATAGTGGTCACCCCGAGTTAAGTAAGCGTGAGCATGTTGCACCGCCTTAAGTCGTTGCCGACTTAAGTCGGTTGCTCCGTTAGCAGGGCATAGTGGTCACCCCGAGTTAAGTAAGAATGCGAGTCAATCGTAAATAAATTGAGTATCCTTGAAACCTTTTCTTTATTGATGACATATTTCCACTTTACAGAGTACATCATTGTTATCCCAGCAGTTTTGAGGTACGGCTAAGGATAAAACTTTCTCAGGTGTTCTATGTTCCAAGAGTTCCCGACTTCCGTGCCGTCCATCTGAGTGAGGCGATATGATCCAGGCCGAGTGACTTCTGCCACTATGAAAGGCCCTTCCCATAAGGGTGATAACTTGTGTCGTCCTTCTCCCGTTAGAATTCGGCGAAGGACGAGCTCCCCCACTGAAAAGGATCGTTGCCGCACAGCCTTGTCGTGATAGCGCCTTAGAGTCTGCTGGTATCTTGCTGACTGGATTACTGCACTTAGCCGTTCTTCTTCGAGTATATCTATGTCCTCTAGTCTGGTGGTCTCAGCTTCTGCTATGCTTTCAAAAATCAGCCTTGGTGCCCCAAACTTGAGATCAGCAGGCAGCACTGCTTCCGACCCATAGACCATGAAGAAAGGAGTGTTTCCATGCAAGGCTCGGCTAGGTTGGGTTCTTAGGCTCCAAACAACATAGGGTAATTCCCTTATCCACTTCCCTGCGAATTTTTCATTCTTATCAAAAATCTTTTTCCTGAGTGCATCCAATATCATCCCGTTAGCCCGCTCAACTTGCCCGTTGGCTCTCGGATGGGCTACAGATGCATACTTGATCTGAATACTTTTTTGCTCGCAGAAATCAAAGAACTCTGAACTTGTGAAGTTGGATCCTAGATCAGTTATGATGCTGTTTGGTATCCCGAATCTGAATATTATATCTTGTATGAATTCCACAGCCTTGGCAGAGGTTAAGGAGGCAATGGGCTTGAATTCTATCCATTTAGTGAATTTGTCAATTGCTACCAACACATGAGTATATCCCCCTTGAGCTTTCTTGAAAGGTCCAATCATATCCAGCCCCCAGCATGCAAAAGGCCAAGTTACTGGTATGGTCTGCAGCTGCTGTGCTGGCAAGTGTTGTTGCTTCGACAGGTATTGGCAAGCTTCGCACCTCTGAACTAACTCGGCTGCATCATTCTTTGCTGTTGGCCAATAGAATCCTGACCTGAAGACCTTCCCAACTAGTGTTCTGGAGGCTGCATGTATCCCACATTGTCCAGCGTGGACCTCTTCTAGTAGTTGCTTTCCAGTGGATGGGAGAATGCACTTCATGAAGACGCCTGATGCACCCCTTCTGTATAATGTCTCCCCAATGAGTGTATAATGAGCCGACTGTCTTGCAATGCGCTCCGCCGAGTTCTTATCATCTGGTTCTTCTTCATTCTTTATGTACTTGATGATTGGCCTTCTCCAGTCATCAAGATCTGACTCGGGTTGATTTATGATGTTGCACTCTTCTACTTGATCCGTTGAGATACTCGGCTGCAGGATTTCTTGCACGAAAACCCCAGGTGGGACCTGAGTTCGACTGGACCCTAGCTTGGATAGTACGTCAGCTGCCGTATTCCGATCTCTTTCCACATGATGAAATTCTAAACCCTCGAATTTATCCTCCAGCTTTCGGACAGCGGTGCAGTATCTTCCCATCGAATCATTTGAGCAATCCCACTCCTTATTTATCTGGCTGATAACTGCCAGAGAATCCCCGTACACCATTAATCTTTTGACGCCCAGTGATATGGCAATGTTCAATCCATGGATCAAAGCTTCATACTCGGCTGCATTGTTGGAGGCCGGGAATAGCAGCTGGAGGGCGTACTTGAGGTGTTCGCCCCCTGGTGCAGTGAAAAGAATCCCCGCTCCTGCTCCTTGCAGTTTGAGTGAGCCATCAAAATACATTCGCCATACCTCTGCAGTCTCCGGGTTGTCTGGTACTTGTTGTTCAGTCCACTCTGATACGAAATCGACTAGTGCTTGGGTTTTGATGGCAGTGCGAGGCCGAAACTCGATGTCATGAGATCCCAGCTCACAGGCCCACTTGGCTATTCGACCGATGGCCTCCTTGTTGTGAAGAATATCCCCTATTGGAAAACTCGTGACCACTATGACTTTGTGATCGTCAAAGTAGTGACGCAGCTTGCGGGCAGTTAGAAGTACTGCATACAATAGCTTCTGGATTTGAGAATACTTTTTCTTTGAGGGGCCAAGGACTTCACTGATGAAATACACAGGATGTTGTACTGGATAGGCGTGCCCTTCTTCTGCTCGCTCGACTACTAACGCGGTGCTTACCACGTGAGTCGTGCAAGAGATGTACAGTAGCAAATCTTCAGCTGGTTGAGTTGATGTAGCTCGTCGAGGTGGTTTCAGTACTGGCGGTGTTGTCAAGAATTTTTTCAGAGCATCTAGAGCTTCTTGTGCTTCTGAAGTCCACTGAAATTTATCCACCTTCTTGAGTAACTTATAAAACGGCAAACCTTTTTCTCCCAGCCTGGATATAAATCTGCTTAAAGCTGCCATGCATCCAGTAAGTCGCTGAACCTTCTTCTGCGATCGAGGTGCTTCCATCTTCATGATAGCTTCAATCTTATCTGGATTAGCTTCAATTCCTCGGTGGCTGACGATAAATCCGAGCAACTTTCCGGCTGGTACCCCAAAAACACATTTCTCGGGATTAAGCTTCCACCTATACCGCCTCAGGCTGTTGAAAACCAGTTGCAAATCTTCGATGAAGTCCTTTGAGTTCTGTGTTTTGATCACCACGTCATCCACATAAGCCTCCACACGCTTGCCCCAGTGATCGGCTAAGCATGTTTGAATAGCTCTCTGGTAAGTCGCTCCAGCGTTCTTAAGGCCAAACGGCATGGAGGTATAACAGAAAGCGCCAAACGGAGTAATGAATGCCGTTTTTTCTTCATCTTCCTTTGCCAGGCTGATCTGATGGTACCCAGAATAACAATCCAAGAAAGACAACATAGAACATCCAGCGGTGGAGTCCACCACCTGATCTATCCTCGGGAGCCCGAAGGGATCCTTCGGACAGTGTTTGTTGAGATCAGTATAATCAACACACATGCGCCAGTCCACTTTATTCTTTTTGAGTACAAGAACTGGATTGGCTAACCACTCAGGATGTAATACTTCTCTAATGAATCCGGCCGCGACCAAGCGAGCTAACTCGGCGCGAATGGCTTCCCTCTTATCAGGCGTGAAACGACGTAATTTCTGTCGAATCGGCCTCGCCTGAGGAAAGACCTTTAGCTTGTGCTCGGCCAGTTCTCTCGGGACTCCCGGCATATCCGCAGGTTGCCATGCGAATACGTCTCGGTTATCTTGCAGAAACTGGACGAGCGCGCTTTCCTATTTGTTGTCCAAACTGGAGCTGATGATGGCCGTCTTGCGCTCATCAGCGAACCCCAGGTTGATTCTTTTAGTTTCTTCAGTCGGCCGCATAGAGGTCGCGGTCTGAGCTTCATTCGCTGGTATTGCGAGGTCCTCCTCAGGCTTAGAGTTCGCCATTGCGGAGGGAGCTGTCGACGGCTTGGCGGTGAGGGCTGTTTGGATAGCCACTCGGAAACATTCTGCGGCGCCTTGGAGGTCGGCGCGCACAGTTATGATCCCTTGTGGCCCCGGCATTTTCAGTATCATGTATGTGTAATGCGGAATGGCCATGAATTTGGCCAATCCTGGCCTCCCGATGATGGCATTGTACCCGCAGTCGAAGTTCGCCACTTCAAACCTCAGGAACTCGGTTCTGTAGTTCTTCGGAGTTCCAAAGGTGACCGGCATGTAGATGTGGCCCAGCGGGTATTCCCCTTCCGTCGGCACGATGCCGAAGAAAGGAGTGTCCGACTCGTGGAGCTCTTTGAGATGAACTCCCAAGCTTTGGAGTGTCCGGGGGAAGGTGATGTTGATGCTGCTCCCCCCGTCCACTAACACCTTTTTCACCCGGCTTTCTCGGATCACCGGATCAACGAGAAGCGGGTACTTGCCCGGATGATCAAAGTTGAGCCATTGATCCGCCCGAGTGAAGGTGATCGGGTGCTCCGACCATCGGTATGGGGCGGGAGGGCCGATGGTCGCTACCAGTATCTGGCGATCGTTGAGCTTCTGCTGTCTTCTGCTCTCCTGTGATCCGTGTCCGCCGAAGATGACGTTGACCTCCCTGTCAACGCGCGGGAAAGCTCCTCCTCCTCCTCCCTCCTCCTGCCGATGGGGTTGTCGTGGTTCATCTGGTCCTCCCCTCGGCGGAGGAGGAGGTAGAGGTTGGAAGGGTCGGCCGTGTCCGACGGAGTGCTTGAAGTCCCGGCAGTTACGAAGAGTGTGTCGCATGTCCTTGTGGTACGGGCACTGGGCGTCGAGGATGTCGTCCAGTGTGCGTTCGCCCCCACGAGGTCCTCCTCGAGCGCGGGCGGCGGGTGGCCCGGCGGCGTGTACTTCTTCGCGTGGCCGTTTCTCCCATCGCTTGTCAGGTTGCTGGTTCGCGTCGCGCCGAGGTGCTGCTGGCGCGGGCTTCGCTCCTCCGATGAGGTCCTGGGCTCGCTCGTCGGCGGTGATGTAGAGGTCGGCCTCCCGGAACAGCTCCTCCGAGGTGGTCGGCGCCCTTTGTAGTATGGCTCGAACAAAAGCCGAGTCATTGGATCCTCGGTAGAAGTCCTCGATCACGGCCGCCTCCGTGACATCGGGGATGCGATTTCTCATGGTTTGAAACCTCTTGAGGTATGATCGGAGAGTCTCGTCCCCCCGGCGCTTGATAGATTTGAGGTCCCACGGCTGCGCCGGCTTGTCGGAGAGGGACTGGAAGTTGGCGGTGAAACGCCGACTGAAGTCTCCCCAGACGTCGATGCAGTGTCGGGGTAGATGTCGTAGCCATTGCAGCGCGTCTTGTCCAAGGACAATGGGCAAATACGCGGTCATCACGTCCTCGGATGCTCCGGCAACTCGAGCAGCGGTGGTGTAGACGGCTAACCAACCCCACGGATCCTGCTTAGGTTCATACTTGTCAACATTGGATACCTTGAAGTTGGGAGGCCATTGGATGGCCCTAAGGCGCGGAGTAAGGGCGGACACTCCGCACGGGTCCTCCTGTCGTCGGGGTCGATGCCTGTCCCGGGGAGGGGAGTTGTGGTTGTGGTTCCTCGACCGTCCCCGGGAGGTTCCGCCAGTTGAAGCCGTCGCCGACTCAGTCCTGGTAGCTTGGCTCTGAGTCGGGGCACCGTGATCCCTGTCGTACTCCTCTCGACGACGAATTTCGTTCTCATGCCGCCGTTCCCGCGAAGCGTTGATGGAGCTCCGCGCGTCTCGGCGACTGTTGATGGCGTGTCGTAGATCGTTCGGTGGGTGAGCAAGCGGTAGGAGATGGTTGGCCGCCTGGGTGAACAGTCGTCGGTAACCGTCGGCGTCAGGAGTCCGAGGAAGTCCTTCCGCTATCCGAGCCAACACTCCTCCGACTTCGCTCGGCGTGTTCATGGCTCGGGCGAAGTCAGGGTTCAGGTTACGCCCGAAGAGTGGATTCTCACGACATTGCCTTGTATCCCGCTCAGCCTGCTCCTGAGCTCGTCGGCGATCACGTCGTCGGGAGTTCCTTCGCTCTCTGAAGACGCGTTCCTCCGGGGTTTCTCCTACCTCCGAGACCTCGTCTCACGAGACAGGTTGTTCCGGATTCCGCTCTCCGGCCGCGTGATGTCGTCGAACATTCCTGCGCCGGTTCCTCCGTCGACGGGACTCTCGCTGAGGCGGTTCCTCCCCGGGTACGGTCGGCTCGTCGTCGGAGATGGTTGGCGATTCTGCCCTTCCGATGAAAAGGACGTCGGGGTAGAACGACGCTGCCGGCGTGGTGATCTTCTTCCGGAGAGCTGGAGGTTGCGCTTCTCCGGTATTTTCGGAGTTTGTTGAGGAAGACTCCTTTTTTGGTGGATCCGCAACACGGTGCGGAATTCCTTCTTCGTCCGCTACGAACGAAATTGTTCCGAAGCAGAGCATAGATCCGGGGCGCAGGGTGATCTTGTTGTAGAAGGAGATGGCCATTGAGCTAGCTTGGATTGTCAACACACCCCCTACCTGGCGCGCCAGCTGTCGGTGTTTAGGGTCCGACCGCACACCCGGGGTTGCCCCTCAAGGTGTTTTTAGGAGTAGGACGGTGTCGACAACTGTAGCAAAATGGTTCGTGCCGATCGCACGAGGGACAGTGGACAAGGTTTACAGGTTCGGGCCGCTTAGAGATGCGTAACACCCTACGTCCTGATGAGTATGCTTGGTGGATGTGATTACAAGAGAGCTCTCTGGATCGAGAATACAGAGAGTTGATGTGGAGGCTAAGTAATGGGTCGATCGTTCTGAAGGGGTGCCCCCTAGGCCTTATATACTCGACCGTGGGGCAGTACACATGATGAGATAACAACGAGTAGCTAAAAGATAGTGAACCTCTCGAGATTATCCCCTACGTAACTCTCGCCGACTTATCCTCACGCGGCTTCGCTGTATGAAGGCCCCGACGCGGGAAAGTCGGATCTCTGTTGCGGCCAATGGCTCGGCGCTATGGGCCGTCCAGGTTTGCACCAATCCGGCCCTATGTCGCTCCGCGTTGCTGGTCATCTTTCCCCAGGCCCACAAAAGAATAACCTTACGATTTATTGGGCCCTTGGGCCTTTCGTGAGGTCCTTTACTCTTTTGGTGGACCCGGGGGATATCTATCCCCCACACACACCTTGAAGTGGCCGGTTGGAGTGGTATTTATATCCACCTACCAAAATCTAGCCGTTGGTGAAGTCTGCTGGCGAAGGGCACACCGGACAGTGTCCGGTGCGCCACCGGACAGTGTCCGGTGCGCCGCCATGTCATCCTCCTGTTAGGTCTTGGAGCTGGTCGACCGTTGGAGGCTTTGTCCTCATGTGGCACCGGACAGTCCGGTGCGACACCGGACAGTCTGGTGCCCCTCTGACCGTCTGCTCTGACATCTGATTTGCACTGTACACTTTGCAGAGTCGACCGTTGCGCGCATATAGTCGTTGCTCCGCTGGTACACCGGTCAGTCCAGTGTACACTAGACATGTCCGGTGAAATATAGCGGAGCGGCGCCTGGGAAACCCGAAGGTGAAGAGTTCGAGCTGAAGCACCCTGGTGCACCGGACACTGTCCGGTGGAGCACCGGACAGTCCGGTGTGCCAGACCAGGGCATCCTTCGGTTTCCTTCTTGCTCCTTTCTCTTGAGACCTAACTTGTTCTTTTGATTGGTTTGTGTTGAACCTTTTGCACCTGTAGAATATAATCTTGAACAAACTAGTTAGTCCAATTATTTGTGTTGGGCAAATCAACCACCAAAATTAAGATAGGAAAAGGTTTGACCCTATTTCCCTTTCAAGAACATCTCGGCATTAGGGGGAGGAACTCCCATCTAGTGTAATGCCTCAATATTCTATAAACGCACAAAAGCCAAACTGAACCTGTCGTCCAGTGTGTACTCCTATGTATATGGAGTTTGCCAGAAATTGTTGAGGAGTAACCATATTGGTTTGAATGCTTGTACCTGATGTAGATGTGGATATACCCGGGATTAATATCATATCCACATTTGACTTATTGTCATTTGATCTATTCTCAGGGATGCCTTCAAATATGATCCATCGGCCTTAGTCAAAGCATATGTTCTGATTGCAGATTCACGTGCTCTATAATAACTCTTCTCCGATGAACTCGCCCTGCTGGTGATTTGGCTCACGAAGAGGTTCATCTTGGTGATGAAATTCCTAGCAATGCACGCAATATCATTGTGTCGGCGTTCCGAGACCGGGGGGGTCCCCGAGCCGACGAGTGAGTGTGCCGCGTGCCCCAGCCCAGATGGGTCGAGCGCGTGGGCGAGCATGAAGGGGGGAGAGAGAGCGAGCGAGAGTGCGAGGCGGCCGGAGCCGGGTCGTGAGGGAGTCGGAGAATTCCCGCGGCCTTCGTGTTCGTCCCGCGCCCAGGTCGGGTGCGCTTGCAGTAGGGGGTTACAAGCGTCCGCGCGAGGTGAGGGGAGCGAGCGGCCCCGAGAGAGCGCCTGCCCCTGCCCTTCGTCCCCGCGAGGCCAACCTTCTCTAAGAAGGCCCTGGTCCTTCCTTTTATAGGCGTAAGGAGAGGATCCAGGTGTACAAATGGGGGTGTAGCAAGGTGCTACGTGTCTAGCGGGGGAGAGCTAGTGCCCTAAGTACATGCCAAGGTGGCAGCCGGAGAGATCTTGGCACCCAGCTAGTGTGGCGTCGTGGCGGTCGGAGAAGCGATGGAGCCGGACGGAGGGACAGCTGTCGGGGTGGCTGGGCCCTTGCTGACGTCCTCCTGCTTTCGTAAGGGAGCTGAGAGCCGCCGTCGTCATGGGTCTAGCGGAGCGCCATCATTGCCTATCTGGCGGAGCTAGCCAGATGGGACGTCGGTCCTGTTCTCTGCGGCCCGAGTCGGCTTGGGGTAGGGTGATGATGACGCTTCCTGTTGACGTGGCGGGCTCGTGTCCTTTGTCGGACGACGTGGAGGCTCCTCCGAGGCCGAGGTCGAGTCCGTCCTGCATGGCCGAGGCCGAACCTGAGCTCCCGGGTCGGGCGAGGCGGAGGTCGTTCGGCAGAGGCCAGGGTGGAGTCCGAGCCCTGGGTCGGGCGAAGCGGAGTTCGTCGTCTTCTGGGGCCTTAGCCCGAGTCCGAGCCCTGGGTCGGGCGGAGCGGAGTTCGCCGTCTTCCGGGGCCTTAGCCCGAGTCCGAGCCCTGGGTCGGGCGGAGCGGAGTTCGTCGTCTTCCGGGGCCTTAGCCCGAGTCCGAGCCCTGGGTCGGGCGGAGCGAAGTTCGCCGTCTTCCGGGGCCTCAGCCCGAGTCCGAGCCCTGGGTCGGGCGGAGCGGAGTTCGCCGTCTTCCGGGGCCTCAGCCCGAGTCCGAGCCCTGGGTCGGGCGGAGCTTCCTCTGGCGCTTTCGGCCAAGCCTGGCTACCCGTCAGTCTTACCTTTTGCGTTAAAGGCCCCAGTGATTTGGTCGGTCGACGCGGTGATTTAGTCAGGGTTACTTCTTATCGAAGGCATGGCCTCGGGCGAGCCGGAGATGCGTCTGCCGTGAAAGAGGAGACCTCGGGCGAGACGGAACCATCCCAGTGTCGGCTGCCCTTGCCCGAGGCTAGGCTCGGGCGTGGCGTGATCGAGTCGCTCGTATGGACTGATCCCTGACTTAATCAAACCCATCAGGCCTCTGCAGCTTTATGCTGATGGGGGTTACCAGCTGAGAATTAGGCGTCTTGAGGGTACCCCTAATTATGGTCCCCGACAGTAGCCCCCGAGCCTCGAAGGGAGTGTTAACACTCGCTTGGAGGCTTTCGTCGCACTTTTTTGCAAGGGGACCAGCCTTTCTCGGTTGCACTTTGTTCCGGTGGGTGCGCGCGAGCGCACCCGCCGGGTGTAGCCCCCGAGGCCTCGGAGGAGTGGTTTCACTCCTTCGAGGTCTTAATGCCTTGCGCAATGCTTTGGCTGGTCTGGCGGTTCCCTCATGCGAACAGGCCGTAGCCCAGGTGCACTGTCGGGGCCCAAGTTCTCGGGCTGGTATGTTGACGCTGTCAACGGTTTGGCCGGAGCCGGGTTTGCGAGAGCAGCCCCCGAGCCTCTGCACAGAGCGAGAGGACAATCAGGGATAGACTCGGCTTTTTTACATACGCCCCTACGTCGCCTTTCCGCAAGGAGGAGGGGGGAGAGCGCCATGTTACCCTCGATGGGCACCGAACATGGTGTCTCCGGTGAGCTGCGATCGGGTAATCCGAGTGGACGTCCGTGCCCCGTTCGTTGGGGGTCGGCTAGGGGCCCGGAGGCACGCCCAAAAGTACCTGCGGGTGATCTGCCGGACCCGGTCCCCTGGCGACGGGGTCCGAGGGCTCGTTGCCTCCCTCCGATGGGATTCCGTTACAGAGTCGTTCCCGCTGGTCTCGGAAATGTCCTAGGGTACCTCGGGAGCGCAGCCCGAGCCTTGGTTATGTATCGAACGTACCCCTGGTCATCCCTCGCTCGGTGTCTGAGGCGACTGTGAACCCTTCGAGGGGCCAGCCTTCGAACCCCTGATCAGTAATGGGCGCGGAGCCCGAGTAGCCTGAGGCGGTCGTGGGACCTTTCGGGGGCCGACCTTCGAACCCCTGACCAGTAGTGGGTGTCGGGCCCACGCGATCTGAGGCGGCTGTTGAACCCTTCGGGGGGCCAGCCTTCGAACCCCTGATCAGTAAGGAGGCTCGGAGCCTAGTTCCTTCACGGGGAAGGATCCCTTTGGGGTTATCCCCCTTCCCGGTCCCTGTTGCAAGAGATAGAGAAAGAGGAAAAGGGAAAAGGATGCGAAATTGAACGTCGGGGCGTACCTTTTTCGGTGTGGTGGTTTTGGCGAAGGCGAAACGTCGCCAGCTGCTCCTGCCAGTAGCGCTGTCCGTCGAGCCGCGGAGTTAATGCGCCGGGGCGAGTAGTTGGCGAGGCTGCCGTTGTGCGTGCGCGAGCCGTTCGAGGAACGGGTCACGGGCGTGTTGTCTTCACACCGTGAGAGAGAGGGGGTTCTCTTGCGGCCTCCGGATGGGACGTGAGCCTGGCTGATGGCGTGATCGCTGCTCTTGCGCGCCTGCCACTGCCATTACTGCCGGCCCACTTTTGACCGTGCTTGACCGCTGCGTCAGGCTGGCGCAGCTGGGCCGCGCGCTGGGCCGCCTTGGGTCGCGGTATTGGTTCCGCAACCGAGGAGGCGCGGTGGTGGCGCAAGTGGCATGGTGGCTTACATGCAGCATCCGGCGCGCCGGTTGCGCGACGCGTGGGCTTGAGCCTTCATGCTGGTCTGTCAGGAGTCGGAGAGGCGCGTCCACTTGGCGCGGTTGCATGCCGCCCGCATGGCTGCCCGCCCCCTTCGCCCGTTGGTCTGGGCAAAAGTGGAGGGTCACTTGTAACCGCTGGGTGGTTGCGCGCACGCCGCGCGCGGCAGTTCGGCTTCTTTTGCTCGGAGCTGGTCCGCATGACAGGTGGGTCCTAGCCCCCGCGCCGCAGGGGAGGGCTTTGGAGGTGTGTTGGAGAAGACTCAGCCCGTGACGGTTGGGGGCGCGAGCACGGAGAGTCGCCTTTAAAAGGAGGGCGACCCCTTTCGTAGGGCGACCATGTCTTCTTCCTCCCTTATGCATCGCGTCCTTCTACCTTTCAAGCCCCCGGATGGGGGAAACCGCCGTCTTCGTGCCTCGTCGTCGGGGGATACCACTCCGTGGGAGCGGGTACCTTTCGACCATCGTTCGGCTTCAAGGATTTTCATCATGCAGCCCGGCTGCACCCCTCCACCGGGGGTCACCCAAGAGGGCGACCTCCGGCTTGATGGTGGGGGAAAGCGAGCCGGGCTGCGGCCTCTGCCCCTCCCTCAGCCTCAAGGATTTTCATCACCAGGGCTGAGGAGGGGAGTGTGACGAGTTGGGGTCGGTCCCTGCGCGGGTGGTGGCCCGCTCCTTCCCTCAGTGATCGGGGGGAAGGGCGGGAGCCGTCCGTGGCGCTAACAGCTGCACCGTGCCCGGCTCTCTGAGCCGAGCAGTTTCGGAATCGCTCCCGGTGCCGCCTCCCGCCACGGCAGCTGGAAGAGGTTCTTCCGCCGGCGCGACAGCCAAGGTTGGCCATGGGCCGACCTCCAACTCTACGGCCTTCTGCCCGTCCTTGCCTCTCGAGTTTGGGCAAGGGCGGGGGCCTCCTAGCAGCAGTATCCGCCCTGAGGCCATCACTACTGCTGTTTGGCCCCCCGGGGCAGAAGTCTTCATCGTCGCCGCTGTCGGGGTGGTTGGCGACATGCCGTTCGTCGGTCTTCTGTTGCCCTGCAGGCCCACCCCTATCGAGTGGGGTTGTTCGTGCCTGCAGAGGGGGAACCAGAGTTCCGTTTGTAATGGCACTTCGAGTGCCGGGTTTTTTGTTCATTTTCGGCTTTCGGGGCCTGAACATGTATGTAACCATGGCACGGAGCCGTGCTTTTTCCTCATTCCCGAGCACTAAGACTCGTCTGCTGATTGTCTGAACTGCTTCACTAAGCATGAGTCGCCTCGTGTCAAGGTGACGAGTGAGGTATCCGTATCCCGGAGGCGTAGGAGTCCCTCGGCTCGGTCGGCCCTGTTGTCCGAGGCTTCTCTAGCTTAGTTAAAGAGACCCCTCGGCCGCTCTTCGACGAGCCGAGGCCGGGGGTAGCGATATCAGCATGAGCAGAGGCGGAATTGGCTCGGAAATGAAACCTGGTTGGCCGGAGCCTAGCCGAGTCGTCCGTTGGCAGGATCGACGCCGGAGTTGGTCAGCCGGGGCTTCGGACCGGGCTCGTGCCCTTGGAAGGTAGTTGGCCGAGGCCCCGGAGGTGGCTGGCCGAGCCGCCTGCTCGGGCCGGATTCCCAGAGAAGTCCCTGACAACGATCGCCCGGGCGTGGCGATGACGCCGTCCTTTGGAGCGGAGGGCCTCGGATCGCGTCGCCGTCCGAGGCTAGTTCGGGCCTTGCCGAGGTTGCTGTCGATGCCGAGGGTGTCGCCGCCCCCTTCCAGCACCCAGACCTGAGCCTGCAGGATCAGCTTGTCTTGTAGCGTGTGCTTTGTGCGGCCGTCGAGGCCAGAACACACATCCTTGCTGTGCTGTAAAGCTGCGTCCCCTTTCCTCTTGTTCCAAGCATCTGGACTTTTTTGTCGGTAACAGGGATATTTGTGCGAGCGAAAGTTGCTTCTCGCGGAAGGTGAGGAGTGAGGTATCCGTATCCCGGAGGCGTGGGAGTCCCTCGGCTCGGTCGGCCTTGCCGCTTACGCGCACTTTTACTCATCCATGAGGCCCTACCACCGACTTAGTCGAGAAAACTCGAAGAATCGCTTCGACAGAAGAGCTTCCGAACGTAGAGACTTGTTCGATCCGTGGAGTCATTTTATCCGAGCGCGAGTTACTTATCGCAGAAGGTGATGAGTGAGGTATCCGTATCCCGGAGGCGTAGGAGTCCCTCGGCTCGGTCAGCCTTGGCTGCTTACGTGTACTCTGTCGTTTCCATGACCCACTTTTCGAAGTAGTCAAAAAGCACGAAAGATATTCTGATAAAAGAGATTTTTTTGTTCGAGGAAAATTTTGACGCAGAGGGGGTTTTCCCCCCTTTTAGCCCCCGAGGGAGGGTCGGGCTTTGCCGAGGCGAGGCCGACCCTTCCTTGTTGACTAAACTTTGCGTGGGTGCGAGGTATATGAACAATTTGGAAACATCTCAAGGGTAGAAGCGACGTAGCTGTTGGATGTTCCAAGCGTTGCCGTAGACCTCGCCTTGACTGTTGGCCAGCTTGTACGTTCCGGGCTTCAGAACTTTGGCGATGACGAACGGCCCCTCCCAGGGGGGCGTGAGCTTGTGCCTCCCTCGGGTGTCTTGCCGCAGCCGAAGCACCAGATCGCCCACCTGGAGGTCTCGGGGTCGGACCCCTTGGGCGTGGTAGCGTCGCAGGGACTGCTGATACCGCGCCGAGTGTAGTAAGGCCCTGTCCCGAGCCTCATCCAGCTGGTCCAGCGAGTCTTCTCGGCTAGCTTGGTTGCTTTCTTCGTTGTAGGCCCTCGTCCTCGGGGAGCCGTATTCCAGGTCAGTGGGCAGGACGGCCTCGGCCCCGTAGACCAGGAAGAACGGCGTGAAACCCGTGGCTCGGCTTGGCGTCGTCCTCAGGCTCCAGACCACCGAGGGGAGTTCCTTCATCCATCGCTTACCGAACTTGTTGAGATCATTGTAAATCCGAGGCTTGAGCCCCTGTAGAATCATGCCATTGGCACGTTCTACTTGCCCATTCGACATGGGGTGAGCTACGGCGGCCCAGTCTACCCGGATGTTGTGATCCTTGCAAAAATCCAGGAATTTTTTGCCGGTGAACTGGGTGCCGTTGTCGGTGATGATGGAGTTCGGGACCCCGAAGCGATGGATGATGTTGGTGAAGAACGCCACCGCCTGCTCGGATCTGATGCTGTTCAGGGGTCGGACCTCGATCCACTTGGAGAATTTGTCGATGGCGACCAGCAGGTGCGTG
This sequence comes from Zea luxurians, assembly GCA_029449295.1. Classification (NCBI taxonomy): domain Eukaryota; kingdom Viridiplantae; phylum Streptophyta; class Magnoliopsida; order Poales; family Poaceae; genus Zea; species Zea luxurians. The sequence continues at coordinate 80,092,512 of JAOPSE010000014.1, forward strand.
TAGCCCCCGGGCGCCTTCTGCAAAGGGCCGACGAGGTCCAGACCCCACACAGCGAAGGGCCAGGTGATGGGTATCGTCTGCAGAGCCTGAGCGGGCAGGCGGGTCTGCTTCGCATAGAATTGGCACCCTTCGCAGGCGCGGACAATTCTAGTGGCGTCAGTCACCGCTGTCGGCCAGTAGAAGCCTTGGCGGAAAGCGTTCCCGATGAGGGTTCGAGGTGCTGCATGATGGCTGCAAGCCCCCGAGTGTATTTCCTGCAGGAGTTCCTGGCCCTCAGCGATGGAGATGCATCGCTGGAGGATGCCCGAGGGGCTACGGTGATAGAGCTCCTTCTCATCGCCCAGCAAGACGAACGACTTGGCGCGTCGCGCTACCCGCCGAGCCTCGGCCCGGTCGAGGGGCAGTTCTCCTTGGCGGAGATATTGCAAGTACGGGGTCTGCCAATCCTGATCTGGCATGACCCCGCTCTGCTCCTCCTCGATGTGCAGTGCTTCGCCCTCGGGGGTCGAGGGCTCCTCGAGTTGAGCCGAGGATGGCTCGGGTTGGGCCGAGGTCGCCTCGGACGGGGCCGAGGGCACTTCGGGCTCGGGCGTGTCGCCTATCTTGACGGAGGGTTGGTGCAGATCCCGGGAGAAGACGTCCGGGGGAACCGTCGTTCGCCCCGAGGCTATCTTCGCCAGCTCGTCCGCAGTCTCGTTGTAGCGCCGGGCGATGTGGTTAAGCTCGAGACCGTAGAACTTGTCTTCCAGGCGTCGAACCTCGTCACAGTAGGCCTCCATCTTCGGGTCGCGGCAGTGGGAGTTCTTCATGACTTGGTCGATGACGAGCTGCGAGTCGCCGCGTGCATCGAGGCGTCGGACCCCTAGCTCGATGGCGATTCGCAATCCGTTGATCAGAGCCTCGTACTCAGCCACATTGTTGGACGCCGGGAAATGGAGGCGGAGCACGTAGCGCAGGTGTTTCCCGAGGGGCGAGACGAAGAGTAGGCCCGCGCCAGCTCCCGTCTTCATCAGCGACCCATCGAAAAACATGGTCCAGAGCTCCGGTTGGATCGGAGCCGTTGGCAACTGGGTGTCGACCCATTCGGCTACGAAGTCCGCCAGTACCTGGGACTTGATGGCCTTCCGAGGGGCGAACGAGATTGCCTCGCCCATGATTTCCACCGCCCACTTCGCGATCCGTCCCGAGGCTTCTCGGCACTGGATGATCTCCCCCAGGGGGAAGGATGACACCACAGTCACCGGATGAGACTCGAAGTAATGTCGCAGCTTTTGCCTCGTTAGGATCACTGCATACAGCAGCTTCTGGACTTGTGGGTAGCGGATCTTGGTCTCGGACAGCACTTTGCTGACGAAGTAAACTGGCCTCTGAATGGGCAAAGCATGCCCCTCTTCCTGCCTTTCGACCACGATCGCGGCGCTGACCACCTGAGTGGTTGCGGCGACGTAGACCAAGAGGGTTTCTCCATCAGCTGGGGGTACCAAGACGGGCGCCTGGGTGAGGAGCGCCTTCAGGTTCCCGAGGGCTTCCTCGGCCTCGGGGGTCCAAGTGAAGCACTCGGCCTTCCTTAAGAGACGGTACAGGGGCAGGCCTCTTCCGCCGAGGCGCGAGATGAAACGGCTCAAGGCCGCGAGGCATCCCATGACCCTCTGTACGCCTTTTAAGTCCTTGATGGGCCCCATGTTTGTGATGGCCGCGATCTTCTCCGGGTTGGCTTCGATGCCCCGCTCGGAGACGATGAATCCCAAAAGCATGCCCCGGGGCACCCCGAAGACGCACTTCTCGGGATTGAGCTTGACGCCCTTCGCCTTGAGACACCGGAATGTCAGTTCGAGGTCGGAGAGAAGATCGGAGGCTTTCCTTGTCTTGACTACGATGTCATCGACATAGGCCTCGACCGTGCGACCGATGTGTCCGCCGAACACATGGTTCATGCACCGCTAGTACGTTGCACCCGCGTTCCTCAAACCGAACGGCATTGTGACATAACAGTACATGCCGAAGGGCGTGATGAAAGAAGTCGCGAGCTGGTCGGACTCTTTCATCTTGATTTGATGATACCCTGAGTAGGCATCGAGGAAAGACAGGGTTTCGCACCCTGCAGTGGAGTCCACAATTTGGTCGATGCGAGGTAGAGGGTAGGGGACTTTCGGACATGCTTTGTTGAGACCAGTGTAGTCTACACACATCCGCCATTTTCCCCCTTTCTTCCTCACAAGTACAGGGTTGGCAAGCCATTCGGGATGGAATACCTCTTTGATGAACCCTGCTGCCATCAACTTGTGGATCTCCTCGCCTATCACCCTGCGCCTTTCCTCGTCGAATCGGCGCAGAGGCTGTCTGACCGGTCGGGCTCCGGCCCGAATATCCAGCGAGTGCTCGGCGACTTCCCTCGGTATGCCGGGCATGTCCGAGGGACTCCATGCAAAGACGTCGGCGTTTGCGCGGAGAAAGTCGACGAGCACTGCTTCCTATTTGGGGTCGAGCCCGGAACCGATCCGAATCTGCTTGGAGGTATCGCCGCTGGGGTCGAGAGGGACGGCCTTAACCGTCTCCGCTGGCTCGAAGTTGCCGGCATGTCGCTTCACGTCCGGCACCTCTCGGGAGAGGCTTTCCAGGTCGGCAATGAGGGCCTCGGACTCGGCGAGGGCCTCGGCGTACCCCACGCACTCCACATCGCATTCGAATGCGTGTTTGTACGTGGGGCCGACAGTGATGACCCCGTTGGGGCCCGGCATCTTGAGCTTCAGGTAGGTGTAGTTGGGGATGGCCATGAACTTCGCGTAGCATGGCCTTCCCAACACTGCGTGGTAGGTCCCTCGGAACCCGACCACCTCGAACGTCAAAGTCTCCCTTCGGAAGTTGGAGGGTGTTCCGAAGCAGACAGGAAGGTCGAGCTGTCCGAGGGGCTGGACGCGCTTCCCGGGAATGATCCCGTGGAAGGGCGCAGCGCCTGCTCGGACGGATGACAGATCGACGCGCAGGAGCCTGAGGGTCTCAGCGTAGATGATGTTGAGGCAGCTGCCTCCATCCATTAGGACCTTGGTGAGCCTGACGTCGCCGATGACGGGATCGACGACGAGCGGGTACTTCCCTGGGCTCGGCACGTGGTCGGGGTGGTCATCCTGGTCGAAGGTGATGGGCTTGTCGGACCAGTCTAGGTAGACTGGCGCCGCCACCTTCACCGAGCAGACCTCCCGACGCTCCTGCTTACGATGCCGAGCCGAGGCGTTCGCCGCATGCCCTCCATAGATCATGAAGCAGTCGCGGACCTCGGGGAACTCTCCTGCTTGGTGATCTTCCTTCTTGCCGTCGTCGCGGGCCTTGTCACCCTCTGCGGGTGGCCCGGCCCGGTGGAAATGGCGCCGAAGCATGACGCACTCCTCGAGGGTGTGCTTGACGGGCCCCTGATGGTAGGGGCACGTCTCCTTTAGTGCCTTGTCGAAGAGGTTGGCGCCTCCGGGGGGCTTCCGAGGGTTCTTGTACTCGGCGGCGGCGACAAGGTCCGTGCTGGCGGCGTCGCGTTTCGCTTGCGACTTCCTCCTGCCTTTCTTCTTGGCGCCGAGCGGAGTAGACGCCTCGGGAGCATCTTCCGACGGGCGGCCCTGGGGCTGCTTGTCCTTTCGGAAGATGGCTTCCACCGCCTCCTGACCAGAGGCGAACTTGGTGGCGATGTCCATCAGCTCGCTCGCCCTGGTGGGGGTCTTGCGACCCAACTTGCTCACCAGGTCACGGCAGGTGGTGCCGGCGAGGAACGCGCCGATGACATCGGAGTCGGTGATGTTGGGCAGCTCGGTGCGCTGCTTCGAAAATCGCCGGATGTAGTCCCGAAGGGACTCTCCCGGCTGTTGCCGACAGCTTCGGAGGTCCCAGGAATTCCCGGGGCGCACGTACGTGCCCTGGAAGTTGCCGGCGAAGCCTGGACCAGATCCTCCCAGTTGGAGATCTGCCCCGGAGGCAGGTGTTCCAACCAAGCGCGAGCGGTGTCGGAGAGGAACAGGGGGAGGTTGCGGATGATGAGGTTGTCATCGTTCGTCCCACCCGGCTGACAGGCCAGGCGGTAGTCCGCAAGCCACAATTCCGGTCTCGTTTCCCCCGAGTACTTTGTGATAGTAGTCGGGGGTCGGAATCGGGGCGGAAACGGCGCCCGCCGAATGGCTCGGCTGAAGACCTGCGGACCGGGTGGTTCGGGCGAGGGACTCCGATCCTCCCCGCTGTCGTAACGTCCCCCGCGCCTGGGGTGATAACCTCGGCGCACCCTCTCGTCGAGGCGGGCCCGACGATCGCGATGAGGGTGCTCGTCGCCGAGGTGGCCCGGGGCCGCAGGCGCGGTGTTGCGCGTGCGTCCGGTGAAGACCGAGGCTTCCCGCGTGAGTCGGGAAGTCGCGGCACGAGGTTCCGAGGGGTATCCCTGCCTTCGGGAGGCAGAGCTCTCGGCCCGCCGGGCCGCAGCGCCTTCCAGGAGATGCTTGAGCTCTCCCTGGATTCGCCGACCCTCGGTGGTTGATGACTCCGGCATCGCGCGGAGGAGCATCGCTGCGGCGGCCAGGTCCTGACCGGTTCCGCTGGATGCGGGTGGCGGTCTGTCCCTGGCATCGTTGGCGATGCGGTGCTGGAGACCTTGGGGCAGGTGACGTATTCCTCCGGCCGGGGGCTGGCTCGCCCATACCTGCCCGATGTTCCGGCGGATTGCCTCGAGCGCTCCTGCTCCCTCATCGAGCCCGGCCTGCGCCCCGCGGACTTGCTTGAGCTGTGGGTCATGACCCCCCGCCGGAACGGGGACCACAGCTAGCTCCCGCGGGATGTCGGCGCGAGGCGCTGGCCTAGGGGGATCACCATCCTCCGGCATGCCGAGACAGCTGCCTCCGGAGGGATCCCCTAGCTCGACATGGAAACATTCGCGGCTCGGGCCGCAGTCCTCGTCGCCAAGGCTGCGGCTGCCGTCGGAACAGTCGGAGAGGCAGTAATCACATGCGGTCATGAAGTCCCGCATGGCACTAGGGTTGCCAGATCCGGAGAAATCCCAGCAGACGCTGGGGGTCGTCATCTTCCTCAGACCCAGAGGGTCCGTAGGTCGAGACACCCGTCAATCGGTCCCAAGGCGACCGCACACGAAACCCCAGAGAGGTTGCACTCGCCTCAGCGTGAGCGCCCGCCAAAGCGAGGTTGCTAGGCGGGTTGAGGCCGAGTCGAAATGACAAAGAATGGGAATCAGCCCGTACCTTTTGGTCGACGAGGATCGACGAAGTCGCATCGGGGGCTGATCGTGCTGTCGTCCTGGGTGCGAGAGCGACGTCCTGCAGGCCCTCCGTGAGCGTGCTGGCGTCGTCCACTTGCTCGGGATCGGCGTGTCGCGGGGGGACGGCGCTCGCTTCCGCCTCAAACGCGTGGGTGATGCCCGACGCGTCCTCCGTTGGGGCGTTGGGGATGTCGATTTGCTCGACAGTCGACTGAGCGCAGCCTCCCGCTTGGCCTTGGTTCCCCCGCCTCCTCCTCCGATGGCGAGGGAGAGGACGGAGCGAACTCGAAAGTTGTCCTTCCCCCACGCGGGAAAGGCGTCGTCGATTCCGCCGCCGGCGGGCGGGCTGTCCGCCACCATTGTCGCTGTCGCGCGGCGGTGGAAGGAGTATCATGTCGTAGCTGCCGTCGAAAGACATGAACTCGAGACTCCCGAAACGGAGCACCGTCCCGGGTTGAAGAGGTCGTTGGAGACTGCCCATCTGGAGCTTGACGGGAATCTACTCGTCAACACGCAGCAGGCCCCTACCTGGTGCGCCAACTGTCGGCGTTCCGAGACCGGGGGGTCCCCGAGCCGACGAGTGAGTGTGTCGCGTGCCCCAGCCCAGATGGGTCGAGCGCATGGGCGAGCGCGAAGGGGGGAGAGAGAGCGAGCGAGAGTGCGAGGCGGCCGGAGCCGGGTCGTGAGGGAGTCGGAGAATTCCCGCGGCCTTCGTGTTCGTCCCGCGCCCAGGTCGGGTGCGCTTGCAGTAGGGGGTTACAAGCGTCCGCGCGAGGTGAGGGGAGCGAGCGGCCCCGAGAGAGCGCCTGCCCCTGCCCTTCGTCCCCGCGAGGCCAACCTTCTCTAAGAAGGCCCTGGTCCTTCCTTTTATAGGCGTAAGGAGAGGATCCAGGTGTACAAATGGGGGTGTAGCAAGGTGCTACGTGTCTAGCGGGGAGAGCTAGTGCCCTAAGTACATGCCAAGGTGGCAGCCGGAGAGATCTTGGCACCCAGCTAGTGTGGCGTCGTGGCGGTCGGAGAAGCGATGGAGCCGGACGGAGGGACAGCTGTCGGGGTGGCTGGGCCCTTGCTGACGTCCTCCTGCTTTCGTAAGGGAGCTGAGAGCCGCCGTCGTCATGGGTCTAGCGGAGCGCCATCATTGCCTATCTGGCGGAGCTAGCCAGATGGGACGTCGGTCCTGTTCTCTGTGGCCCGAGTCGGCTTGGGGTAGGGTGATGATGACGCTTCCTGTTGACGTGGCGGGCTCGTGTCCTAGGTCGGACGACGTGGAGGCTCCTCCGAGGCCGAGGTCGAGTCCGTCCTGCATGGCCGAGGCCGAACCTGAGCTCCCGGGTCGGGCGAGGCGGAGGTCGTTCGGCAGAGGCCAGGGTGGAGTCCGAGCCCTGGGTCGGGCGAAGCGGAGTTCGTCGTCTTCTGGGGCCTTAGCCCGAGTCCGAGCCCTGGGTCGGGCGGAGCGGAGTTCGCCGTCTTCCGGGGCCTTAGCCCGAGTCCGAGCCCTGGGTCGGGCGGAGCGGAGTTCGCCGTCTTCCGGGGCCTTAGCCCGAGTCCGAGCCCTGGGTCGGGTGGAGCGGAGTTCGCCATCTTCCGGGGCCTCAGCCCGAGTCCGAGCCCTGGGTCGGGCGGAGCGGAGTTCGCCGTCTTCCGGGGCCTCAGCCCGAGTCCGAGCCCTGGGTCGGGCGGAGCTTCCTCTGGCGCTTTCGGCCAAGCCTGGCTACCCGTCAGTCTTACCTTTTGCGTTAAAGGCCCCAGTGATTTGGTCGGTCGACGCGGTGATTTAGTCAGGGTTACTTCTTAACGAAGGCATGGCCTCGGGCGAGCCGGAGATGCGTCTGCCGTGAAAGAGGAGACCTCGGGCGAGACGGAACCATCCCAGGGTCGGCTGCCCTTGCCCGAGGCTAGGCTCGGGCGTGGCGTGATCGAGTCGCTCGTATGGACTGATCCCTGACTTAATCAAACCCATCAGGCCTCTGCAGCTTTATGCTGATGGGGGTTACCAGCTGAGAATTAGGCGTCTTGAGGGTACCCCTAATTATGGTCCCCGACACATTGTGCTAGGAATACAGAACAATGAATCTTTTGTTTTTGGGAAATGACAAAGATCATTATTAAATGTGGGAGACAAATATGTCGACACCTATCTTGCCTCTATAGATTGCAAAGGGATCCAAAATAAAGTCCTAGGCATGAGTGCTTGAAGCTCTCTTATCGGGTCAATGATAAATGCAACCGAGGCTAAACCAATAATCGCAAAATGAAAGTCATGAGCTTGGACATTTATGGGCATTATTGAAATAATGTGTGGTGAATGCGATGGTTCAAGTGGTCTTGTGAGAGACCCATCCCACATATGTGTTGAATAAACACTGTTCCGCTATGTAATATATCTGGCAAATGGCATGGATTAAAATATGCAGTTAATAGGATTCTGAAGATCCGTCATGAGGTCCTAGGAGGACTCATATCTTTGAATTATAAATATGCAACATATAAATCTCATACCAAATAATACATTCATGATGAATGATCACTCTCCTATGTAGGGAGAATATCTCCTAGTTGAGATTATCGTTCCCAGATGGAACCTATCCAGAAGAAATAAAGTCTGTGTTGAACACCAAAGTTTGATAACCCCTATAAAGGGATAAAGACCCATATAGACCTAAAAAAGGAATAAGATGAGGTACTAAAGGACTTGAAGTTCACCAAATAAGCACATGTGCATTCCACGAGTATTACTCATAGTATTTTCCACTTGATGTGGAATTACGGTATCCTCTAAAGCCCGGATAGCAGAAACCTATAAGGTTTAGGTGTTACTGGCAAAATATCCCCATTGTGCCAGAATGATGGACTATAACGATGTATCTGATCGATGAAAAACTTCTGATGGATTACGATCTTTGATGTACTTATGTTACACCATCATAGAAGTTGTAATGAATGAACACCTGGAGCGATGAGTCATATCTAGAATATGTACTATTACAACTATAATATCTCCTAAGTCCTATGGAAGGACAAGTTATTTGCTTTGCACAACTATGTATACATTGTGGTGTATGATAGAATGAAAGGTGTAGCTCCCTAGCCTCATCCACCCTCATTATTCCAGATGAACAATGAGACATATATCTTGAAGAATATGCTTGAGTTATGAGGTATAACGACTTTGACAGATGTCATCGTCAGGGGGAGCGAATGCTATTGATCACAATCATGAGACAATAAATGTCATATTCTATGCCCTGAAGGCGTCAGCTTGATGATCAATATGTGAACCTTTATGAAAGTTTCTATTAAATATATAGATCCAGTCGATCAAACACCATCATTCAAAGTGGCTTATTTATGTTGATACGTGCACTTACCTCGTATATCCTAGAAGTGAGTAGAGGTAAAGTTCCTAAAATAGTCCTTGCAAGGATATGCAATCTGTTTGCTAAATCTATATGTGCATATACATCCAGAAGAAAATGTTTTGCCATATTGATACAAATTTGCAAGGATTAGGGGGAGCACATTTCTAAAGTTAGCCCTTGTAGAAGATTCGATAGAATCTAGATCCCAGAGGATCAAAATCTGTCCCGATGATAGCTGTTGTACTCTTTTTCCCTTGGTGAGTTTTCTTGAAGTTTCTCACATGAGGTTTTTAATGAGGCAACAAAGTGCAAATGCAATTTGCGTCACTATGTACTCTTTCTCCATATTTTTTTCCACTGGATTTTTGGGAGTTTTAAAGAGGCATGTGTTGGTCGCGGTATTCGCCCAAGGGGGAGTGTTAAGTAACCCTAGTTAGGGTTATGTGGGCAAATATCGACTTTGCCCCTGAGGGATCTCACATCTCTATATAAGGAACCTGTACACCCCTTCATAAGATAGAAAAGAGAAAGAGGCCAGAGGCCCAACCCTATATCCTGTGTCTATAGCACGACACCCTATAAAAATTAGAAAAAACTGATAAGTTAGGTAGCAAACCAAAAATGTCTTAAAGTTAGTTACTTTAGAAGCTCAAAATTTAAACAAAAAAAGTTAAATATGACTAAAAAGGTAAAAATATAGCAGCTACAATCTCGAGTAGAAGCCTAGAAGGTATAAAAAATAAAATAAAAGAATGCATATCGAGAAAAAGATTCTTCGTTTAGAATTAAAGCCACAATTCTCTGGCAACTGCCGATCAGATTCTAGACAGGAAAACTGAAGGACTCTTCGTTCAGGAAAAATAAATAAATAAGCAGGTGATGTGGCGGTGCGCGGTCGTCAGTAATCTGGCGGCACGACGTTTCGTAGTCGAAGTCACACTTTGCAAACTGCGACTAGGCTAGGCGGGTTGTGCAGAAGTGCCCGGCAGCCTGGCTGGTCGTATAGGTACTGTATGGTATGGGTCACGGAGCCAGCAATGCATTCGTTCAAAGATGACTAGCTCCAATGATAACCAGGTGTACGGATCCGAGGAGTCAGCCGATCCGCTAGCTAGAAGAAATCTTGGTGATTCGTCCACTTGTCAGGCAGAAATCGTGGACCTTTTGGGTCGTCATGGCGCTCAAATCCTACCAGAAGGGCTCGGCTATCGTCCTAAAACAACGTGTGTTACAAAATATTGTATATTGTATATGTGACCAATATAAAAGGTGCGACAGATTCTCATCAAGAGACATATTACTTGTTATGTACCCTTTCACATGTATATAAACTAGACCCTGCAATGAGAACAATAGTCATCTTGCACTATCGGTGTGTTAATACTTACATTGCTTCACAACAATGTGTACGTCGTTGATGGCTTAACTTTCCGCGGTGAGGCTAGCCACAGTGATCTCCGAGTGCCAGCCCTCTCTCCTTGCATGCGGCTACAGGGGGGTGCCCCTAAGCCCGTAGCGCTGCCCTCTGGTCAGCTCTTACGCGTCGGCCCCCTTCTCTCTCCCTCTGAATGCGACTGTTCACTGTTCATTTCCTATAGCACTGTTCATTCCTGTAGCAGTGGGCCAGTGGACCCACGAGTAATTGTTAGTAGATAAAAAATATGTATAGAAAATGATATTTTATGGTTGTAGTGAGGTATAGTGGGAGTATTTAGAGGGAACCGTTGCGGGAGATGAAAAACTAGAGAATAAACTATTAATGATGTGACGCAAAAAAGTGATATATAGAGAGAAACTAGTCGGTTGCCCGTGCGTTGCGACGGCTTACAACAATACTCATGTAAACTATCCACCAAAAAATCAATATTTTTTATTGATTGTCTCCGCTCTCCGTATAATATTTTTTGATTGGTCTAACTGATGTTATTATTTACTCCATCCAATATGTCTTGGTACAACACGGCCAATGAAGTGAGCGATTAGAAGAGAGTTCACAACGGCTGACTGAACGAACAAAGATTATAAAATAACATAATTCCACATACCAAATAAGAGAAAGTTTGTGAGCTCAAGTTTCTAAAATAAGTCACATGAACTCAAACTTATAAAAAAGATAGATCAAAATATAGAGTAATTGCTAAAGTCAGGCATCAATAAAAATTGGATGCGCTCCATATAAATTATGCTACTTCATAGCAATTACTAATATTTAAAACCAACAAATAACTTTTTATTTTACTGTTAGTTTGACAAATAATTGTTGCTCCATCTAATCCAGCAACCTCAAACACCATGGAGTCCATTGCGCCAATGTGGTCTCAGAAACGACCTAATGCTTGCAAGAGCCAAGAACGTCGTGTCGTGTTTAGGCTGTAGCCTCGACCCATAGCGATGGTCCGGCCCGACACGATTATATTTTTTATTTTACAAAAAAAAGTATATACATATATATAATTTATATCTCTACTACTCTTATGTGTGTAACGTAGGCGTCCACATCCCGGTTCTGCCGTCGCCAGCGCGCTCCCTCCGCCTCCCTCCGCGCTCCATCCTCGAATCCCGCTCGCGCTCCCTCCGGCTTCCTTCGATGGCCAGCCGCCCAGCCCCGCAGCGGCTCCATGGAATAATGGCCCCAGACCGGTTAATACGCGCGCCCGCCAGCCATCGCCGCCGGGTATCCCGCCCCCGAGCCCGCGCCCCCACCAACCCCGCCCCTGAGGCCGCCCGCCACCAAGCTCGCCACCGGGTATCCCGCCCCACACCACTCTCGTGTCGAGGTCCACTCCCCCACCCATCAGCGCAATCCCCTCCCGTGTCTCGGCGCGATCCAGTTCTCCACCTCGGCGCGGCGCAGATCTCCTCCTCAACGCGCAGATCGGCGCGATCCAGTTCTCCTCCTCGGCGCGTCGCAGATCTCCTATTCAGCGCGTAGATCGGCGCGTTCCACTCCCCCACCCATTTGCTCTCCATCGGCGCGATCCAGTCCCCCACCCATCCCCGCGGTCCCCTCCCTTGTTGCGGCGCAGATCTCCTCCTCGGCGCGTAGATCGGCGCAATCCACTCCCGTGTCGCGGTGTCCTCCTCGGCCTCTCCCTCGTGACCGATCTCTCTATGGAATATCGAGGTCGCCTCTCCCCCGCGATCCAAAAACTCGGCGCGATCCACTCCCCCACTGATCTGCGTGCTATGGAATACTGGGGTCACGGTCTCCTCCTCGACGCGATCCATGGCTGTGCACGCAATCCCGCCCACGGTGCGCCCAACCGATGGAAGGCAGCTCGATCCACTCCCCCCCCCATAACTGATCTGCTCTCCATGGAAGGACGGCGAGTTTTTGGACGCGGCGTAACATTCCATCCATGCTCCGGCGCAAGGTTTTCATCGACAACATCATCGGACCGATAAAATGACAAGCGTGGGCGAGCAGATCAACCCCCATCCTTCTCGGCGCGGTCCCAGGAATACTACAGCCAGGTATGTCGGCCTACTGCATCTCATTGGTACAGTGCTGCGTGGATGTTTTCATGAGATTAATTCTAATAAGTACAGTGTTGCGTAGATCATTTCATTAGATTTATTTTAATAAGTACAGTCATGCTCATGATCATTTCATTAGTTTTATGCTATTCACAAACAATAGCAAATAATTTTTGGATTACTAATTTTTGGATCGCTAATTTTTGGATCGCTAATATAAAAGGAGATGCAGTTGATGACCTTAACCATTCTAGATCCAATATCAGTCTTGATATCCTCAGTTAGCCATTTTCTAAATTGCACTATGCAAATAGGTTAACTGTTATTTTCTAAATTGCAATATGTTATTTCTATTTTTTTCATCCTATGTTAGTTCAGAAGCAGCTGCACAGTCAGCTACTACTACCACTTGAGGGATTTGGGGTCACTTCAATTAGATAGCTTTTGAGATTATTTTATCGTAATATTGTATTGGTGAGCCATGGTTGTATGGTCAAACAGCTTGTCCAATGGATCAAATTATAGAATTGGAGTTGTGCTCTAAATGTATGCAAGCATATTGTTTGTAGTACTGAATTGGAGGCTTTTATCCCCTGCAATTTATGTGGTATAAGTAACGGTGTTGTGTGAGAATGCGAATGAGATTCTAATAAAGGAAAGAAATGTTCAGGTTTTCTATTTTTAACACTTTGACTTAAAATTATCAACAATTCCATTCTATGACCATTTGAGATATCATCTTGTTTGGGTCCGCCTAACATTTCTTCGTGTCTACATAAGTTTTGACCTGACCCAGTTAACAATTAAAAAATGGTCCAAATCCCATTTGAAATAACTGGATAGTAAGCATTTTGCCAAATTGGTGATGTTTTTGTACTGGATAAATCCTTCTATTATATTTTTGTACTAGCAATCTAGTATATTTTTGTATTGGATAAATCCTTCTATTAGACTGGCAATTATAATTACTGGGATGGTACTGATATATTTTTCTTCCTTTCAAAATTCATATGTTGTTGGTATCTAATAATGGATAAATCTGGCCTTCTACTATTTATTTTGTAGGATAGTTCTGACATCATTGCCATAGTGCTGGTTTACTGCATGGTAAGACATCAGTCGATTATGATCCTTTTGCTATGCATGAATAATTTTCAATTTGTCTTGACAATATTTTTCAGGCTAATAACAACATTATTCGTTTCCATCCCACAAGAAGGAATATCAATGGTCTTCTACGAAGGTAGAGTTTACCACATTATGTACACAAAAATTGCCACTGATTACAGTAAGCCTATACTAGACTGGCTTGAGAATTCCAATGATGAGGTAGCAGAGAAGTGTGATGCCATAACATCTGGTGTTCTGAAGAAGCGGCAAAAAACTTGCTAGCCGTTTGAGTATTTCTAACGTGCCTGAATTTAAATCTAAAAAATGCAAATCAGAGACAAGGCTGCTACCATGAGGGATAAGTGAGTCATTCATATCTTACTTACTCACGCAGCATGGTATTCTTTGCAGAAATCTCATCTTTGCATGGATCATGTGTATCTAATTTGGCTCGTCACTTAGAAATTTTAGACATCTCTGTGTTCGTCCGAGCTTCTTAATCTATTATGTTCATTGTGCCATGCACTTGGAGTTCTTATGGGCGGACTTGTGAAAGCCGCAGATTTAGTTTCGGTATGTTACAATTTTCAGAGCAATATGCTTAGCTACACTACTCAGTACTTACATATGAATGGAATACAGACACATGTATGGTGATGCTTCTATTTCTCTTTGAAACTGAAACTTCAGGTGTGCCTATCTAAAGGTTTAAGCGTCCCCATTGGATTCAAAGGCTTTTGTATATCTATCGAGCACGTTTATAGATTTACTGATCAGATTGATAACATCACACACACACGAAGTTCATCTTGAACATGCTTAGTATTATTATGCATCTGATGGTATGGTATTGTCTCTGATAGATCCATTTGCTGAGGCTAATGCTGAGGAGTCTGGTGTTGGTCTTGGAACGAAGGATTATGTGCATATGCGCATCTAAGAGCGCAACGATAGAAAGAGTCTGACTACAGTCTAGGATCTGAACAAAGAATTCAGCTATAACAAGAACCTCATTGATCTGAAGAAGGAATTCTGCTGCAATGGTACTGTAGTTCAGGACCCAGAGCTAGGCCTGGTAAGATGCAAGAATAATGTGTTTCAAGCTCACAAAATGGTATCTGCTGGTTGGTGGGTATATTGATTTGTTTATCCGTTGCAGGTCAATTAGCTCCAAAGTGACCAGCGCAAGAATGGCCTCCTGTAAAACTACTATATCCGTCAGTTCGCTTTCGACCGGCACTCAAGCGAGAGATAGCTAGGCCCTAACTGACAAGCCCCAAGGTGGCCAGGCAATGACACAAGGTCGTGTCAGCACAACCTACATAACGGCGACTGGACAGCTTCAAGGCAGCTAGCGGGCTAGGTAAGGGTGCAATGCGCAAGGCAGATCGATGGTGGCCAACCCTGCCCTTTGCCGGCTAGAAGCAGCAGGAGAAATCTCCGGTCCAAGACCAAGACCATACTCTAGGGGCTAAGGCAACACCTGCAGCATCCTGCAACTGCAATCCTTCACTGTAGGAGGCTTCAGGTTTTGGGTATGGAATTTGAAATGCTCTTCCCTCTGTTTTGTTGGTATTATTCTATTTTCTTTATTCTAAGTTATTGTGCTGTTAATATATCAAAGTTTATAACGGGACTTACCAACTAACCGTATGAAAATATGATGATAAATCCCTGCGGTTGATCACTGACGCTTCAGTAAGTTCTCCAATTTCAAGGGAGAAGTCTCAAGGTTTGGACCCCAATATGCGAGGTAGGTTTGATGGTTTTACAGGAATTATTCTTGCATTTGATTCATGCTTATTAAGAGGTCTATTTTTTGCACTTTTGCAGACAAAGTTATTTATTCATCTCCAAATTTTGATCCCAAAGTTTTCCTTTCGTGGGTCCACAAAGACACGAGCGCTGCTGACTTAGAGGCTGGTGCTCTTACCTTGAAAACTGATCTCAAAGGGAGAACACAGCAGAAAAAACAGTTAGTCAAGGAGAACTTCGATTATTTTGTCTCGTGCAAAACTACAATAGATGGTAATTGTGTAGTTGTTAGATACATCCATATTGCGAATAAATGTTCATGATCCTGAGTTTATGGATAATGTTTTGCATCCCCTTGTAACACAGTTTTTTGCAGACATTGAGTCGAAATTGAGACAGATAGAGGAAGATCCTGAAGGTGCAACCATACGTTGTTATGGTTGCTGCTCTCCTTTGCTTCATGTGGGCCATGCTCTGTGCTCTTGGCTTGTCCAATCTTCGTTACAGTGCTACTGGAAGCTCCAGAAACAGTATTATAGTTGGACTGGCTTTATTCTTGTCCCTATCAGTTCCTTCTTACTTTCAGCAGTACGGTGTACATCCTAGCGCAAACTCATCATTGCCAACTTACTTTCAACCATACGTTGTCGCATCTCATGGACCTGTTCACACTGGATCGGGCGGGGTATGTACTCAAACTTCCAATCTTTTCTTCCACCAGAATCCTTTATCCTATTCTGCTTTTTATTTGTGCATTATATAGTTTAAAAGTGGGTATTAATGCCTAAAATCCAGGTCATTAAAACTGCAACCTTAACTGGGTCATAGGAGCCTCTGATTTGCTTGCCTGCGACATGCTTCCACCCTATTGTTTCCGGTGCCGTAACTGCATGCCCATTTGTGCCACTGTCATGCGGGCTCTGTCACCATCCCTCTTCTTTGTGTCCAAACCCTTGAACAGAACCCAGTGTCTCTCTCTTCCCCACCCCGTTTCTAGAGCTAATTTCCCCAGTGTCTCTATCTTCCCCACGCCGTTTCTGCACACCTCACCACTTGTTTATGCCGCTAGCTTACGGAAGGCAAACCACCTAAGCTTGTTCATGTTCTGAAATTGTCGACCACCACCTAGGTGGCCAGGTGGCATCGATAAGAATAGAGTATCATAGATTATTGTTGAAGGGGTCTGACTATATAATGTCCAGCTATAAACAACCCATTTGAATGTTACAAAATAGTGCAGCAAAATTAAACTTTGGGAGGCTTTATTGCTGCACAAATGGAATAGTTTTGGGATTCTATTGTTCAACTTAAAAAAGGGATGGTGAAAAGAAGATAGCATACGAACACACTAGAATGGTTTATACGCTTGTCAGTTTAAGCTTGTCCTTCAACTGAAATTAGTCAAGTATGATAGTTGTAGTAAGTAAAAAATCTGATGCTTGATGTGCTAAAGTACATGTTTGGTTGTTTAGGCTTGAAGGATATCGACTTTTATTGCTGTCCATTTTGAGCATGGATCTTCAGCTCCTTGGGTCAAGTGGTTTCAATGATATTCTTCTTTTTATTTGCCTTTTCCTTTTAGTTCCAACTCCTAACAATGTCACACTAGAGAAGCAAAAATAAATATAACATTGTCTTGATTTTTATGATTATTCCTTGAGACCCGAATGCCTAAATTGTTGAATTTTACTATCAATCCAACCTATTTGAGGGTTTAGGACACTATTATACCTTACATTTTCGTAAGGAAAGAGTTATAATCAGTCGATCCTACAGAGGGCATGTAACGTCCTGTCATAATGTAATTTTGACACCTTGGTTATATCCAAGCATTTCATAATTTTCATTGCATCTTCTTGCATTTCAGGTGAACTATGTCCTCAACACGATACTTTCACTCAACATGGCCATTGCATTTCTGGTTGCTCTGGTACTTGACAACACAGTCCCTGGTGGTCGTCAAGAGCGGGGATTGTATGTATGGTCAGAAGCAGAGGCAGCGATGAGAGAATCGACTTTCATGAAAGACTATGAACTTCCTTTCAAGATCGGACGCCCGTTCAGGTGGGTGAAGTGTGTTGGCCTATAACACAATTTTGAGTAGTTTGTAGCTATGGCAAACTTTGAAGATCTCAAGCTTTCATGAATCATGACTGATCGTTTCTCGACAAGCTGGTGTATAGGTTATTTAGCATGTCCAGATCCTGATGTATCTAATTTTCAGATACGTTTGAGACTGCTGTATATCATTTAAAATATTAGGATGTTGAATAAGATTATGTTTTTTAGGCATTGTAAAGTACGTTCTAATAGGATGTATATGGTCTATCTTTAATAGAGTACAAAGCCTACTTCGTACAACTCACTGTATGTTTTATAATTGTATCAAAAGCACTAAACAAACATAGTTAGCTATTACATTCATTGTTGTCTAAATAGATTGAAATAATGTGGTGAAGCCATCATGGAAGGATACCGGAATATATGGACCCTTAAGTAGCTTAGCCGCTGCAAAGGATATAATTGAAATCCATTACATCAACTAATGGTGTGTTTAGTTTGTAGAGTTACCCAATGCTTCATGAGGTGATCTATCATAAGTTCATTCCATCAATTTTGGTGGAATCAACTCACTCCTCATGTATATACTAATTATTAGCTTATGAGAAATGAGGTGGTGATGGATCAACTCCTTCTATTCAACAAACCAAATAAAAATGTGAGGAGTGAGAAGAAGATGAATCACTTCATTCCTCAAACCAAACACGCTCTAAGTAACATACCAATGTATCAATAAAAAAGTTTCCTCTATTGACACAAGTAATTATAAAACATTCTATCACGTGGCTACTTTTGTTCACTACAATCAAACATCAACTAAACTCTATATCTATATTTTATACTAATATTTAAATCCCGTTGCAACGCACGGGCATGTACCTAGTTCAATATTAAAAACATATGAGCATGATGTTGTACTGGTTAGACAACTTTACCTAGTGTCTCTCGACCTTCTTCCATCATTCGAACCCCACCTCCTGCACTGTTTTTAACATTTTACGCTGATTTAATCAAATGAGCCGACATGCTAATGGACTGGCCCAGCACAGTCAACAGGCCGACATGACGTGCCCTGGGTCAGAGTTGTGGTCCGCGATCGTCTGGCCCGTGCCAGGCTACCGTTTGGCAATTTATAGTCGCACAGCGGATTAATTTGAAATAGTTGTGAGGGGTTATTTGTAAAAAGATGACGCGGAACGATCGTTGAAACTAGTGCTTTAAGTATAGTATAAAAGTATAAATTAGAATAAACGACTGTGGATAGTCTGACAATGCTACCACCTGCGAGATGGATGCACCGGCCGGATGGGCCTCAAGCCCAAGAAAACACTGGCATCGATCTGACACGCGGCACAAGCCTATAACGCCATTTATGGGTCGCGACCTTGGCCCGCTATGCCGGCACAGTACCAAATGGCTAAACGTTCCGTTCACTGGTCAATCATGTGCTTCCTGTCCAGGATGTTACGTTCAACACTGTGTCAACATGCTTTCATCTGGAAAACAGTCACAACGGGGTCGTGGCGCAGTTGGCTCATAGCTTACTAAGCCATCCTAATATAATGAGGTCTAGAGTTTGAGTCTCTCTCATCCCAAATTCCTCTCTATCAGCCGAACTGATGATGAAACGCTCCGTGACAACACATGGGTCGTCACAACCTGTCATGATATGAGAGCACCTCTGAGCTTCGGCATTTCTTTTTTGCTCCGCCTTCAAAGACAAACTAGTGTATATCGCGCGACCCTGCGCGCGATATCAAATTCGTTTTGTATGATCTAAAAATTTATATAAATATTATATATGAATTAATATAAAACATTTAATATATATACATAAGTATAAAATGAACAGGTAAATATTCGGTAAATAGAGACATGTGCACAGGTTTTCTTAGTATACTGATAATATAATATATGTAGGATTGTAGAAGTGGACTAAAACACGATCATATGAAAATATGATAACAACATATTAGTTTGATGGTTTTGCCGTAACATTCAGTATGTCTTCAGCACAGCTCCATGGCAAGCTTAGGTGTGAATACAAGCAATAAGTGAATGAGTACCCATATACTTAATTGAACTCTTGATCTTCTATTAACAGGAAAACTGCATTCACGCATACTTTGAAGAATTACTACTGAGCACAAAATATTAATACTAATAGTTCACACAAAAATATTACTTCCTCCGTTCTTTTTTATTTGTCGCATTTTAGTTTAAAAATGAACTAGCGGCCGGGCGACAAATATTCGAAAACGGAAGGTAGTACATAAGTGTAAATGATGTCGATGGAAGAGATAGTGGTTGTAACTTATGTAGAGATGAGCGGAACATTCTTGTTATTAATTGTGAAATCTGGAAGCACAACTCCATGCAAATCCTCAATATAAAGAGAAATATTAACTGAATGACTACACATATGCTTCATTAAATTCTTAATATGCTATTAACAATTAATCTACAATTACGTGCATGTTTAATATTAATAGTTCACATTAAACATTGCATAAGCGTAAACAATGTCTATGGAGGAGACAGTGGTTGGAACTTATGTGGAAATGAGTAGAGAAGTCCTGCTAGCAATTCTGAAATTTAGAAGCACAACTCCATGGAAATCCTCAACATAAAGAGAAACAATAAATGAATGAGTATCCATATTGCTTGATTAAGTTCTTAATGTGTTGTTAACAATTGAACTGCAATTAAGCATATTTTAAAAATATATATACATAACTGAAGAGGTCCATAGTAAAGAGATCTTGTAGGTCAGTTTTGAAACCACTAACAACTAACTGCATGTACTATGTAAAACATAAAGGCATGTGCCATGTTTGATATTGGACATGAGAATATGCTTCTTTCAAGCGTATTGCATAAAAAAGACTTTGCATTCCTATTCTACTATTTTTTTGTTAGTTGAAATATCAGTTGTATTGAATATTTCAAGTACCCTCAGGTTTTGAGGGAAAACCCAACAATCTACCATTAAAGAGTGTCATCTGTGCATTTCCCATACATAAAACTTGGCAGCTAACTTTAGTAGAGAATTAGCAGACTAAATAATCTACATTATTGATGTCTCTTGTGGGGACAAGATATAAAGAAAATTTAGTCTTACGAAAACCTAGACTGATCTTTTGTTATTTCATATTATATTTGGCCACATCATTTGTAACTATGCACACACCGGTCATATTTTAATTGGTTGGCACAAGATGTCGAGTTTTTTAACTCAGTAACAAGGCAGACCTAGCACCTACTGTTGGAGGTGATCTGTATGCGCAACGCAACTTGGCCATATGTAAGAAAGAAGAAGACAAACTCACCATGGCTACCAATATAATTAAATAAAAATATATATGACTACCTATATAATTAATCAAGTTCCTATTCAGTTAATAACATCTAGAACTATTCAACTGCAACTAAATTTCTATTTGTTTAAGAAAAGAAAAAAGTGTGCAACAGTGTGTAACGATGTTTGCTTTGTTCCGTAAAATAGGTCATCAAAGAAACAACTGGAAAAGGAACATGCAGTAGAAGGTTTGCGAGAAACAATGACTTATGTAAAATATGTTCTACAAAATAAAATAGTGTTAGTAACTAACCTTACAAAGTAGAAAAAAGTCACATTTAGAAATTGCGAGATGAGTAGTCACAGCTCCATGGAAATCGTCGACATGAAGAGAAATAAGAAATGTATGAGTACTCACATCTAGAACACAAAATGTAATATGTATGTAACACAATGCTTCAGGGAGTAAATCTCTATTTGTCTAAAAAGGGGGGAAAAGTATGAAAGATTTTGGAATTGTGTTCATTATTATTTTGGGGCTATGTTGTCAACTAAAAAAATGTCTTAGTTTCATGACGTGTGTATGGAATCAAAACTATGAGAGCATGTGTGCTTGGTAATTGTTTTAGTTCACCAATAGAGTGAGGAAATGTATAAATGTGACAGAAATAGGAAGGGAACTAACTAACCTTTTGGGATCCACATAACACAAAAAAGTTGCACGATTTAACTTTAGAATAACCTGGTTAGGTACCCAATCAGATTCTTCTTGTGTCCAAACATATCCTAATGAAAAAATATATAAGCACTCATCTTTCCCCTGCAAGAGTAAGAAGCTAGATTAGATTTATAGAAATTTGCACTTTGGCGTATACTTACTAATTTCTGTCATGTGAAAATTGTTACTATTTTGTTAGACGATATTGCCCTCTCTATCCCTAAAACACTTTGATGCTGCTGCAAAATATCAATAGGAAAAAGATAATGAATCACATTGTAATTAGGCTATACAGAGAGAATGTTTATCTACCTTTGGCAGATCATGAAGTTTCTCCCACTTGTTTGTGAAGAATTTATAGATATGTATTTCATGGTTGTTTGGACAAAAGGCAATCACTGAAAGAGAAGATAAGTTTTGTAGACATATTTAAGATCAAACTTCGTTATATTTTTAAATGCTAGATCATAGTAACAGTAAAAAAACAAAATGTCATGTATGTTTATCAGAACCACTCTGAAGCTAGTGAACAGAGCGTCATGTATGTTGAACAAAATCACTTTGTAGTTAGTGAATGCTTTGTTTTAAATTGCAATTGGGCATTTTTGCCTTTGCATGCAGACACCGTCATTTTTTTGGGGGGACTAATCACCATTTATCGTAATAGACTTGAGCAGGAATAGACAGTATGCACAAAACCAAAGTTAAATGCACCTTTAAGTGATAGAGAATGCGTGAGAGATACTCTTTAATGATTTCCATCCAAGCTACGTAGTAGATCATGTATTTTATTACAATAGACAAATATGATAGGGCATGAAAAAAAGAGTTGCAACCATATGCATTCCTGTCATTCGTGATGGTTCCAAAGTCCATTAGGTGCTGAACCTCATCGTGGTAAGCATGCAACAGTGTCAATCAATAACCACAACATCAATACTCAACAGCTCTGTCAGCGTCTCGGACCCGGAGGGTCCCTTGGACCGACCAGTGAAATCGCTGCGTGTCCCTGCCTAGATGGGTTGGCGCGGGATGAAACACAAGAGGTGGGACAAGCCTTGTATTATCCTGCACCAGGGGTGCCGCTCGTAGTAGGGGTTACAAGCGCGTCGCGTGGGAGAGAGAGAGACACACAGAGTTCGTCCGCTGCTTCCCCCGCGCGAACTCCCCTCAGGGTGGCCCTGGACCTCCCTTTTATAGAGGCAAGGAGAGGGTCCAGACGTACAACGGGGGGCGTAGCTATGCGCTAACGTGTCCGGCAGTGGAGTGCCTAAGCCCTGTGTACATGCCAACGTGGCCGTTGGGGGAGAGCTTGGGCCCTGTACATGTGATGGCGTGGCCGTCGGAGGAGCGCCTGAGTCCTGTAAGAGCACAGCTGGCAGCGCGGCGAGGATCCTGCTGACGTCTCCTTGCTGTCGTAAGGGGCTGAGAGCCACCGGCGTCATGGTGCACGCGGGGCACCATCATTGCCCGCCGCCGGGGTAAGCCAGATGGGACGCCAGTCTTGTTCCTTGTAGCCTGAGCAGGCTAGGAATAGGGAAATGATGTATCCCCTGTTAGCGCGGTCGGTCCGAGCCCAGGGTCGGTCGAGGCGGAGACTTCTCTTGAGGCCGAGGCTAGGGTCGTGTCACACCCGGATTTTAGGGGTCCAAAACCCGGGCGCGAACATAATCACCAAGTATGCTGGGACCAAGTCTCACACATATGATGTATAGTGGCACAGGATCGAATGTCACATCTTTATATATAACAGGAGTTCTATACAAAATAAATAATTACATTATAAGGAGACAACGGTCCAGCAACCCAAAGTTGACTGGGAGACGACGGCCTAGACCTCTCACGAACACATCGCAGCATCCTCCAAGCGCCTCATCCTGCGGTACCTGTTCTTGACCTGTGGGGGGGGTGTGAGACAGCAAGAGTGAGCTCACATACGTTCATCGCTCAACAAGTTGTGGGGAACAATGTGCATGAACTCGCCAAAGGTGGGAGCTCACGTGAAGTGTAAGGCTTACCAAAGAGGATGGTTAGAGCTGAGCATTGCTTTTAAAGTTGGTCAAAATTTTATTAGCAATTACTAAGTATAAGTAAATACCAACCCAATTAAGTAGTAGAACAAAAGTAACAACCTCACCTGCGATGCAATGCATATGACAAATTGAGTTTAAGTTCCATAATTTAATCATGTGAGTGTCCGAGCTGCTCATGACCGTGAGCACGGCTAGTATACCAGTTTTACACTCTGCAGAGGTTGCGCATCTTTACCCACAAGCCATGTTACCCATCTGCCAAAGGATCGCGACTTCCCATACACCTCTACCGAGGAGGCGAGGCAGGGTAACACTACGAGGCCTTTACAAAGTTCCACTAGCTTCAGAAAACCCGCTACAGTTTATAGGAAGCTCCAATGCAGGAATCCCTTGCAGGACCGCCATCGCAGCAAAATCCTCCCGAGGGCCTCCCTACACTGACCACTCCCCTACTGCCCTTGCCCCTTTCGGGTAAGGTAGTCTTCCACTAGCTTTCCTAATTAATCAGCCAAGGGATCCCATTCCTCCCTTGTGGTAGCACTGTTTTCCCGGGTGGTTCTCCATGTTCCAATTAACATAATGATCTTATCATGAACAGTAAATAGCAACTGATAACAAAAGTATGAATAATATGTATCTCAATGCCCAAATCCACATATAGCACTAGCAAGTACTACCCAGAAAGTTTAGTGGTAAACAAGGCATAAAGATAGACAAACTAGGGTAACCTATTAGGTCCCATCAAATTAACCTATGCAGATCATTATGATTAATTAGAACATGAGTGGGTAAAAGAAGTGATCAAGGGCACAACTTGCCTGGGACTTGAGATTTCAGGTACCAACTTGCTCTTCAGGTGACACGTGTCCTCACCGCTAAACGTAGCAATACAGACACACATGGTATAGATAAGATTAACATCACACCAAACATGTTAATAAAATATACAGTAATAATCTAGACATTAAAATGAGATCATAGGAACTGGAATCATTAAATTTGAAGGTATAGATTTTAAGTTATGGATTTTCCAAAGTTTTATGCATTTTATATAGGATTAAGTGGGAAATAAATTTAAATATGTATTTCATGTCAAAACAGTGGTACTATTTAATAGAGAATACTATTACAAAATTATAGGAACTGAAATGGTCCAATTTGGAGTTCGTATGGATTTTCTACAAATTAAACAAGTTCTAGTAATTATTTTCATATTAAAAACCATTTTCTAATTACTTTTACTGGGTTTTATAAATCCTTGGACTGGGCGCACTATTTACAGGTAACACAGGGGTCTCGGGGCAAAAATCTCTAAGACACAGAGCACCTAGCGCCAGGACTGCGGGTTGGTTTTCACATTCTAGGAGGTCTCTTTTACAAAACGGATGGACCGAAGGGGTATCGGTTGATCAGATCCGTCCAATCAGATCTGAGCGATCAGGATTAGATGGTGCATGGTACGCAGCGAAGGACGCAGGATCTGGGATCCACGGTCCAAAATCTCCCCCCTGTATTAAACCGTTCTAGCCTTTGGATTTTCAATCTACGACCGATACAACCCCTCGCCATACTTCATCGCCGAGTCGTTCGATCGGAATCCAACTGTCCGGATAAAACCTACAACGGATATGCTGTGCTCTAATCTGAGTCGTTCAACCTGATCCAACGGCCAGCAGCCCTTCTTCATCAACCCGACCCCAGGAACGACAACGTCGTCTTCTCCATGGTGGAGACCCCACCGGCGACACCCGATTCCATACACCGGTGCCAGAAACCCGAAATAATATAGCTACAACTGTTACGGGGGGGGTTACGGCGAAGCTGGGCAAAGGTTCTTACCGGCAATTGTGGTGCGGAGACAAACGGCCCCGGTGGAGTGTCGTTTGTGGTGGCGGCGATCATTCTGTTGAGAAATTCATCGGCCGTCGCCCGCACCCCATGCCTGCCAACGCAACACATACGTTCCTTGACATCTGGCGCACCTCCCCCACCTTATAGACTCTGTCTGAATGGTGGCACAGACGGTGAACGACGACAATGGCGTAAAGCTTTCTTTCTTTGCTCGTCTGACCCGGCAGCGCTCGGCTTCCTGTTTGATTTTGGCGTCTGGTTTCGTGGTGCAGGTACCAGGCGGATGGGGTCACAGCACCCTGGGTATTTATTCCCTAGGCGAGCAGGTCTATTGCATCGGCATGGATTGGATCTCAACCACAACGCCGAGCTCAACAGAATCCGGGTCAACCGCGCGCCCTGCGTTCTGTTTAACCGGAAGAAGACGACCACCACGTGGGGCCCACATCGTCATACACAGCAATAAGGTGGCCACAGAGGATGCTGAGGCCGGTTCATTGGATCAGAATGCCGCCGAAAACCACGGAGTCCGCACTCGATCCAAACCACCTGCGGCGGCGACGACGGGTTCTGTTGAGGTCCGATGCCGTTGGCGGAGGCGACTCTGCGGCAAGGGCCCCACTGCCAGAGGAATTGAGGCAAGCGCGTGGACGAGGAGTGGACTAGGCCGAGACCAGAAGCTGACATGGGCCGCGCGGAGTGAAGTGGGTCGAGTGTGGAGAATTTGGCCCAAGAGGCGGTTTTCTGTTTTCTTTTTTTTATTTTGTTTTGAATTTCTTTCTCAATTTCAAATTTCATATAAATTTTGAATTTGAATTAGGATTTTAATATAAACAAAAGAAGAGATCCAATATGATGCAAGTATAGATATATATATTATTATTATTTTACTTGTCTAAGCAAATGCTTCAAAACATGTAGACTTAATTAAGAATAAATCACACAATTAAATCATTAAGGACCCCTTTCCATATTTTTTTTGTCAAATAAAATAAGTGAAAACTTTAATCAAAGCTAAAAGTTTATTGTCTATTTATTTAAGAAAATGTCTTCAATATGCAACACACGCCTTGTTTCGTATGTAGTCAAGCTAAAAGTTTTTTTAAAAAATAGTGTTTATCCCTTATTATTTCTTTATTTATTTATTTTATTATTTTTTTATATACAAATTTTGGTCTTTACAAATCCTACCCCCCTTAACAGAAATCTCGTCCTCGAGATTTGTAAGAAAAGGGATACAATAGGTTTGGTCTAGAATTTTAGTTTCTCATTTGGTTTTGGGAATCAAGGTTTTGTTCATTTTTTTACATAACAGTGAGTAGATGATTTGGAAAATATGAATATTGTATGTCTGGTCATTTATTAGGTCAGATGAGGGACGATTATGGCTAGTGGAGGTTGTGGCAAGGGTATGATAAGGAGAGACTTCATCCTGAATTCTGGATCTTGATTCTTCTGTTGATCCAACTTGATCTTTGAAGACTTGAGTTGATGCTTATCCTCCCTTGTCATTTGGTCTTATTTGGCCTTTATTCTTGGAGTTGTCATTCAAGTTAAGGGCATATGGATAAGGATATATAGTTAGGATAGCCGGGGTACACGAGGTAGGTAGGTTTGAACTGAGTTTTACTTTGCTTTGGAATAGATGAACTAGGCAACCCGTGATGTAGGTTAGGTCATTGCTCACGGACGAATTGGTGTAAGGCACCAATTTAGGTGCATGTTTTATCGGAGTGGGGTCCAACCACTTGATCGATTTCAACATTTTGAGGATTCATTTCTGTTTGCTGTTACGTGATAATCTTTCCTTTCCTGGTATTGACCATGTAAGTTAGAAGCATATGGTAATAGTTTTGCAAAGGAAATTATTCAATAAGCGGATTGAATAAGCTAGTAGCTGGTTGTAATATGAAGATTCTTTAGTAGGGCTTAATCTTTGTTTTATGTCCAGATTGGGGTAACCAGTCATATAAGGTGAATATCCAAGGGTAAGATAGAATCTGTCAAGATGAGATATATATATGGGTGAGATAGACTACAAGATGTAGGTTAAAAGTTTGTTTGTTGTTAGGTGGGAATAGAAAGGTTATACCATTCATCATGGCTCTATGGGTTAGGTTAGATCGTATGCTCATGGTTGAGTTGGTCTGTCATTCTTTATTTAGTGCAGAGTGAACTAAGATAAAGCATGTGGATAGGGTCTAATCTATTTCACAAGTATTAACTTATCCATTAAATAACGCACTTTAGATTGGACCACATTAGATTAGATGGGATCTAGATTAGATTGGTATAATTAGATTAGACTAGATAATATCTAATTACATTGGATTAGATCATGGTTGTTACACTAGTGCGGGATAAATATGCTTATTGGGGCAAGATGAATCCATAAGGATAAGATAGAGTCTTTTAAGGTCAGTTATATCTATTAGGATGAGATAAAATCTTTTCAAGTATCTGTTAAGATAAGATGGATCTATGAGTGCAGGATAGAATCTTTTAAGATGAGATAGATATTGTTAGGCTAGATATTTTAATGAGGGATAATCTAGTTTGTCTAGTTAGTTTTATAAGCATTATATATATGTAGATGTAGTTGTGGACATTACTCCACAACCCATCACACTCAATCAAAGATCCAAATCATACAAGTATCATAAGAACAAACACTCAAGTATACAAATATTTATAAAAATAGTTTTGATTTTTTTTCCCTAAGAGTAGGTCTCCTATTCCTAAAGGTCACTTTAGACACAGAATCTCAAAGAGTGAAATCCACTTTTGTCTTTAGAAGTGAAAAGGTAAGAATAATCAGAGTAGAGCGGAAATAGATGAGAAAGGATTAAGATAGGTTTAGAAAAGATTAGAGTAGCAAAGGTAAGTAAAGAATGGTTATCCAGTTCTATCTAGGTTTCGTCCTACAGTTAACATTCCTCTGATACCACTTCTGTCACACCCGGATTTTAGGGGTCCAAAACCCGGGCGCGAACATAATCACCAAGTATGCTGGGACCAAGTCTCACACATATGATGTATAGTGGCACAGGATCGAATGTCACATCTTTATATATAACAGGAGTTCTATACAAAATAAATAATTACATTATAAGGAGACAACGGTCCAGCAACCCAAAGTTGACTGGGAGACGACGGCCTAGACCTCTCACGAACACATCGCAGCATCCTCCAAGCGCCTCATCCTGCGGTACCTGTTCTTGACCTGTGGGGGGGGTGTGAGACAGCAAGAGTGAGCTCACATACGTTCATCGCTCAACAAGTTGTGGGGAACAATGTGCATGAACTCGCCAAAGGTGGGAGCTCACGTGAAGTGTAAGGCTTACCAAAGAGGATGGTTAGAGCTGAGCATTGCTTTTAAAGTTGGTCAAAATTTTATTAGCAATTACTAAGTATAAGTAAATACCAACCCAATTAAGTAGTAGAACAAAAGTAACAACCTCACCTGCGATGCAATGCATATGACAAATTGAGTTTAAGTTCCATAATTTAATCATGTGAGTGTCCGAGCTGCTCATGACCGTGAGCACGGCTAGTATACCAGTTTTACACTCTGCAGAGGTTGCGCATCTTTACCCACAAGCCATGTTACCCATCTGCCAAAGGATCGCGACTTCCCATACACCTCTACCGAGGAGGCGAGGCAGGGTAACACTACGAGGCCTTTACAAAGTTCCACTAGCTTCAGAAAACCCGCTACAGTTTATAGGAAGCTCCAATGCAGGAATCCCTTGCAGGACCGCCATCGCAGCAAAATCCTCCCGAGGGCCTCCCTACACTGACCACTCCCCTACTGCCCTTGCCCCTTTCGGGTAAGGTAGTCTTCCACTAGCTTTCCTAATTAATCAGCCAAGGGGTCCCATTCCTCCCTTGTGGTAGCACTGTTTTCCCGGGTGGTTCTCCATGTTCCAATTAACATAATGATCTTATCATGAACAGTAAATAGCAACTGATAACAAAAGTATGAATAATATGTATCTCAATGCCCAAATCCACATATAGCACTAGCAAGTACTACCCAGAAAGTTTAGTGGTAAACAAGGCATAAAGATAGACAAACTAGGGTAACCTATTAGGTCCCATCAAATTAACCTATGCAGATCATTATGATTAATTAGAACATGAGTGGGTAAAAGAAGTGATCAAGGGCACAACTTGCCTGGGACTTGAGATTTCAGGTACCAACTTGCTCTTCAGGTGACACGTGTCCTCACCGCTAAACGTAGCAATACAGACACACATGGTATAGATAAGACTAACATCACACCAAACATGTTAATAAAATATACAGTAATAATCTAGACATTAAAATGAGATCATAGGAACTGGAATCATTAAATTTGGAGGTATAGATTTTAAGTTATGGATTTTCCAAAGTTTTATGCATTTTATATAGGATTAAGTGGGAAATAAATTTAAATATGTATTTCATGTCAAAACAGTGGTACTATTTAATAGAGAATACTATTACAAAATTATAGGAACTGAAATGGTCCAATTTGGAGTTCGTATGGATTTTCTACAAATTAAACAAGTTCTAGTAATTATTTTCATATTAAAACCCATTTTCTAATTACTTTTACTGGGTTTTATAAATCCTTGGACTGGGCGCACTATTTACAGGTAACACAGGGGTCTCGGGGCAAAAATCTCTAAGACACAGAGCACCTAGCGCCAGGACTGCGGGTTGGTTTTCACATTCTAGGAGGTCTCTTTTACAAAACGGATGGACCGAAGGGGTATCGGTTGATCAGATCCGTCCAATCAGATCTGAGCGATCAGGATTAGATGGTGGATGGTACGCAGCGAAGGACGCAGGATCTGGGATCCACGGTCCAAAATCTCCCCCCTGTATTAAACCGTTCTAGCCTTTAGATTTTCAATCTACGGCCGATACAACCCCTCGCCATACTTCATCGCCGAGTCGTTCGATCGGAATCCAACTGTCCGGATAAAACCTACAACGGATATGCTGTGCTCTAATCTGAGTCGTTCAACCTGATCCAACGGCCAGCGGCCCTTCTTCATCAACCCGACCCCAGGAACGACAACGCCGTCTTCTCCACGGCGGAGACCCCACCGGCGACACCCGATTCCATACACCGGTGCCAGAAACCCGAAATAATATAGCTACAACTGTTATGGGGGGGTTACGGCGAAGCTGGGCGAAGGTTCTTACCGGCAATTGTGGCGCGGAGACAAACGGCCCCGGTGGAGTGTCGTTTGTGGTGGCGGCGATCATTCTGTTGAGAAATTCATCGGCCGTCGCCCGCACCCCATGCCTGCCAACGCAACACATACGTTCCTTGACATCTGGCGCACCTCCCCCACCTTATAGACTCTGTCTGAATGGTGGCACAGATGGTGAACGACGACAATGGCGTAAAGCTTTCTTTCTTTGCTCGTCTGACCCGGCAGCGCTCGGCTTCCTGTTTGATTTTGGCGTCTGGTTTCGTGGTGCAGGTACCAGGCGGATGGGGTCACAGCACCCTGGGTATTTATTCCCTAGGCGAGCAGGTCTATTGCATCGGCATGGATTGGATCTCAACCACAACGCCGAGCTCAACAGAATCCGGGTCAACCGCGCGCCCTGCGTTCTGTTTAACCGGAAGAAGACGACCACCACGTGGGGCCCACATCGTCATACGTAGCAATAAGGTGGCCACAGAGGATGCTGAGGCCGGTTCATTGGATCAGAATGCCGCCGAAAACCACGGAGTCCGCACTCGATCCAAACCACCTGCGGCGGCGACGACGGGTTCTGTTGAGGTCCGATGCCGTTGGCGGAGGCGACTCTGCGGCAAGGGCCCCACTGCCAGAGGAATTGAGGCAAGTGCGTGGACGAGGAGTGGACTAGGCCGAGACCAGAAGCTGACATGGGCCGCGCGGAGTGAAGTGGGTCGAGTGTGGAGAATTTGGCCCAAGAGGCGGTTTTCTGTTTTCTTTTTTTTTTATTTTGTTTTGAATTTCTTTCTCAATTTCAAATTTCATATAAATTTTGAATTTGAGTTAGGATTTTAATATAAACAAAAGAAGAGATCCAATATGATGCAAGTATAGATATATATATTATTATTATTTTACTTGTCTAAGCAAATGCTTCAAAACATGTAGACTTAATTAAGAATAAATCACACAATTAAATCATTAAGGACCCCTTTCCATATTTTTTTTGTCAAATAAAATAAGTGAAAACTTTAATCAAAGCTAAAAGTTTATTGTCTATTTATTTAAGAAAATGTCTTCAATATGCAACACACGCCTTGTTTCGTATGTAGTCAAGCTAAAAGTTTTTAAAAAAAAATAGTGTTTATCCCTTATTATTTCTTTATTTATTTATTTTATTATTTTTTTTATATACAAATTTTGGTCTTTACAGGTCGAGGTCGAGTCCGGGGGTCGGGCGAGGCGGAGACCTCCTCCCGAGGCCGGAGCCTGAGGTCGGGCGAGGTGGAAACCTCCTCCCGAGGCCGGAGCATGAGGTCGGGCGAGGTGGAGCTCCCTATTGCGCCCGAGGCTAAACTCGGTGGTTGATCGTGACTTGTTGTCAGTCGTCGCCGGGGTGGCTGACACGGCAGTCAGAGCGAAGCGAGCGGCTGTTTTCCTGTCATATCAGACAGTAAAGAAGAGGGGCGAAGTGACTGCGGTCACTTCGGCCTGCCCAACTAAGGCGCGTGTGTCAGGATACGGCGTCAGGCATCCCCTGCATTTAATGCGCCTGCGAAGCGGTCGGTTGGTGAGGCGGTCTGGCCAAGGTTGCTTCACAACGAAGCCTGCCCGAGCCAGGCCTCGGGAGAGCCGAGGGGCGCCCGCTGCCTGAGGAGGCCCTCGGGCGAGGCATGAACTCGTCTGGGACTACTATTCTCACCTGAAGCTGGGCTCAGGTGAGATCGCGTCCCTCGGGTAGACGAAGTCTTGACCTGAACCGCACCCATCAGTTGGTCTGAGGGTGTTTACCAGCCATGATTAGGAGCGTTGGGGGTACCCCTAATTATGGTACCCGACAGTAGCCCCCGAGCCTCGAAGGGAGTGTTGGTACTCGCTTGGAGGCTTTTGCCGCGTTTTCGGTGAGGGTACCGGCCTTTCTCGGTTTTTGCCTTGTTCTGGTAGGTGCGCGCGAGCGCACCCGCCGGGTGTAGCCCCCGAGGCCTCGGAGGAGTGGTTTGACTCCTCTGAGGTCTGAATGCTTTTCGTGGTGCTTCGGCCGGTCTGATCGTTCCCTCATGCGGCCCGGCCGTAGCCCAGGTGCGTGGTCGGGTTCCAAGTTATCAAGCAGGTTTGTTGACGCTGTCAACAGTTTTGGCCGTAGCCGGGTGCGAGAGCAGCCCCCGAGCCTCTACACGGAGCGAGAGGACAATCAAGGACTTTCCCGACTTTTATCATACGTCCCTGTGTCGCCTTTCTGCAAGGAGGAGGGGGAAGCACCACGTTGCCCTCGGAGGGCGCCGAACATGGTGTTTCCAGTGAGATGCTAACGGGTGATCCGAGTGGACGCCCGTGCCCCGTTCGTTAGGGGTCGGCTGGTGGCCCAGAGGCACGCTCCAAAAGTACCTGCGGGTGATTTGCTGGACCCAGACCCCTTTGACAGGGTCCGAGGGCTCGATGCCTCCCTCCGGTGGGATTCCGTTACAAATCGTTCCCGCCGGTCTCGGAAATGTCCTAGGGTACCTCGGGAGCGTAGCCCGAGCCTCGGCTATGTATCGAACGTACCCAGAGTCATCCCTCACTCTGCATGCTCTGGGGCGACTGTCGAACCCTTCCGAGGGGCCAGCCTACGAACCCCTGATCAGTAGTGCGCACGGAGCCCGAGCGCTCTGGGGTGGCTGTCGAACCCTTCCGAGGGGCCAGCCTTCGAACCCCTGATCAGTAATGGGCTTGAGGTCCGAGTGCTCTGGGGCGGCTGTCGAAACCCTCCCGAGGGGCCAGCCTTCGAACCCCTGATCAGTAGGAGGGCTCGAGGCCCGCTTCCTTCGCCGAGAAGGATCCTTTCCACAACATCCCCTTTCCCGGTCCCTGTAGCAAGAGAGAGAGAGGAGGAGGGGAAGGATATGAATTTAAATAAGGTGGCGCACCTTTTTTGATGCGGTCATTATGGCGAAGGCAAAGCGACGCTCGCCTCGCCTGCCAGAGGTGTCGCCTGCTCCATCGGGGAGTTAATGCGACGGGACGGGCGATTCGCGTGGCGCCCGTTGCGCGCGCGAGCCGTTCGAGGAACGGGGCACGGGCGCGTCGTCTTCACGCCGTGGGAGAGGGCTCTCCTGTCGCTTCAAGAGGGGACGCGAGCCTGCAGGCGACTTGACCGCTGCCTCCGCTCGTCTACCGCTGTAGTTACTGACGGCCCGCTTTTGACCATACCAACCGTCGTGCCTACCCCGCGGCTGACCGGCCCGTGGCCGTCACCTTTAACTGGCGCTGTTGGGTCAGGCGCAGAGCTACCTCGAGTCGCGGTACTGGTTCCACAGTCGAGGAGGCGTAGCATTGGCACGAGTGGTAGTGTAACTTCTCGCACGTCGTAATCGGCGCACCGGTTACATGACATGCGGGCCCGCTTCCTTTGTGCTGGTCCGCCGGATGTGGTCGAAGCCGAAGGGGCGCATAGTTGCGGTGCAGTTGGATGCCTGTCGCGTGGCAGTCCACCCTTTCGACCACTGGTTTCTGCGAAGATGGGAGAGCGCTTGTAACCACGGGACCGTTACATGCCTCGCGTGCGGCGGTTCGCCTTCTTCGTGCTTCGGATCAGCTCGTATGACGTGTGGGTCCCAGCCCCCGTGTCGTTGGGGGAGAACCCTGGAGGATGTCAGTGGAGATTTCGCCCGTGACGCTAAGGGGTGCAAGTGAGGAGGTCTGCCTATAAAAGGGGGATCGATCCCCTGGGCAGTGGCCATGCCTTCGTTCTCCCCTCATGCATTGCGCCCTTCCACCTTTTGAGTCCCCGGATGGGGTGCTCCAGCGTCGCCTTGCTCTTGCTGTCGTTGGAGGAGCGCGACCTCGTGGAGATCAGCACCTTTCAGCCATCGCTCGGCTTCAAGGATTTTCGTCGTGCAGCCCGGCTGCATTCCCTCACCAATGGGCAGTTTGGTGGGGAAAAGCAAGCCGGGCTGCGGTCTCCGCCCCTCCCTCAGCTTCAAGGATCTTCGTCATCCTTGCTGAGGCGGAGGGAGAGCTGAGCTAGGGTTCTACCTCCCGCATGGGTCGACAGGCCATCTCCTCCTTCAGCATTCAGAGGAGAAGGCGCTTACCGACCTTGCGGAGGGGCGAACTTCGGCAACGCGGGACCGGTCGGCCGCAAGCGTCGTCTGCTCCAGCGTGCCTGGCTTGCTGGCTCAGCTGGCTCTGTTGCGGCCTCCGACGCTGCCTCCTACCGCTTGGTCCGGGCGTGGGCGTCTGTTGCGCCGTGCGCACCGGCGGACTGTCCAAGACGCCTTACGCCGCATGGGCGGTGTTCGTGTTCTTGGATTGTCTTGTCCTCACTCCGGCACGACGCCTCCGCGCGGAGGTCGGGGCCTGCCCGTCCGCGAGGACCTGAGTGGGGATCTGCCGGTGTAGGCTGGGGCATCCGCCATTCGTCAGCGTGGCGCTGGCGTGCAGGTGGCCGCTGTCATCGGTGCTGAGGCGATGGCAGCCGGAGAAGATTTCTCCGCCGACGAGACCATCGGTGCCAGCTGCGGCCGGACCCCCGGCTCTTTGGCTTTGATGGCTTGTCCTCGCCCCTCGAGCAGAGACGTGGGCGAGGGCCTCGTCATAGCAGCGTCGGCCCTGAGGTCATCGCTACTGCTGTTTAGCCGCCCGGAGCAGGGGTCGTTGTCGCTGTTGTCAGGGGTCGCCGGCAAGCCGCTTGGAGTTCGTCATCCCGCTGGCCCCCCGGTGTGGAGGTTGTTCATATCCGCGGGAATGGAACTAGAGTCCCATTTGTAAGGAGATATACCGGGTTTTTGCTGGAGCAAAATGTAACCGCTTCAAGTACTTAGACATTTGTCGTAGGTCGGGAGAACCGCCGAGGGTTCTACCGATGTCTAAGTCTGTGTAGCATAGTTACCCCCAAGTATATGTGTTTGTTCTTTGTGGCTGTCGAGGCCTGAACATTTGGGTATTCGAGAATCAAGTTGTGTGTCTTCCTCATTCCGAGCGCTGGGACTTGCCTGTTGGCTAGCCGAATGTAACATCCCAAAATCCCAACCCAGGTTTGAAACCCTAACCCCCCCTAATCCCCCCCTTTTCATTTTATTCTTCTCCCTTAATTCTACCCCTAGGTCACCCAATCTTTTGCATGCACTTAAAATGATTTGAAGCACCTCACATAGACCATACTTATCACCCAAGTTCATTTAGAAAATTTTGTTGCAAGGGAAAAGAATCAAAAAGACAAGTAGAAAAGAAAAAGAAAAGAATTAGAATAAGAAAAGGAAAAGGAAAAACCCTCTCCCCTCCCTCGGCTGGGCCGAATTCCAATCCAGCTCGCGCGCGCCCGCAACCCCCCCTCTCTTCCGGCCTAGGCAGCCCAACCCGCGCGCCGCTCCCGCCCACTGACCTCCGGGCCCCGCCCGTCAGCACCTCACCGCTCTCTCTCTCGCGTAGACCCCGCCCACTGACCTTCGGGCCCCACTCGTCAGCTCCTTCTCCCTCGCCCATCCCTCACCGGCGCGATCGCCGCCGAGCGCCCCCTCGCCTCGTCGCCTCGCCATTAATGCTCGCCAGCCTACGCGACAACCCCGTCGCTGTGCTTGAGCCGACCTCTCACCTGTAACACCCCAGGTGTTTATATTCCGCTCGACAACGAGTACGGATTTAAGCACGTGATATCACTGAATAAGACGGACACTAAGGTCTAATTATTTTCGCCTATCGCGATTTTAATATCGCATCTGTTTCGTTTGTTGCGAGCGCGACATCGTTTTTATTTTTATTTTTATTTTTATTTGTCCGGGCTCTTCCGAAATTTTCGTGTTCTTCGGAACATTGTTGTTCCAAAAATCGGTGCGTCCGGTGAGTAATTAAAATTCATCGCTCGCGCGAATACGAATTCGGAAGCCCAACCCACTCGCATGATTTTATACCGAACAGATTAAGAAGAACTCGACGATTAAAATGTTCGAGGCAAAATAATCTGTATCACGCGTTATCTGAGAAAAATCATGCGCGAGATTATGATCTCATTCGTTCTTCAGCATGCTGTTTGGCGACAAAATCGCGTATACATTAGCATATATGGTTTCGAATGATTTTAGTCAAATCACGCAGAGTAAATTTTCGAAGCCGAAATCTGTTTAATTCGGTCCGTGTGTTTCTCGCTCCGATCTAAATTTTCAAAAATATTAGAACATGATATTTATTTCTATGCGCTTTGGTAAATAGGAAAGATTAAAAAAATTCAAAATCAAATTATTTTTTTTGTTTGCCTTATTCAAATCCACCGCCAGCACTACAATTACGTGACCAAAATTCCTGAAGCGGTATTTTTACTCCCACACATCTTTACCCCCTCTAGGACTTATCAGCTTCTAGCCTTATCCATGGTCGGCATTATCTTTCCAAACAGTGAACGCACGTCTCCCTGTCAGCAAAAATCTGACCGCTGCGCTGTGCGTTCATCTCCATAGGATTTGTTTTCAGCAGCTGCCGCCCCAGCTTTATCCTCCCACCGCTCACTGCCTTTGCTCTATCCCGGACACCGCCGCTCAAGCACCTGGATGAGGATCGATGCCGTCGCCACTCGCCAGGATTTTTCCTCGCCGTGCTCTTGCTGAAATCGGTGCCCAGCCACTCCTCCACTACAGCCGTTGCCATCTCCCTCTTGTAGCTCGTCTTCTCCCTCTGCTCTCCGCTCAAGCTTGCCGACCGCCCGTCTTCCTCCCTGGCCGGTGTTCTGCCTCCGGCTCACCGCTGCGCGCGTCCATCTCCCTCCGCGCCGCGCATCCGGGTATCTGCTCGCCCCCTGTGCCGCGCCGTGGTCTCCCTCCCTGCGCACAGCCACCATCGGCCGAGCTCGCCCCGGCCCCTTCGCTCCTCCCATGGCGAGCTCGCCGGGGATGCCCCTGTCCCAGCTCGCCGCGCCCTGCTCGGTCCCGTGCTCATCTGCTGCTTGGCCGCGTCCCTCCCTTGTTCCTCCAGCCGAGCGACTCTCCCAGCGCTCTCCCCTGCCTATCCGAGCTCGCTGCTTCCCATGGCCACCGCAGCGGTCCTCTGCTCGGTCGCACTCTCTGCTGGCCCGCGCTCTGTCGAGCTCCCTCCCTGTCCTGTCCAGCTCGCCTAGCTCGCCGTGTGGGTGGAGCCTGCGCGCACGCTGTCATCGACACCATGGTCGTCTTCCTGTACGTTGCGTCCCTCGTCTCCAGCCGACGCGCTAAGGAATGGGTGTGAAGTATAGAAGAAAGTAAAGCCCGAAATGGCGCTCGCCTGGTGCTCGACAAAACACCTCACCCACGAAAGCATCGTCGTTTTTGGAAACTTTCGCATCGATTGGTAATAATATGCTCGCCACTTCTATTAATTAAATCTAATGAATTAGATGATATAATATTCGCAATGATTCTCATGTATGTCATGTAGTAATGTGATAAAGTCTAATCTTGTTAAATCGATGCCTTGCGTGACGTGTCCAGTATACTGCTTCCGTAATGTTTACGCAAAATCTTGTTGATTAAGAAATTAATTAACTTGTCGTCATCCTTAATCTGATTATTTGGTGTCCGAAGTTAGTAAATCGGGATATTATAATTAGTTCGTAGGATATGCAAGTGAGTCTGAAAAAGAAGTTTAGACAATTAAATAAAATGCTTCTATGCATCCTATGAATATTTTAGTGGTAGGCGTTTTCTGTATTGCTCGTGTCAACTGGTGTTTGTTTGATGAAGTCAATGCTCTGCTTTAGTAATCAATTAGATATCTTGAATAAAATAGTGAATATAAATAAGCTGATTACAACTTAAACTTGAAAACTTCGTAGTGAATAGTGCACGCAAATACTTAAAATATTTAAATTAGTAAGTCTATAGTTTTCCAAAACACTTTCGTATTTGATAATACTTTATCAGCTAGCTCAAATAGCATGACACTTTAATTAGTTAGTGTGCGACGCATAGTAGTATGAGAAAATAGTTTAGCATTCTCTTGATATTTTATTCGGTTAGTGTGTCATGCGGGTTAACCGAAAAAGGGAGCTGGTTAGGTTACTTCTATTCGTATCCTGAATTTAGATATCCAAAAAGGCTAAGCCTATGTTTCGTTAATCTATTAATGATTACCTAGCTTAAACGTTTATAGGATTGAACAGGAGAAATGCGCGTACTGTAATTAGTATGTATAGTTTATTATTTTGTGATTATTGCGCGTAATTTTATATCGATAACTAGTATTTCCGTATGAAATAGTACAACGCCTCGTTGCTAGGTGTTTAATACGCTATCGTATAGCACTATTTAGATTTGTGCTATTTCTGTTTATATGCATTCATGTGCATAATGCATTTCATTCAGGTACGTTAATTAGTCGCGCGATACGGAAGAAGAACCAAGTCGACCCCAAGCGCGGGCTAATCTGCAAGCTGAAGCTGATGAATCAATCTGAAGATGGTTAAATCAAGCAAGTGCTCGATCGAAGAATACTCGTCAAGCGGACGTCACCTAACAACACTAACCTAGTGTTACTCAGGCAAGCCCCGGTGCATTCGCCACCTCCTTGATGTTTTAAAAATCTTTATCACCTTGTTTGATGCATTAGGTGATAGGAGTTGTGTGCTAAACCGTTGATGCATTTCCTTCCTTGGAATTGATTACCCTTCCTTGATACTCTTTTTGAAAAGAATTTTATGATGCTTAGCATTGCTTTAGCAAACAAAAATGTTTTGTTTAAAAACAAAGGTGATGCCTCAGTGGGTGGGAATGTTTTCAAAAATAAAACTTGATGTTGGATTCATCATGGCCGTGATGGGTTCAACATCGGAAAAGATGTATCTCTGCCAGGTACCAAACTTTGGGTTTAAATTATAAAGTTGAGACCGGGCGGGTGACTTGCACGAGAAAGGAGTCTCGATGTAGTGTCTCCGTCTGAGTCGTTTAAGGACCGTACCGATTGTTGGCCTGCTGATCTAGGACCCTTTATCTGGCCACATACCTCGTCATGGGTAAGCTTGAACCCGGCTATTCCATACATGAAAAGACAATCGCGCACTGGGAGTGGAGAGATGGCGAGAGTGGCACGTACCCCCTAGCAAAGGACCGCCTAAAAGGGGTGGTGTGCTCTCGGGTGGCGCGGACCTGTTCATGTGATGGAGGATCCGTGGGAATGGTAGACATGTGCAAAAGAGTTAAGAGAAGCATATGTCGTGTGGTTGGAGATCCCCAGCTGGGTATTAATCGATTCGGATCGCCGAACTTCTCGGATATGAAGACTGGATCTTCGACCCTCATCGTAGATAACAAGCAAAACAAAGGTTGGATTTTAAAAAGAAAGCTAGTGTAGGACAAGTGAATGCTCTAGATTAGGCAAATCTAGATTCAGAAAAAGTACTTAACTTATGATGTAAAATTTTGGCTTAAGGACCCACTTCTAGTAAGCTTTTCTGCAAATGAGTCTTTGATTCTTGATAAGCCATACCTTGAATCCCTCTAGCCAGCATACCCTTGAGAGTCTTTTCTTTAGTCGGGTAAGTCTTGCTGAGTAATTCCATACTTAGGGTTTTATTCCCTGTTGTTTTTCAGGTTTTAACTTCGTGCTGCTGTTGATGGTGTTAAGTGCCGGTGGGCTCGGCCTTCTTATAAGTCTAAGTAACTCTTCTATACTTCTTATTGAGGATGTTCACTTGAGCTAGCATATATTTTAAAACTATAAATAATTTATAATAGTTTAAAGTTATTTATTTGAACCACTTCTGTAACCACTCCGATAAATATAATGTAAAACTTGACGTAACTTGTAAAATTTGGTAAAAGATTTCCGCTGCAAAAATGTTGGTGTGTGATTTGTGTTTACTTAATCTTGTGATCCTGGTTGTTCGTGGTTTATCCGGGGTCCCTGGGATACTCGGACAGATCCTATTAAGTTATCTGGTGCACATGCATAGCCGTCTGAGGTCTTTGAGACAAGGGCAGGTGCATGTGGGCCCAATAACTTGGGAGGTTCTGCCACAGCTGGTATCGGAGCTGGATTAAGTATATACGGTCACATACATATTTTCAAAACAAAAGTTTTGGTTTTGAAAACCTATTTTCACGTAAACACATTGTTTGGCTTTGAAAAACAGTTTTGAAAACTATAATGCTAGCGACATCCTCTATTAAGCCCTAAGTTAAGGACTATCAGGTGGCTTAGTTGAAAACCACAACCCACAACCGGGTGGGTATTGCATACATGTGTATTGTTATTTTTGAGGCCATTCAGTTTTGAATGGATCGTCGCCCAAGGTAAGGTGAGTTGTGAGAGCATGACCGAACAATCGTCGGTCTAGGGGAGTGTTTAAATGTAGCGTCCGATTATATACATGTTCTACATATGTATATATGAAGACTGCGATGTGGAGTATTTACTTTTCTGGGAATTCAGTACCCCATGGATGTGTATGGGTATACAGACATGGGAATACTGAGAAGTGTAATGTACTTGTAACGACGCACCTACGCTCAGGTAAGAAGGTGAGTTACCATAATGAGTTGCCCTATGGTTAAAGTGTGGCAACGGCGTCTATGCGTGGCTCGGCGCTTAATGATGAGCTGGCCTCCATATAGAAATATATGGAGTATAAACTGTGATAAACTGTCATGTGTGACTTGCATCATTGGGAATTGGGCTGCAATGGATTTTCTGCAGGTACACTAACCTCGAAAACATAGGTGTTGTTGACGACGAGCAAAATACCGTGAGAGCTATACGTATGCCACCGATATAGAACGCTATTGCCATAGTATGTTGGCAAAACTCGTGAGGACGAATAAGACGAGCATGCATCCTGATTGTTGCATCATGTTTGTCACCTATACACCCAAAATGCTTTTCTCATCTTTATTCCAGTAACCATTGATTGTAGATAATCTAGTGTAATGTGAATTATGAACTTCGATAAAATAGCTGTCCTCCATTCCTTAGGTAATATATTTAGGTGTTATATGTGTTTCCCTTGTACTTTAGGTGACGATTGAATGTTAGTGACTTGTTTGCTTAAATCTAGAATTAGGCCATGTTCTTAGTTAGTGAACCATGCCCAAATTTGAATTGTCCATTATTACTCCGTGACAAACCCATACGAATAAATGCGTAGACAATTTCCTTATCAGACATAAAATGTACCTAAGCTTAAAACAAGGATCTCAAGTCATGTTTCCTTCTAGAACCATTCCTTTGTTCAGTTGATGCCTTGGTTTCCTCATGTTTATCGAAGGCGTATCAACTTAATCCTTGACCTTGTGATCTCTACGATGGGCATAGAAATATGCTTGGGGCTGAATTAACAGTTTCCCATCATACTCCTTCCAACAAGTTTATGTTATGGCCATACCTTGTTCGTTTCATCGGGCCATGATCTATCTGGTCTCTACTTATAACCGTTTTGATAG
Organism: Zea luxurians; assembly: GCA_029449295.1. Taxonomy (NCBI): domain Eukaryota; kingdom Viridiplantae; phylum Streptophyta; class Magnoliopsida; order Poales; family Poaceae; genus Zea; species Zea luxurians. Next base: position 80,133,975 of record JAOPSE010000014.1, read on the forward strand.
GTAGAGTCTCTTTGTACATTGTCACCCTTGCACAATTCATTTGTGTTGTGTGAGTTTTCTTATTGGTTATGTCTGGTATTGGCGTTATGACTAAAATTGATGATGCCTCGCCAAAACCGAGGGCCTCATGTGGGTATACACACAAGATTGTGCTGCTCGGTACATGCTAGTATCACAGTTAGTAGTCATAATCCATTATGAGATTATATTAATAGGTTATCTCTACACAAATTGTTCTTACCACCTGAGATTCATTATTGGTGCCAGTTTTGTAATGGTGTCTTGGTTAAGGACTTATGGTACCGCGGCGAAATTGAGAGCCTCCTGTGAATGCGCACACAGGATTTCGCTGCTTGGCGCATGCCGATATCGAAGTCTCTAGTCATGATCCATTGTGGAACTACACTGATGTGTTATCTTCCGTCTATCTTCTCTTGAAACAATTTCTATGTTGTTTGTGAAGTGATCAAGCAACATCTATCATCTCTATTGGATCCAAAGGGCATACCACTTTCATGTGTGGTCTTATTTCTTGTGATCTTGGTAGTGACTACTCATACAAGTTCCCTTTACATCCTTTGTGTAAAGGCGAAGCCCTGGAGCTTTTTAGTGTTGAAAAAAAAACAACTAATCAGCTCTCAAAACAGAGATTGGATTTCCCCTGCTGTTGAGATGCAGGAGTTTGTTCATTCGCTCCCTTATTTAATCCATATATTCCCTAACCAAGTCTGTTCATCTTGCATGAAGAAATGGGTGAACAACCTGACCAAATGGATTTCTACCCAACTACATGCTCAACTGTTAATATGAGTGAACTCTCGACCGTTGGCTTACCGATGGTACTGAGAGGATCTGCTCAATGTCAACGGTAGTTCAACAAGTTGGTTTTACTAACTTGTAACTGCCCAATGAACAAAGGTTGAGTTGAGAGATCGATTCGTCGTGTTATTTAAACTCACTTTGGCACAAACCATCCTGAGAAAGTACTTACAAAAACCAAGTTAATTCGACTAGTAACCACCTAATCATCGCTCTAGTCGTGCCTCGATCGTCTCGCGTGTGCTTTTCCAGCATGAGTGATCAAGTCGAGCCGTGACTAGTGCTTGATAAAATGGATTGGTTGCAAAGCCAACATCAACGGATCTATTCGTTGATATTTTACAAGTTTTTATCATTTCTCTTGGACTTGGATTTTCTAGCTAGCCACGGGTCAACTGTGGTGTTGTTCGACATCCGCACTTGTCACGTGTGCTATGAGCTTACCGTAACAACTTGTTGGTAAACCTCTTTCTGTGTGTTTTACCCAAGAGATTGCATCTGCTTCTGTTTGAGTAAAATCGCGTATTTGCCGCTCGCTCAACAGACTCAGATAGTACAGTGTCATCAGAAAAAGCAAACTGCACACATGGAACCTTATGTGTTTCTCTGGCAGCCAGTGTCTCTATTGGTGGACATTTTTAAATTTTGCCTAAGACGATACATGTTATGTCCACTAGAAAAACCATATTCTGAGACACTCGCTTTTGCTTGGAATTGTCTTATGATTGCCGCTGATATGGACATGGGTTACATACTTCTCTACCCTTAGAAGTCTTTCGCTCCGAATCTCGGGACGAGATTCTTTTAAGGGGGGAGGGCTGTAACACCCCAGGTGTTTATATTCCGCTCGACAACGAGTACGGATTTAAGCACGTGATATCACTGAATAAGACGGACACTAAGGTCTAATTATTTTCGCCTATCGCGATTTTAATATCGCATCTGTTTCGTTTGTTGCGAGCGCGACATCGTTTTTATTTTTATTTTTATTTTTATTTGTCCGGGCTCTTCCGAAATTTTCGTGTTCTTCGGAACATTGTTGTTCCAAAAATCGGTGCGTCCGGTGAGTAATTAAAATTCATCGCTCGCGCGAATACGAATTCGGAAGCCCAACCCACTCGCATGATTTTATACCGAACAGATTAAGAAGAACTCGACGATTAAAATGTTCGAGGCAAAATAATCTGTATCACGCGTTATCTGAGAAAAATCATGCGCGAGATTATGATCTCATTCGTTCTTCAGCATGCTGTTTTGGCGACAAAATCGCGTATACATTAGCATATATGGTTTCGAATGATTTTAGTCAAATCACGCAGAGTAAATTTTCGAAGCCGAAATCTGTTTAATTCGGTCCGTGTGTTTCTCGCTCCGATCTAAATTTTCAAAAATATTAGAACATGATATTTATTTCTATGCGCTTTGGTAAATAGGAAAGATTAAAAAAATTCAAAATCAAATTATTTTTTTTGTTTGCCTTATTCAAATCCACCGCCAGCACTACAATTACGTGACCAAAATTCCTGAAGCGGTATTTTTACTCCCACACATCTTTATCCCCTCTAGGACTTATCAGCTTCTAGCCTTATCCATGGTCGGCATTATCTTTCCAAACAGTGAACGTACGTCTCCCTGTCAGCAAAAATCTGACCGCTGCGCTGTGCGTTCATCTCCATAGGATTTGTTTTCAGCAGCCGCCGCCCCAGCTTTATCCTCCCACCGCTCACTGCCTTTGCTCTATCCCGGACACCGCCACTCAAGCACCTGGATGAGGATCGATGCCGTCGCCACTCGCCAGGATTTTTCCTCGCCGTGCTCTTCTGCTGAAATCGGTGCCCAGCCACTCCTCCACTACAGCCGTTGCCATCTCCCTCTTGTAGCTCGTCTTCTCCCTCTGCTCTCCGCTCAAGCTTGCCGACCGCCCGTCTTCCTCCCTGGCCGGTGTTCTGCCTCCGGCTCACCGCTGCGCGCGTCCATCTCCCTCCGCGCCGCGCATCCGGGTATCTGCTCGCCCCCTGTGCCGCGCCGTGGTCTCCCTCCCTGCGCACAGCCACCATCGGCCGAGCTCGCCCCGGCCCCTTCGCTCCTCCCATGGCGAGCTCGCCGGGGATGCCCCTGTCCCAGCTCGCCGCGCCCTGCTCGGTCCCGTGCTCATCTGCTGCTTGGCCGCGTCCCTCCCTTGTTCCTCCAGCCGAGCGACTCTCCCAGCGCTCTCCCCTGCCTATCCGAGCTCGCTGCTTCCCATGGCCACCGCAGCGGTCCTCTGCTCGGTCGCACTCTCTGCTGGCCCGCGCTCTGTCGAGCTCCCTCCCTGTCCTGTCCAGCTCGCCTAGCTCGCCGTGTGGGTGGAGCCTGCGCGCACGCTGTCATCGACACCATGGTCGTCTTCCTGTGCGTTGCGTCCCTCGTCTCCAGCCGACGCGCTAAGGAATGGGTGTGAAGTATAGAAGAAAGTAAAGCCCGAAATGGCGCTCGCCTGGTGCTCGACAAAACACCTCACCCACGAAAGCATCGTCGTTTTTGGAAACTTTCGCATCGATTGGTAATAATATGCTCGCCACTTCTATTAATTAAATCTAATGAATTAGATGATATAATATTCGCAATGATTCTCATGTATGTCATGTAGTAATGTGATAAAGTCTAATCTTGTTAAATCGATGCCTTGCGTGACGTGTCCAGTATACTGCTTCCGTAATGTTTACGCAAAATCTTGTTGATTAAGAAATTAATTAACTTGTCGTCATCCTTAATCTGATTATTTGGTGTCCGAAGTTAGTAAATCGGGATATTATAATTAGTTCGTAGGATATGCAAGTGAGTCTGAAAAAGAAGTTTAGACAATTAAATAAAATGCTTCTATGCATCCTATGAATATTTTAGTGGTAGGCGTTTTCTGTATTGCTCGTGTCAACTGGTGTTTGTTTGATGAAGTCAATGCTCTGCTTTAGTAATCAATTAGATATCTTGAATAAAATAGTGAATATAAATAAGCTGATTACAACTTAAACTTGAAAACTTCGTAGTGAATAGTGCACGCAAATACTTAAAATATTTAAATTAGTAAGTCTATAGTTTTCCAAAACACTTTCGTATTTGATAATACTTTATCAGCTAGCTCAAATAGCATGACACTTTAATTAGTTAGTGTGCGACGCATAGTAGTATGAGAAAATAGTTTAGCATTCTCTTGATATTTTATTCGGTTAGTGTGTCATGCGGGTTAACCGAAAAAGGGAGCTGGTTAGGTTACTTCTATTCGTATCCTGAATTTAGATATCCAAAAAGGCTAAGCCTATGTTTCGTTAATCTATTAATGATTACCTAGCTTAAACGTTTATAGGATTGAACAGGAGAAATGCGCGTACTGTAATTAGTATGTATAGTTTATTATTTTGTGATTATTGCGCGTAATTTTATATCGATAACTAGTATTTCCGTATGAAATAGTACAACGCCTCGTTGCTAGGTGTTTAATACGCTATCGTATAGCACTATTTAGATTTGTGCTATTTCTGTTTATATGCATTCATGTGCATAATGCATTTCATTCAGGTACGTTAATTAGTCGCGCGATACGGAAGAAGAACCAAGTCGACCCCAAGCGCGGGCTAATCTGCAAGCTGAAGCTGATGAATCAACCTGAAGATGGTTAAATCAAGCAAGTGCTCGATCGAAGAATACTCGTCAAGCGGACGTCACCTAACAACACTAACCTAGTGTTACTCAGGCAAGCCCCGGTGCATTCGCCACCTCCTTGATGTTTTAAAAATCTTTATCACCTTGTTTGATGCATTAGGTGATAGGAGTTGTGTGCTAAACCGTTGATGCATTTCCTTCCTTGGAATTGATTACCCTTCCTTGATACTCTTTTTGAAAAGAATTTTATGATGCTTAGCATTGCTTTAGCAAACAAAAATGTTTTGTTTAAAAACAAAGGTGATGCCTCAGTGGGTGGGAATGTTTTCAAAAATAAAACTTGATGTTGGATTCATCATGGCCGTGATGGGTTCAACATCGGAAAAGATGTATCTCTGCCAGGTACCAAACTTTGGGTTTAAATTATAAAGTTGAGACCGGGCGGGTGACTTGCACGAGAAAGGAGTCTCGATGTAGTGTCTCCGTCTGAGTCGTTTAAGGACCGTACCGATTGTTGGCCTGCTGATCTAGGACCCTTTATCTGGCCACATACCTCGTCATGGGTAAGCTTGAACCCGGCTATTCCATACATGAAAAGACAATCGCGCACTGGGAGTGGAGAGATGGCGAGAGTGGCACGTACCCCCTAGCAAAGGACCGCCTAAAAGGGGTGGTGTGCTCTCGGGTGGCGCGGACCTGTTCATGTGATGGAGGATCCGTGGGAATGGTAGACATGTGCAAAAGAGTTAAGAGAAGCATATGTCGTGTGGTTGGAGATCCCCAGCTGGGTATTAATCGATTCGGATCGCCGAACTTCTCGGATATGAAGACTGGATCTTCGACCCTCATCGTAGATAACAAGCAAAACAAAGGTTGGATTTTAAAAAGAAAGCTAGTGTAGGACAAGTGAATGCTCTAGATTAGGCAAATCTAGATTCAGAAAAAGTACTTAACTTATGATGTAAAATTTTGGCTTAAGGACCCACTTCTAGTAAGCTTTTCTGCAAATGAGTCTTTGATTCTTGATAAGCCATACCTTGAATCCCTCTAGCCAGCATACCCTTGAGAGTCTTTTCTTTAGTCGGGTAAGTCTTGCTGAGTAATTCCATACTCAGGGTTTTATTCCCTGTTGTTTTTCAGGTTTTAACTTCGTGCTGCTGTTGATGGTGTTAAGTGCCGGTGGGCTCGGCCTTCTTATAAGTCTAAGTAACTCTTCTATACTTCTTATTGAGGATGTTCACTTGAGCTAGCATATATTTTAAAACTATAAATAATTTATAATAGTTTAAAGTTATTTATTTGAACCACTTCTGTAACCACTCCGATAAATATAATGTAAAACTTGACGTAACTTGTAAAATTTGGTAAAAGATTTCCGCTGCAAAAATGTTGGTGTGTGATTTGTGTTTACTTAATCTTGTGATCCTGGTTGTTCGTGGTTTATCCGGGGTCCCTGGGATACTCGGACAGATCCTATTAAGTTATCTGGTGCACATGCATAGCCGTCTGAGGTCTTTGAGACAAGGGCAGGTGCATGTGGGCCCAATAACTTGGGAGGTTCTGCCACATCACCCCCCCCCCCTCTGCCTGCCCGAGCCGTCCCAATCGGCGTTAGTGCCATCCCCGCCCTCACGGCAAGCTCGCCGGTGCTCGCCGTCTCCCCATCCCCCTCCCTCCTCCGAGCGCCTATAAAAGGACCCGCCCGAGCCCCGTCTTCGCCACACAACTCCAGCCATCCCCACTGCCCTCCTCCCTGAGCCGTTCAAGCAAGCGCCGCCGTGCTCCCTGCCTTGCTCCGGTGAGCTCCCTTCCCCCTCTCTAGCCTTTCTCTGTTCAATTAAGCTATGGCCGAAGCTCCGCCACACGCTCGCGATCACTAGGCACCACTTTGCCTCCCCTGTTGTGGCCGGAAACCTCACCGGCGGCTTCGCCGCCGCGGGCACCCGCCACTGCGCCGTGGACCGGCCGCCATAGGCACCCGCAGGCCAAATTCGCCCCACCCCCGTGACCCACTTCACCCGCCCGTGCTTCGCCACCACTTCCCCGCCAAAGAACCGGATCGACGGCGGAGAACCGCCGCGGAGTTCGCCGCCGACCGGCCCCGGTCGATCCTCTCCCCCCTCCGTTCCCAAGTGACGCCGTCAGCCCCCCTCTCTCCCTGGCTGGTGGGCCCGCGCTACGGCGCCGTCCCCGCCACCGCTCCCTCGCAGCTGGGCCGGCTGGGCCTCAAGCACGCCCGCGCCCGCGCCCGCGCGCCGAGTGGGCCGAAATTTCCCCCCCTGGCCCAGTTAGATGGAGAATTCCTTTTATTTTTCTTTTCCTATTTTCTTTTCTCATTTTCACATATATATTTAGATACTAATATTTTATGCACCAAAAATCGTCTAAATAAATTATTAGGGCACAAAAATAATGAAGTATAAAAATTTGCACACCCCACAAAGGTCACTATGTTTGATGTATTGTTATTATCTGTGTTTAATTAGCGGAAGAGGGATCCGATCCTTCGGAACTCTTAGCTCCGGAAGAAGGGCAAGAACCCGACCCCTCCGAGATTAACCTCTTGTGCCAGGAAAGCTTCGACGAAGGCAAGTCCATCCTTCCCTTGATGGTTTAGGGGAGGGCCTAAGGTGTTGGCTCAGCTGGTTTAGGCGTGAGCAGAAGGATCGCCCTCTCATATAAGGACCGGTTTGTCATCTTTCATTACCTGTACTCTCAAAAAGTACAACCACTCGAGGCTGTGTGGGCAGCCACTCAATCTAAACTCGTACGGTCCAACCCAGGGTTATGAAGGCTGGGGTAGCACCGGGAGGATAAGGAGGGGGAATGTTTTGTCCAGTTTGGACATGGCGGTGGCTAGACTCCTTCCGGTATAACCGTTAAGGTTTGGACGTACAAGGAAGGAATGAGTTTCGGATTCGGATCTCATTGGCCATGAGATCGCAGAGCCGGACTAGTGGGTAAAGTGTACCCCTCTGCGCAGAGTCTAAACCTATTCGAATAGTCCGTGTCCATTGGTATGGACGAGTCTGGTATGGTATGACAATTAGTGTTTCTACTACAACCGGGAACAGGGAAATGTGTGTGTATGTTCTGGAAAGAAAGTAGTACCATGGGAGCGGGAAGCTCAGTGGTGGTCAAGCAAGTGTTACTTCTATTGTCTTGGGAAAACCCTAAACATTGAGTACTGCCTTCTCTGAAAAAGTATGAGTGACTTCAACTCCACCATATAAAGCATGTACAATATAGGTCACTTTCTCTTTACGGGAGCCGGGTGGGCTTGCGGAATACCTAGTGTATTCACCCAGATTTATTTATGTTTTTCAGCAGCTGAAGACTTCTTTTCTGCTATGCTTGATTGATGGGGCTGTGTCTTCACCCAGTTCGAGCTTGTATCCTCGGTATTGTAATAACATTATTCAGACTCTATAACTATTTGAAGTAATGAATGTGGTTACTAGCCTCCTGGGACTAGTAATTGTATCACATTTGAGTCTCAAAGGATTGGGACGCTTCAGGTGGTATCAGAGCCTGTAGGACTGGCCGAAGACCGTAGCCCTGACCTTAAAAGTTGCCTCAATAAGAAAACACCTCTTACCCCAAAAAAAACACTCTCTCCTTTCCCCGATATTAACAAACCCTTCTTTTCTTCTACCAGATGGAAGACTCCTGGGTTATTAGGACATCCTATTGCTCAGGGGAAGAAGGATTCCCTCACCTCTTACGGAGTTGCGCGCTACGCATGGGGATCCGTAAGAAGCTCGAGTATGTCTGGAATGAATACCACGAAAATGGTATAGAAAAGTGCTCTATGGCAGTCTACCTGGGAGAAAGCCGAAACTACCCAAACCACCCTCCCTTCCAAGTCAACTTCACCGGACACCGCTTCCCAGACACTTGCCAAAGTGTAGCCCGAAAAGCCCTTAAACAGCTATGCCAAAACTACATCCAAGAGATCTCTGAAACCCCCCTTCGTTATTTCCCACCCAGCAACAAAAATACCCCCACCTGGGGGAAAAGACTCCAGGCTCTGTCAGGGAGAGATCCAACCGAGGATGACCCCACCATTGTCTACATGGCCGGATACCTCCACACCCTCGACAACCACTACGATGACCTCTCCTCCCACTGCACCCACCTAAACTCCTGGGTGGAAAGCCTAGAGCGGCAGGTCAGAGAACTTAAGCAAGAGAAAGCATCCCTCGAAGAGTGTCTCGACATAGCAGAAGGCTAGGAGGCCAACACCCGTGAGGCTTATCGGACCTTAAAGATGGACTATGACAAGAAACTAAAGAAGCTCGCCCCCAAAAAGAAAATCCAGAAGAAGACCACCAACCAAGGATGCCAAACGGAGAAGAAGAAGAAGAAGACCCCTCCAGCCCCACCTCCCCCCAGGGTAGATGATTGGTCCGACGCCGAGGATTTATCCCTAGCAAGCCTTGATTATCTTCTCAAGGAGTTTGGGGACACCTTAGAGAAGGAATTCGGTAGTACCTCGGGGAACGCTCTCATGTAGCTCCACCTGTAGTAGTCTTGTGCTTGTATTGTGCTGGTGTAATGAATAAAATAACTTGGTTGAAAATAATTTGCATATGCATGTTAGTGACTCTCTTCCCTGGCAGATGGCTTCGGATAAAACCACGCCTACCGCCTCTGGGATTGGAGCAGGGTTTCCCCTGAGAGCTGAAGGAGAAGCCGTTAGAGAGGAAAGTGAAACCCACCTCCCCGCACCCCCACCACTACCATTAGACCTAGCCCAAGTTCTAGCCAATCAAACCCGACTCATCGAGGTCCTCACTCGAAATCTGGAGAATCAACGGCCAAACGGTGGAAGACCGCAAGACAGAATGGGGGATTTCCTGAGACTCAAGCCTCCCACGTTCGCCGGATCGAGCAATCCCCTCGATGCCGACGATTGGATGCGCACGATCAAAAGAAAGTTGGAGGCCATCGGTTGCCCAGAAAATCAGCGGGTTCTACTGGCTGCCCTTCAACTTTCCGGGATGGCCTTAGCCTGGTGGGACACCTTCAACGTCACCATCAGGGATGCTACCTGGGCGGAATTTGAAGCAGCCTTCCGGGAGCACCATGTGCCCCAAGGACTGGTACAGCTTAAGGAGGACGAGTTCCGAGAATTGACTCAAGACGGAAGATCTGTCAGCGAATATGTGCACAAGTTCACGGAGTTAGCCCGCTACGCGCCAGATGATGTCAGTACCGAGAACAAGAAGATGGCCCGTTTCCTGAAGGGACTCAGGCCAGAACTCAAGACAATTCTGGCTAGCCAAGACTTCCTCAACTTCTCTCACCTTTCCAACAAGGCCATGCAAGTTGAAAGGGCTAAGGAGGAAGAAAAAGGACATCTCAAAAGGAAGTTCTAGGTTCTCCGGGCACAGCAGCAGGACCGGCACCAGAAGACTCGATCATTTAGGTTTCCACCCAAAGGGCCCAACTTTAGTAGACCAGCTGGACCCACTCCGTCGCGATTCAGCCAGCAGAGTCAGAGCTCTTTCCATTCCCCCTCAGTGGCAAGCAACCAACCCCTCCCGATACCTGAATGGAAGTGGGAAGAAATAGGCATGGACTTCGTAACCGGACTGCCACGGACGCAAAAAGGGAATGATTCCATTTGGGTAATAATAGACCGCCTCACCAAAGTAGCCCATTTCATTCCAGTGAAAACCACCTTTGGAGGAGCCACCCTTGCCCGGATTTACCTCAAGGAGATAGTCAGACTCCATGGCATCCCAAGAAAGATAGTATCAGACAGAGGAACCCAGTTCACATCCAAATTCTGGACAAGCCTTCAGAAAGCTATGGGCACCAAGCTAGATTTCAGTACCGCTTATCACCCTCAGACAGATGGGCAGACAGAGAGAGTCAACAAAGTCCTTGAAGATCTGTTAAGAGCATGTGTGTTAGCTTTTGATAGAAGTTGGGAATCCAGTCTACCCTATGCAGAGTTCTCCTACAACAATAGCTATCAGGCCAGCATCAAGATGTCGCCATTCGAAGTACTGTATGGACGAAAATGCCAGACCCCTCTCATGTGGTCCAACGTGGGGGAAAAAGCATTAGAAGGACCTGCCTTCGTCAAAGAGGCGGAAGAGAGAGTTGCACTGATCCGCAGAAGGTTACTTGAAGCTCAAAGTCGGCAGAAGAGTTACGCAGACAACAGACGGAGGGAACTCCGATTTGAGGAAGGAGACTTCGTCTACCTCAAGGTTTCTCCAATGCGTGGTGTCAGGAGGTTCCAAGTCAAAGGGAAGCTAGCCCCACGTTTTGTAGGTCCCTATCCCATCATTGACAGGGTAGGACCCGCAGCATATCGCCTGGAACTACCAGAATCCATGTCCGACATCCACAATGTGTTCCACGTATCCCAGCTCCGCAAATGCCTGCAAGCACCAGAAAGTCACCTCGAAGAAGAGACAGTGCAGATTCAGAAAGACCTTCAGTATCGTGAAAAACCAGTGAAGATTCTTGATTCGGCAATCAGAAAGACCCGCACCTCAGAAGTAAAGCTTTGTAAAGTTCAGTGGAGCAGAGAAGGAGAAGAGGAAGCTACCTGGGAGAGTGAGGACTTCTTGAGGAGGGAATACCCTTATCTTTTCCCAAATCCAGTCTGAATCTCGAGGGCGAGATTCCTTTTAAGTGGGGTAGGTTTGTAACATCCCAAAATCCCAACCCAGGTTTGAAACCCTAACCCCCCTAATCCCCCCCTTTTCATTTTATTCTTCTCCCTTAATTCTACCCCTAGGTCACCCAATCTTTTGCATGCACTTAAAATGATTTGAAGCACCTCACATAGACCATACTTATCACCCAAGTTCATTTAGAAAATTTTGTTGCAAGCGAAAAGAATCAAAAAGACACAAAAGTAGAAAAGAAAAAGAAAAGAATTAGAATAAGAAAAGGAAAAGGAAAAACCCTCTCCCCTCCTTCGGCTGGGCCGAATTCCAGCCCAGCTCGCGCGCGCCCGCAACCCCCCTCTCTTCCGGCCTAGGCAGCCCAACCCGCGCGCCGCTCCCGCCCACTGACCTCCGGGCCCCGCCCATCAGCACCTCACCGCTCTCTCTCTCGCGCAGACCCCGCCCACTGACCTCCGGGCCCCACTCGTCAGCTCCTTCTCCCTCGCCCATCCCTCACCGGCGCGATCGCCGCTGAGCGCCCCCTCACCTCGTCGCCTCGCCATTAATGCTCGCCAGCCTACGCGACAACCCCGTCGCTGTGCTTGAGCCGACCTCTCACCCCCCTCTGCCTGCCCGAGCCATCCCAATCGGCGTTAGCGCCATCCCCGCCCTCATGGCAAGCTCGCCGGTGCTCGCCGTCTCCCCATCCCCCTCCCTCCTTCGAGCGCCTATAAAAGGACCCGCCCGAGACCCGTCTTCGCCACACAACTCCAGCCATCCCCACTGCCCTCCTCCCCGAGCCGTTCAAGCAAGCGCCGCCGTGCTCCCTGCCTTGCTCCGGTGAGCTCCCATCCCCCTCTCTAGCCTTTCTCTGTTCAATTAAGCTATGGCTGAAGCTCCGCCACACGCTCGCGATCACTAGGCACCACTTTGCCTCCCCTGTCGTGGCCGGAAACCTCACCGGCGGCTTCGCCGCCGCGGGCACCCGCCACTGCGCCGTGGACCGGCCGCCATAGGCCCCCGCAGGCCAAATTCGCCCCACCCCGTGACCCACTTCACCCGCCCGTGCTTCGCCACCACTTCCCCGCCAAAGAACCGGACCGACGGCGGAGAACCGCCGCGGAGTTCGCCGCCGACCGGCCCCGGTCGATCCTCTCCCCCCCTCCGTTCCCAAGTGACGCCGTCAGCCCCCCTCTCTCCCTGGCTGGTGGGCCCACGATACGGCGCCGTCCCCGCCGCCGCTCCCTTGCAGCTGGGCCGGCTGGGCCGCAAGCGCGCCCGCGCACCGAGTGGGCCGAAATTCCCCCCCCTGGCCCAGTTAGATGGAGAATTCCTTTTCTTTTTCTTTTCCTATTTTCTTTTCTCATTTTCACATATATATTTAGATACTAATATTTTATGCACCAAAAATCGTCTAAATAAATTATTAGGGCACAAAAATAATGAAGTATAAAAATTTGCACACCCCACAAAGGTCACTATGTTTGATGTATTGTTATTATCTGTGTTTAATTAGCGGAAGAGGGATCCGATCCTCCGGAACTCTTAGCTCCGGAAGAAGGGCAAGAACCCGACCCCTCCGAGATTAACCTCTTGTGCCAGGAAAGCTTCGATGAAGGCAAGTCCATCCTTCCCTTGATGCATTATTTACCTATTTCTCTTTACCACTGCCTAAGCCTGGATTATGGGATGGGGATCAAATTGCATGGTGAGCATGAGAGAGCCCGCATTAACTATTACTTCGATTAAAAGATATGGGACAAGTAAAAAGGGGTATAAGTGAAATGTTTTCCAAAAGAGTGCGATGAAGGGTACTCACCCTCATCACCTGGTGAAGTAGGATGATCAGGGACTCCCTGGTTTAGGGGAGGGCCTAAGGTGTTGGCTCAGCTGGTTTAGGCGTGAGCAGAAGGATCGTCCTCTCATATAAGGACCGGTTTGTCATCTTTCATTACCTGTACTCTCAAAAAGTACAACCACTCGAGGCTGTGTGGGCAGCCATTCAATCTAAACTCGTACGGTCCAACCCCAGGGTTATGAAGGCTGGGTAGCACCGGGAGGATAAGGAGGGGGAATGTTTTGTCCAGTTTGGACATGGCGGTGGCCTGACTCCTTCCGGTATAACCGTTAAGGTTTGGACGTACAAGGAAGGAATGAGTTTCGGATTCGGATCTCATTGGCCATGAGATCGCAAAGCCGGACTAGTGGGTAAAGTGTACCCCTCTGCGCAGAGTCTAAACCTATTCGAATAGTCCGTGTCCACTGGTATGGACGAGTCTGGTATGGTATGACAATTAGTGTTTCTACTACAACCGGGAACAGGGAAATGTGTGTGTATGTTCTGGAAAGAAAGTAGTACCACGGGAGCGGGAAGCTCAGTGGTGGTCAAGCAAGTGTTACTTCTATTGTCTTGGGAAAACCCTAAACATTGAGTACTGCCTTCTCTGAAAAAGTATGAGTGACTTCAACTCCACCATATAAAGCATGTACAATATAGGTCACTTTCTCTTTACGGGAGCCGAGTGGGCTTGCGAAATACCTAGTGTATTCACCCAGATTTATTTATGTTTTTCAGCAGCTGAAGACTTCTTTTCTGCTATGCTTGATTAATGGGGCTGTGTCTTCACCCAGTTCTGCCTGTGGCCTGGGCTATTTTATCTTCCACTGCGATTTATGTTTTTCGGCTCACTTTCGAGCTTGTATCCTCGGTATTGTAATAACATTATTCAGACTCTGTAACTATTTGAAGTAATGAATGTGGTTACTAACCTCCTAGGACTAGTAATTGTATCACATTTGAGTCCCAAAGGATCGGGACACTTCACCGAACCACTTAACCGAGCGTCGGTTGCCTTTCGCAGAAGGTGACGAGTGAGGTGTCCGTATCCCGGAGGCGTAGGAGTCCCTCGGCTCCGTAGGCCCCGCCGCTCTAGGCTTCTCTTGCTCAGTTTTTGGAACCCTCGGCTGCTCTACGATGAGCTGGAGCCGGAGGCAGCGGTGTTAGCGTGGATAGACGCGGAGTCGGCTCGGAAAAAGACTTCGTCGGCCCGGGAGATGGCGGCTTCCCAGGCCGAGGAAGATGTGGTAGCAGCCGCTGGAGCTTGGCCAAGACAACTGCTGGCACAGTGCTGGCGTCCTCCCTTAGGTGGAGGTCCTTTTGCCCGGGTCGCCGTCCGAGGCCGGGCCAGGTTCCGCCGAGGGTGGAAACAATGCCGAGGGTGCTGCTGCTCCCCCTGCCGATGCCCGAACCTGCAGGAACAGTTTGTCTGTAGCATGCGCATGCTTTTTCACGGCCGCCGAGGCCTAAACACTTTATCATCGTGTTTAAAAAGCTGCGTCTTCTCTCCTCTTGTTTCGAGCATCACGACTTGTCTGTCAATAGCAGAATCGTTTATCCGAGCGAGAGTTACTTTTCGCGGAAGGTGATGAGTGAGGTATCCGTATCCCGGAGGCGTAGGAGTCCCTTGGCTCGGTCGGCCTTGCCGCTTACGTGCACTCTCATTTGGTCGAAGGATTCCCTTATTGGTACAGTCGAGAAGGCGCGAAAGTCGTTTTCTACCCGAGTGTTAGGACTTGTTCGGTAGCAGGATCGCTTATCCGAGCGTGAGTTACTTCTCGCGGAAGGTGATGAGTGAGGTATCCGTATCCCGGAGGCGTAGAAGTTCCTCGGCTCGGTTGGCCTTGCCGCTTACGTGTACTCTCGTCGTTCTTAGGATCCCGCTATCGATACGGAAGTCGAAAGCATAAAGGTTGTTTTGGTAGAAAATTTTTCCGAGGAAAATTTTGACGCAGAGGGGGTTCCCCCCTTCTAGCCCCCGAGGGAGGGTCGGGCTTTGCTGAGGCAAGGCCGACCCTTCCTTGACGGTTAGACTTTGTGTATGTAAATGAGGTACATGAACAACTTAAAACATCTTAAGGGTAGAAGCGACGTAGCTGTTGGATGTTCCAAGCGTTGCTGTAGACCTCGCCTTGGTCGTTGGCCAGCTTGTTTGTTCCGGGCTTCAAGATCTTGGTGATGATGAAGGGCCCTTCCCAGGGAGGAGTGAGCTTGTGGCGCCCTCGGGCGTCCTGTCACAGGCGAAGCACCAAATCTCCCACTTGGAAGCCTCGGGACCGAATGCTTCGGGCGTGGTAGCGCCGCAGCGACTGCTGGTACCGTGCCGAATGTAGTAAGGTAACGTCCCGAGCCTCCTCGAGTTGGTCCAGCGAGTCTTCTTGGATGGTCTGGTTGCTTTGGTCGTCGTACGCCTTGGTGCTCGGGGACCCGTATTCTAAGTCCGCGGGGAGGACGGCATCGGCCCCATAGACTAGAAAGAATGGTGTAAAACCCGTGGTGCGGCTCGGTGTCATCCTCAGACTCCAGACTACCGAGGGTAGCTCTTTCATCCACCGCTTGCCGAACTTGTTGAGGTCGTTGTAGATCCTCGGTTTGAGCCCCTGCAAAATCGTACCGTTGGCACGCTCCACCTGCCCATTCGTCATGGGATGAGCTACAGCGGCCTAGTCCACACGGATGTGGTGGTCGTCGCAGAAGTCCAGGAACTTTTTTCCGGTGAACTGCGTGCCATTGTCGGTGATGATTGAGTTTGGGACACCGAATCGATGGATGATGTTGGTGAAAAACACCACTGCCTGCTCAGACCTGATGCTGATCAAGGGTCGAACCTCGATCCACTTGGAGAATTTGTCGATGGCGACCAGAAGGTGCGAGAAGCCCCTGGGTGCCTTCTGCAAGGGACCGACGAGGTCTAGACCCCACACAGCAAATGGCCAGGTGATGGGTATCGTCTGCAAGGCCTGAGCGGGCAGATGCATCTGCTTTGCGTAGAATTGACACCCCCGGCAGGAGCGCACAATCCTAGTGGCGTCGGCCACCGCGGTTGGCCAGTAGAAACCTTGTTGGAAGGCATTCCCCACGAGGGCTCGAGGTGCTGCATGGTGGCCGCAAGCCCCCGAGTGTATTTCTTGCAATAGTTCTTGTCCTTGGGCGATAGATATGCATCGTTGGAGGATGCCCGAGGGGCTGCGGTGATAGAGCTCTTTTTCATCACCTAGCAAGACGAATGACTTGGTGCGCCGAGCCAGCCGCCGAGCTTTGGTCTTGTCGATGGGAAGCTCTCCTCGGAGGAGATATTCCAGGTACGGGGTCTGCCAGTTCGGATCTGGCGTGACCCCATTCTGTTCCTCCTCGACGGGCAAGGCCTCTTCCTCGATGGCCGATGGTGCCTCGGGCTGGGCCGAGGGTACCTCGGGCTGGGCCGAGGCTTCCTCAGGCTCGGGCGTGTCATCGATCTTGACAGATGGTTGATGTAGGTCTCTAAAGAAGACGTCCGGGGGAACCGTCGTTTGCCTCGAGGCTATTTTCGCCAGCTCATCCGCAGTCTTATTGTACCGTCGGGCGATGTGGTTGAGCTCCAGCCCGTAGAACTTGTTTTCCAGGCGCCGGACTTCGTCGCAGTAGGCTTCCATCCTCCGGTCACGGCAGTGGGAGTTTTTCATGACTTGGTCGATGACAAGCTGTGAATCGCCTCGAGCGTCGAGGCGCCGAACCCCTAGCTCGATGGCGATGCGTAGCCCGTTAACCAGTGCCTCGTACTTGGCCATGTTGTTTGATGCCGGAAAATGGAGGCAAATGACGTAGCGGAGATGCTTTCCAAGGAGTGAAACGAAGAACAAGCCAGCGCCTGCTCCTGTTTTCATGAGTGACCCATCGAAGTACATGGTCCAGAGCTCGGGCTAGATTGGAGTTGTCGGTAACTAGGTGTCAGTCCACTCAGCCAGGAAGTCTGCCAAGACCTGGGATTTTATGGCCTTCCGAGGAGCAAATGATAGCGTTCCGCCCATAAGCTCCACCGCCCACTTTGCTATCCTACCCGAGGCCTCACGGCACTGGATGATCTCCCCTAGGGGGAATGATGACACCACAGTCACCGGATGAGACTCGAAGTAGTGTCACAACTTTCGTCGTGTCAGAATCACTGCGTAGAGCAGCTTCTAGATCTGTGGGTAGCAGACTTTGGTCTCGGAAAGCACTTCGCTGATGAAGTAGACTGGCCTCTGGACGGGCAGTGCATGCCCTTCTTCTCGTCTCTTGACTTCGATCGCGGCGCTGACCACCTAAGTAGTCGTGGCTACGTAGATCAAGAGGGCTTCTCCTGCGGCAGGGGGCACCAGGATGGGTGTGTTCGTAAGGAGCGCCTTAAGGTTTCCGAGGGCTTCCTCGGCCTCGGGGGTCCAAGTGAAGTACTCAGCCTTCCTTAAGAGGCGGTACAGAGGCATGCCTTTCTCGCCAAGGCGTGAGATGAAGCGGCTCAGAGCCGCAAGGCATCCCATGACCCTCTGTACTCCTTTCAAATCTTTGATCGGTCCCATGTTGGTGATGGCCGCGATTTTCTCTAGATTGGCCTCGATGCCCCGCTCAGAGACGATGAATCCAAGGAGCATGCCTCGGGGGACTCCGAAGACACACTTCTCGGGATTGAGTTTCACGCCTTTCGCTCTCAGACACTTGAATGTCGTTTCAAGGTCAGAGAGGAGGTCGGGGGCTCTCTTCGTCTTGACAACAATGTCGTCGACGTAAGCCTCGACCGTTCTGCCGATGTGTTCTCCGAACACGTGGTTCATGCACCTCTGGTAAGTGGCGCCTGCATTCCTCAACCCAAATGGCATTGTAGTGTAATAGTACATGCCAAAAGGTGTGATGAAAGAAGTCGCGAGCTGGTCGGACTCTTTCATCTTGATTTGGTGATAGCCTGAGTAGGCATCGAGGAATGATAGGGTTTCGCACTCAGCAGCGGAGTCCACGATTTGATCGATGTGAGGTAGTGGGTAGGGAACTTTCGGACATGCTTTGTTTAGACCAGTGTAGTCTACACACATCCTCCATTTCCCATCCTTCTTCCTTACAAGAACAGGGTGAGCTAACCATTCGGGATGGAATACCTCTTTGATAAACCCTGCCGCGAGTAGCTTGTGGATCTCCTCGCCTATGATCCTGTGCTTTTCTTCGTCAAAACGGCGTAGGGTTTGCTTCATGGGTCGGGCTCTAGCTCTGATATCCAGTGAGTGCTCGGCGACATCCCTCGGTATGCCGGGCCTTTCCGAGGGACTCCACGCAAAGACTTCGGCGTTTGCGCGGAGAAAGTCGATGAGCATTGCTTCCTATTTGGGGTCAAGCTCGGAGCCAATCCGAACTTTCTTGCTGGGGTCGTTGCTGGGGTCGAGAGAGATGGACTTGATCGCCTCAACTGGTTCGAAGTTGCCGGCGTGCTGCTTCGCGTCGAGCGCCTCCTTGGAGAGGCGTTCTAGGTCGGCGATGAGGGCCTCGGACTCGGTGAGAGCCTCGGCGTACTCCACGCACTCCATATCGCATTCGTACGTGTGGCAGTACGTGGATCCGACGGTGATGATCCCATTCGGGCCCGGCATCTTGAGCTTGAGGTAGGTGTAGTTGGGGACGGCCATGAACTTGGCGTAGCATGGTCTTCCCAATACCACATGGTAGGTTCCTCGGAACCCGACGACCTCAAAGGTGAGAGCTTCCTTTCGGAAGTTAGAGGGAGTTCCGAAGCAGATGGGTAAGTCGATCCGTCCGAGGGGTAGGATTCGCTTCCTGGGCGCGATCCCGTGGAAGGGTGCCGCACCAGCCTGGACTTCGGACCGATCAACCCCTAAGAGTTTCCAGGGTCTCGGCGTAGATGATGTTAAGGCTACTACCTCCGTCCATGAGGACCTTGGAGAGCCTAACGTTGCCGATGATCGGATTGACGACGAGCGGGTACCTTCCTAGGCTTGGCACGAAGTCGGGGTGGTCGCCTTGGTCGAAGGTGAAAGGCTTGTCGGACCAGTCTAGGTAGACTGGCGCTGCCACCTTCACCAAGCAGACTTCCCGGCGCTCCTGCTTGTGGTGCCAAGCCGAGGCGTTCGCCGCCTGCCCGCCGTAGATCATGAAGCAGTTATGGACTTCCGGGAATCCCTCTTCCTTGCTGCCCTCCTTCTTGTCGTTGTCATGGCCCTTACCATCCTCCGCCGGGGGCCCGGTCTTATGGAAGTAGCGCCAGAGCATGACACATTCTTCGAGGGTGTGCTTGACGGGCCCCTGGTGATAGGGGCACGGCTCTTTGAGCATTTTGTCGAACGCGCCGGCCCCTCTAGGAGGTTTCTGAGGGTTCCTGTGCTCGGCCGCAGCGACGAGATTCGCGTCTGCGGCATCGCGCTTCGCTTGCGACTTGTTTTTAGCCTTCTTCTTCGTGCCCCGCTGGGAGGACGCCTCAGGGGCGTCTGTCTTTGGCCCTCCCTGAGGTTGCTTGTCCTTTCGGAAGATGGCTTCGACCGCCTCTTGACCCGAGGCGAACTTGGTGGCGACGTCCATCAGTTCGCTCCCACGGGTGGGAGTCTTGCGCCCCAGTTTGCTCACCAGGTCTCGGCAAGTGGTGCCAGCAAGGAAAGCCCCGATGACATTCGAGTCCGCAACGTTGGGCAGCTCGGCGCGCTGCTTTGAAAACCGCTGGATGTACTCTCGGAGGGACTCCCCTGGCTGCTGGCGGCAGCTTCGGAGGTCCCATGAGTTCCCAGGGCGCACGTACGTGCCTTGGAAGTTTCCCGCGAAAGCTTTGACCAGATTGTCCCAGTCGGATATCTGCGCAGGAGGCAGATGCTCCAGCCAGGCTCGGGCGGCGTCGGAGAGGAAAAGGGGTAGATTACGGATGATGAGGTTGTCATCATCCGCCCCTCCCAACTGGCATGCCAGTCGGTAGTCCGTGAGCCACAGCTCCGACCTCGTCTCCCCCGAGTACTTGGTGATGGTAGTCGGGGCTCGGAAACGGGCAGGGAACGGCGCTCGTCGTATGGCCCGACTGAAGACTCGCGGACCGGGTGGTTCGGGCGAAGGACTGCGATCCTCCTCACTGTTGCAGCATCCCCCACGCCTGGGATGGTATCCTTGGTGCACCTTCTTGTCGAGGCGGGCTTGATGGTCGAGATGGTGGTGGTTGTTGCCGAGGCGTTCTGGGGCAGCGGGCGCCTCGTCCCACGTGTGCTCGGGATGGGCCGAGGCTTCCGGAATGCGCCGGGAGGACACCGCGTGATGCTCCGAGGGGTCAGCTCGCCTGCGGGAGGCAGAGCTCTCGGCTCGTTGAACCGTGGCGTCTTCTAGGAGATTCTTGAGTTCGCCCTGGATACGCCGTCCCTCGGTGGTGGATGGCTCCGGCATGGCTCGAAGCAACATCGCCGCTGTAGCTAGGTCCTAGCCGGACCTGCTGACGGCCGGGGGCAGCGTTGCCCTGGCATTGTCGACGATGCGGCGCCGGATGTCTTGGGCCCGATGACAGGCTTCTCCAGTGAGTGTTCGGCCTGCCCACTCCTGTTCGATGTTCTGTCAGAGCTGTACAAGCCGGCCTGCTTCCCCGTTGACGTGGGCCTGCATCTCATGGATTTGCTCGAGCTGTATGTCCTGACCCCCCCGCAGGGACTAGGACCACAGCTAGCTCCCGCGGGATGTCAACGCGAGATGCGGGCCCAGGGGGATCGTCAACCTCTGGCATACCGAGGTGGTTGCCTTCGTTGTGATCTCCCAGATCAACGTGGAAACATTCGTGACTTGGGCCGTAACCCTCGTCGTCAAGGTCATGGCCATCGTCAGAACAACCGGAGAGGCAGTGGTCACATGCGGACATGAAGCCCCGCATGGCACCGGGGTCATTGAGGGCAGAGAAATCCCAACCGGAGTCGGGGTCGTCCTCTTCCTCAGAACCCACCGGTCCGAAGGTTGAGACGGCTGTCAGTTAGTCCCAGGTCGACCACATGTGGTACCTCGGAAGGTTTGGATATGCCTTTACAAAGGCGCTCACCATAGCGGGGTCGCTAGGTGGATCGAAGCTGAACCGAAAAGGTACGAGATGGAAAACGGACGGTACCTCTTGGTCGTTGGACGATGGTGAAGTTGTGTCGGGGGCGGAGCACACCGTCATCTCAGGTACGAGGGTAACGCCCAGCAGGTCCTTTGCGAGGGTGTTGGCGTCATCAGTCCGCTTGGGGCTGACACGTCGCGGGGAAGTGACACCCGCCATCGTCTCAGGTGCGAGGACAATGTCTGACATGTCCCCCGGGGGAGTGCCGGCGTCGTCGACTCGCTCTGGTGCGACAGCCGACAAGGTGCCGCCTCCTGCGTGGCCATGGTTGCCTCGCCTTTGCCTCCTCCGATAAGGAGGGTGGCGGGGACGATCGGAGTGCTCCTCTTCTGCCGCGGGGAGATGCTGTCGTAGAGCTCGCCGCCGCCGGGCGAGTCGGAGACCATCGTCGTCATCACGCCGCGGGGGGAGGAGTACCATGTCGTAGCTGCCGTCGAGGGACATGAACTCGAGACTCCCGAAGCGGAGCACCGTCCCGGGCTGAAGAGGTTGCTGAAGACTCCCCATTTGGATCTCAATGGGAAGGTGTTCGTTAACACGCAGCAGGCCCCTACCTGGCGCGCCAACTGTCGGCGTCTCGGACCCGGGGGGGCCCCTTGGACCGACCAGTGAAATTGCTGCATGCCCCTGCCCAGATGGGTTGGCGCAGGATGGAACACAAGAGGTGGGACAAGCCTTGTATTATCCGGCACCAGGGGTGCCGCTCGTAGTAGGGGTTACAAGCGCGTTGCGTGGGAGAGAGAGAGATACACAGAGTTCGTCCGCTGCTTCCCCCGCGCGAACCCCCCTTAGGGTGGCCCTGGACCTCCCTTTTATAGAGGCAAGGAGAGGGTCCAGACGTACAACGGGGGGTGTAGCTATGCGCTAACGTGTCCGGCAGTGGAGTGCCTAAGCCCTGTGTATATGCCAACGTGGCCGTTGGGGGAGAGCTTGGGCCCTGTACATGTGATGGCGTGGCCGTCGGAGGAGCGCCTGAGTCCTGTAGGAGCACAGCTGGCAGCGCGGCGAGGATCCTGCTGATGTCTCCTTGCTGTCGTAAGGGACTGAGAGCCACCAGCGTCATGGTGCACGCGGGGCACCATCATTGCCCATCGCCGGGGTAAGCCAGATGGGACGCCGATCTTGTTCCTTGTAGCCTGAGCAAGCTAGGAATAGGGAAATGATGTATCCCCTGTTAGCGTGGTCGGTCCGAGCCCAGGGTCGGTCGAGGCGGAGACTTCTCTTAAGGCCGAGGCCGGGGTCGAGGCCGAGTCCGAGGGTTGGGCGAGGCAGAGACCTCCTCCCGAGGCCGGAGCCTGAGGTCGGACGAGGCGGAAACCTCCTCCCGAGGCTGGAGCATGAGGTCGGGCGAGGCGGAGCTTCCTGTTGCGCCCGAGGCTGAACTCGGTGGTTGATCGTGACTTGTTGTCAGTCGTCGCTGGGGTGGCTGACACGGCAGTCGGAGCGGAGCGAGCGGCGTTGTTTTCCTGTCATATCAGACAGTAAAGAAGAGGGGCAAAGTGACTGCGGTGACTTCGGCATGCCCGACTGAGGCGCGTGTGTCAGGATACGGCGTCAGGCATCCCCTGCATTTAATGCGCCTGCGAAGCGGTCGGTTGGTGAGGCGGTCTGGCCAAGGTTGCTTCACAACGAAGCCTGCCTGAGCCGGGCCTCGGGAGAGCCGAGGGGGCGCCCGCTGCCTGAGGAGGCCCTCGGGCGAGGCGTGAACTCGTCTGGGACTACTGTTCTCACCCGAGGCTGGGCTCGGGTGAGATCGCGTCCCTCGGGTAGACGAAGTCTTGACCTGAATCGCACCCGTCAGTTGGTCTGAGGGTGTTTACCAGCCATGATTAGGAGCGTTGGGGGTACCCCTAATTATGGTATCCGACAGGCTCGCTACCGAACAAATTGGTACGTTTTAGGAAGTACGGCAAATGATTATGGGTTTTGAGCTCGCATCCTCTGGATCCACTGACTCTGCAAGCATTCCTTATTTATCCTTCCTCTGGAGTAGAACAATGGCAAAAGGGAAGAATTCGAGCTCGTTAAAACTTTGTGCAACATGCAAGAAATCACATCTTGCGTTTCTGACAAAGATGTATGAAACACACACTTTTGACGCTTCTTGATAGTCATCTCCAACGCCTTCTACCAAGCGGGAAAAATATATCAAATATTCACGCCAAAAAGGTGCTCAAAATTCAAACATCGAGCAAGCAGTGGCTGCTAAAGCAGAAAGCAAATCGGACTGGCACCGAAGCCCGATTCGTCTGCGGCGTGGTCGCAGGGTCGCTCCTACCTTCACCAACAACATGTAAAAAGCAAAGGCAAGGCTGCTGGACTATCAGGGGGCATGGCTCACCTCGCAGTGGCGAGATCTGACGGCACACGACTTGATCCAACGCTTCTTAGGTGGTTTGGCCTAATCCTCGCCATCGCTGTCGTCCCGAGCCAGGTCATTCGCCCTTGACGGAGCCATCAAAGTATTGTTGGGGGAGTGGGGCTTAGCTGTAGTGCTGCTCTCGGGTCGGCTGCGAGAGGTTGACGACGAGCTTGAGATTGCACCTATGATAGTCGGAAGCTGAGGAGCCAATGTCACCACCGTCGTCACTGGAATCGGAACTGGACGTCTCCGGCGACAGCATGTGCCGGTGGGACCGAGAGGGCGAGGACGGCGGCGAGGAGGGGAAAAGGAAAAGGCTTCAACGAGGGCAGGAGTCGAGAGGAGGCGGCGACAAAGCGGCACAGGAGGAGCGAGCGGTGGAGCCACGGTGACGGAGAGTGGTCGCCATGGTGGTGATGGTTGTGGAGAAGCATCTAGGAGGGGGCGCTGTAAATTTTTCTCTTTCTGGCGTATCCAAATCTGGTTAGCAGTAGAACGTGGATAGCTCACGTGGACGTCCTAGGATTCCAGGAATGCTTTGGAAGAATCTCGTCCCCTCGCAGAAGAGTTGCTTCGTTTCTGGCCGTTCACACCAGATCATGCGGTTGATGTTCGATCTGATGACGTGGATAGCCTAGATGTTGCCGGTTTGACCCGGCTTTCATAATTATTCATAATAAGGAAATTTGGTCCGTTGTTTTGTAGTCCAACGAACGCAGTCTCACCACAGCGGCGCCGCCTCACCGGCGGGAGAAAAAGGGCACGGTGGAGCGGCAGTGAATCGTTGCCGCGTCGCTGCGCTTGGATCATTGTGTTGTGCATCAATCAGGGCATGTGAGTTCAGGGTTCTGAACGTATTTAAGCCCATTTGGTAACAGCTCCGACTCTAAACAATTTGGTACAGTTGGTAGAGTATGTTATTAGGTGCTTCAGAAAATCATGAAGATGGAGTTGTAAGTCTTTAGAAGACGTTTAGATAAATGATTTTATTTATTATTTATATTATAAATAGTTTTAAAACTATTTAAATTGGTATTATAAACTCCGACATCCATCAGATATAAGGCTTATCCGACGGTTGCCCTCGGTCGCCACCCTCGCATGTGCGCTGCGCGTGATCACCCCTTGTTGCGCCCTCTCTGTGTCCCGCACTCTCTCTCCTCTCCTAGCGTCGGCTGTTGTTCCCTGCCCTCGCCCGCGCTGCTGTCGACGTCTCTCACCGCTCTCGCCACCCGACGCCGCTCGCGGCCCTCGCATGCGCACCGCGCAGGCGCTGCTCATGATTGCCCTTTGTTGCGCCCTCTTCGTGCGCCCCGCGCCCTCCACCGCGCGCTCGGCTCTAGCCCACCAGTATAGATGGCCAAATAGGCCGTGCCTAACGGGCCGGCCCGAAGCACGGTCCGTTTAATAGTGCCGGGCCCGGCCCGACACGAGAACCGTGCCGTGCTTGGGCCGCTGCCTCGGCCCGCAGTGCCGGCCCGGCACGATTATATATTTTTTATTTTATAAAACATAGTATATATATATTTACATTTTATATTAGCTATTTACAACAAATGCACTCAAGTTATATTGGTTAGTGTCCTTTAGTTAGTGTTTTCAGCCTTATAGAGGGAGGTCACAGGTTTAAATCCTCACTCAAACATAGTTTTTTTGCTATTTTCTTCAATTAATGGGAGAACATGACCAGTTAAACGGGCCGGCCCGGCACGATTACCAGGCCGCCGTGCCTGGACCGCGGCCCGATTATCCGTCGGGTCTGATGGGCCCATGTCGGGCCGGGTCGAGCCGCCCGTTTGGACACCTCTACCCACCAGACCTTGCGTTGAGTACGACACCCTCGTCCTCTATGCGCCTCCGTCTTTGCCGGTCGTCCATGCCTCCACGAGCCATCCACCACCACTTCCATGAGACGTCCACTGACATCACTAAGTAAGTCTATTGTTTTTAGATTTTAGAATTATATGTATGCTTTGATTGATTCTATTTAATTTGTGTACACATAATTAAGTTATATGTTAGAAATTGTGTAGTGTGTTATTTCCGACTGACGAAAAATGATTATACAATTTATTTAAATTATTTTAAGACATTTAGAGGTCCGAAGGTAACTCAAATTTGTAATTTTCGAGGATAATTATTAAACCCTTGTAAATAGCATCATTTGATACTATTTCATACGAAATAATTTTATTTATTATAAAATATTTTATTAGTGGTTTACTTAAAATTAGAAATTAATTTGATGGGCTGGAAACGAGCCGAGCCGAGCTCGGCTCGGCTCGGCTCGGTGCGGCTCGGTGACTGAACGAGCTCGGCTCGGCTCGGCTCGTCCATTCCACGAGCTGGTGAAATAGGCTCGGCTTGGCTCGGCTCGCGAGCCATATTTTGGTACTTTTCGTTGTATTATTTGGTGAATTAACATTATATAAATTTGAAATATAGAATCATCATTCTACATTATGAGTAAATTAAATTATAACTTGTAATATATTCATCATCAAAGACTAAAAAATGAGCTATTATTCATAAAATTATCTAATATTCATTATTATTCCGTAAATTGACCATTTTTGCAAGGCTCGCGAGCCGGCTCGCGAGCTGGAACGAGCCAGCTCGGCTCGGCTCGCTGCAAAAATGAGCTCGAAGAAGAGGCTCGGCTCGGCTCGTTCGAGGCTCGCGAGCCGCTCCGAGCCGAGCCGAGCCGCTCCGAGCTCGAGCCGGCTCGCGAGCCTCGAGCTAATTTTCCAGCCCTACTCTGGAATTCATTATGTCCAACAATCTAGATGTGGTTGTCGGGCATTAGTGTATAAAGTCCAACGGCCCTTGGAAGCCATCGTACATATGGATAACTTATGTCCGGCGGTTTGCATGTGGCCCATCGGACACAATATATGTGGCGTCCACTGGATGATGTCATAGTCATTACCGGATTTTACTGACTTATGTCCGACAACCGCCGTCGGAAATAACCTTATTTTTGACCTTTTAGAACTGACAGACACTTGCTGTCAGACTTAAGACCTAGGCCGCCGGAGATAACTTATTTCCGATGGTATAGAGATTATGTCTGACAGCTTAAGCGATCAAAAATATAGGGTTATTTAGAATTTTTTTTATGAAAATAGATGTGAGTAATTTACATGTAAAATTAGTAATGGTATTTTTAACAAACTACAATAGATCCGATGGCTGCTATCAGTTATGATGATTATAATCTACCAAATTAAAGATCGGATTATTCTAAGATACTTTTTCTAATGCTTAAGGTGAAAATTGATTAACGTAGTACCTCTATTGAGGCCTCTAGTGATAGTAAGATTTGTGAGCGTTTTAGACTTCATAGGAATGTTTTACCCATTTGATTCTAGAACGGTGGATCATCTTGACAATGGCGCGTTGGTCAAAATTGCCAAGTGTCTAGAAGTGGAGATCAATACTCCTCCCTGCTAAAATATAGTTCTTTTGTAGCCCACTTTTCTTCTGTCCACATTCATTCATCAAATGATAATGAATATAAACATATATATACAAACTAGATTCATATATTACTTAATGAATATATGATTAGTCTAAAACGGATTATATTTTAGGACGGAGGGAGTACTGTTTAATCCAAATTGGAGGGAAAAATGTGGAATACTATTCATGACCAAGACAGGATGCACAAGCACAAGGAGCATGCCCCCATGCCGGTTTTGGTTGGCTCGTCAGCACATCTCTCCGCGTGTAGACTTGAGACCCCGGGTATTCTGAAGTCTAATGCTTTTTTAGCACCACTAATATTAGTAGTATTTAAGGTTGTTCTCATCAATAGACGTAACTAGATGTACAAAATTTTCTATTTCGACATCTTAGATACACTATAGACACAATAGAGTTTGAAATAGCTAGGTGATCCGGTATATCCTAATTAAGGGATAGCCTAACACTACCTAACCGAGTCGGAGAGAAACCAATACAAATATGAAAAAAGATCTCACTTGTAGCATTGGATCGTACTAACTTTTTTTAAGACTCACTTTTGCTGACCACTTTGTGCCAAGTTTGTTCTCTTGCGGCTGCGAGTAGACGGGATCACCGGACCCAACAATAAAACAGAGGCTTTATTAATTGCATTGGTCGTAAAATCAATCACCCGGTCCAGGCGTTGCAAAGATCGATCGACTGATCTGTTAGGACGACAGACGTCGTTATCATTGTTCACGTGTTCAAACCGCGTGGAATTACGCCGCATGAAACAAATTCTTCCACGCAGTCGTGCTTATGCAAATTCCCTTTCGATCTCTTGAGCAGTTACAAGTTTTGCTCTCAACTCACGTAGATTGAGTGAGTTTAAATTCCAAACAAGTCAAAATCTTTTACAATTTTTTTAATCTTATCTAATCTATATATGTGGTAGGAATAACCGAACAAGATCTTATTAAATATGGTAGAATCATTTAATTTCCGAAGCATGAGATAAACTGCCAAAGCATTCGTTTATTAAGAGGAAAAACGCTCCCCCTTCGGAGTTGGGAGAGAGAGAGGGAGAGAAAAACGCTGGCGGCAATCGTGCTGTGGCAAGAAACAGTGGCTAGACTTTGATCACCCATGAATGCAAGACTTGCTGACGATCATAATTCATATGAACTAACCACGTACTAGTTATTTAACTCTGCCTATTGGTGCATTATGTAGTCTGGCAGAGTATCGCTAGTTTAATTTCACAGTTGACCGTAATGATTATTCCTTTAACATGGCTTGACGGGGAAGGGCATCTCGTCGTTGATTGGCCCCCGCACCAGATTTCAACCAAGCAACACCATAATGCCTAGCGACGCCTAATCTGTTTTTACCAGAGTCTAGTCTAGTATTCGATGCTTCAACGTACTTATTATACTGTCAGTGTTTTCACCTCCCACTAATAATCGATGTATTCATGCCATGCTACTAAACAGTGGTCATAGCGGCTGCAATAGCAGTAGCAGTGTTGGGGAGAGCTAGTCTCCGGTTTGAAGACCTCACAAATAATCAAAACAGTTCCGATTTATATTTCACGACGAAAAGATTCATATGGTTTATGATATGACCTTCGGCAAATGGCTTCATGTAGAAAGTGGAATACCAAGAATGAACATTGCCAAAGGAGCTAGCAAGCGAAGTTTAAAGTGAATGCCGACCTCGGCCAAGAGAATGACAGGAAGATACAGTCGTCGTCGTCTCGCCAAATAAACATCCAGTGCTATTTGCTGCACTCACAGTTTCAGCTTCGTCAGAGTCTGTAAAGCGTTCTCTGTTTCAGCTTCGTCAGAGCCTTTTGTATTCAGTTTCGTCAGGTTTCTTCAGTGTTCAGTCAGCTAGCTTGGTCGAGTCGTAGTTAGGTGGTGACTAAGCTTGTAATTAGGGAGTCTGTTAGCGTCATGGACATGGTCATGGATGTTCCATGTGTCACGTTCGCCGTGGGATGGCACGGAGCACACGGACGTGGAGCGGTCATGCGTCGTGCGCGAGGGAATCTCGCTGCACCCTTTTCTGTTCGTTTCGCATGAATACAGAGTCAGAAAAAAAAACAGCGGCTTAACCGCACCAAAAAAATCCTGTGCGTTACTGAGGGGGTGTTTGGTTGCCCCTGCTAAAGTTTAGCCCGGGTCACATCAAGCGTTTGACTTTCAAATAGGAGTATGAAATATAGACCCAACCAACTGGACTAGATTCGTCTCGTCTTTTAATCTTCGGCTGACAAATTTGTTTTATAATCCGACTACATTTAATACCCGAAACGGAGGTTCAAACATTCGATTGGACAGGGGCTAAACTTTAGTTTGGGGTAACCAAACGGGGCCTGAGTTTGCGTTCGCGTGCGTGGGTCATCGTCCTTAGCTCCGGCAACCACCTTGCCGGATTTGGTCCCAACTGAGAGAGAAGACGTACATCTCTATGCAAGGTGAAAGGATAGAAATATAATTGCACATAAGATTGAATAGAACGTCATCCCCTGTGAATAGATGAACAATTGGTCGGCCATCTGTAAAATCGGTCGACCATTTGTAAAATCTGTAGTTGTTATCGTTTCAAAATAAAACTATAAATGGCAAATTGTAAAGATTCAAGGCAACTCTATCCTATTCAAAGGGTAGCAGTTTGTACTGACATAATATATAGTTCGTTAATTCAACATGTCCAAGAGATTAAAGAACCAACATGTCGATTTGAGAACAAATGAGTTAGTGACTTAGTGTATATGCGACAAATACATTTAAAAGCAGCTCATAAGCATAATAACTAAGATATTTCTATACTATACTTAAAGCATCAGTTTCAATGATCGTTACGTGTCATCTTTTTACAAATAACCTCTTATAGCTATTTCAAATTAATCCGCTGCACGCCTATACATGGCCAAACGGCGGCCCGGCACGGGCCAGACAGCCGCTAGCCCATCGGCCCATTTGATTAAATCAGCGTAAAATATTAAAAACAGTGTAAGAGGTGGGCAAGAGACACTACGTGAAGCTGTCTAACCAATAGAACATTATGCTCAGATGTTTTTAATATTGAATATAAATTATATATGTATATACGTTTTTTTGTAAAATAAAAAAAAATAATCGTGTCGGGCCGGGCCAGCACTACGGGACGAGGCTACAGCCCAAGCATGACACGACATTCTTGGCTCTTGCAAGCATTATGTCGTTTCTGAGACCACATTGGCGCAATAGACTCCATGGCGTTTGAGATTGCTGAATTGGATGGAGCAACAATGATTTATCACACTAACAGTAAAATGAAAGGTTATTTGTTGATTTTAAACGTTAGTAATTGTTATGAAGTAGCATAATTTATATGGAGCGCATCCAATTTTTATTGATGCCTGACTTTAGCAATCACTCTATATTTTGATCTATCTTTTTTATAAGTTTGAGTTTACGTGACTTATTTTAGAAACTTGAGCTCACAAACTTTCTCTTATTTGGTCTCTGTATGGTGGAATTATATCATTTTATAATCTTTGTTCGTTCAGTCAGTCGTTGTGAACTCTCTTCTAGTCGCTCACTTTATTGGTCGTGTTGTACCAAGACATATTGTATGGAGTAAACAATAACATTAGTTAGCCAAATTAAAAAAATATTATACAGAGAGCGGAGACAATCAATAAAAATTCTTGAATTTTTTTGATAGATAGTTTACATGTGTATTGTTGTAAACCGTCGCAACGCACGGACAACCTACATATATTGCTCAGCTATGCACTTGCGCTGCGCTACATCCAAGGTCGGGCTGTAAATCTTTTTTAGAAATCGTTGTACAACAAATGAGATTGAGTTATATTGTTGGGCTGAAATTGTCTTGGTGATTGTTAAGACCACGGCCCACGACAGACCACCAGCTCGGCCGATGCAGCACTCATCTCATCCTTTCTCGGCCTTGGTCGGTGCGTTGGGTTGCAATGATAAGATGGAACTGGACAATCCTTCAAATAAAATTATTTGATTTAAAGTCAAGGGTTGGGACAAAACTATTACAATGTTGTCCCCAATTATCCCTCAAAATTGAAGGGATGAGAGAGGACGCTAGTGGACATTCGTATCCTGGCTGTCCCGCAACTAAACGCACCCCAAGTGTAGACGGTGGCATGAAAGGATGGACCCGAATATTTATTTAGATATTAAATTTTTAGTTTTTTCTTTCATTGTTGATTATGAACAAATAGTATATTTAATTTGATATATAAATTTATATTTTTATTTTTAGCGTTGAGTTTATTGATATTCATAAAAGGTAAAACTTAAATTCGTTATATATATATTTAATAATCAATATAAAATGTAAATACGAATTTGGATTCAGATGTTTTTCGACTCTTTGTTGTAGAGAGAAAATAATTCACACAAAACATTATACAAAATTCCTATTCTTATAGAGTTGTACTTAATAATATTCTTAATAATATGATTAAAAATAAACTCCAAATTCTATGTATATCTATGTTAAAATCAAGGGCGACACCATATATATTTTGCCCGGTGCACTAGCACGAGGGCAAAATAATATTTTTCATTAGCCAAATATTTTTTGACCATCAATTCCTAAAAATCTTGTATATATTCTTTAATGTATGCACCATGGTGAAAGTGACACTGGCAGACTGGCTTCGCTCTTGATTAAAATATTATATTTATCATATAATTCAGATGTTTTATGAACATCCCTACTGTCAAGTACCATAATTAGGGGTACCTCCAACGCTCCTAATCATGGCTGGTAAACACCCTCAGACCAACTGACGGGTGCGGTTCAAGCCAAGACTTCGTCTACCCGAGGGACGCGATCTCACCCGAGCCCAGCCTCGGGTTGGAACAGTAGTCCCAGACGAGTTCACGCCTCGCCCGAGGGCCTCCTCAGGCAGCGGGCGCCCCCTCGGCTCTCCCGAGGCCCGGCTCGGGAGAGCTTCGTTGTGAAGCAACCTTGGCCAGACCGCCTCACCAACCGTCCGCTTCGCAGGCGCATTAAATGTAGGGGATGCCTGACGCCGTATCCTGACACACGCGCCTCAGTCGGCCAGGCCGAAGTGACCGCAGTCACTTCGCCCCTCTTCTTTACTATCTAACATGATAGGAAAACAGCGCTGCTCGCTCCGCTCCGACTGCCGTGTCAGCCACCCCGGCGACGACTGACAACAAGTCACGATCAACCACCGAGTTTAGCCTCGGGCGCAACAGGAAGCTCCGCCTCGCCCGACCTCAGGCTCCGGCCTCAGGAGGAGATCTCCGCCTCGCCCGACCCCCGGACTCGGCTTCGACCCCGGTCTCGGGAGGAATCGCGTCCTCGCCCGACCCCGGCCTCGGCCTCAAGAGAAGTCTCCGCCTCGACCGACCATGGGCTCGGACCAACCGCGCTAACAGGGGATACATCATTCCCCTATTCCTAGCCTGCTCAGGCTACAGGGAACAAGACTAGCGTCCCATCTGGCTTACCCCGGAGACGGGTAATGATGGTGCCCCGCGTGCGCCATGACGCCGGTGGCTCTCAGCCCCTTACGACAGCAAGGAGACGTCAGCAGGATCCTCACCGCGCTGCCAACTGTGCTCCTACAGGACTCAGGCGCTCCTCCGACGGCCACACCATCACATGTACAGGGCCCAAGCTCTCCCCCAACGGCCACGTTGGCATGTACACAGGGCTTAGGCACTCCACTGCCGAACACGTTAATGCATAGCTACGCCCCCCGTTGTATGTCTGGATCCTCTCCTTGCCTTTATAAAAGGGAGGTTCAGGGCCACCCTAAGGGGGGTTCGCGCGAGGGAAGCGGCGGACGAACTCTGCGTCTCCCTCTCTCTCACGCGACGCGCTTGTAACCCCTACTACGAGCGGCACCCCTGGTGTAGGATAATACAAGGCTTGTCCCACCTCTTGTGTTCCATCCCGCGCCAACCCATCTGGGCAGGGGCACGCAACGATTTCACTGGTCGGTCCAAGGGACCCCCGGGTCCGAGACGCCGACAGTTGGCGCGCCAGGTAGGGGACTGCTACGTGTTAATGAACACCTTCCCGTTGAGTTCCAGATGGGGAGTCTTCAGCAACCTCTCCAGCCCGGGACGGTGCTCCGCTTCGGGAATCTCGAGTTCATGTCCCTCGACGGCAGCTACGACATGGTACTCCTCCCCCCGCGGCGTGACGACAACTGTAACACCCCAGGTGTTTATATTCCGCTCGATAACGAGTACGGATTTAAGCACGTCATCGGTGGATAAAACAAATGTTAAATTTTAAACATCTTCGTCTATCGCGATTTTAATATCGCATCTGTTTCGTTTGTCGTGAGTGCGACATCATTTTTATTTCTATTTATTCGGGCTATTCCTGAATTTTCGTGCTGTTCAGAACATATTTGTTCTGAAAATCGGTGCGTCCGATGATTAGTTAAAATTCATCGTCGCGCGAATCCGAATTCAGAAGCCCGACTAACTCGGACGATTTTATCCTGGGTAAATTAAATTGAACTCGAAGACTAAGCTTTTAGTGTAAAGTAATTTAATTCCCTTTTCGTTATCCGTGGTATCGCGTCTACGGGTTTTCAATTGAATTATCCTCTAGTCGAGCGTTCGAATATTGTACGGAATTTGTCTGAAGTCAACTGAATCAAACGCAGAGTAAATTATCGAACCAAAATCCGTTTAATTCGGTCCGTTGCTTCTCGCCTTGATCTAAAAAGGTGAATTAACGGTACAAATTCATCCGGCTCCTGAGTATGCGCCAAATCAAATTCTGTCCAATTATTGATGTCGATTCTAATTATTCAACCTTTTAATTATCGCTTAAAAACCATGATCCAAAATATCTTTGATTTTCGTTAAAAAAAATTGAAAAAGGGAAAATCTCTTGCAGACCTATCTCTACCGCTGCTCTCTCTCCTGGAATTTTTTTTTCTAACGATGCTTATCTTCTTCACGCACGCTTGGATATTTTCTCCCACCGCCGTTTGCTCTCTCGGTCTGGGATATTTCCTGCCGGCGACTTGCATCTTCTCCAGCCAGACCGCCAGGTACGGCCCTGCCCACTCCTATGGTGCTCGGTCGCCATCCCCCTGGTGGTTGAGCTCGCCGAGCTCCCACTCTCGTGGTGCCCGGCCTCCATCCGAGCTTGCTCTGGCTCCATGTTCTTCCATGGCCGTCGTTTTTCCCCAGCTCGGATCTCGGTCGCCCGCCGTTCACAGCGTCGCGGTCTCCCAGCTCGCCATGGTCGCGCCCAGCCAAGCTCCCTGCGCGCTGGCTCTAGCTCGGCCACCCGGCTGCCTAGCCCCGTACCTAGACGCGCGCAGCTTCTTCCAAATCCACGTCCGTCACTCTGCTCCTCTCATCGCCACCTCCCTGTGCTCCCTGTTCCATGTCGCCGTCGCAGCTTCAGCTCGTTCTTCCTGCTGGATTCCTGCGCTCATTCCCCTGTCTCTCTCCTTATCCAGATTTTTTTTTATCTACGACTGTCTTCCCTGCAAAGATCCATTTTTTTCGTGCGCCCAGCGCTTCCTCTGCCGGCCGCGAGCTCGTCCATGGCAGCTCCCATCGTCGCGTCCCGGCCAAGTCCTCAGCTCGGTCCTGCCTTTCTTTCTCCCTCGGCTCTGCCCTCTGCTCATCCTGGCGCCCGCGCGTGGAGTTTGGCGCTCGGTCGAGTTCCCTGGCGCACGTCCCGGTCGCAGTTCGGATCTCCATGGCGCCGCGTCTTCTTCTCTGCCCCAGATGGCTGCTTGCTCCAATTGCCGCCCCTGGTCCAAGCTCTACGCGTGCTGTCCTCTACCCCCTGCGCGCAGCCGGTTTCTCTGCTCGCCGCGAAGTCCTGCACGTCCAGCCGTCGAAGCCTCCAGCTCCCAGCCGGCCGGAGTCCCTCTGCTCGGTCCCTGTAGCCCGCCTGTTCATCGTCGTCTGTGGCCAGTTTATTCCCCACAGCCGCGACGCCGAGCTCGCCTCAGCCGTAACTCCTCATCGTGTGCCTCCACACCGGTGCTCGGCTAGCTCGACGATGATCAGACCGTCGCCCTGCTGTGTTGTGTTCCATTTCCGAAACACCACTCTTCGTCATGGCCGTTAGACCGCCGTTGATCCAGCCGTCGTCCATCTCGCCAACATATTTTATCCGCCATGGTTCAGCTCGCCATGGGCCTGGCCATCGTCCCTGTTTTGCTTTCCCCAAGCAGCCACATGGATGGCCTCGCTCTTGTTGTCGTTCTTGCAAGTATCGAGTCAACTTAACTCTGATCCTCACCAACCATGTGATGTATCGTCAGACTTTTAGGCGTAATCTCGTCGGCTGTCGCGCCCCTGCTCACCGTCAGCCCGCTCGGACCTCGCCTCGACGCGCAACAACCATCGTAACATGGAGATTCGGCTGCGTCCCTTTTTCGAAACGCAGATCACTTGGTGGTGAGGGCACAGGAGTTCTTGGTCGGTGCTCACCAAATGTTCGATGGAACGTCTACTTTGATAAGCGTCACCGATTGTGGAGATTTTCAAGTTTAATTGATCACGGTAAGGACTCGTCGTTTATATTTTATTTGTTTTACCTCCGAAGTAATTATGAAGAGCTAAAAGTGCGTAAATGCTTGTTAAATTAATAAGTAGCTTGGGCAAATATTTTGAGTCGGAATGAATCTCGTGTTTGGTCATAGTGTATTATGTGATGTCGTCTGATCCATGCTTGTTGCATGTGTATTATTCATGGCGGTGTCTTAAAAATAGCATCATCTAGTAATCGTCAGTTCGTAGGTTACATGAAAGGTGTTTAGATGGTTGTATGTGTCGAATATATTTAACTAGGTTTTATGCACGTAATAAGCGGTAAGGTTAATCTCGCGTAGTATGCATATTGAAATACCACGGTGGTGAGGAGTAAAATTAAAATTAAAATAGTTCTTTGCGAGCGATGAGTATAATTTATAAAGCAAAGGATAAGTTAGAATTTAATTGATAAGTTATGATTAAGCTAATTGTATTTCATATGTATAGTTTGTGGTTGGTGATGTTTGCGTTAGGTTCGAGAAGCGTAATTATTGCGCTTAGTCATACATCGATAACTTGTATTTTCATAGAAAATAGTTCAACGCCTCGCCACTAGGTGTTTAATACGCTATCTTATAGCGCTATTTAGATTTGTTCTATTCTTGTTTATATGCATTCATGTGCATCGTGCATCTCAATTAGGTACGATAATTAATCACGTGATGCGGGAGACAAGCCAAGTCGACCCCAAGCGCGGGCTAATCCGCAGGATGAAGCTGGTGAACCAACTTGAAGATGGTTAAATCAATCAAGTGCTCGGTCGAGGGATACTCGTCAAGTGGACGTCATCTAACAACACTAACCTAGTGTTACCCAGGCAAGCCCCGGTGCATTTGCCACCTCCCTTGATGTTTTTAAAATCTTTCTCACTTGCTTGCTGCATTAGGTGATAGGAGTTGATTGATCTTGATTACCCTCCTTGAAACCCTGTTTTTACAAAAAGGTTTTACTATGCTTAGTATTGCTTTAGAAAAACAAAAGAATTTGTTTTACAAAAGATGTTTGGCTAAGTGGGAGGGATGTTTTCGAAAATAAAACTTGATGGTGGATCCATCATGGCCATGATGGATTCAACATCGGAAAAGATGTACCTCTGCCAGGTACCAAACTTTGGGTTTGAAATGATTAAGTTGAGACCGGGCGGGTGACTTGCACGAGAAAGAGAGTCTCGGTGTAGTGTCTCCGTCTGAGTCGATTAAGGACCGTCTCGATGTAGGCCTGCTGACCGAGGACCCTTTAACTGGTCACATGCCTCGTCATGGGTAAGCCTTGCCTCGGGCAGACTAAGGCCGGAATAAGATAACACGAAATGGGAGTGGAGCGGTGGCGAGAGTAGCGTGTACCCTCCGTGGCAAGAGGCTGGACGGTGGTGTATCTGTGCTCTCGGTTTGCGTGAACCTGATCCGGTCTTAAGAACCCCGGTGGCGGGTTGACATATGCAAGGGTTAAGTGCTACATATGTCGTGTGATTGGAGATCCTCAGCTGAGTATAATCGATTCGGATCGCCGTACCTCCGCGGTTATGGAGACTTGGCCACTGACTTACACGTAGCAATCCAGTGAAGATGAAGGGTTGATAAGAAATTGGCTAGTGCAGGTCAAGTGCTTGAACTAGGGTAGACAGAACTCTAGATGCAGGTAACTTTACTTAACCTGACAATAAAATTGGATTTTAAGGATCCACTCATAGTAAGCTTTTCTGCAAGACAGAGTCTTTGATTCTTGATAAGCCATACCTTGACTCCCTCTATCCAGCATACCCTTGAGAGTCTTTTCTTTAGTCGGGTAAGTCTTGCTGAGTAATTCCATACTCAGGGTTTTATTCCCTGTTGTTTTTCAGGTTTAGTTTTGTGCTGCTGATGATGGTGTTTAAGTGCCGGTGGGCTCGGCCTTCTTATAAGTCTAAGTAACCCTTCTATACTTCTTAATGAGGATGGTCCCTTGAGCTAGCATATATTTCAAACTTATTTTTGCAATCGCTCCGATAAAATAATATAAATTTTTTTTGTAGCTTGTAATAAGATTTCCGCTGCAAAAATGTTGTGTGTGTGATTTGTGTTACTTAATCCCGCGGTTCTGGTTGAAAGTGGTTTATCCGATGTCCTTGGGGCAATCGGACAGATCCTGTTGAGTTATCTGGTGCACATGCCTGGCTGTCTGAGGTCTTTGGGACAAGGACAGGTGCATGTGGGCCCTATAACTTGGAGGTTCTGCCACAGGCTAGTATCGGAGCTGGATTAAGTATATACGGTCACATACGTATTTTCAAAACAAAAGTTTTGGTTTTGAAAAACCTATTTTCAACTAAACACATTGTTTGGCTTTGAAAAACAGCTTTGAAAAACTATAATGCTAGCGACATCCTCTGTTAAGCCCTAAATTAAGGACTATTAGGTGGCTTAGTTGAAAACCACAACCGGGTGGGTATTGCATACATGTGTATTGTTATTTTTGAAGCCATTCAGTCTTGAATGGATCGACGCTCAAGGTAAGGTGAGATGTGAGAGCATGACCAAACAACCGTCGGTCTAGGGAAGAGTGTAAAAAGCGCTTGATTATATACATGTTCCACATATGTATATATGAAGGCTGCGATGTGGAGTATTTACTTTTCTGGGAATTCAGTACCCCATGGATGTATATGGGTATACAGACATGGGAATATTGAGAAATGTAATGTACTTGTAACGACGCACCTACGCTCAGGTAAGAAGGTGAGTTACCATAATGTGTTGCCCTATGGTTAAAGTGTGGCAACGGCGCCTATGCGTGGCTCGGCGCTTAATGATGAGCTGGCCTCCATATAGCAATATATGGAGTATAAACTGTGATAAACTGTCATGCGTGACTTGCATCATTGGGAATTGGGCTGTAATGAAATTTTCTGCAGGTACACTAACCTCGAAAACGTATGTGTAGTTGACGACTAGCAAAATACCGTGAGAATCATAAGTATGCCACCGAGATAGAACGCTATCGCCACATTATGTTGGCAAAATCAGTGAGGACGTATAGGACGAGCATGCATCCTGATTGTTGC
The DNA here is from genome assembly GCA_029449295.1 of Zea luxurians. Taxonomy (NCBI): domain Eukaryota; kingdom Viridiplantae; phylum Streptophyta; class Magnoliopsida; order Poales; family Poaceae; genus Zea; species Zea luxurians. The sequence continues at coordinate 80,172,407 of JAOPSE010000014.1, forward strand.
ATCATGTTTGTCACCTATACACCCAAAATGCTTCTCTCATCTTTGTTCCAGTAACCATTGATTGTAGATAATGTGGTGTATTGCTCAATTATGAACTTCGATGAAATAGGTGTCCTCCATTCTTTAGGTAACCTATTAAGGTCTTATATGGTGTTTGCTCTTGTGCTTGATGTGTCCATAGAAGGTTAGAGACTTGATTGCCTAAACCCAAAACTAGGCCATATTCTTATTTAGTGAACCATGCCCAAATTTGAATTGTCCATTATTACTCCATGACAAAGCTCATACAAATAAATGCGTAGACAATTTCCTTATTGGACATAAAAGTGTACCCAAGCTTAAAACAAAGATCTCAAGTCATGTCTCCTTCTAAAACCATTCCTTTGTTCAGTTGATGCCTTGGTTTCCTCATGTTTATCGAAGGCCTATCAACTTAATTCTTGACCTTATAATCTCTACGATAAGCATAGAACTATGTTTTGGCTGAATTAACAGTCTCCCATCGTACTCCTTTTATCAAGTTTAGGTTTTGGCCATATCGTATTTATTTCATCGGGCCATGATCTATTTGACTCTCTACTTGTAACCGTTTTGACAGGTAGTCTTTTCGTATATTGCCATCCTTGTCCAGTCTATTGGTGTCGTGTGAGATTTCTTATTGATTACATCTGGTATTGGCGTTATGACTAAAATTGATGATACCGCGACGAAACCGAGGGCCTCCTGTGGGTATACACACAAGGTTGTGCGGCTCGGTACACGCTAGTATCACAGTTAGTAGTCATAATCCATTATGAGATTATATTAATAGGTTATCTCTACACAAATTGTTCTTACCACGTGAGATTCATTATTGGTGCCAGTTTTGTAATGGTGTCATGGTTAAGGACTTATGGTACCGCGGCGAAACTGAGAGCCTCCTGTGAATGCGCACACAGGATTTTGCTGCTTGGCGCATGCCGGTATCGAAGTCTCTAGACATGATCCGTTATGGAATTACACTGATGTGATCTTCCGTGGACTCCTTCCTTGAAACAATTTCTATGTTGTTTGTGAAGTGATCAAGCAACATCTGTCATCTCCGTTGGATCAAAAGGGCATATCGTTTCCATGTGTGGTCTCTTTTCCTTGACGTTGATGGTGACTTCACACATACAAGTTCCCTTACATCCTTTCTTGTAAAGGTGAAGCCTTGGAACTTTTTAGTGTTGAGAGACAAATGATTAACTCTCAAAATGGAGATTGGTTTTCCCCTGCTGTTGAGATGCAGGAGTTTGTTCATTCGCTCTCTTATTTAATCCAAGTATTCCCTAACCAAGTGGATAATTCATCTTGCATGGAAGAAACGGATGAACAACCTGACCCAAATGGATTTCTACCCAAGTGCATGATCTCCTGTTAGTTAAAGTAAACTCTCAACCGTTGGCTTACCGATGGTACTAAGAGGACCGGCTCCATGTCAAAAGTAGTTCAGCAAGTTGGTGTTACTAACTTGTAACTGCCCAATGAACAAAGGTTGAGTTTAGAGATCGCTTTATCGATTTGCCTGAACTCACTGTGGTTCAACCCACTAAAGAAAGTATTTGCAAGAATTGAGATTAAGTCGACCAGAAACCACCTAGTCATCGCTCTAGTCGTGTCTCGATTGCCTCGCGTGTGCTTTTCCAGCATGTGTGATCAAGACGAGTCGTGACTGGTGCTAGATAAAATGGACTGATTGTAAAGTCCGCATCTATAGGTCCCTCCGCTAGTGATTCTCTTGAATCTATACCCTCTTTCGTGGACTTGAATTCTCGGGTTAGCCACATGTTAACCACGATAGTATTCAACATCCACATTCGTCTCGTGTGCTATGAATTTATCGTGACCACTTGTTGGTAAACCTCTTTATGTGTGTTTTACCCAAGAGGTTGCATCTGATTCTGTTTGGGTAAAGTCGCATATCCACCGCTCGCTCAACAGACTCAGATAGCACAGTGTCATCAGAAAAAGCAAACTGCACACATGGAACCTTATGTGTTCATCTGGCAAACATCGTCTCTATTGATGGACATCTTTAAATTAGCTTGTGGCGATACATGCTATGTCCACTAGAGAAACGACATCCTGAGGCACTTGCCTTCGCTCAGGATTATTTTATGATTATCGCTGATATGGATATGGGGCACATGCTTCTCTACCCTTAGAAGTCTTTCGCTCCGAATCTCGGGACGAGATTCTTTTAAGGGGGGAGGGCTGTAACACCCCAGGTGTTTATATTCCGCTCGATAACGAGTACGGATTTAAGCACGTCATCGGTGGATAAAACAAATGTTAAATTTTAAACATCTTCGTCTATCGCGATTTTAATATCGCATCTGTTTCGTTTGTCGTGAGTGCGACATCATTTTTATTTCTATTTATTCGGGTTATTCCTGAATTTTCGTGCTGTTCAGAACATATTTGTTCTGAAAATCGGTGCGTCCGATGATTAGTTAAAATTCATCGTCGCGCGAATCCGAATTCAGAAGCCCGACTTACTCGGACGATTTTATCCTGGGTAAATTAAATTGAACTCGAAGACTAAGCTTTTAGTGTAAAGTAATTTAATTCCCTTTTCGTTATCCGTGGTATCGCGTCTACGGGTTTTCAATTGAATTATCCTCTAGTCGAGCGTTCGAATATTGTACGGAATTTGTCTGAAGTCAACTGAATCAAACGCAGAGTAAATTATCGAACCAAAATCCGTTTAATTCGGTCCGTTGCTTCTCGCCTTGATCTAAAAAGGTGAATTAACGGTACAAATTCATCCGGCTCCTGAGTATGCGCCAAATCAAATTCTGTCCAATTATTGATGTCGATTCTAATTATTCAACCTTTTAATTATCGCTTAAAAACCATGATCCAAAATATCTTTGATTTTCGTTAAAAAAAAATTGAAAAAGGGAAAATCTCTTGCAGACCTATCTCTACCGCTGCTCTCTCTCCTGGAATTTTTTTTTCTAACGATGCTTATCTTCTTCACGCACGCTTGGATATTTTCTCCCACCGCCGTTTGCTCTCTCGGTCTGGGATATTTCCTGCCGGCGACTTGCATCTTCTCCAGCCAGACCGCCAGGTACGGCCCTGCCCACTCCTATGGTGCTCGGTCGCCATCCCCCTGGTGGTTGAGCTCGCCGAGCTCCCACTCTCGTGGTGCCCGGCCTCCATCCGAGCTTGCTCTGGCTCCATGTTCTTCCATGGCCGTCGTTTTTCCCCAGCTCGGATCTCGGTCGCCCGCCGTTCACAGCGTCGCGGTCTCCCAGCTCGCCATGGTCGCGCCCAGCCAAGCTCCCTGCGCGCTGGCTCTAGCTCGGCCACCCGGCTGCCTAGCCCCGTACCTAGACGCGCGCAGCTTCTTCCAAATCCACGTCCGTCACTCTGCTCCTCTCATCGCCACCTCCCTGTGCTCCCTGTTCCATGTCGCCGTCGCAGCTTCAGCTCGTTCTTCCTGCTGGATTCCTGCGCTCATTCCCCTGTCTCTCTCCTTATCCAGATTTTTTTTTATCTACGACTGTCTTCCCTGCAAAGGTCCATTTTTTTCGTGCGCCCAGCGCTTCCTCTGCCGGCCGCGAGCTCGTCCATGGCAGCTCCCATCGTCGCGTCCCGGCCAAGTCCTCAGCTCGGTCCTGCCTTTCTTTCTCCCTCGGCTCTGCCCTCTGCTCATCCTGGCGCCCGCGCGTGGAGTTTGGCGCTCGGTCGAGTTCCCTGGCGCACGTCCCGGTCGCAGTTCGGATCTCCATGGCGCCGCGTCTTCTTCTCTGCCCCAGATGGCTGCTTGCTCCAATTGCCGCCCCTGGTCCAAGCTCTACGCGTGCTGTCCTCTACCCCCTGCGCGCAGCCGGTTTCTCTGCTCGCCGCGAAGTCCTGCACGTCCAGCCGTCGAAGCCTCCAGCTCCCAGCCGGCCGGAGTCCCTCTGCTCGGTCCCTGTAGCCCGCCTGTTCATCGTCGTCTGTGGCCAGTTTATTCCCCACAGCCGCGACGCCGAGCTCGCCTCAGCCGTAACTCCTCATCGTGTGCCTCCACACCGGTGCTCGGCTAGCTCGACGATGATCAGACCGTCGCCCTGCTGTGTTGTGTTCCATTTCCGAAACACCACTCTTCGTCATGGCCGTTAGACCGCCGTTGATCCAGCCGTCGTCCATCTCGCCAACATATTTTATCCGCTATGGTTCAGCTCGCCATGGGCCTGGCCATCGTCCCTGTTTTGCTTTCCCCAAGCAGCCACATGGATGGCCTCGCTCTTGTTGTCGTTCTTGCAAGTATCGAGTCAACTTAACTCTGATCCTCACCAACCATGTGATGTATCGTCAGACTTTTAGGCGTAATCTCGTCGGCTGTCGCGCCCCTGCTCACCGTCAGCCCGCTCGGACCTCGCCTCGACGCGCAACAACCATCGTAACATGGAGATTCGGCTGCGTCCCTTTTTCGAAACGCAGATCACTTGGTGGTGAGGGCACAGGAGTTCTTGGTCGGTGCTCACCAAATGTTCGATGGAACGTCTACTTTGATAAGCGTCACCGATTGTGGAGATTTTCAAGTTTAATTGATCACGGTAAGGACTCGTCGTTTATATTTTATTTGTTTTACCTCCGAAGTAATTATGAAGAGCTAAAAGTGCGTAAATGCTTGTTAAATTAATAAGTAGCTTGGGCAAATATTTTGAGTCGGAATGAATCTCGTGTTTGGTCATAGTGTATTATGTGATGTCGTCTGATCCATGCTTGTTGCATGTGTATTATTCATGGCGGTGTCTTAAAAATAGCATCATCTAGTAATCGTCAGTTCGTAGGTTACATGAAAGGTGTTTAGATGGTTGTATGTGTCGAATATATTTAACTAGGTTTTATGCACGTAATAAGCGGTAAGGTTAATCTCGCGTAGTATGCATATTGAAATACCACGGTGGTGAGGAGTAAAATTAAAATTAAAATAGTTCTTTGCGAGCGATGAGTATAATTTATAAAGCAAAGGATAAGTTAGAATTTAATTGATAAGTTATGATTAAGCTAATTGTATTTCATATGTATAGTTTGTGGTTGGTGATGTTTGCGTTAGGTTCGAGAAGCGTAATTATTGCGCTTAGTCATACATCGATAACTTGTATTTTCATAGAAAATAGTTCAACGCCTCGCCACTAGGTGTTTAATACGCTATCTTATAGCGCTATTTAGATTTGTTCTATTCTTGTTTATATGCATTCATGTGCATCGTGCATCTCAATTAGGTACGATAATTAATCACGTGATGCGGGAGACAAGCCAAGTCGACCCCAAGCGCGGGCTAATCCGCAGGATGAAGCTGGTGAACCAACTTGAAGATGGTTAAATCAATCAAGTGCTCGGTCGAGGGATACTCGTCAAGTGGACGTCATCTAACAACACTAACCTAGTGTTACCCAGGCAAGCCCCGGTGCATTTGCCACCTCCCTTGATGTTTTTAAAATCTTTCTCACTTGCTTGCTGCATTAGGTGATAGGAGTTGATTGATTAAACAATTCCTGCATTACCTTCCTTGATCTTGATTACCCTCCTTGAAACCCTGTTTTTACAAAAAGGTTTTACTATGCTTAGTATTGCTTTAGAAAAACAAAAGAATTTGTTTTACAAAAGATGTTTGGCTAAGTGGGAGGGATGTTTTCGAAAATAAAACTTGATGGTGGATCCATCATGGCCATGATGGATTCAACATCGGAAAAGATGTACCTCTGCCAGGTACCAAACTTTGGGTTTGAAATGATTAAGTTGAGACCGGGCGGGTGACTTGCACGAGAAAGAGAGTCTCGGTGTAGTGTCTCCGTCTGAGTCGATTAAGGACCGTCTCGATGTAGGCCTGCTGACCGAGGACCCTTTAACTGGTCACATGCCTCGTCATGGGTAAGCCTTGCCTCGGGCAGACTAAGGCCGGAATAAGATAACACGAAATGGGAGTGGAGCGGTGGCGAGAGTAGCGTGTACCCTCCGTGGCAAGAGGCTGGACGGTGGTGTATCTGTGCTCTCGGTTTGCGTGAACCTGATCCGGTCTTAAGAACCCCGGTGGCGGGTTGACATATGCAAGGGTTAAGTGCTACATATGTCGTGTGATTGGAGATCCTCAGCTGAGTATAATCGATTCGGATCGCCGTACCTCCGCGGTTATGGAGACTTGGCCACTGACTTACACGTAACAATCCAGTGAAGATGAAGGGTTGATAAGAAATTGGCTAGTGCAGGTCAAGTGCTTGAACTAGGGTAGACAGAACTCTAGATGCAGGTAACTTTACTTAACCTGACAATAAAATTGGATTTTAAGGATCCACTCATAGTAAGCTTTTCTGCAAGACAGAGTCTTTGATTCTTGATAAGCCATACCTTGACTCCCTCTATCCAGCATACCCTTGAGAGTCTTTTCTTTAGTCGGGTAAGTCTTGCTGAGTAATTCCATACTCAGGGTTTTATTCCCTGTTGTTTTTCAGGTTTAGTTTTGTGCTGCTGATGATGGTGTTTAAGTGCCGGTGGGCTCGGCCTTCTTATAAGTCTAAGTAACCCTTCTATACTTCTTAATGAGGATGGTCCCTTGAGCTAGCATATATTTCAAACTTATACTTTTGCAATCACTCCGATAAAATAATATAAATTTTTTTTTGTAGCTTGTAATAAGATTTCCGCTGCAAAAATGTTGTGTGTGTGATTTGTGTTACTTAATCCCGCGGTTCTGGTTGAAAGTGGTTTATCCGATGTCCTTGGGGCAATCGGACAGATCCTGTTGAGTTATCTGGTGCACATGCCTGGCTGTCTGAGGTCTTTGGGACAAGGACAGGTGCATGTGGGCCCTATAACTTGGAGGTTCTGCCACAACAACGACGGTCTCCGACTCGCCCAGCGGCGGCGAGCTCTACGACAGCATCTCCCCGCGGCAGAAGAGGAGCACTCTGGTCGTCCCTGCCACCCTCCTCATCGGAGGAGGCGGAGACGAGGCAACCATGGCCACGCAGGAGGCGGCACCTTGTCGGTTGTCGCACCAGAGCGAGTCGACGACGCCGGCACTCCCCCGGGGGACATGTCGGACATTGTCCTCGCACCTGAGACGACGACGGGTGTCACTTCCCCGCGACGTGTCAGCCCCAAGCGGACTGATGACGCCAGCACCCTCGCAAAGGACCTGCTGGGCGTTACCCTCGTACCTGAGATGACGGTGAGCTCCGCCCCCGACGCGACTTCACCACCGTCCATCGACCAAAAGGTACCGTCTGTTTTCCATCCCGTACCTTTTCGGTTCAGCTTCGATCCACCTAGCGACCCCGCTATGGTGAGTGCCTTCGTAAAGGCGTATCCAAACCTTTCGGGGTACCACATGTGGTCGACCTGGGACCGACTGACAGCCGTCTCAACCTTCGGACCGGCGGGTTCTGAGGAAGAGGACGACCCCGACTCTGGTTGGGATTTCTTTGCCCTCAATGACCTCGGTGCCATGCGGGACTTCATGTCCGCATGTGACCACTGCCTCTCTGGTTGTTTTGACGATGGCCATGACCTTGACGACGAGGGTTACGGCCCAAGTCACGAATGTTTCCACGTCGATCTGGGAGATCACAACGAAGGCAACCACCTCGGTATGCCAGAGGTTGACGATCCCCTAGGCCCGCATCTCGCGTTGAAATCCCGCGGGAGCTAGTTGTGGTCCCAGTCCCTGTGGGGGGTTAGGACATACAGCTCGAGCAAATCCGTGAGATGCAGGCCCGGGTCGACGGGGAAGCAGGCCGGCTTGTACAGCTCCGACAGAACATCGAACAGGAGTGGGCAGGCCGAACACTCGCCGGAGAAGCCTGTCACCGGGCCCAAGACATCCGGTGCCGCATCGTCGACAATGCCAGGGCAGCGCTGCCCCCGGCTGTCAGAGGGTCCGACCCGGACCTAGCTGCAGCGGCGATGTTGCTTCGAGCCATGTCGGAGCCATCCACCACCGAGGGATGGCGTATCCAGGGCGAACTCAGGAATCTCCTAGAAGGCGCCGCGGTTCGACGAGCCAAGAGTTTCGCCTCCCGCAGGCGAGCTTACCCCTCAGAGCATCACGCGGTGTCCTCCCGACGCATTCGGGAAGCCTCGGTCCATCCCGAGCGTACGCGGGACGAAGCGCTCGCCGCCAAGGGAACGCCTCGGCAACGAGCACCACCATCTCGACCATCGAGCCCGCCTCGACGAGAAGGTGCGCCGAGGCTACCATCCCAGGCGTGGGGGACGCTGCAACAGTGAGAAGGATCGCAGTCCTTCGCCCGAACCACCCGGTTCACGAGTCTTCAGCCGGGCCATACGACGAGCACCGTTTCCTGCCCGTTTCTGAGCCCCGACTACTATCACCAAGTACTCGGGGGAGACGAGGCCGGAGCTGTGGCTCGTAGACTACCGACTGGCATGCCAGTTGGGAGGGGCGGATGATGACAACCTCATCATCCGTAATCTACCCCTTTTCCTCTCCGACGCCGCCCGAGCCTGGCTGGAGCATCTACCTCCAGCGCAGATCTCTGACTGGGACGATCTGGTCAAAGCTTTCGCGGGAAACATCCAAGGCACGTACGTGCGCCCTGGGAACTCGTGGGACCTCCGAAGCTGTCGCCAGCAGCCAGGGGAGTCCCTCCGAGAATACATCCGGCGGTTTTCAAAGCAGCGCACCGAGCTGCCCAACGTTATCGACTCGGATGTCATCGGGGCTTTCCTTGCTGGCACCACTTGCCGAGACCTGGTGAGCAAACTAGGGCGCAAGACTCCCACCCGTGCGAGCAAACTAATGGACGTCGCCACCAAGTTCGCCTTGGGTCAAGAGGCGGTCGAAGCCATCTTCCGAAAGGACAAGCAGCCTCAAGGAGAGCCGAAGACAGACGCCCCTGAGGCGTCCGCCTAGCGGGGCACGAAGAAGAAGGCTAAAAACAAGTCGCAAGCGAAGCGCGACGTCGCAGACGCGAATCTCGTCGCTGTGGCCGAGCACAGGAACCCTCGGAAACCTCCTGGAGGGCCGACGCGTTCGACAAGATGCTCAAAGAGTCGTGCCCCTATCATCAGGGGCCCGTCAAGCACACCCTCGAAGAATGTGTCATGCTCCGGCGCTACTTCCATAAGACCGGGCCCCCGGCGGAGGATGGCAAGGGCCATGACAATGACAAGAAGGAGGGCGGCAAGGAAGAGGGATCCCCGAAATTCCATAACTGCTTCATGATCTACGGCGGGCAGGCGGCGAACGCCTCGGCTCGGCACCGCAAGCAGGAGCGCCGGGAAGTCTGCTTGGTGAAGGTGGCGGCGCCAGTCTACCTAGACTGGTCTGACAAGCCTATCACCTTCGACCAAGGCGACCACCCCGACTTCATGCTAAGCCCAGGAAGGTACCCGCTCGTCGTCGATCCGATCATCGACAACGTTAGGCTCTCCAAGGTCCTCATGGACGGAGGCAGCAGCCTTAACATCATCTATGCCGAGACCCTGGAACTCTTAGGGGTTGATCGGTCCGAAGTCCGGGCCGGTGCGGCACCCTTCCACGGGATCACGCCCGGGAAGCGAATCCTACCCCTCGGATGGATCGACTTACCCATCTGCTTTAGAACTCCCTCTAACTTCCGAAAGGAAGCTCTCACCTTTGAGGTCGTCGGGTTCCGAGGAACCTACCATGCGATATTGGGAAGACCATGCTACGCCAAGTTCATGGTCGTCCCCAACTACACCTACCTCAAGCTCAAGATGACGGGCCCGAATGGGATCATCACCGTCGGATCCACGTACCGCCACGCATACGAATGCGACGTGGAGTGCGTGGAGTACGCCGAGGCTCTCGCCGAGTCCAAGGCCCTCATCGCCGACCTGGAACGCCTCTCCAAGGAGGCGCCCGACACGAAGCGGCACGCCGGCAACTTCAAACCAGTTGAGGCGGTCAAGTCCGTCTCTCTCGACCCCAGCAACGATGCCAGCAAGAAAGTTTGGATCGGCTCCGAGCTCGACCCCAAATAGGAAGCAGTGCTCGTCGACTTTCTCCGCGCAAACGCCGAAGTCTTTGCGTGGAGTCCCTCGGACATGCCCGGCATACCGAGGGAAGTCGCCGAGCACTCACTGGACATCAGAGCTGGAGCCCGACCCGTGAAGCAAACCCTGCGCCGTTTTGACAAAGAAAAGCGCAGGGCCATAGGCGAGGAGATCCACAAGCTACTCGCGGCAGGGTTTATCAAAGAGGTATTCCATCCCGAATGGTTAGCTAACCCTGTTCTTGTAAGGAAGAAGGATGGGAAATGGAGGATGTGTGTAGACTACACTGGTCTAAACAAAGCATGTCTGAAAGTTCCCTACCCTCTACCTCGCATCGATCAAATCGTGGACTCCACTGCTGGGTGCGAAACCCTGTCATTCCTCGATGCCTACTCAGGCTATCACCAAATCAAGATGAAGGAGTCCGACCAGCTTGCGACTTCTTTCATCACACCTTTTGGCATGTACTATTACACTACAATGCCATTTGGGTTGAGGAATGCAGGCGCCACTTACCAGAGGTGCATGAACCACGTGTTCGGAGAACACATCGGCAGAATGGTCGAGGCTTACGTCGATGACATCGTTGTCAAGACGAAGAGAGCCTCCGACCTCCTCTCTGACCTTGAAACGACATTCAAGTATCTGAGAGCGAAAGGCGTGAAACTCAATCCCGAGAAGTGTGTCTTCGGAGTCCCTCGAGGCATGCTCCTTGGATTCATCGTCTCTGAGCGGGGCATCGAGGCCAACCCGGAGAAAATCGCGGCCATCACCAACATGGGACCGATCAAAGATTTGAAAGGAGTGCAGAGGGTCACGAGATGCCTTGCGGCTCTGAGCCGCTTCATCTCACGCCTTGGCGAGACAGGCTTGCCTCTGTACCGCCTCTTAAGGAAGGCCTAGTGCTTCACTTGGACCCCCGAGGCCGAGGAAGCCCTCGGAAACCTTAAGGCGCTCCTTACGAACACACCCATCCTGGTGCCCCCCGCCGCAGGAGAAGCCCTCTTGATCTACGTAGCCGCGACTACTCAGGTGGTCAGCGCCGCGATCATAGTTGAGAGACGAGAAGAAGGGCATGCATTGCCCGTCCAGAGGCCAGTCTACTTCATCAGCGAAGTGCTTTCCGAGACCAAAGTCCGCTACCCACAAATCTAGAAGCTGCTCTACGCAGTGATTCTGACACGGCGAAAGTTGCGACACTACTTCGAGTCTCATCCGGTGACTGTGGTGTCATCCTTCTCCCTGGGGGAGATCATCCAGTGCCGCGAGGCCTCGGGTAGGATAGAAAAGTGGGCGGTGGAGCTTATGGGCGAAACGCTATCATTCGCTCCTCAGAAGGCCAAAAAATCCCAGGTCTTGGCAGACTTCCTGGCTGAGTGGACTGACACCCAGTTACCGACAACTCCAATCCAGCCCGAGCTCTGGACCATGTACTTCGATGGGTCACTCATGAAAACAGGAGCAGGCGCTGGCCTGCTCTTCGTTTCACCCCTCGGAAAGCATCTCCGCTACGTCATTCGCCCGCATTTTCCGACATCAAACAACGTGGCCGAGTACGAGGCTCTGGTTAATGGGCTACACATCGCCATCAAGCTAGGGGTCTGACGCCTCGACTCTCGAGGCGACTCGCAACTTGTCATCGACCAAGTCATGAAGAACTCCCACTGCCGTGACCGGAGGATGGAAGCCTACTGCGACGAAGTCCGGCGCCTAGAAAACAAGTTCTACAGGCTGGAGCTCAACCACATCACCCGACAGTACAACGAGACTGCGGACGAGCTGGCAAAAATAGCCTCGGGGCGAACGACAGTTCCCCCGGACGTCTTTTTCAGAGACCTACATCAACCATCCGTCAAGATCAACGACACGCCCGAGCCTGAGGAAGCCTCGGCCCAGCCCGAGGTACCCTCGGCCGAGCCCAAGGTACCCTCGGCCAGACCCGAGGCACCCTCGGCCATCGAGGAAGAGGCCTTGCCCGTCGAGGAGGAACAAAATGGGGTCACGCCAGATCCGAACTGGCAGACCCCGTACCTGGAATATCTCCTCCGAGGAGAGCTTCCCATCGACAAGACCAAAGCTCGGTGGCTGGCTCGGCGCGCCAAGTCATTCGTCTTGCTGGGTGATGAAAAAGAGCTCTATCACCGCAGCCCCTCGGGCATCCTCCAACGACGCATATCTATCGCCCAAGGACAAGAGCTGTTGCAAGAAATACACTCGGGGGCTTGCGGCCACCATGCAGCGCCTCGAGCCCTCGTGGGGGATGCCTTCCAACAAGGTTTCTACTGTCCAACCGCGGTGGCCGACGCCACTAGGATTGTGCGCTCCTGCCGGGGGTGTCAATTCTACGCAAAGCAGACGCATCCGCCCGCTCAGGCCTTGCACAAGATACCCATCACCTGGCCATTTGCTGTGTGGGGTCTAGACCTCGTCGGTCCCTTGCAGAAGGCACCCGGGGGCTTCTCGCACCTTCTGGTTGCCATCGACAAATTCTTCAAGTGGATTGAGGTCCGACCCTTGACCAGCATCAGGTCCGAGCAGGCAGTGGCGTTCTTCACCGACATCATCCATCGCTTTGGGGTCCCGAACTCCATCATCACCGACAACGGCACCCAGTTCACTGGCAGGAAGTTCCTGGACTTCTACGAGGACCACCACATCCGTGTGGACTGGGCCGCCGTAGCCCACCCCATGACGAATGGGCAGGTGGAGCGTGCCAACGATATGATTTTGCAGGGGCTCAAACTAAGGATCTACAACGACCTCAACAAGTTCGGCAACCGGTGGATGAAAGAGCTACCCTCGGTAGTCTGGAGTCTGAGGACGACGCCAAGCCGCGCCACGGGTTTTACGCCATTCTTTCTAGTCTATGGGGCCGAGGCCGTCCTCCCCACGGACTTAGAATACGGGTACCCGAGGACCAAGGCGTACGACGACCGAAGCAACCAGACCAGCCAAGAAGACTCGCTGGACCAACTCGAGGAGGCTCGGGATGTTGCCTTACTACATTCGGCATGGTACCAGCAGTCGCTGCGGCGCTACCACGCCCGAAGCGTTCGGTCCCGAGGCTTCCAAGTGGGAGACTTGGTGCTTCGCCTGCGACAGGACGCCCAAGGGCGCCACAAGCTCACTCCTCCCTGGTAAGGTCCCTTCATCATCACCAAGATCTTGAAGCCTGGAACATACAAGCTAGCCAATGACCAAGGCGAGGTCTATAGCAACGCTTGGAACATCCAACAGCTACGTCGCTTCTACCCTTAAGATGTTTTAAGTCGTTCATATACCTCGTTTACATACACAAAGTCTAACCGTCAAGGAAGGGCCGGCCTTGCCTCAGCAAAGCCCGACCCTCCCTCGGGGGCTAGAAGGGGGGAACCCCCTCTGCGTCAAAATTTTCCTCGGAAAAATTTTCTACCAAAACAACCTTTGTGCTTTCGACTTCTGTATCGATAGCGGGATCCTGAGAACGACGAGAGTACACGTAAGCGGCAAGGCTGACTGAGCCAAGGAAATCATATGCCTCCGGGATACGGATACCTCACTCATCACCTTCCGCGAGAAGTAACTCACGCTCGGATAAGCGATCCTGCTACCGAACAAGTCCTAACACTCGGGTAGAAAACGACTTTCGCGCCTTCCCAACTGTACCAATAATGGAATCCTTTGACCAAATGAGAGCGCACGTAAGCAGCAAGGCCGACCGAGCCGAGGGACTCCTTCGCCTCCGGGATACGGATACCTCACTCATCACCTTCCGCGAAAAGTAACTCTCGTTCGGATAAACGATTCTGCTATTGACAGACAAGTCGTGATGCTCGAAACAAGAGGAGAGAAGACACAGCTTTTTAAACACGACGATAAAGTGTTTAGGCCTCGGCGACCGCGAAAAAGCATGCGCATGCTACAGACAAACTGTTCCTGCAGGTTCGGGCATCGGCAGGGGGAGCAGCAGCACCCTCGGCATTGTTTCCACCCTCGGCGGAACCAGGCCCGGCCTCGGACAGCGACCCGGGCAAAAGGACCTCCACCTAAGGGAGGACGTCAGCACCGCGCCAGCAGGTGTCTTGGCCAAGCTCCAGCGGCTGCTACCACATCTTCCTCGGCCTAGGAAACCGCCATCTCCCGGGCCGACAAAGTCTCTTTCCGAGCCGACTCTGCGTCTGTCCGCGCTAACACCACCGCCTCCGGCTCCGGCTCATCGCAGAGCAGCCGAGGGATCCAAAAACTGAGCAAGAGAAGCCTAGAGTGGCAAGGCCAACAGAGCCGAGGGACTCTTACGCCTCCGGGATACGGACACCTCACTCGTCACCTTCCGCGAAAGTCAACCGACGCTCGGTTAAGTGGTTCGGCTAGCCAACAGGCAAGTCCCAGCGCTCGGAATGAGGAAGACACACAGCTTCATTCTCGAATACCCAAATGTTCAGGCCTCGACAGCCACAAAGAACAAACACATATACTTGGGGGTAACTATGCTACACAGACTTGGACGTCGGCAAAACCCTCAGTGGTTCTCTCGACCTACGACAAATGTCTAAGCGCTTGAAGCGGTTACATTTTGCTCCGGCAAAAACCCGGTATATCTCCTTACAAACGGGACTCCGGTTCCGCTCCCACGGATACAAACAACCTCCACACCAGAGGGCCTGCGGGACAACAAATTCCAGGTGGCCCGCTGGCAGCCGCTCCAGCAGCAGCGACAACAACCTCCGTCTCGGGTGGCTAGACAACTGCAGCAACGGCTTCAGGGCAAATGCTGCAGCCAAGAGGCCCTCGCCCTCGAGAGACGAAAACCAGCCATTAAAGCCAAAGAGACGGAGCCACACCGGCGTACGTCGTCCGCCCCAAAGCGCACCCGCAGGTCCTCACTCCCGTCCTCGTCACAAGAACGAGAACGGGGCCGTCCCAGAACACGAACGCCGCCCTCACGGCGTGAGACGTGTTATGCGACCCCCAACAGCCGGCGGCGCAGCAAGGACTAGCAGGGGGGGCGGCACCGGATGTAGCACCAGAGCCACTCGTGCCGGAGAGCCAGTCGCGCGGCGGCTACTAGCGCCACAGGCGGCGAACACCCTTCCCCCAGATCACTGAAGGAAGGAGCGGGTCGCTGCCTATGCAGAGGTGAACCCCGGCTCAGCTCTCCCTCCGCCTCAGCAAGGATGATGAAGATCCTTGAAGCTGAGGGCGGGGCGGAGGCCGCAGCCCGGCTTGCTTCTCCCCACCAAACTGCCCGTTGGTGAGGGAATGCAGCTGGGTTGCACGACGAAAATCCTTGAAGCCAAGCGATGGCTGAAAGGTGCCGATCTCCACGAGGTCGCGCTCCTCCAACGACAGCAAGAGCAAGGCGACGCTAGAGCACCCCATCCGGGGGCTCAAAAGGCAGAAGGGCGCAATGCATGAGGGGAGGATGAAGACATGGCCACTGCCCGGGGAATCGATTCCCCTTTTATAGGCAGACCTCCTCACTTGCACCCCTTAGCGTCACGGGCGAAATCTCCACTGACATACTTCAGGGTTCTCCCCCCACGACACGAGGGCTGGGACCCACACGTCATACGAGCTGATCCGAAGCACGAAGAAGGCGAACCGCCGCACGCGAGGCATGTAACCGTCCCGCGGTTACAAGCGCTCTCCCATCTTCGTAGAAACCGGGGGTCGAAAGGGTGGACTGCCACGCGACGGGCATCCAACTGCACCGCAACTGTGCACCCCTTCGGCTTCGACCACATCCGGCGGACCAACCAAAGGAAGCGAGCCCGCATGTCATGCAACCGGCACGCCGGTTACGACGTGCGAGAAGTTACACCGCCACTCGCGCCAATGTTGCGCCCCCTCGACTGCGGAACCAGTACCGCGACTCGAGGTAGCCCTGCGCATGACCCAACAGTGCCAGTTAAAGGTGACGGCCACGGGTCAGTCAGTCGCAGGGTAGGCACGACAGTTGGCATGGTCAAAAGCGGACCGGCAGTAACTGCAGCGGCAGACGAGCGAAGGCAGCAGTCAAGTCACCTGCAGGCTCGCGTCCCCTCCTGAAGCGACGGGAGAGCCCTCTCCCACGGCGTGAAGACGACGCGCCCATGCCCCGTTCCTCGAACGGCTCGCGCGCGCAGCGAGCGCCACGCGAATCGCCCGTCCCGTCGCAATAACTCCCCAACGGAGCAGGCGACACCTCTGGCAGGCGAGGCGGGCGCCGCTTCGCCTTCGCCATAATGACCGCGTCAAAAAAGGTGCTAAAAGGGAATTAGGCTTACACCTATTTCCTATAACTAATTTTGGTGGTTGAATTGCCCAACACAAATAATTGGACTAACTAGTTTGCCCAAGTTTATAAGTTCTACAGGTACCAAAGGTTCACCATAAGCCAATAAAAAGATCAAGAGAAAGGGTTCAAACAAAGGAGCAAGGGCCAACCGAAGGCACCCTAGTTTGGTGCACCGGACTGTCCGGTGCACCACCGGACAGTGTCCGGTGCACCAGGGAAGGTCGACTTCAAACTCTTCACCTTCGGGAATTCTCGGAGCCGGCGCGCTATAATTCACCGGACAGTGTCCGGTGCTCCAAGAAGTCGCGGCTCTGAACTCGCCAGTCTCGGGAATTCGCTTCGGCTGCTCCGCTATAATTCACCGGACATGTCCGGTGTACACCGGACTGTCCGGTGTAACTGCAGGGCAACGGCTACTTCCGGCGCCCACGGCTACCTACAGTGCATTAAATGCGCGCCAGCGCGCGCAGAGGTCAGACACGCCCATGCTGGCGTACTGGACACTCTACAGTACATGTCCGGTGCGCCACCGGACATCCAGGCGGGCCCAGAAGACAGAGCTCCAACGGTCGGAACCCAACGGCTTTGGTGACATGGCTGGCGCACCGGACTGTCCGGTGTGCACCGGACTGTCCAGTGCACCATACGACAGCCAGCCTGCACCAAACGGCTAGTTTGGTGGTTGGGGCTATAAATACCCCCAACCACCCCACATTCAAGTCATCCAAGTTTTCCCACTTCAACTACTTACAAGAGCTCTAGCATTCAAATTCTAGACACACCAAAGTGATCAAATCCTCTCCAAACTCCACACAACGCCCTAGTGATTAGTAAGAGAGATTTGCTTGTATTCCTTCGAGCTCTTGCGCTTGGATTGCTTTCTTTCTTATTTGATTCTTCATTGCGATCAAACTCACTTGTAATTGAGGCAAGAGACACCAATCTTGTAATCGAGCACTTCAACTCCCAAGCTACAACCATACTCCTCGCCTCTCTAAGTAGAGAGGAATATAACAAGGTGCAAGGGTTGAAGAGTGCGAAGGAGATTTGGGACCTACTCAAGACCGCGCACGAGGGTGATGAACTCACCAAGATCACCAAGCGGGAAACGATCGAGGGGGAGCTCAGTCGTTTTCGTCTTCGCCAAGGGGAGGAGCCACAAGATATGTACAACCGGCTCAAAACCTTGGTGAACCAAGTGCGCAACCTCGGGAGCAAGAAGTGGGACGACCACGAGGTGGTTAAGGTTATTCTAAGATCTCTCATTTTTCTTAACCCCACTCAAGTTCAATTAATTCGTGGTAATCCTAGATACACACTAATGACTCCTGAGGAAGTAATCGGGAATTTTGTGAGCTTTGAGTGTATGATTAAAGGCTCAAATAAGATTAACGAGCTTGATGAACCCTCCACGTCCGAAGCACAACCGGTGGCATTTAAGGCGACGGAGGAGAAGGAGGAGGAGTCTACACGAAGTAGACAACCAATTGATGCCTCCAAGCTCGACAATGAGGAGATGGCTTTAATCATCAAAAGCTTTCGCCAAATCCTCAAGCAACGGAAGGGGAAGAATTACAAATCCAGTTCTAAGAAGGTTTGCTACAAGTGTGGTAAGCCCGATCACTTTATTGCTAAATGTCCATTATCAAGTGACAGTGACAGGGATAACGACAAGAAGGGCAAGAGGAGAGAAAAGAAGAGGTACCACAAGAAGAGGGGCGGCGATGCCCACGTGTGCCGCGAGTGGAACTCCGACGAGAGCTCCACCGACTCCTCCGACGACGACGAGGACGCCGCCAACATCGCCGTCACCAAGGGACTCCTCTTCCCCAACGTCGGTCACAAGTGCCTCATGGCAAAGGACGGCAAAAGGAAGAAGGTTAAATCTAAATCCTCCACTAAATATGAATCCTCTAGTGATGATAATGCTAGTGATGAGGAGAATAATTTGCGTACCCTATTTGCCAACCTTAACATGGAACAAAAGGAAAAATTAAATGAATTAATTAGTGCTATTCATGAAAAGGATGACCTTTTGGATTCCCAAGAGGACTTCCTAATTAAGGAAAACAAGAAACATGTTAAGGTTAAAAATGCTTATGCTCTAGAAATAGAAAAATGTCAAAAACTATCTAGTGAGCTAAGCACTTGCCATGACACTATTGCCAACCTTAGAAATGAAAATGCTAAATTAATTGCTAAGGTTGATTCAAATGTTTGTAATGTTTCAATTCCAAATGATAATGATGATTTGCTTGCTAAGATTGATGAATTAAATGTATCTCTTGCTAGCCTTAGAGTAGAAAATGAAAATTTGATTGCTAAGGCTAAAGACTTAGATGTTTGCAATGTTACAATTTCCAATCTTAGAGATAACAATGATACTTTGCGTGCTAAGATTGTTGAACTTAATTCTCGCAAACCCTCTACATCTACTATTGAGCATGTGTCTATTTGTGATAGATGTAGAGATGTTGATATCAATGCCATTCATGATCACATGGTATTAATTAAACAACAAAATGATCATATAACAAAATTAGATGCTAAAATTGCCGAGCATAACTTAGAAAATGAAAAGTTTAAATTTGCTAGAAGTATGCTCTATAATGGGAGACGCCCTGGCATCAAGGATGGCATTGGCTACCAAAGGGGAGACAATGTCAAACTTAGTGCCCCTCCTAAAAGATTGTCTAATTTTGTTAAGGGCAAGGCTCCCATGCCTCAGGATAACGAGGGTTACATTTTATACCCTGCCGGTTATCCTGAGAGCAAAATTAGGAGAATTCATTCTAGGAAGTCTCACTCTGGCCCTAATCATGCTTTTATGTATAAGGGTGAGACATCTAGCTCTAGGAAACCAACCAGTGCTAAGTTGCCTAGAAAGAAAACTCCTAGTGCATCAAATGATCATAGCATTTCATTTAAAACTTTTGATGCATCTTATGTTTTGACTAACAAATCCGGCAAGGTAGTTGCCAAGTTTGTTGGGGGCAAACACAAGGGCTCCAAGACTTGTGTTTGGGTACCCAAAGTTCTTGTATCTAATGCCAAAGGACCCAAAACCGTTTGGGTACCTAAAGTCAAGAACTAAACTTGTTTTGTAGCTTTATGCATCCGGGGGCTCAAGTTGGATCATCGATAGCGGGTGCACAAACCACATGACGGGGGAGAAGAAGATGTTCTCCTCCTACGAGAAAAACCAAGATCCCCAACGAGCTATCACATTCGGGGATGGAAACCAAGGTTTGGTCAAAGGTTTGGGTAAAATAGCTATATCTCCTGACCATTCCATTTCCAATGTTTTTCTTGTAGATTCTTTAGATTACAATTTGCTTTCCGTATCTCAATTATGTCAAATGGGCTACAACTGTCTATTTACTGATGTAGGTGTCACTGTCTTTAGAAGAAGTGATGATTCAATAGCATTTAAGGGAGTGTTAGAGGGTCAGCTATACTTGGTAGATTTTGATAGAGCTGAACTCGACACTTGCTTAATTGCTAAGACTAACATGGGTTGGCTCTGGCACCGCCGACTAGCTCATGTTGGAATGAAGAATCTTCATAAGCTTCTAAAGGGAGAACACATTTTAGGACTAACAAATGTTCATTTTGAGAAAGACAGGATTTGTAGCGCATGCCAAGCCGGGAAGCAAGTTGGCACTCATCATCCACACAAGAACATCATGACAAGTGACAGGCCACTGGAGCTCCTACACATGGATTTATTCGGCCCGATCGCTTACATAAGCATCGGCGGGAGTAAGTACTGTCTAGTTATTGTGGATGATTATTCTCGCTTCACTTGGGTGTTCTTTTTGCAGGAAAAATCCCATACCCAAGAAACCTTAAAGGGATTCTTGAGACGGGCTCAAAATGAGTTCGGCTTAAGGATCAAGAAAATTAGAAGCGACAACAGGACGGAGTTCAAGAACTCACAAATAGAAGGCTTCCTTGAGGAGGAGGGCATCAAGCATGAGTTCTCTTCTCCCTACACCCCACAACAAAATGGTGTAGTGGAGAGGAAGAATCGAACTCTATTGGACATGGCAAGAACCATGCTTGATGAATACAAGACACCAGATCGGTTTTGGGCCGAGGCGGTCAACACCGCTTGCTACGCCATCAACCGGTTATATCTACACCGAATCCTCAAGAAGACATCCTATGAACTCCTAACTGGTAAAAAGCCCAATATTTCATATTTTAGAGTTTTTGGTAGCAAATGCTTTATTCTTGTTAAGAGAGGTAGAAAATCTAAATTTGCTCCTAAAACTGTAGAAGGCTTTTTACTAGGATATGACTCAAACACAAGGGCATATAGAGTCTTTAACAAGTCCTCAGGACTAGTTGAAGTTTCTTGTGACGTTGTGTTTGATGAGACTAACGGCTCTCAAGTAGAGCAAGTTGATCTTGATGAGATAGGTGAAGAACAGGCTCCGTGCATCGCGCTAAAGAACATGTCCATTGGGGATGTGTGTCCTAAGGAATCCGAAGAGCCTCCACATGCACAAGATCAACCACCCTCCTCCACGCAAGCATCTCCACCAACCCAAAATGAGGACGAGGTTCAAGTTGATAAAGAGGAAGAACACAATGATGAGCCACCTCAAGATGACGGCAATGATAAAGGGGGAGATGCAAATGATGAAGACAAGGAGGATGAAGAACCAAGGCCGCCACACCCAAGAGTCCATCAAGCAATACAACGAGATCACCCCATTGACACCATCCTCGGTGACATTCATAAGGGGGTAACCACTCGATCTCGTGTTGCACATTTTTGTGAGCATTACTCTTTTGTTTCCTCTATTGAGCCACACAGGGTAGAGGAAGCACTTCAAGATTCGGATTGGGTGATGGCGATGCAAGAGGAGCTCAACAACTTCACTAGGAATGAGGTATGGCATTTAGTTCCACGTCCTAATCAAAATGTTGTAGGAACCAAGTGGGTCTTCCGCAACAAGCAAGATGAGCATGGTGTGGTGACAAGGAACAAAGCTCGACTTGTGGCCAAAGGATACTCTCAAGTCGAAGGTTTGGATTTTGGTGAAACCTATGCACCCGTAGCTAGGCTTGAGTCAATTCGCATATTATTAGCCTATGCTACTTACCATGGCTTCAAGCTTTACCAAATGGACGTGAAGAGTGCCTTCCTCAATGGACCAATCAAGGAGGAGGTCTATGTTGAGCAACCTCCCGGCTTTGAAGATAGTGAGTACCCTAACCATGTTTATAGGCTCTCTAAGGCGCTTTATGGGCTCAAGCAAGCCCCAAGAGCATGGTATGAATGCCTAAGAGATTTCCTTATTGCTAATGGCTTCAAAGTCGGCAAGGCCGATCCTACTTTATTCACTAAAACTCTTGACAATGATTTGTTTGTATGCCAAATTTATGTTGATGATATTATATTTGGGTCTACTAATGAATCTACATGTGAAAAATTTAGTAGGATCATGACACAAAAATTCGAGATGTCTATGATGGGGGAGTTGAAGTATTTTCTAGGATTCCAAGTTAAGCAACTCCAAGAAGACACCTTCATTAGCCAAACGAAGTATACTCAAGACATTCTAAGCAAGTTTGGAATGAAGGATGCCAAGCCCATCAAGACACCCATGGGAACAAATGGGCATCTTGACCTCGACACGGGAGGTAAATCCGTCGATCAAAAGGTATACCGGTCGATGATTGGTTCATTGCTTTATTTATGTGCATCTCGACCGGACATTATGCTTTCCGTTTGCATGTGTGCAAGATTCCAAGCCGACCCTAAGGAATCTCACCTTACGGTCGTAAAACGAATCTTGAGATATTTGGCTTATACTCCTAAGTTTGGGCTTTGGTACCCTCGGGGATCCACATTTGATTTGATTGGTTATTCGGATGCCGATTGGGCGGGGTGTAAGATTAATAGAAAGAGCACATCGGGGACTTGCCAGTTCTTGGGAAGATCCTTTGTGTCTTGGGCTTTAAAGAAGCAAAATTCGGTCGCTCTTTCTACCGCCGAAGCCGAGTACATTGCCGCAGGCCATTGTTGCGCGCAATTGCTTTGGATGAGGCAAACCCTGCAGGACTATGGTTACAAATTAACCAAAGTTCCTCTTCTATGTGATAATGAGAGTGCAATCCGCATGGCGGATAATCCCGTTGAGCATAGCCGCACTAAACACATAGCCATTTGGTATCATTTTCTTAGGGATCACCAACAAAAGGGGGATATCGAGATTGCATACATTAATACTAAAGATCAATTAGCCGATATCTTTACCAAGCCACTTGATGAACAATCTTTTACCAAACTTAGGCATGAGCTCAATATTCTTGATTCTAGGAATTTCTTTTGCTAATTTGCACACATAGCTCATAAATATACCTTTGATCATGTCTCTTTTATATATGCTATGACTAATGTGTTTTCAAGTGTATTTCAATCCAAGTCATAGGTATATTGAAAGGGAATAGGAGTCTTCGGCGAAGACAAAGGCTTCCACTCCACTCTACTACTCATTCTTCGCCGTCGCTCCGCATCACTCTCCATCTTTGGTATAATCTTCACTCATATGTTTTATTTGCCAAAGGGGAGAAAATAATTAGGTAAGGGCCTATATTTCATTCCAAGTATCCGTTTTTGGCGATTCATGCCAAAGGGGGAGAAAGTATTGGCCCAAAGCAAAAGGACCGCACCACCACCCTAATTTTAAAAATTGATGATTTTTCATTGGTAAATTTCAAATTGGTATCTCTTTGTGTTCTAAAGGGGGAGAAAGTAGTATTTTCAAAATTGATATCTTAAAACCCTCTTGAACACTAAGAAGAGAATTTATTTGAGGGGGAGTTTTGTTTAGTCAAAGGAAAAGCATTTGGAACAAAGGGAGAAAATTTAAAAACTTGAAAATGCTTTGCAAAATCTTGTTCATTTACCTTTGACTATTTTGCAAAAAGACTTTGAAACGGTTTTACAAAAAGAATTTGCAAAAACAAAACATGTGGTGCAAGCGTGGTCCAAAATGTTAAAAATAAAGAAACAATCCATGCATATCTAGTAAGTGATATTTATTGGCTCAAATTCTAAGTAACCTTTGCACTTACACTTTGCAAACTAGTTCAATTATGCACTTCTATATTTGCTTTGGTTTGTGTTGGCATCAATCACCAAAAAGGGGGAGATTGAAAGGGAATTAGGCTTACACCTATTTCCTATAACTAATTTTGGTGGTTGAATTGCCCAACACAAATAATTGGACTAACTAGTTTGCCCAAGTTTATAAGTTCTACAGGTACCAAAGGTTCACCATAAGCCAATAAAAGGATCAAGAGAAAGGGTTCAAACAAAGGAGCAAGGGCCAACCGAAGGCACCCTGGTTTGGTGCACCGGACTGTCCGGTGCACCACCGGACAGTGTCCGGTGCACCAGGGAAGGTCGACTTCAAACTCTTCACCTTCGGGAATTCTCGGAGCCGGTGCGCTATAATTCACCGGATAGTGTCCGGTGCTCCAAGAAGTCGCGGCTCTGAACTCGCCAGTCTCGGGAATTCGCTTCGGCTGCTCCGCTATAATTCACCGGACATGTCCGGTGTACACCGGACTGTCCGGTGTAACTGCGGGGCAACGACTACTTCCGGCGCCAACGGCTACCTGCAGTGCATTAAATGCGCGCCAGCGCGCGCAGAGGTCAGACACGCCCATGCTGGCGCACCGGACACTCTACAGTACATGTCCGGTGCGCCACCGGACATCCAGGCGGGCCCAGAAGACAGAGCTCCAACGGTCGGAACCCAACGGCTTTGGTGACGTGGCTGGCGCACCGGACTGTCCGGTGTGCACCGGACTGTCCGGTGCACCATACGACAACCAGCCTGCACCAAACGGCTAGTTTGGTGGTTGGGGCTATAAATACCCCCAACCACCCCACATTCAAGTCATCCAAGTTTTCCCACTTCAACTACTTACAAGAGCTCTAGCATTCAAATTCTAGACACACCAAAGTGATCAAATCCTCTCCAAACTCCACACAACGCCCTAGTGATTAGTAAGAGAGATTTGCTTGTGTTCCTTCGAGCTCTTGCGCTTGGATTGCTTTCTTTCTTCTTTGATTCTTCATTGCGATCAAACTCACTTGTAATTGAGGCAAGAGACACCAATCTTGTGGTGGTCCTTGTGGGAACTTTGTGTTCCAAACATTTGAGAAGAGAAAGCTCACTCGGTCCGAGGGACCGTTTGAGAGAGGGAAAGGGTTGAAAAAGACCCGGCCTTTGTGGCCTCCTCAACGGGGAGTAGGTTTGCGAGAACCGAACCTCAATAAAACAAATCCGCGTGTCACACTCTTCATTCGCTTGTGATTTATTTTGCGCCCTCTCTCTCGGACTCATTATTATTTCTAACGCTAACCCGTCTCGTAGTTGTGTTTATATTTGTAAATTTCAGTTTCGCCCTATTCACCCCCCCTCTAGGCGACTTTCAGGTGCGCCACCTTATTTAAATTCATATCCTTCCCCTCGTCCTCTCTCTCTCTCTTGCTACAGGGACCGGGAAAGGGGATGTTGTGGAAAGGATCCTTCCCGGCGAAGGAAGCGGGCCCCGAGCCCTCCTACTGATCAGGGGTTCGAAGGCTGGCCCCTCGGAAGGGTTTCGACAGCCGCCCCAGAGCACTCGGACTTCAAGCCCATTACTGATCAGGGGTTCGAAGGCTAGCCCCTCGGAAGGGTTCGACAGCCACCCCAGAGCGCTCGGGATCCGTGCCCACTACTGATCAGGGGTTCGTAGGCTAGCCCCTCGGAAGGGTTCGACAGTCGCCCCAGAGCACGCAGAGTGAGGGATGACTCTGGGTACGTTCGATACATAGCCAAGGCTCGGGCTACGCTCCCGAGGTACCCTAGGACATTTCCGAGACCGGCGGGAACAATTTGTAACGGAATCCCACCGGAGGGAGGCATCGAGCCCTCGGACCCTATCGAAGGGGTCTGGGTCCGGCAAATTACCCGCAGGTACTTTTGGAGCGCGCCTCTGGGCCACCAGCTGACCCCTAACGAACGGGGCACGGGCGTCCACTCGGATCACCCGTTAGCAGCTCACTGGAAACACCATGTTCGGCGCCCTCCGAGGGCAACATGGCGCTTTTCCCCCTCCTCCTTGCGGAAAGGCGATGCAGGGGCGTATAATAAAAGTCGGGAAAGTCCTTGATCGTCCTCTCGCTCCGTGCAGAGGCTTGGGGGCTGCTCTCGCACCCGGCTACGGCCAAAACTGTTGACAGCGTCAACAAACCAGCTTGATAACTTGGAACCCGACCACGCACCTGGGCTACGGCCGGGCCGCATGAGGGAACGATCAGACCACGAAAAGCATTCAGACCTCAGAGGAGTCAAACCACTCCTCCAAGGCCTCGGGGGTTACACCCGGCGGGTGCGCTCGCGCGCACCCACCAGAACAAGGCAAAAACCGAGAAAGGCCGGTCCCCTCACCGAAAACACGGCAAAAGCCTCCAAGCGAGTACCATCACTCCCTTCGAGGCTTGGGGGCTACTGTCGGGTACCATAATTAGGGGTAGCCCCAATGCTCCTATTCATGGCTGGTAAACACCCTCAGACCAACTGACGGGTGCGGTTCAAGCCAAGACTTTGTCTACCCGAGGGAGGCGATCTCACCCGAGCCCAGCCTCGGGTTGGAACAGTAGTCCCAGACGAGTTCAAGCCTCGCTCGAGGGCCTCCTCAGGCAGCGGGCGCCCCCTCGGCTCTCCCGAGGCCCGGCTCGGGAGGGCTTCGTTGTGAAGCAACCTTGGCCAGACCGCCTCACCAACCGACCGCTTCGCAGGCGCATTAAATGCAGGGGATGCCTGACGCCGTATCCTGACACACGCGCCTCAGTCGGCCAGGCCGAAGTGACCGCAGTCACTTCACCCCTCTTCTTTACTGTCTGACATGACAGGAAAACAGCGCCGCTCGCTCCGCTCCGACTGCCGTGTCAGCCACCCCGGCGACGACTGACAACAAGTCACGACAACCACCGAGTTCAGCCTCGGGCGCAACAGGAAGCTCCGCCTCGCCCGACCTCATGCTCCGGCCTCGGGAGGAGGTCTCCGCCTCGCCCGACCCCCGGACTCGGCTTCGACCCCGGTCTCGGGAGGAATCGCGTCCTCGCCCGACCCCGGCCTCGGCCTCAAGAGAAGTCTTCGCCTCGACCGACCCTGGGCTCGGACCAACCGCGCTAACAGGAGATACATCATTTTCCTATTCCTAGCCTGCTCAGGCTACAAGGAACAAGACCGACGTCCCATCTGGCTTACCCCGGCGACGGGTAATGATGGTGCCCCGCGTGCGCCATGATGCAGGTGGCTCTCAGCCCCTTACGACAGCAAGGAGACGTCAGCAGGATCCTCACCGCGCTACCAGCTGTGCTCCTACAGGACTCAGGCGCTCCTCCGACGGCCACGCCATCACATGTACAGGGCCCAAGCTCTCCCCCAACGGCCACGTTGGCATGTACACAGGGCTTAGGCACTCCACTGCCGGACACGTTAGCACATAGCTACGCCCCTCGTTGTACGTCTGGATCCTCTCCTTGCCTCTATAAAAGGGAGGTCCAGGGCCACCCTGAGGGGGGTTCGCGCGAGGGATGCGGCGGACGAACTCTGCGTCTCCCTCTCTCTCACGCGACGCGCTTGTAACCCCTACTACGAGCGGCACCCCTGATGCAGGATAATACAAGGCTTGTCCCACCTCTTGTGTTCCATCCCGCGCCAACCCATCTGGGCAGGGACACGCAGCGATTTCACTGGTCGGTCCAAGGGACCCCCCGGGTCCGAGACGCCGACACCTACAGAGTGCCAGACATACAGAAACACTGCCTGTCATACGAGATTAGGCTATCTAACTCTTCTATTTCATTCCTTATCTTACATCTTATTTTAAATTCCACTATGTAAACAGTAATATCTACAATGCAAAATAGTGTTTTGCATGACTATATACATGATTAACTGGACACATCGTTAGGGAGAAGAAAGATGGGTTGTAGGGTCCTCTTGTACTATCTTCAGTAGCTTTTCTGTCCCACCTCTAATTTTAAGCTCTATTTTATCTATAAACCATGTTTTACGTGGCCGTATGCATGATCTGCTCGACACATCCTCACGAGGATTTCCGTGTGTGATAGATATAAGGTCTTCTCCTGTATCCGATTAAATGCACATGTGTTAAAATACATTGATATGAAGAACTCCAATCCATTATAATACACATGGATCGAGCTAAATAAACCAAGGTGAAAAAGGTAATCCTTTTGTTTATTTACTGCAGTCTGTCATAATAAATACCGAGTACAATAGTACCAGTCATCTACACAATCCGGGACTAAGGCTATCCGCACTCATACTACTCTAAATTTCTACCCTAAAAAGAATATTCTGTCCTGGTCAACAAAATTCTTTACTCTATACCACAATCCTCCGCACTCATATTTACCCTAAATCTCTACCCTATACCAACTACCACATATTCTATTATTTATTTTACCTCTCTCTTGTCCACGTCAGCTGTCTCCCGCGGTTTATGCGTGTGGCATGTGCCACCGGTGGGGCCCACCTTGTACTACACCCTGCCCATGTGCCCTGTACTACCCCTCCGTCAGGGCCCACCCCATCCCAGCCCCCGCCCCGCCTTTCATCCGGCTGCATGTGAAGGATAGCGTAGTAATCCAGTACAACACTATTGGTAGCGTTTCTGCTGCCGTGCTGTACCGTGGAGTTCGTTTTCCAGTCCGCCGTTGCATCATTTTTCTCACTGTATATCCTACGCTATCCTTTACAGCTCCTTTTCCAGTAAGCGACTGCGGCTAGCCTAAAGATTCGTAATTTTTCTTCACTACTATAATTTTCTAAGCATCACACCAATCCCAATATACCACACATAATTTGTACACAAATATATAAGTTCTAGATCGTACTAATCCTTGTCGTAACTGTAATCACCGGTGGGTGACCAATGTGTAGGATGTACTGAAAAGCTAGAAATCCATGTCCGGCACGAGAGGCGCATCCCCCTTGTGTACGTCGAACGTGAAAGGGAAATGTGCCCTTGGGCCATTTCTAAGTATTTTGGTGATTGAGTGCCAACACATGTGCTTAATTGTGAATTTATGTCCATGGATGAACAAAGTGCAAATCATGAAGTAAAGGTATGTTTCTAAGCCTTAGTACATTGGTTTTGAGTACTAATATACTTGTCTAAGTGTTAGAAACAGAAAGTAGAAGAAAAGAAAAGAGGAGACAAAGACTTGGCTGTGTGCAGCCAAGACTCAGTTCGGTCTGGAGCACCGGACTGTCCGGTGTGCACCGGACAGTGTCCGGTGCGCTAGGCTGACTCGGCGCGAAGTGGCCGCTCTCGGGAATTCGCCGACGACGTACGGCTAAAATTCACCGGACTGTCCGGTGTGCACCGGACTGTCCGGTGAGCCAACGGTCGGCCGGGCCAACGGTCGGCCGCGCAATCTGCGCGGGACACGTGGCCGAGCCAACAGTCGGAAGACGGCACCGGACTGTCCGGTGTGCACCGGACATGTCCAGTGCGCCAACGGCTCCAGATCTGCCAACGGTCTGCAACGGTCGGCTTTGCTGTTTAAGGAAACAAATCGGGCACCGGACAGTGTCCGGTGTGCACCGGACTGTCCGGTGCCCCCGACGACAGAAGGCAAGGATGGCCTTCCGGATTTGCTCTCAACGGCTCCTAGCTGCCTTGGGGCTATAAAAGGAGCCCCTAGGCGCATGGAGGAGACACACAAGCAACCTTTGAGCATTCTTGATCATCCACACTCAGTCTTTGCGCATTTGTTTGTCATTCTAAGTGTTTCGAGCTCCGTTCTAGTGAGAACTTTGTGATACTCTTGTGAGCTCGATTCTTGGCCGTGTGTGTGCGCGTTTCGCTGTGGATTTGTGTGTGTTGCTTCCCTCCCTTACTCTGTGTTTCTTTGTGATCATATACTTGTAAGGGCAAGAGACTCCAATTTGTGGAGATTCCTTGCAAACGGGATAGTGAAAGGCAAAACAAAACACCGTGGTATTCAAGTGGGTCTTTGGACCGCTTGAGAGGGGTTGATTGCAACCCTCGTCCGTTGGGACGCCACAACGTGGAGTAGGCAAGCGTTGGTCTTGGCCGAACCACGGGATAATCCACTGTGTCACCTCTGTGCTTGATCTCTTGTGGTATTGTGTTTTGTTGAGACTTCTCTTTAGCCACTTGGCAATTATTGTGCTAACACTTAACAAGTTTTTGTGGCTTAAGTTTTAAGTTTCACAGGATCACCTATTCACCCCCCCCTCTAGGTGCTCTCAATTGGTATCAGAGCCATTCTCTTCACAAAGGGACTAACCGCCCGAAGAGATGGATCCTAAGGGGAAGGGTATCGTGATCAACGACAAAGAGAAGGAATCCTTCGTCAACGAGCCAAAGGACGATAAGCCTACCGACTCCGGCTCGGGCCACAGACGGAAGGAAGGGAAGAAGAAGAAGACAAGGCGCATCAAGGAGATCGTCTACTACGACAGCGATGAGTCTACTTCTTCCCAAAAGGACGACCACAGCGACTACAAGAGAAGGAAACCGGTTAATTCGAACTTTTCTTTTGACTACTCTCGTATTCCGCAAAGTTCAAATTCACATTTGCTCTCCATTCCACTCGGCAAGCCCCCACACTTTGATGGAGAGGACTATGGATTTTGGAGCCACAAAATGCGTAGTCACCTATTCTCTCTCCATCCTAGTATTTGGGAGATTGTAGAGAGTGGAATGCACTTTGATAGTTCGGATAGTCCCATGTTCATTAATGAACAAATTCATAAGAATGCACAAGCTACTACTGTTCTTCTAGCTTCCTTGTGCAGGGATGAATACCATAAAGTAAGCGGCTTGGATAACGCCAAGCAGATCTGGGACACCCTCAAGATTTCTCATGAGGGGAACGACGTCACCTTGCTCACCAAGATGGAGTTGGTGGAGGGAGAGCTCGGACGGTTCGCAATGATAAGAGGCGAGGAGCCGACGCAAACATACAATCGGCTCAAGACCCTTATCAACAAGATAAGGAGCTACGGGAGCACGCGATGGACGGACCACGACGTCGTCCGCCTAATGCTAAGGTCATTTACCGTTCTTGATCCTCATTTGGTGAACAATATACGTGAAAATCCCAGGTACACCAAGATGTCGCCCGAAGAAGTTCTTGGGAAATTCGTTAGCGGGCGAATGATGATCAAGGAGGCAAGGTATGTGGACGACGCCTTGAATGGTCCGATCAACGAGCCGCAACCCCTTGCTCTCAAGGCAACACGAAGCAAGGAGGCGCTACCTAGCAAGGTGGCACAGATTGAGGCGGCCGGACTCAATGATGAAGAGATGGCTCTCATCATCAAGAGATTCAAGACGGCGCTAAATGGTCGCAAGGGGCAGCCAAGCAAGACCAAGACAAAGGGGAAGCGCTCATGCTTCAAATGCGGTAAGCTTGGTCATTTTATCGCTAACTGTCTCGATAATGAAAGTGACCAGGAAAAGGGGAACAAAAGAGAGAAGAAGAAGCAATACAAGAAGGCAAAGGGCGAGGCACATCTAGGAAAGGAGTGGGACTCGGATTGCTCCTCCTCCGACTCCGACAATGAAGGACTTGCTGCCACCGCCTTCAACAAGTCTTCCCTCTTCCCCAACGAGCGTCTCACATGCCTTATGGCAAGGGAGAAGAAGGTGAGTACTCAAGACTTCACTTATGCTTCTTCTAGTGATAGTGAGACTAGTGATGATGATGACATAGATTATTCATGCTTGTTCAAGGGCTTAGATAGATCTAAGATAGATAAAATTAATGAGTTGATCGATGCTTTGAATGATAAGAATAGATTACTAGAAAAACAAGAGGATCTTTTATATGAGGAGCATGATAAATTTGTTAGTGCACAAAATTCTCTTGCTCTAGAAATTAAAAGAAATGAAGTGCTTTCTAGTGAATTATCTTCCTGTCATGAAACCATTGCTACCTTAAGAAGTGTTAATAATGATTTAAGTGCTAAACTAGAAGTAGCTAGTAAATCAAATTCCTGTGTTGAACATGTTGAAATTTGTACTAGGTGTAAGGATTTTGATGTTAATGCTTGTAGTGAACACTTAGTGTCAATTTCAAAACTATATGATGAAGTGGCTAGTCTTAATGCCCAACTTAAGACTAGCAAGAGTGAAGTTGATAAAATAAAATTTGCAAGGGATGCCTACACGATTGGTAGACACCCCTCAATTAAGGATGGTCTTGGCTTCAAGAGAGAGGCCAAGAACTTAACAAGCCATAAGGCTCCCATCTTCGTCAAGGAGAAGGGGAAGGCCCCTATGGCTAGTAGTGCTAAAAAGAACCATGCTTTTATGTATAATGATAGGAGACATGCTAGAAATGCTTATAATGATTTTGATTCACATGTTTATGATTCTCATGCCATGTTTGCTTCTAGTTCTTCCTATAAGCATAATAGAGATATGTGTAGGAGAAATGGTGTACATATGCCTAGGAGAAATTTTGCTCATGTTCCTAGAAAAGTTGTGAACAAACCTTCTACCATTTATTATGCTTGCAATGCTCCCTTTGCTATTTGTAGAAAGGGTAAGAAGGTAATTGCTAGGAAGCTAGGGGCAAAATGCAAGGGAGATAAAACTTGCATTTGGGTCCCTAAAGAAATATGTGCTAACCTTGTAGGACCCAACATGAGTTGGGTACCTAAGACCCAAGCCTGAATTTGCCTTGCAGGTTTATGCATCCGGGGGTTCAAGCTGGATTATCGACAGCGGATGCACAAACCATATGACGGGGGAGAAGAAGATGTTCACCTCCTACGTCAAAAATAAGGATTCCCAAGATTCAATTATATTCGGTGATGGGAATCAAGGCAAGGTAAAAGGGTTAGGTAAAATTGCAATTTCTAATGAGCACTCAATATCAAATGTGTTTTTAGTTGAGTCTCTTGGTTACAATTTGCTATCTGTTAGTCAACTGTGCAATATGGGATATAATTGTTTATTTACAAATGTAGATGTGTCTGTCTTTAGAAGATGTGATGGTTCACTAGCTTTTAAGGGTGTACTAGACGGCAAGCTTTATTTAGTTGATTTTGCAAAAGAAGAGGCCGGTCTAGATGCATGCTTAATGGCTAAGACTTGCATGGGCTGGCTGTGGCATCGCCGCTTAGCACATGTGGGGATGAAGAACCTCCACAAGCTTCTAAAGGGAGAACACGTGATAGGTCTAACAAATGTTTATTTCGAAAAAGATAGACCTTGTGCAGCTTGTCAGGCAGGTAAACAAGTGGGAGGAGCACATCACAGCAAGAATGTGATGACCACGTCAAGACCTCTGGAGCTGCTGCATATGGACCTCTTCGGACCCGTCGCCTATCTAAGCATAGGAGGAAGTAAGTATGGTCTAGTTATTGTTGATGACTTTTCCCGCTTCACTTGGGTGTTCTTTTTGCAGGATAAGTCTGAAACCCAAGGGACCCTCAAGCGCTTCCTCAGGAGAGCTCAAAATGAGTTTGAGCTCAAGGTGAAAAAGATAAGGAGCGACAACGGGTCCGAGTTCAAGAACCTTCAAGTGGAGGAGTTTCTTGAGGAGGAAGGGATCAAGCACGAGTTCTCCGCTCCCTACACACCACAGCAAAATGGTGTGGTAGAGAGGAAGAACAGGACGCTAATCGATATGGCGAGGACGATGCTTGGAGAGTTCAAGACCCCCGAGTGCTTTTGGTCGGAAGCCGTGAACACGGCTTGCCACG
The DNA here is from genome assembly GCA_029449295.1 of Zea luxurians. Classification (NCBI taxonomy): domain Eukaryota; kingdom Viridiplantae; phylum Streptophyta; class Magnoliopsida; order Poales; family Poaceae; genus Zea; species Zea luxurians. The sequence goes on from JAOPSE010000014.1 coordinate 80,205,458, forward strand.
CCATCAACAGGGTCTACCTTCACCGCCTCCTCAAGAAGACGTCATATGAGCTACTAACCGGTAACAAACCCAATGTATCTTACTTTCGTGTTTTTGGGAGCAAGTGCTACATTCTAGTGAAGAAGGGTAGAAATTCCAAGTTTGCTCCCAAAGCTGTAGAAGGGTTTTTATTAGGTTATGATTCAAATACAAAGGCGTATAGGGTCTTCAACAAATCATCGGGTTTGGTTGAAGTCTCTAGCGACGTTGTATTTGATGAGACTAATGGCTCTCCAAGAGAGCAAGTTGTTGATTGTGATGATGTAGATGAAGAAGATGTTCCGACGGCCGCTATACGAACCATGGCGATTGGAGAAGTACGGCCACAAGAAAAAGATGAAAGAGATCAACCTTCTTCCTCAACGACGGTGCATCCCCCAACTCAAGACGATGAACAGGTTCATCAACAGGAGGCGTGTGATCAAGGGGGAGCACAAGATGATCACGTGATGGAGGAAGAAGCGCAACCGGCACCTCCAACTCAAGTTCGAGCGATGATTCAAAGGGATCATCCCGTCGACCAAATTCTAGGTGACATTAGCAAGGGAGTAACTACTCGGTCTCGACTAGTTAATTTTTGTGAACATTACTCTTTTGTCTCCTCTATTGAGCCTTTCAGGGTAGAGGAGGCCTTGCTAGATCCGGATTGGGTGTTGGCCATGCAGGAGGAACTTAACAACTTCAAGCGCAATGAAGTTTGGACGCTGGTGCCTCGTCCCAAGCAAAATGTTGTGGGAACCAAGTGGGTGTTCCGCAACAAACAAGACGAGCACGGAGTGGTGACAAGGAACAAGGCTCGACTTGTGGCAAAAGGTTATGCCCAAGTCGCAGGTTTGGACTTTGAGGAGACTTTTGCTCCTGTGGCTAGGCTAGAGTCCATTCGTATCTTGCTAGCATATGCCGCTCACCATTCTTTCAGGTTGTACCAAATGGATGTGAAGAGCGCTTTCCTCAACGGGCCAATAAAGGAGGAGGTGTACGTGGAGCAACCCCCTGGCTTCGAGGATGAGCGGTACCCCGACCACGTGTGTAAGCTCTCTAAGGCGCTCTATGGACTTAAACAAGCCCCAAGAGCATGGTATGAATGCCTTAGAGATTTCTTAATTGCTAATGCTTTCAAGGTTGGGAAAGCCGATCCAACTCTTTTCACTAAGACTTGTGATGGTGATTTGTTTGTGTGCCAAATTTATGTCGATGACATAATATTTGGTTCTACTAATCAAAAGTCTTGTGAAGAGTTTAGCAGGGTGATGACGCAGAAATTCGAGATGTCGATGATGGGCGAGTTGAACTACTTCCTTGGGTTCCAAGTGAAGCAACTCAAGGACGGCACCTTCATCTCCCAAACGAAGTACACGCAAGATCTGCTAAAGAGGTTTGGGATGAAGGACGCCAAGCCCGCAAAGACGCCGATGGGAACCGACGGACACACCAACCTCAACAAAGGAGGTAAGTCCGTTGATCAAAAAGCATACCGGTCCATGATAGGTTCTTTGCTTTATTTATGTGCTAGTAGACCGGATATTATGCTTAGCGTATGCATGTGTGCTAGATTTCAATCCGATCCTAAGGAGTGTCACTTGGTGGCGGTGAAGCGAATTCTTAGATATTTAGTCGCTACGCCTTGCTTCGGGATCTGGTATCCAAAGGGGTCTAACTTTGACTTGATTGGGTACTCAGATTCCGACTATGCTGGATGTAAGGTCGATAGGAAGAGTACATCGGGGACGTGCCAATTCTTAGGAAGGTCCCTGGTGTCATGGAACTCTAAGAAACAAACCTTTGTTGCCCTATCCACCGTTGAGGCCGAGTATGTTGCCGCAGGACAGTGTTGCGCGCAACTACTTTGGATGAGGCAAACCCTCCGGGACTTTGGCTACAATCTGAGCAAAGTCCCACTCCTATGTGATAATGAGAGTGCTATCCGAATAGCGGAAAATCCTGTTGAGCACAGCCGCACAAAGCACATTGACATCCGGCATCACTTTTTGAGAGACCACCAGCAAAAGGGAGATATCGAAGTGTTTTATGTTAGCACCGAGAACCAGCTAGCCGATATCTTTACCAAGCCTTTAGATGAGAAGACCTTTTGCAGGCTGCGTAGTGAGCTAAATGTCTTAGATTCGCGGAACTTGGATTGAATTGTAGCATACATGTGCTTATGCCTTTGATCATGTTCATTCTGCATTTTGTTGCTTATTATGGTGCTCAAGTTGTACAAACACTCCCTGGACCTCACAAGTCCGTTGCAACGTGATGCACATGTTTAGGGGGAGATGTGTTACAACTTGATCCCTTGAGACTAACCATATGCTTGAGTTTGTTTGATTTAGTCTCAAAGGAGAATTGAAAGGGAAAAGGTGGACTTGGATCATGCAAGACTTCCACTGCACTCCGATGAGAGGGTAACTTATTCCAAGTCCATCTCATGAACTCTTATTGCCATTTGCTCTCAATTGAAGATTTTGGTGAGGCAATGGGGTTAAAGGGCCAAGATTGATCCCGTTTTGGTGCTTGATGCCAAAGGGGGAGAAAATAAAGGCCAAAGCAATAAATGGATCAGCTACCACTTGAGAGATTTTGAAAATAGTAAAGTAGAGCTTTTGGTTTGTCAAAACTCTTTTTGTTGTCTCTCTTATCAAAGTTGGCTTCCTGTGGGGAGAAGTAGTAATTATGGGAAAAAGGGGGAGTTTTTGAAATCCTTGATCAATCTCTTTTGAAATGACTCTCTTTATGCTTTAACATGTGTGTTTGACTTAGAGATAGAGATTTGAGTTTGATTTGCAAAAACAAACCAAGTGGTGGCATAGAGTGATCCATATATGTCAAAAATGAATCAAAACATTTTGAGTTCTTATTTGATTTGATTTTGTACCTGTTCTACTTGCTTTATGTTGTGTTGGCATAAATCACCAAAAAGGGGGAGATTGAAAGGGAAATGTGCCCTTGGGCCATTTCTAAGTATTTTGGTGATTGAGTGCCAACACATGTGCTTAATTGTGAATTTATGTCCATGGATGAACAAAGTGCAAATCATGAAGTAAAGGTATGTTTCTAAGCCTTAGTACATTGGTTTTGAGTACTAATATACTTGTCTAAGTGTTAGAAACAGAAAGTAGAAAAAAAGAAAAGAGGAGACAAAGACTTGGCTGTGTGCAGCCAAGACTCAGTTCGGTCTGGAGCACCGGACTGTCCGGTGTGCACCGGACAGTGTCCGGTGCGCCAGGCTGACTCGGCGCGAAGTGGCCGCTCTCGGGAATTCGCCGACGACGTACGGCTAAAATTCACCGGACTGTCCGGTGTGCACCGGACTGTCCGGTGAGCCAACGGTCGGCCGGGCCAACGGTCGGCCGCGCAATCTGCGCGGGACACGTGGCCGAGCCAACGGTCGGAAGACGGCACCGGACTGTCCGGTGTGCACCGGACATGTCCGGTGCGCCAACGGCTCCAGATCTGCCAACGGTCTGCAACGGTCGGCTTTGCTGTTTAAGGAAACAAATCGGGCACCGGACAGTGTTCGGTGTGCACCGGACTGTCCGGTGCCCCCGACGACAGAAGGCAAGGATGGCCTTCCGGATTTGCTCTCAACGGCTCCTAGCTGCCTTGGGGCTATAAAAGGAGCCCCTAGGCGCATGGAGGAGACACACAAGCAACCTTTGAGCATTCTTGATCATCCACACTCAGTCTTTGCGCATTTGTTTGTCATTCTAAGTGTTTCGAGCTCCGTTCTAGTGAGAACTTTGTGATACTCTTGTGAGCTCGATTCTTGGCCGTGTGTGTGCGCGTTTCGCTGTGGATTTGTGTGTGTTGCTTCCCTCCCTTACTCTGTGTTTCTTTGTGATCATATACTTGTAAGGGCAAGAGACTCCAATTTGTGGAGATTCCTTGCAAACGGGATAGTGAAAGGCAAAACAAAACACCGTGGTATTCAAGTGGGTCTTTGGACCGCTTGAGAGGGGTTGATTGCAACCCTCGTCCGTTGGGACGCCACAACGTGGAGTAGGCAAGCGTTGGTCTTGGCCGAACCACGGGATAATCCACTGTGTCACCTCTGTGCTTGATCTCTTGTGGTATTGTGTTTTGTTGAGACTTCTCTTTAGCCACTTGGCAATTATTGTGCTAACACTTAACAAGTTTTTGTGGCTTAAGTTTTAAGTTTCACAGGATCACCTATTCACCCCCCCCTCTAGGTGCTCTCAGAACGTTCGCTTCTTCACCTCTCCGGCGGGCGTCGTAATTAGCACCTGGTACGTGTCGTGGAACCCTCTGAACTTAGAAGTTAAAATCAGGGGCGACACCATATATATTTTGCCCGGTGCACTGGCACGAGGGCAAAATAATATTTTTCATTAGCTAAATATTTTTTGACCATGTATTCCTAAAAACCTTGTATATATTTGTTGGGGCTATGCTTCGTCGCGCCGAAGGTCTTGTAGGAAGAAGCAGCTTCGGCTGAAGCTGTCCGCAGAAGATGACCGAAGGTCCTTCTTCATGAAGCTTCGGTATTACAAACCGACTTAAAGATAGAATGACCTTTTAGTCCATAAAGGTCCGAGTCAAAGTTGTAAATTTTTATGAGGGGCATAATTGTAATTCTTCACAGGCTGTGTCCTGTGTCTATAAATAGATGAACAGTACCCCCGTACTGTTCACGCGGACTTGGCATTTGCTTTCCGTCATCCTTGTACTTTGGCCTTCCAAATTGAAGGTACAAATGTAATTCAATATTGTTCTTATTCTTCCATAATTATATAATGGAGGCACTTAATAATGTTATATGATTAATCATGTATTCTTTCATGTTCCACATGCTTTTCCTTTTATCGATATAAACTGTGATGAAGAAGGTATGTCCTTCTTAACCTTCGTCCAAAATCGTTATATCCTAAGGGAAATAACGTTTCAGAGGACGAAGGACATTAACCATTAACTTCTTTCTGTGTTGCCTTGTTCTTAATTCATAGCCTTTGAGAACAAGTCCCCAACATTGGCGCCCACCTCCGGTGAACTCACTTCCACTTTTTTGAGCTGATGGCTTCGTTCAACGATCAAATTGGAGCTGAGCTGATGGCTTCGTTCAACGATCAAGTTGGAGCTGCTTCGGCTCCGAAGCTGCTGTTCCCGATAACAGGCGGTTCATGTTCAGAGCCAGCTAACAAGAAGCAGAACAAGGAAGCGCAGAGAAGGGTACAGCATGTTGGGGTGCAAGGACCCTTCATCAAGTCGAGATGGTCTCACATTCCTATTACCTTCTCCCAAGAGGACCTTCAACTCAAGGATTATCCACACAACGATGCTATGGTTATCTCTTGTGTGATCAAAGGATTTCTGGTCCACAATGTCTTAGTTGATACAGGCAGTGCAGCGGATATCATATTTGCTAAGGCCTTCAGACAAATGCAAGAGCCCGAAGACAAGATCCATGATGCTACGCACCCTCTTTGTGGCTTCGGAGGACGGCAGATTGTAGCACTTGGGAAGATTACCATGCCAGTAACCTTCGGATTTGTTAACAACACTAGAACTGAGCAAGTTGTGTTTGACATTGTTGACATGGAATACCCTTACAATGCAATTATCGGTCATGGCACCCTCAATGCTTTCGAAGCAATCCTTCATCCTGCCTATCTTTGCATGAAGATACCTTCGGATCAAGGACCCATCGCTATTCATGGAAGTCAGGAAGCTGCCAGAAGGGCCGAAGGAAGCTGGACTGACTCCAAAGCAATCCATAACATAGATGGAGCTGAAGCTTGTGAGCAGTACAAATTCAGGAGGGAGAAAGCAGCTTCAGCAGATCAGCCGAAGCCCATGCTCTTATGTGAGGACATAGCAGAGCAGAAGGTGCTGTTGGGCTCTCAATTATCCGAAGACCAGGAGAAAACCTTGATAAGGTTTTTGTTCAACAACAAAGATGTTTTTGCATGGTCAGCTAATGACCTCTGCGGAGTAAATCGGGATGTTATTGAACACTCGCTCAATGTTGATCCATCCTTCAGACCCCGAAAGCAGAGGCTTCGGAAAATGTCTGATGATAAGGCCGAAGGTGCTCGCAATGAAGTAAAAAGACTCCTCAGTGCAGGAGTTATCAGAGAAGTAAAGTATCCAGAATGGCTAGCTAACACTGTTATGGTAAAGAAGGCCAATGGCAAATGGAGAATGTGTATCAATTTCACAGATCTCAACAAGGCTTGTCCGAAGGACGAATTCCCATTGCCAAGGATAGACTCTTTAGTTGATGCAGCAGCTTCTTCAGAGCTCATGAGTCTGCTAGATTGTTACTCAGGCTATCACCAAATCTGGATGAAGAAGGAAGACGAGCCGAAGACTAGCTTCATAACCCCAAGTGGCACATATTGCTACCTTCGGATGCCTGAGGGGCTCAAAAACGCTGGAGGAAGTTTCAGCAGAATGACTGCGAAGGTCCTCCAGTCTCAGATAGGCAGAAATGTGCTAACTTATGTTGATGACATCATTGTAAAAAGCACAAAACAGGAAAATCATATTGCTGATTTGCAGGAGACCTTCGCCAGTTTCAGACAAGCTGGCTTAAAGCTGAATCCAGAAAAATGTGTCTTCGGAGTAAAGAAGGGGAAATTTCTTGGATGCTTGGTTTCAACAAAGGGAATTGAAGCTAATCCAAGTAAAATTGAAGCTATACTTCGAATGGAGCCACCAACTACAAGAAAGGGGGCTCAAAGATTGATAGGGAGGTTGGCATCTCTCAATAGATTCATATCCAGATCAGCAGAAAGAAATTTACCATTCTTCGAAGTGCTGAAGTCAGCTGAAGTCTTCCAATGGGGACCAAGTCAACAAAAAGCCTTTGAAGAGCTGAAGCAATATTTGATAGATTTAACAACATTAACTCCACCAACGCCAGGGGTTCCTTTGTTGTTATATGTGGCAGCTTCGCACTCAGCAGTAAGTGCAGCACTTGTCCAGGAGAAGCTTGATGGCCAAGTCAAAAAGCAGGTTCCAGTGTATTTTGTATCTGAAAAGTCCTTAGTGTATCAAAGAAAAACTATACAGAACTGGAGAAGGTATTATATGCCGTTTTGATGGCATCCAGGAAGCTTCGGCATTATTTTCAAGCATACAATATTGTTGTTCCTTCTTCGCAGCCGTTGAAGGATATTATGAGAAATAGAGAAGCTACTGGACGGATTGGAAAGTGGGCTGCAGAGCTCAATGAATTTTGCATTGATTATGTGCATAGATCCTCGATCCAGTCTCAAGCGTTGGCAGATTTCATTGCCGATTGGACGCCAGGGGCTCAGGATGAAGAAACAAATAAGGATGCTGAAGTGTGGACAGTGTTTTGTGATGGCTCTTGGGGAACCTTCGGAGCAGGAGCAGCCGCTGTGTTGGTCTCACCATCCAAGGTTAAAACTTGTTATGCGGCAAGACTTGATTTCAGCTGTACAAACAATATTACTGAGTACGAAGCCCTGCTCCTGGGCCTTCAGAAATTAAAGGCAATGGGAATCAGAAGGGCGATTCTTAAAACTGATTCCCAGGTTGTTTCGGGTCATATCGACAAAAGTTGCAAGGCTAAAGATCCGAAGCTTGAAAAATATCTAGACACGGTCCGAAGAATCGAAGCTTCCTTCGAAGGATTTTCTGTCAAAAATATCCCTCGAGGACAAAATGAGCATGCTGATTTGCTAGCTAAGTCAGCAGCACAGGGGCTGCCGTTACCTTCGGATGTGTTTTTTCGAAACAATAAAGGCACCTTCAGTGGAGCTCCTTGAAAGAGCAGTCTTCAACATATCTCCTGTTTATAGCGAAGATTGGAGAACTGAGATCATCTCTTACCTTCAGGGTAAGTTCCTTTCAGATGACGAAGCTTATAACAGAAGGATAGAGGCAAGAGCTCGTCCATATGTCATGATAGAAGGGGAGTTATACAAGCATGGAGTTTGCGCTCCGCTGCTCAAGTGTTTATCTAGAACCGAAGGTATAGAGTTGATGAAAGAAATACATGCAGGCCTGTGTGGATCTCACATTGGATCTAGGCCGTTACTTGGAAAAGTTTTCCGTCAAGGGTTTTATTGGCCGAAGGCAACTTCGGATGCAGCGGAATTGGTTCAAAAGTGCGAAGGTTGTCAGAAATGTGCAAGAGATCAAAAACAACCTTTGTCTTTAACACAGCTGATACAACCCATCTGGCCATTGCAAAGGTGGGGCCTTGACTTGTTAGGTCCATTACCACCGGCTCAAGGGAATTTAAGATATGTTATAGTGGCTGTGGAGTATTTTTCTAAATGGATTGAGGCAAAGCCATTAGCCACAATAACTTCGGCCACTGTCCAAAAGTTTTTCTGGCAGAATATTGTTTGTCGTTTCGGGGTACCGAAGGCCATCACTGTAGATAATGGAACACAGTTCGACTCCGAAGCTTTCAGAAATTTCTGTGATCAAATTGGTACGAAGATCCATTTTGCATCAGTCAGGCATCCGGAGTCAAATGGGCTCGTTGAAAGAGCCAACGACATTATAATGACAGGAATAATGAAGTTAATCTTCAATCAACCCAGGGGAAAGTGGCCAGATCAGTTAACCAAAGTGGTGTGGAGCCACAATACAACAACATCAAGGTCTACAGGCTTTACTCCATTCAAGTTATTATTCGGTGACGAAGCAATAACTCCGGAAGAAGCTAAAACTGGATCAATAAGAGTAGTAGCTTCGACAGAATCAGGCCCTGAAGATGCTTGTTTTGTGGAAAAAGATGCTTTAGAAGGGATCAGGCTTCAAGCTGTGGAGAATATCAATAAATACCAGGCCGAAACAGTCAAATGGCGAGATAGAAAAGTTCGGCTAAAGAATATTGAGCCGGGACATTTGGTGCTTCGGAGAGTGGCCAACCCAGACACAGTGGGCAAGTTACAGTTGAAATGGGAGGGACCTTTCTTAGTAGTATCTTCGTCAAGACCTGGTTCATACAGATTGAAGGACATGGACGGCAACGACATTCCAAGATCTTGGAACGCGGATGAGCTTCGACGATATTATGTATAACTTGATGTAATTTTTTATGTTTTTTCTTTTCTTTTTCATGGCACCCTTTTCCTTTCTAAAGGGGGAGAAAGGTTTTTAATGGGGCCATCATATGTAATTTCCTTTTTAGTTCTATAAGAGTAAAATCCCCCAAGGAATGTAAATGTAAAAGCTGAGAACGCACCATCGAGTGCCGAAAGTAAAAGGCGAAGAAGCTCCAAAGTCGTTCCTAAGGGAATGCAGAGCTTACAGCAAAAAGTCAACGCTGATTCCGCCGAAAGTAAAAGGCGAAGAAGCTCCAAAATCGTTCCTAAGGGAATGCAGAGCTTACAGCGAAAAGTCAACGCTGATTCCGCCGAAAGTAAAAGGCGAAGAAGCTCCAAAGTCGTTCCTAAGGGAATGCAGAGCTTACAGCGAAAAGTCAACGCTGATTCCGCCGAAAGTAAAAGGCGAAGAAGCTCCAAAGTCGTTCCTAAGGGAATGCAGAGCTGATGTGTGATTGTTTCTAAGGAAATAATGGCTAAGGGTATGGCTTCGGATATGTGTTTGGACATTCATTCGCACATCACATTACATCATAGCATTTGCATTCATAAACATTCAGGCATATATAGGATAATCATCATCATGGCATAAGTGGTTGTTTCAGCAAAAAGAAGAAGAGATCTTTTATGCTTCGTTGTGTACAAAAAAGAAAGGTTTCGGCAAAAAGAAGAAGAGGTCTTTTATGCTTCGTTGTGTACAAAAAAGAAAGGTTTCGGCAAAAAGAAGAAGAGGTCTTTTATGCTTCGTTGTGTACAAAAAAGAAAGGTTTCGGCAAAAAGAAGAAGAGGTCTTTTATGCTTCGTTGTGTACGAAAAGAAGGGAAGGTGTTTTTTCGCCTTTGGCTCAAAATAACTAATTTCGTCCACATCAAAGCGCCTCAATGGAAGGGTAAGAATATATTACAAGGTATGAACAAAGTTCATTAAGAACAGTTTAGCTGTATTTACAAAAGTTATTACAAAAGTCTCTTGAGTTTTTTCTACAGTGTACTCCTACTGATCTTCACCGGGCTTCAGCTTCGGCGGCATATTTTTTAAGCATCACTTTCAGCTTCGTCATCCTACATGAATCAAGGTATTGTGAGTAAAAATCAAGTGTGAAGGAGAAGGTAAGCACAAGGTATGATTTCTTACTGGTTCAAGATGGCTTCGAGCTTCATCTCCAGCCTTTTCTCGCCCGCCTTTTGTCCATATCATTTTTATAAATCTGTTTGAAATGCTTCGGGCGAGGTCAGGAATATCGTCTAGAATTGATGGAGATAGTGTGAAATTGGGCCTGTTGACGATTTTTCCATGATCACAGCCAGCCTTCAGAAACGCTGCAGCAGTGCCCCGAGAAGCTACCCAGGCACAGAAGTCACCGTGCCCGGCTATAACTTCGTCAAGCTCATCAATTTCAGCTTCAATATGTTCGAAGGTTCTTGGCAAATTTTCAGCTGAAGGGGTGAACTTTCCACTGCTGGCTCCAACTGAATAAAAGATCTTTTTTAATTGTTGAATACAGTTGTTACTAAATTTCAAACATTTGTCTTGAAGGCTTGTCAATGATTTTTTCAAATCTGAGTTTTCTTGGACTTCGGCCTCAAATTTTGAATTAAGCTCTTGCTTCTCTTGTTCAAATTGTTTTGATTGGCAGAGAAGTTTCGAATTCAATTCTGCTACTTTAGCTTCAGTTTCTGCCAATAAGCCTTCAGTTGTTTGGAGTTCGAAGTCTTTCTTTTCAATAATAGCTGATTGCTCTTTTATTTTGCTCTCTAAATTTTCAATTATAGCTTCGTGTTTCTTATCCTCTAGATCTTGCTGCATCTTCAAAGCTTTGCTCAGTAGCATGCTCTGCACATAAACAACCTTCGTTAGGAACATTTTCATTATTAAAAACAATAAAAGTCGGAGAAAAGTTGTTTACCTTGAAATTGGAATAAAATAAGCTACCAACGATATGTTGTCGTCGGTAGCGGCTGATATCCGTTTCCAGCATCGGAAAACCGATACTCTTTGATAGAGTACCGATGACCTTGGCTCCAGTTTGATCCCGGATGCAGCCTAATTTTTCATCGTCAATACCTCCGAAAAGAAGAGCTCCTGGCTTATATCCGCAAGATTTGGCATATTCTTTAAGCTCTTCTGTTTCGGCCTTCGACAGTTCTTGCCCAACTAAATTTTGAAATATGAAGCCTTCGTCCTCTGAAGTATCTTCGGCTATTTCCTTTCCCTTCCCAGGCACTGTGGCCATGGTTTCTTCGGCAGCAGTGGTAGCTTCTTCTGCGGCCATGTCTAGCAGTATTTTGTCGATGTCTTCAATTGTAGTTTCCAAGTTCAAATCTTCGGCCGATGCAGCTTCGGTAGCCGCGACCTCCGAAGGTGCGATTTCGACATTTGTTGTGCCCTCAACCGCTGGCGCCTTCCGAGTTGAAGCCCTCGGTGGCGTCTTGTCAATGACTTCGGTCACTGCAATAATTCTTTGTCTCTTTGTTTTGGTTATCTTCTTCGTTTTTTCGGGCTCCTCCACCTTTCGAAAAAGCTTCGTCAGTTGAGGCCCTAATGGACTTAGCTTCGCGGGCAGGGGTTCAGTCATTACCTTTAAGATTTCCTCCACGTCGGTGGTAGAGGGCGATGCAGGAGTCCTCTCTTCATCGGATAATTTTCGCTTCGGAGATGATATCCTTCTCTTCTTTGGAATATTCTTCTTTTTTGGTGGTTCTTCCTCATCTTTGTTCAAAGTTTCGGCCACCCTTTTCCTTTTTTGGCCCTCAGCACCCTTATTTAGCTGTTCATAGTCAGGGTACTCAAAACCCAGGGCATCAAACACTCGGTTTAGTCTTCGCTTCGGACGGGTGCCGAAGGCCGCAGTCATTAGCTGATCTTCTTTTTTGGAGTAATTACCAAGTATTTCATTACACATTACTTCAACTGTGTCCAGCCACTCTTGGCAAGGTTTTTTAAAGTATTTCTTGAACTTGAAATGGTAAGGAAGCCGGACAAGTTCCCCTTCTTTCTTCTCCCCTTCCAGTTTCGGCATTTTCCATTCTTTTAAAGTAGGGAAAACCCTGAAGGCCAAGAACTCTTGAACCAGGTCCCTGGTACTGATATGCTCTGAAATAATTTTAAACTCACCCAGTGCAGCCCAGGTGGGACCTTCTAATGTCATGTGGCATCGCGGTCTTGTTTCTCCGAAGATCAATTCAAGTGGGCTTTGTACCAACTTCTCTTTGTCTTCGTCAACTTTCACATAAAACCACTCTGACTTCCAGCCTGCAGGCCATTTGCTTCGGTAGCTAATAACAGGAAACTTTGTGGTTTTCCGATAGGCAAAATTGTAGCAACCAAAGTTATCATGTAACCCATCTTTTCTAGCCTTCGTCTGGTAATGCAGCTCATGGACTCGACAAAAGCTGTCGGCAAACGGCTCCACCGCCTGGCTTCGGAGGGCCCAGATATAAACACTAAGCCTAACGATAGCGTTAGGAGTCAACTGATGAAAGTAGATACCAAACTTCTTCAATACATCTGCAATAATCCCATGAAGGGGGAATCTCAACCCAGCCTTTAGAAAGCTCTTGAAAATGACTATCTCATCCTTCTCTGGCTTCGGGGTAGTTTCTTCTCCCCCGAAGCGAAGTAGCTTCTTCTGACTTTCACTGAAATAACCTGACTTTACCATCTTGGAGAGATCAGCCTTCGAAACGGTCGACTTTCCGAAGTCCAAGTGGCTGGGCTTACTTGGCATGGCAATGCGATAATCATCTTCGGGATCAGTTTCTTCAATGTTCTCATCTTCTGCTTCGGCAGTTGCTTGTTCTGCTTCAACAGTGGGGATTTCCTCCGAAGTTACCAGTCCGGATCGTTGCATTGCTTCGGAGATGGGAACAGTCTCCGAACCTTCAGCTTCGTCTCCTTCACGCTCAACCCTGGCAGTAGATCGCACTCTAGCCATTTAATTCTGAGTTTGTGGAAATTGAATAATTTTTTCTCCCGAAGCCTTTCTTTCTCACGAAGCAGACTTCGAGTTGGACCTTCGTTCGATTCCGAGAGTCAAGCTTCGGCTGTGGTTAAAAATTTTGGCAGCAAAACAGTGCAAATAGCAATGAATGCTGTGGTAACTTCACACCTACCCGTCTGTTTATATAGTGTTGCAGGTAAGAAGGCGAAACGCCAGGATTTTTACACCAGGCGGACAGTCACTTACACTCGCTGCGCGGTGGGACTGCCACGCGCTCGGAAACTGAATCGTTTCTCGACAACGAGCTCAGGGAAGGTGTTTTTTGGACCTTCGGCTTCCCGAAGCTTAAGAGACTTTTTTCACGGATCAAGCTCGTTACGAAAAACGATCTAGCGCCGCGAAAGGGGCTACTGTTGGGGCTATGCTTCGTCGCGCCGAAGGTCTTGTAGGAAGAAGCAGCTTCGGCTGAAGCTGTCCGCAGAAGATGACCGAAGGTCCTTCTTCATGAAGCTTCGGTATTACAAACCGACTTAAAGATAGAATGACCTTTTAGTCCATAAAGGTCCGAGTCAAAGTTGTAAATTTTTATGAGGGGCATAATTGTAATTCTTCACAGGCTGTGTCCTGTGTCTATAAATAGATGAACAGTACCCCCGTACTGTTCACGCGGACTTGGCATTTGCTTTCCGTCATCCTTGTACTTTGGCCTTCCAAATTGAAGGTACAAATGTAATTCAATATTGTTCTTATTCTTCCATAATTATATAATGGAGGCACTTAATAATGTTATATGATTAATCATGTATTCTTTCATGTTCCACATGCTTTTCCTTTTATCGATATAAACTGTGATGAAGAAGGTATGTCCTTCTTAACCTTCGTCCAAAATCGTTATATCCTAAGGGAAATAACGTTTCGGAGGACGAAGGACATTAACCATTAACTTCTTTCTGTGTTGCCTTGTTCTTAATTCATAGCCTTTGAGAACAAGTCCCCAACAATATTCTTTAATGTGTGCACCATGGTGAAAGTGACACTAGCTTCGCCCTTGGTTAAAATATTATATTTATTATATAATTCAGATGTTTTATGAACATCCCTACGGAGTGCCAGACACACAGAAACACTGCCTGTCATACGAGATTAGGCTATCTAACTCTCCTATTTCATTCCTTATCTTACATCTTATTTTAAATTCCACTATATAAATAGTAATATCTACAATGCAAAATAATGTTTTGCACAACTATATATATGATTAACTGGACATATCGTTAGGGAGAAGAAAGATAGGTTGTAGAGTCTTCTCATACTATCTTCAGTAGCTTTTCTATACCACCTCTAATTTCAAACTCCATTTTATGGTTTTACGCGGTCCATATGCATGATCTGCATGACACATCCTCACGAGGATTTCCGTGTGTGATAGATATAAGGTCTTCTATTGTATCCGATAAAATGCACATGTGTTAAAATACATTGATATGGAGAAGTCCAATCCATTGTAATACACATGGATCGAGCTAAACAAACCAAGGTGGAAAAAAGGTAATCCTTTTGTTTATTTACTGCAGTCTGTCATAATAAATACCGAGTACAATAGTACCAATCATCTACACAATCCGGGACTAAAGATTCTTAATTTTTCTTCACTACTATTTTCAGTATTCCTGTTGTGACCACACCAATCCCAATATATCACACATAATTTGTACACAAATATAAGTTCTAGATCGTACTAATCCTTGTCGTAACTGTAATAACCGGTGGGTGACCAATGTGTACGATGTACTGAAAAGCTAGAAATCCATGTCCAGCACGAGCGGCGCATCCCCCTTGTGTACGTCGAACGTCCGCTTCTTCACCTCTCCGGCGGGCGTCGTAAGCAGCACCTGGTACGTGCCGTGGAACCCTCTGAACTTGAAGTTGCCGTTGCTGTCCACCTTCCCCCGCGCGTGCGACGTCCACTCCCGGCGGAGGCCCGCGAACATGTTGCCTGCCTGGGTGTACTTGCCGTCGGCGTTGACGAGCTGGCCGTGGGAGCGCCACATGTGGCCCTGCATGAAGCCCCAGAGCATGATGCCCTCGACGGCCGGGTGCGCGAACGCCTCCCGCAGCACGATCTCCAGGTCGTCGGCGCGCACGGACTCGTCGGCGGCCGACACGTCCAGCTCCGTGATCCAGATGGGCAGCCCTGTGACGGCGAGCTTGTCCAGCGCGTCGCAGATGATGTCCCCGACGGGGTGCGTGACGTGGCCCTGGACGCCGATCCCGCCCACGGGCGCGCCCCTCCTCTGCAGGTCCGTGACTAGCGCCACGTACTTCTCCGGCGTGGCGCTGGGGTCGTTGGCGCTCTCCACGTTGTAGTCGTTCACGAACAGCGCCGGCGCCGGGTCGATCTGCGCCGTCTCCCGGAACATGTGCGCGTTGATGTCGTCGCCGAGGCGCTGCTGGTAGAATGCCCCGTGGAGCATCTCGTTGTTCACCTCGTAGTGCGGGAACCGGCCTCCGTAGCGCGACACGAGGCCCCGCAGCCGGGCCTCCACGGCCGCCCGGAGCTGGTCGGCGCTGAGCGCGCGGACCCACGGCTGCACCGAGTTCTCCACGGCCCAGAAGATGCAGTGCCCGCGCACGGGCTTGCCGTGGCGGTCGCAGAAGTCGATGAGCTCGTCGGCGTCGGCGTAGCTCACCTGCCCCCGCACGGCCTCCGTGTAGTACCACTTGAGCTCGTTCTCGAGCACGGCCCAGTCGAAGTGCTTGGTGAAGAAGTCCACGTACTCCGGGTTCTGCATGCCCGCCTTGGTGATGCAGCTGCCGATGGGGACGCTGTTCTGGACCTGGACCACCTGGATGTGCGCCCCGGCGACGCTCGCCGTCGTGTCGTCGTCGACGCCCGTCCGCCGGCTCACCTTGAGGACCACGTCACGCTTGCGCACCTACGTACAGTTGCAGTGAGGACCGTACTTAATTAATATTAATCAGTGTATGGAAAATTTGAACATCATCATCATCATCGTTGGCCTACCTTGTCGGCCTTCTTCCTGAGGTGCCTGAGCCTCGGAATCTTGTTCACCGCGCACACCTGCAGGTCCGTCGTGACCTTGAGGTCCACCCCGGCCGGCGGCCCGTGAACGTAGACCTTGGCGTGGCGCGGTGGCTCATCGCCGTCGACACGGAACGAGCCCTTGATCTGGCCCCACTTCCCCGACTCGACCACAGCCACGCCGCCACCGACCGGGCGGCCACCGTCGACGCGGACCTCGACGTGAACGGCGTGGGAGCCGTCCACGGCGGCGCCCAGGCCGACCCACCCGGCCACCCGGTACGTTACGTTGGGCCTGATCGGCGCGCGCGAGACCGCGCGGCAGAGCCCGTCCTTGTCGCTGACCCGGCGCGCGGCCAGGACGTACCGGCCGCTGGGCCTCGGCGCGCGCTGCTGGAATTCGTCCTCGTCAGAGTCGTTGTCGTCGTCGTCGGCGGCGGCGGCGGTGGCCAATGCGGCTGCCAGCGAAGGAAGAGACGCGTCCTCGTCGGCGTGCGCGGAGAGCGTGCACGAGCCGGACGGAGCCCAGCCGGCGAGCCCGTCCTCCGAGTCGCCGCAGCTCTCGATGAGGTTCGTGCCAAGGTACCTCGTCGTCTCCTCCTGCGCGCGCCGTTTAGGCAAAAGAGCCATAGACAGTTAGACACATGTGGTGTGCTCGATGCGTGCGTGCATGCGTGCGTGCGTGTCGGAGAGATGGAAGAGCTGCCTGTGTGTGCTGTCGAGAACATCATATCATGACAGCAGTTGGATGCGGGAGGCTTGTCAATGGCCATGGGTCGGACGACAGTTCAGGAACTGCACGTAAGACATCTCCTAAGTACTCGATCGTACTGGGCTGCCTGGATGCTTGGCTTTAAAGCCATGGCAAGCCAGTGACAGCTGCCTGCTTGAACATGAGTGCGCCCAGGACACATCTTTTGTCCAGAAAATTGACACCAAGTTGTTGTGGTTTTCAAATAAGCTAAGGTTTTCGCGCGGCTGGTGAGCAAGCTACCATTGCTGCTGCGGATTATATATATACGTGACAGAACCCAATTAGACTCGACACCGTAATCCTAGTTCCTACTTCCTAGTACCTTGTGACTAAGAGAACCATACAGATAATCTGGTATATATATATATGCACTACGCACAAACACATACCTCAGCGAACGCCATATCAATGTCAAACGATTGAATCGAAGGAGATCGAGGCGCGCGCTGGCTGATGACGGATCGAAGAGCGTGTGGTTGCTATGTCTGTGGCTGCTGGCTTAGCTAGTGAGATGGATATACCAAGAGGCATGCAGGGGGGGAGGCAATTTATAAGGATGTGAGCCGGCCGCCGGGGCAAGAGTTCGTTCGGCGATCGCGTTCGCCGCGACGACACAACCAAAAAGCTGGAGTCGCGTGCCGGAATCCGGCACGAGGCGGTAGAAATGAGCCTCCACCACGGCTAGGCCTAGCTAACCTAACCCCGTATCAGCCGCCCTATCTTTTGTATAACACTCAAGTTTGGGCAACGTAGGAGCCAGTGACATCGGTCGGTCGGTCCAGTACCACTTGATGTCCAGGCCTGGCGTGTCGCCGACGTGCGGGGCCAGGGCCGGCTCACGGCCCACATCTCAGAGAGACCGCTTGCGTATACACGCAGCCGTGAGCCGTGCGATCGGGGTCGCTCGGATGATTATTACGGAGTGGCTTCGGCTTTGGGAGGAGTAAAACTCGCTCAACCCTTCGGTCGCCGGTGGGCCAATCGCATTGCATGGGAGAACGCCAGTAGGATCGCGACCTGGGCTTTGCAACCAGATACGTATGCCCGATGGGCCCCGTTCGCATGACCTGTCGACTGCATCCTGCTTGCTGCGACGGAGTTGCCGCCCGCCCGCCCCCCCCCCCCCCCCCCCACCCCCACCCCAAATGCTCAAAGCCTACGGTGTGATATATTTTTACATACTAATTCAATTATCAATCATCTGTGCTATTTTTAGTGACGGTTACTTAAAAAAACTGCCACTAGAGGTCGTTTTTCTACAGGCGTTTCCTTAAGAAAACCGCATCCATGATTTCTAGTAGCGGTTTTCATAAGTAACCACCACTAGAAATTATTTTTATCCTTAATTTTTCGAGTTTTTTGAACGATCTCGTATGATAAAACCACCAAAATAAAAGGTTGGTTGTAGTTGACAACTTTTTTATTTGAAATCATTTCGGCTCTCAAAAATTGTATCTAAATTTGCCAAATTTAAAATTCAAATTTTGCAAACGACCTCGGATGAAAAAAGTGTCAAAATGAAAGTTGTAGAACTTCAAAAGTTATTCAATTTGTAGTTAACAACTTTATTATTTGAATTCGTTTAAGGTCTCAAATAAGCAATTTACACTAAGTTGGTTGCAATACGTGGACAATAAAACTACAAATTAGATACAAAGCATGCCATAGGCGGAGTGGTACACGAAGATACATGCGACATTGAGGTCTGGGGGATTCTATTCCTATAAACTGTGTAGCGCGCGAATTTTGTGTGAAAAATGCCGTGACTTGCGACCCGAGACGGTCGGGTGGCCCGAGACCGCTCTTATATAAAATATTTTTTTGCTGTTCTTAAAACCTGTTTTATGTTTCAAAAAATAGTTTTCACTGTGGTTTTATTACGCCGACCGACAATGAAAATTGATTTTTACTAGCGGTCTTCAGTTACCCATCTATAAAAAATGATGATTTCTAATGATCTACGTACGTGACTAAAATGCTACTGATGAAACTTTTAGTTTTTAGCATTTTAACCATCTCAAATAATATAACACAAAATTAGGAATTTATGGATCTCATCAAGAGCTACAACACCATACAAGAAACATATGATTTTTCTCAAGAAAACAAAGCAACGAGTCCTGGTACACGATTAATATATTGTTTAAACTTTTTACTATTTTTTAGCATCTTAACAATTTTAACTGAAAAAATCTAGAATTAGAAAGTTATAGATCTCACACTAGTACACAAAAGCTCTATAGATGCTATTGGTAACCCATTTTCACTGGCGTCTATTAGAACCATCAGTGTTAGGGGCCTGTGATATTTTCACTGGCGGTTACTTTCACGCAACCGTCCGTGAAAATATATTTTCATTGGTGGTTCCATAATATCAACCACCAGTCCATTGGCGGTTTTCCGAACTTAGCTGCCGGTTGTGATTTTTCCGCTTTTTTTTCCCAGAATTTCCACAAAACCCGAATTTAAGATAACCGCCAGTGAAAATGTGTTTTCACTGACGGTTGTTTAATCAGGTCCATAAGTTTTTTTTCTTAACTGGTGTGCGGTTACTGAAACCGCCTGTAAAAATTAGACCTCACCATAGGCTTAGAGCTGTTTTCTACTGGTGTCAACGTGCTATTATTATTTTTTGCATAAAAAATTATCTTCATCTGAGGTTGTAAAAAATATGATTCTTTAAGATGGAGGCTTGTCATTGACATGTAGATCCTATCGGTCGTGTAAAGCTTTGAACTAGCTAAACCTGCGTTCCGACGACCCATCATTACAACTTTAGGCGTCAAAACTGCATTTCGAGATTTCAATGCAGCTAGATGACGCACCTTTAAGATAACTTTGTAATCTGGCAATAAATTCTACTCAAGATACGCCGTTAATTGGGTCGTCGTTTACATGGCCTTTAACAGATAACTGTCGCCTGCATGCTAGGATAGCGTTGCCGCCGAAGGTTCCAGCCGCCCCATGACTAGCTTGCACGGCCAAGGAAGATTTCTGGTGCGAGCGAGAGCCTGTCCCGTGGACGAACGGAGCAGCTAGCGCAGCGCTGGCTGGTCAGGTCATGGCATAGCGTCAAGATACAAGAAAACGGGCCGAGAGGCCGCCACACGGCTCGAGCTCGCGTCATTTGCGTTGCGTGCCAGATCGATCGTCGTCCGAAAGCAGCGTGCCGGTAAACCTCTCTCTCTCCCCGTCGTGTTCGGTCCGTCCCGTCATCCGGCGGCCGGTGCATCATTGGGCTCGCGACGATGATCAGTCGATGGAGTCCTCTCCTGTGTGTTCAGTCATCCGGTGCATCATTGGGCTCGCGATGATCAGTCGATGGAGTCCTCTCCTACCTAGCCAGGGGTTTGGCCACCGGATCGATGATCAGCTGGCGGCCGGCGGCTGGCCGGCCGAATTTTCCTTCTGGACGGCACAGCCAAAGCTGCCGGCCCAAGCAACGTCGCAAAATCGTAATGCAATGGAGAGTTCTTGCCCCGGAAGCATCCAAGCCTGCTGCTGCCTACCCATAGCATGCTCCGAAAGCGTATGCATTATGCGGATCGTTAATGCTCAACGAACTTGCATATGCAAATCGCAATAACTTCGTATCTTGGCAAGATGGGTCAATTCTTTCGATATTATAGCTTCCTCGCGTTGTCGAACATGTATCTCCATACCCTTATGCTGGTTCAGTTAAGGGTGGATTAAAAGGGATTGAAAGGATTTAATCACCTCCTATTCAAATTTAAATAGAGGATTTAATCTTCTCCAATCCTCCGTAATTCACTTCAAACCCAACAAGGCTTTAGGAATCATTCAATAGACCCTAGCTCTGTAGATTATCATCTACAAGGAAAGATATGGCCTATTTGGTTCAACTTTTTTTGAGAATCGGACTATAGAAAGAATATAAAAGAGTCCATAAAATTTATGTTGTAGAAAGTAAAGGTTTCCTACTATCGCAACGATTTGACCGATTTTATGTTCACGTTGATTTTGGATGGTTTTGACTAAAGTGATTCTTATATAAGAGGCTAAAAAGCTAGACGTTTGACAGTCTGCACCAGTTTCTGGTGACCAGAAGCGAAAAAAACTGAAACAAACAACACCATAATTTATTGATCACACAAAAAAAATATATCTCAAATTTTTTAAAGAGGTGTTTTGACAACTAAAAGTGACTCTAAAGTATTCATTAGACTTTGCCATTATATTTCTATCATCGAGATGATTAGAAAGAATGATGAAAAAAAATTAGCCTGAACCGGTCTAGCCAATTCCCAAACCGTGAAGACCAGATTTGCCAACCTTCTCAAATGGAAGAACGGATTACGCAATTGTGTTTCTCGCATCGAGCTAATAAAAAAATATGGATCCTCCTCTTGTTTAAATTTGGAAAAAGCTAACGGACACACGTGTGTTTCTCTTGTTACTTACACACGATTTGTGCACGGTTGGATCTGGGATGTGTTCTTTTCTCATCTGTTAGATATATTTCTCTGTCTATTATGTCTATATTGTGATGGTGGGAGTGGAGCACAGTATTTGATTTTTTGGTACTCGGGCGTAGCTCCTCACTTTCCTCATCCCCTTCGAGAAGCTGAGAGATTGAGGGCGGAGCGGACTCCTCGACGGTGATTTTCCTGCTCCCATGTCGTTGGCGGCCGGTGAGCTCCCTGGCAGTGATTTTCCTACTCTTGTGTCGTTGGCGGCCGATGGGCTCTTTGGGTGGCGATTTTCCTGTTTTTGTGTCAATGGCGGTAGCGGGCTCCCCTGGTGGCGATTTTCCTACTGTTGTGTCGCTATGTCGTTGGCGGACGGTCGATAATGAGTTGTGCTGGAGGGGGAGGCGCTGTGGTTGCTATCGGTGGGCAACAAGCTGTGTTGAAGGAGGTCGAACTCCCAACGCGATGTGTGGTGGCGGGGACAGTTCAATGACGTTTTCAGTTCCAACCGGCAGCGATGGTGCTGCAGCTTGTGTTGACACGGCCGATCCGGTGAGGGAGCTCTTCCTTTGTTTCAATGTCTTTTGTCTCACTGTCACTGGCAACTGGTTAGTTGAGGCTGGCATTTGGACCTTGCCGGAGTCTAGGGTGTGTGGTCGATTCTATGAGGATCTGAGGGACTCGAATTTGTTGTTTCACATCTTGGCTAGAGTCGAGCGTTGCTGTTTTGTTTGTTTTTTTTTTGCTATGCAGTTTTTTTCGATTTTTGTTTTTCCTATGTTTTGTCTAATGATTCCGTTTTGTCTGCTGTTGTTATTTTTTTGCTATGCTGCTGCAGAACGTGTCGTGGGTATGGTCTTCAGATATGGTGCTTGGTCATGGGAGCTTTTTTGTAAGTGCCTATTGAAAGTTGCCTAGAGGGCGAAACTGAAATTTACAAAGTTAATCACAACTACAAGCCGGGTTAGCGTTAGAAATATAATCGAGTCCGAGAGAGGACGTAAAAACAAATCGCAAGCGAATAAGAAGTGAGACACAATGATTTGTTTTACCGAGGTTCGGTTCTCGCAAACCTACTCCCCGTTGAGGTGGTCACAAAGACCGGATCTCTTTCAACCGTTTCCCTCTCTCAAACGGTCCCTCGGACCGAGTGAGCTTCTCTTCTCAATCAAACGGGAACCAAACTTCACCGCAAGGACCACCACACAATTGGTGTCTCTTGCCTTGATTACAATTGAGATGATTGCAAGAAAGAATGAGAAAAAGAAGCAATCCAAGCGCAAGAGCTCAAATGAACACAACAAATCTCTCTCTAATCACTAAAGCTTTGTGTGAAGTTGAAAGGGAAATGTGCCTTTGGGCCATTTCTAAGTATTTTGGTGATTGAGTGCCAACACAAGTGTTTTTGTGTTGATCTATGCAATGTGGTGAACAAAGTGCAAATCAAGTCAAAAGGTATGTTTCTAGACTTAGTACATTGTTTTATGGACTAATGTATTGTGTCTAAGTGCTGGAAACAGGAAAAATTGAATTGGAAATGAGATGACTTTGTTTAGCCAAAGTCTGCTCGGTCTGGGTGCACCGGACTGTCCGGTGGTGCACCGGATAGTGTCCGGTGGTGCCAGGCTGGCTCTGGCAAACAGGCTGCTCTCGGGACTTCGACGGCGGTGTACGACTATAATTCATCGGTCTGTCAGGTGGTGCACCGGACTGTCCGGTGAGCCGTTCACAGGCGAACTCGTCGCTCTCGGGAGATGATTAACGGCGTACGACTAAAATTCACCGGTCTGTCCGGTGGTGCACCGGACTATCCGGTGAGTCAACAGTCAGCCGGGGCAACGGTCGGCCGAGGATTCCGCGCGTAACGCGTGGACGAGCCAACGGTCATATTGGTGCACCGGACTGTCCGGTGTGCACCGGACTGTCCGGTGTGCACCGGACAGTGTCCGGTGCGCCAACGGCTCTGTCACACCCGGGTTTCGGGGCACCAAGACCCGGGCGTGAACAATCACCAGGTGTGCTGGGACCAAGTCTCACACATATGATAAATCATGGCACAGGATCGAATGTCACATCTTTACTATATAATAGGAGTTCTATACAAAATAAATAAATAATTACATTATAAGGAGACAACGGTCCAGCAACTCAAAGTTGACTGGGAGACGACGGCCTAGACCTCTCACGAACACATCGCAGCATCCTCCATGCGCCTCATCCTGCGGTACCTGTTCTTGACCTGTGGGGGGGGTGTGAGACAGCAAGAGTGAGCTCACATACGTTCATAGCTCAACAAGTTGTGGGGAATAATGTGCATGAACTCGCCAAAGGTGGGAGCTCACGTGAAGTGTAAGGCTTACCAAAGAGGATGGTTAGAGCTGAGCATTGCTTTTAAAGTTGGTCAAAATTTTATTAGCAGTTACTAAGTATAAGTAAATACCAACCCAATTAAATAGTAGAACAAAAGTAACAACATCACCTGCAATGCAATGCATATGACAAATTGAATTTAGTTCCATAAATTAATCATGTGAGGGTCCGAGCTGCTCATGACTGTGAGCACGGCTAGTATACCAGTTTTACACTCTGCAGAGGTTGCGCATCTTTACCCACAAGTCATGTTACCCATCTGCCAAGGGATCGCGACTTCCCATACACCTCTACCGAGGAGGCGAGGCAGGGTAACACTACGAGGCCTTTACAAAGTTCCACTAGGTTCAGAAAACCCGCTACAGTTTATAGGAAGCTCCAATGCA
Source organism: Zea luxurians (assembly GCA_029449295.1). NCBI lineage: Eukaryota > Viridiplantae > Streptophyta > Magnoliopsida > Poales > Poaceae > Zea > Zea luxurians. Next base: position 80,229,467 of record JAOPSE010000014.1, read on the forward strand.
GGGTTCTTGCCTGACCGCCATCGCAGCAAAATCAACCAAGGACCTCCCTACACTGACCACTCCCCTACTGCCCTTGCCCCTTTCGGGTAAGGTAGTCCTCCACTACTTTCCTAATTAATCAGCCAAGGGCGTCCATAAATCCTTGTGGTAGCACTGTTTTCCCGGGTGGTCACTCCATGTTCCAATTAACATAATGATCTTATCATGAACAGTGATAATAAACAGATAATAAAAGTGTGATCATGAATAATGTATCTTCATACCCAAAACCAGATAAAGCACTAGCAAGTACTACCAAAAAAAGTTCAGTGGTAAACTAGGTATAAAGATAATCAAACTAGGGTAACCTATTGGGTCCCATCAAAATTAACCTGTGCAGATCATTATGATTAATCAGAACATGAGTAGGTAAAAAGAAGTGATCAAGGGCACAACTTGCCTGGGACTTGAGATTCCAGGTATCAACTTGCTCTTCAGATGACACGTGTCCTCACTGCTAAACGTAGTAATACAGACAAACACGGTATAGGCAAAATGAACATCACACCAAACATAAGATCAAACTGCATAATAATATTCTACGCTGCTTAACAAGATTGTAGGAACAAGAAACACTAAATTCGGAGCTACGGTTATTAAGTTATGAATTTCCGAAATTATTTAGTGCTTAGAATAGATTAATCCAAATGAATAATTTTAATTTAAGATTCATGGCTAAACAGTGTTACTAGTTGGTAGGCAATATTAATACAAAATTAATGAAACTAGAATGGATCAAAACGGAATTACGGTTATTGAGTTATGAATTTCTGAAATTATTTAGCACCTAGAATAAATTAATTCAATTGAAAAATTTTAATTTAAGTTTCATGGTCAAACAAAGGTACTAGGTGATAAACAATATTAATACAAAACTATTGCAACTGGAATGACTCAAATTGAAGCTAAAATGGATTTAATATGATTTATTCAAGTTTCTGGATTTATTTTTGTACTAAAAATCAATTTCCTAAACTATTTCTTTATTTTTATTACACTCTGGACCGCGCAACAAATTCTGTAGAGTATAGGGGCCCCTGCGTAAGTGTTTTCAAGACTCAGAACAACATCCGCATGGACGGCGGGTTTATTCATCAATACTACAAGGACTCTTTTGCAAGATGAGCTATGCGAAAGGGTATGGGGGTTTTCTGATCGTCAGATCCAAAGTCGAGGGCGCAGATTAGACTGGCCATTAAATGAACCGGTACGCAACGCCCGCGCTTGGATCGCGATCCTGCGGTCCAGATTTTTAATAACCCGCGGCAACCCAGGATCGCCCGATCCCATTCCAACAGCCTAGATCAATCCATCGAAGCGGTATGCGTTGTTTCTAATCTCAGCCGTCCAGAGAACAATCAACGACCGAAGTGCATCTCCCCCAAACGAGATAGACGACGATGGCGCACGACCCGCCCGGGGCGGCTCTCCACCGGCGCACGACAATTCCGGCCATCCCGACCTTTATTTTCTAATTCATCAGCTCCTCGCCCAATTGACGAAGTTATGAACTTGCTTCCCCTACCAAATTCTACCGTCGTCGAGTATAGGGCTCGGTCCACGGCGCATGGCGGAAATGCGCCGCCGACAATCAATTCCGGTTACGGACTGGGTGTTCTCGAGCCTAACCAGACGGAACACCACTGGGGAAGGAGAAAGAGGTGCAGCGAATTCGTCCTCACCAGAGACCGACGCGTAGACCCCCCCAGCACCGGAGCGGAGCAGATCCGCGGTTCTTCCTTGCGACGGTGGATGGCGCCGGATAAGCTCGGTGTCAACACAGTGGAATCTGAGGGAGGAATCGCGGAGAAGATGGCGACCCGGCGATGGGTTCTCGGCTTCCCAGGTGTTTTCCCCCGCGCACCAGACGAAGTTGCGGTCGGAAACCACGACAGCGGCTGCGCTTCCACTCTCTCTCTCGATTCGTTCTGCCAGTGCGACGGCAATGCAGCCACATCATTTCTCTCTCCACTATGGCGAACGCTAGTTTCCCACGTATGGTCATGGAAGCAAGGAACCCAGCAGCAGGCTTATGTAGTCGTAGGATGGAGTCCGGCCCCGAGATCCCAGGCCGAAAAGATCCGGGTCCGGCGGCGATGGCTTCGGCGGGCGACCAGGAGGTCGTTGCTTCGACTAAGAGCTAGGGGAGTACGCGATTTGGGCGGAGGAGAGCACGGATTCCGTGTGCCACGCGCGGGTTGTTGCTGTGCGCCGGAGTTCAGCTTGGAGTCCCCTGGTGCACCGGACACTGTCCGGTGGCACACCGGACAGTCCGGTGCGCCAGACCAGGGCACACTTCGGTTGTCCCTTGCTCTCTTTGTTTGAACGCATTCTTGGTCTTTTTATTGACTTATGGTGAACCTTTGGCACCTGTAGAACTTATAGACTAGAGCAAACTAGTTAGTCCAATTATTTGTGTTGGGCAATTCAACCACCAAAATCAATTAGGAAATAGGTGTAAGCCTAATTCCCTTTCACCTATCATTGGTTGAGATAACATACACTGAATCCACTTCGACATATAGGCTAAGTGTTTGCAGACTGGAGAGACCTTCATCATTAAGAAGGATGTTTCTTTTTTATTGTTTGATGTTGCTATTTAATTTTTTTGCTATGCAGTTTTTTGATTTTTGTTGGTTATGTTTTGTCTAATGTTTCTTTTTTGTCTGTCGTTGCAATTTTGTTTTTTTTGCTAGGCAACTTTTTCGATTTTTGTTTTTTCTATGTTTTGTCTAACGATTCTGTTTTTTGTCTGCTGTTGTTATTTTGTTTTTTCTATGCCGCTGGCAGAACGTGTTGTGGGTATGGTCTCCAGGTACGGTGCTTGGTCATGGGAGCTTTTTTGTACGTGCCTATCATTGGTTGAGATAACATGCACTGAATCTACTTCGACATGTAGGCTAAGTGTTTGTAGACTGGAGAGACCTTCGTCATTAAGAAGGTCTAATCCTTGTCTCGCTGGCTCTTATTTATACGAAGTCGAAATATATTGTTTTTATGAACCTCTCATTATGTACTATGATGCATTTGTTTTTGGTTACTGCAAGGGGGACATGTATGTTGACTTTTTTTTCTAAAACTCCATCCCTTGACTGACCTAAAATAAAGTTGTGTCCTCTGCATTTTTAAGGGTTGTTACATGTGCATTTTCATTGGTTTCTGTGAGAGGGGGTCATGTATGTCTACTTTTTTCTGAAACCGCACCCTCGACTGACCTGAACTCCATCCCTCACTTGTTTGTATTGAATTTTTCTCACATCCAAATAGAAGTGCTTGTCATTATCACATTGTCAATTGAAACCTGTTTTATGAATCTTCGAAGATTGGTGCTCAGAAAAAGATTACTGATGTATGTTTGCTTTCTCTATAATTCTCTGTTGTATCAAGTTCAATTTTTTGCCATTGATGTATGAATGACCGAGTCATGATTTCTTATTTTCATGTTGAAATACACTGTGTCAGATTAGGCAAATTGCACATGAATCGAGTGGGGAAATGTCGTATGGAGGGGGACGTCAGCCAGCATTCTTGAGAACATTTAGCCAGAGGCTTAGCAGGTTTGTGGTTGTGTTCAAGTGTTCTCATTTTGTCAGCAGGACCCATACACATGGATCTTCTAACTGTTTTTATTGTATTTTCTAGGTGTTTCAATGATGCTGCAAGGTGATGGTTGGTCTCAAATGAGCAATGATGGTGTTGAGGATGTTACTATTGTTGTCGACTCTTTCTCCAAACAAACTTATTGGTTCTCATGTCAACTCCTCTCAGATGTTTGCTGCAGTTGAAGGTGGTCTCTTGTGTGTGAAGGTATCAATGATGCTTCAGGTTTAAACTATTATCCATCCAGTTTTAGTTTCAAGTTTGTGTTCATGTTTGATGTTATAGACTTCATGAGATGCTCTTGTATATTCTGAGTTGTTTTATTTTTCCTAGTTTTTGTGATGTACTATCATTATTTTCTTGCTATCTATTTTGATCTTTTTGCTTTTGGTGGTTTATAGGTCAATTCAAGGAAATAGACTGTGTTTTGGCAAAATTCCAGAAGTCACTATTATGTTAGTTCTAGAAAAAATTGTGTTTTTTGTAAGTTTTTTTTCTCATTTTCATCCATCCTTCACAAAAAACAAGGCATCATGTTATACATTAACACAACTCTTTGTATATTTTTTTGTGTATAATAGGTCATTTTTTATTTTATAGAGTATTTTTATTTGTGACCATTAGATCTCGATCTAGCGGATATGAATGTGTGTGTTTTGTGTTTGCAAAACACACATTTTTACCTCAAAACATAATCTGTGTGTTTTTGCATCTAAAAACATACATGTGTTTCTAGAGTATAAAATACCCATGTGCTGTATAGATAAGCCCTTAAATTTTGGATAAAATGAGCACAAATTTTCAAATATTTGTGCACTAGGCTCCTCAATTTGGGAACTGACTAGGCCAGTTTGCCTGCCTGTATGGCTGCCCCATTCCCTTGAACACTGACGAGGCTAGTTTTTTCCCCATATTGATTGGTTTGTAAATTAGTTTCAGATCTATTTTTGACATGTGAAACTTAATGATTACAATATGAACTTGTTTTTACTCAGATTAGACCACCCTCTGTATAAATGGGAGGACCACGTCTAATTAAGAGGTCCAACATCCAATTAAACAAAAATCAATCGAGTACCTCTCTTTGCACTTTTAACCACACTTTATTATTCATTCCTCGATCCGATGACCAAGAATGACGCTTTAACCTTGTTGGCCGACTAGGTAACCTACTGGTGTCCTTGCCCTGCCGAGCTCCCTCTTGGCAATAGCGATTTGAAGCATAACATGTGGTGATTGCCTCGGCCAAAAACCTCTTCGCTGTGTTATACCAATTACTCACGGTCTTTGCAAGAGTGATTAATGTCCTATTTTTCCTCTCAACAACACCATTTTGTTGAGGGGTGCATGTTGTGGAAACCTTATGCTTGATCTAATTTTGTCACAATATTCTTGAATGTTTATGTTGTAAAACTCGTTTTCATTGTCACTTCTTATCTTCTTGATTTTGCAATCAAACTCATTTTATGCTTTTTTGGCAAATCTCTTGAATATTGATGTAACTTTGGACTTCTCTTAAAGGTAGACCTAGAGATGGCAATGGGTAAATACCCACAGGTATTATCCCATACCTATACCCACGAAGAAAAAATAGCCACGTCGGGTATCAACTGGTGGGTATGAATTTACCCCCATACTCATACCCATGTGGGTATGAGTCACCCGTACCCACAATGAATAAACATCTATATTATACAAATGTAAAGTATATCCATCTAAATACCATTACAAAATTTTTAGCATCATTCAATCATCTATTCAAGAACACCATAGATAATTGGATAAAGTAGCAATACTAGGATAGTACTGCATAACACATTACATGTTCCATTACATGGTCATCAAATAGTTGTTAAGCCTTTAGCTGCCTTCTATGCAATTATCACCCACAAGGTTTGAAAGAAAAATGTGCCCTTGGGCTATTTCTAAGTGTTTTGGTGATTAAATGTCCAACCCATCACTTTGAACTAACATGCTACTATGAGTATGAGCACAGGGTCAAAGAGAAGCAAACTGAGAGTGATAGGAGTGAATTGAACATTCTATTATTTTGGAGAAACAAAGGTATGGTTCTAGCACTTAGTCAATTGTGTTGTGTACTAATTATATTTGTCTAAGTGCTAGGAGGCTTCCCAAATCGAGATAAAACAAAATGGAAAGGTTTGGCTCAAGCTAGCCAAACCTGCACCAACTTGAGGTGCACCGGATTGTCCGGTGCCCAAGCTGGAGCCCTAGTGAATAGGCCGCTCTCTAGAAAACAGAAGGGCATCGCGGCTATAATTTGTCGGACTGTCCAGTGTGCACCGGACTGTCCGGTGTGTCAGCCGCGTGCCTAGCCAATGGTCGGCTTCGCCAAACAAGGAAGGAGATCAACACTGTTCATTATCCGGTGTTGCATCGGACAGTCTGGTGTGCTGACGGACAGAAGGCAATCAAGGCCTTTCAAATGGTGCTCCAACGGCTCCTAGGACCCTTGGGGCTATAAAAGGGACCCTAGGCGCATGGAGCAGTACATAAAGCATCTATTGAACATCCTACAACACCAAGACATCGCACCTACGCCTTTTCCTTCCTAGATAGAGATTTGAGCATGTGTTTTGAGTTGTAACTCCACTATGTTGTTTTTGTGCTCCTCTCTCTCGACTTGTGTGCGTGTGTTGCTGCAAGTTTGTCTCTTATGTGTGTCTCTACTTCCCTCTTACTCTTGTGTTTATTTGGGATCAATTGTGTAAGGCATGAGAGATTCCAATTTATGGAGATTCCTCACAATGGGAAAAACTTAAGATAAGAAAGAGAACTGTGATACTCAAGTTGATCATTGGATCACTTGAGAGGAGTTGAGTGCAACCCTCGTCCATTGTGACGGCACAACGTGGAGTAGGCAAGCATTTTATGCTTGACCGAACCACAGGATAAAAATCGTTGTGTCACTTGTTTACTTTACTTTACTACGATTATATTCTTTCTAGCACTTCACTTAATTTACAATATTGCTCTAAGTTTAATACCCATATTGTGAGAGCAATTAAGTGAAGAAGTTGTCTCCTCTCATACTCTTCATTCGAACTTGGTTTTCGATCTCACTAATACATTTTAGACCAAGTTTATTTTATAAAGTTGTTTTTACAGGATCACCTATTCAACCCCCCTCTAGGTGCTCTCAAGGTTGTTAAATAGTCAAAAGAAATGGATGACTGATGCCCAAGTTCATGCTTTTGGGCTAAGTTTATACCGGGTATTTTATACCGACGTGTTAACGGGTATGAGTGAGGGTGGAACGTTCTAATACTCGTTTACCCATTGGGTGAAGATTTTTGCCCAATAAAATACCCATGGGCAGAACATTTAGACCATATACATATCGTAATAGAGTAAATACCCATCGGGTATCGGGTCTCGGGTACCCATTGTCATCTCTAGATAGAACACCCAAGTCTATCTTGAATAATCATACACATATGATGTTGGACCAAACAAGTCCATGTGAAGGATCTCTAGTGGCCTTAATGTTGATATGAAAGCTTCTGTAGTATGTGTATTTGCAACTTGCTTGTTGGCTTGACATGCACTACAAAGCTTATCCTTTTCAAATACCATATCCTTCAATCCTCAAACAATTTATTTCTTCAATATTTTCTTGAGTGTCCTCATTCCAACATGAGCATGGATTCTAATTCATAACCACCTAAGTGAAGTTTTGGCGCATACCCATGTTTTCAAGTTAGCATCTCTAGAAGTGAAGTCCACTAAATATAGATTATTGTATATAAATCCCTTGAACATAACTTGGTTATCATCTACTTCATACACAATAATCTCCTCCATGAATTGGCATTGATAGCCAATATCACATAATTGACAAATGGATATGAAGTTAAAACTAAGCGATGCAACTAAGAGGACAATTGACAACCCTTTCAATTTGCTCTTTGAATTGTCCCAAAGGTTATCTTCTCTTGATAATCCACTTCTTTGTTAAGTGAGGTGAACATTCAAGGGTCATAGGCCATGTGTTGGATACATCCACTATGATTTATTCGATGATTCCGATTGGTCTGGTGTTCACCTACATGCAAGGAGAATCAAGCTTGATGTTTAGGCACCTAAACTTGATGGGGGTATAGAACTTTCTCATCCAATGTTTTTGCAACCCAAAGCATTCAATGGACCTAAGAACACAACCTTCACTTTGCCACTTGAATCTTTTATAATCAAATAATGTGCATTCAAGGAAAAAGGTATTGAGTGCTTTAGTAATGGGTTAGTGGTGTAGTTTTGCTATTATGGCCAAAGTGTCCATCTTTTTCACACTCAAATCAATTCTTTGGTTAGGGGATAACTTTGTCCTTGTGCTTTCTTTTCTAAAGGCTTGGTAGCCAATACCACTCCTATCCACTATCATGACCGTGTTCATGAGCAACTCATTTAGGAGGTATTGGGATTTTGTGAACTTTTACAAGTCAGTAGGTAGGTGACCCTTTTCTTGTTTGAGCCTTTTGTTTTTCTCTGAGTTTTTTATCGTCAAGAGCCATTTCTTTATCAATGACCTTCTTCTCTATGATAATGTTTCCTTTGGTTGCTACATTTTCCAACTATTTATTAAGCTTCATATTTTCTAATTTGATTTACTCAATCTTCTCATGAAGCTCGTTTTTTTCACTTGCTTGCATTTGTTTTTAGTTCCTTATCCAAGGTTCTTAAACAAGTCATTACATGAAGTTGCTACATCAATCTAAACAATTTAGTTAGTAGCCTCATGTGTTTCGATAGACAAAAGCTCATACTCAGTAATAAGATTATCATTATTAACTTTGATGAGTGTTGTCTTCTTTTAAAGAACTATATCTAACATTAAGCTCCCTATTCGTTTCATCAAGCTTACCTTACCTTTATTTTATATATCTAAGGGAGGACTTAATATCTTTGGTATTGGATGACATAGCTTTTATTTTCATCTTTTAATTAATCACTAGCTTTTACAATTATGTCACACTTAGCAATTAAAGATGTGTTCCCTTTTTAAATTTCTCATTTTTCGTTCTTGTCTTTCTAATGACTTTAGTATATTATTTTAGCAAGTCAACTAAGTCATCATTCTATGGCAAAGAAAGCTCCTCATCATTACCACTATCGCTACTATCATCATCATTTTGTACCTTTGTTCATCCTTGGCCAAGAGGCATAGGTGTGTTGAAGATGATGACGACGATAGTGGTGGATAATAAAATCCCATGGCAGGTGTGGCCACCTTCTCAGCTTCATCATCACTATCATATAATGACGAGTTGCTTGTGGAGTCACTGTTGGTGAGCCAATCACCAACAATATAAGCATTTATACCCTTTTTCTTATGGAATTGTCTCATTTTCCATCTCTCTTCTTGAAGGGCTTTTTGTTTATCTTGTCATGTTCGCTTCCATCATCTTTAATGTCCTTGAGCTTGTTCTTATTAGGCTTGGTGAATTGATGAGAAAGATAACCAAGATCACCACAACTGTAGCAATTTATTTCTGAGATGGGCTTTCTCTTTCTACTTGTGAAGAATTTCTTCTTTCTTGAATCGAACTTTATTCCTTATCGATTAAGCTTTGAGCATTTTGGTGGTATTATTCATCATAAGTGTAAGCTTTGCATCATCAATATCATCATCACTTGAGCTTTCGTCTTCTACTTGCACTTTTACTTTGTCCTCCTTCTCAGGATTACCTTTAAGATCCAAATCTTTCTTATTTCAAGAAGAGGTATGACTTGCGGGATTCAAATACATTGAGAAACCAAGTGGGCAGATCTATAGTTCATTGACATCGTCAAAGATCCTGGTGCTCCAGCTATTTAGGTAATCATAACCCTAAACCTTCCTCTGTATTGATACCAGCTTTGGTATAGCTGTTGAGGAATCGAGGCTCCAACGATTGACGATGGCCGGCTCCAATGACAACACGATTGAGGTCGACGGCAATGAGGAGAGGCGGTTGTGCGGGTTGGCCGACGATGACGATGATGATGACCTATGGGAGGACGCTACAAAGCTCTTCGGCCATAACACTGAGGCTCCCATCCATGTCGGCGGTGGTCAAGAAGGCGGTGGCAAGGAAGGTGCAGAGGATGAGCAAAGCGCTAAGAGCTCTCGTCCTTCTACCTATGCAATGTGGTTAGATTTCCAAAAACTCTTCAAAAATGTCAATGGTAAGAAGGTCAAGTACGTAGCTAAGTGCATCCATTGCTCTAAGCAATGCTCTGCTCTCTCTAGTGGTGGCATTGGCCACCTTACCCGACATAGGGATAAATGTCCTAGGAGGCGTGAAAAAACTCGCATGTCTGAGTCTTAGATCTCTTTTAATCCTGATGGTAGTATGCATAATTTGGAGTCATATCCTATGGTTGCACATAATGAACTAGTTCAATTGCTTGCTAGGCTGGAAGTTCCAATTAATATGGTTGAAAGTACTGCATTTGAATGCTACATTAGAACTGCTCATAATCCTCAATTTGTACCTATTTCTAGGCAAACCACCTCCAGAGACATGGTTAAATACTTCAATGATAAAAAGGCTAAGCTTGTTGAGACTCTTAGTTCTTTTGTTGTTAATTGTGTGTGTTTGACCTCATTTGGTCTAGTAATGCCAAAGTAGACTACCTTAGTGTTGTTGCTCATTACATAAACCTTGATTGACAACTAGAGAAAAGGTTTCTTGGTCTTGTGCTTATTGATGTGTCACACAATGGATAAAACATTATTGATCGTGTTGCTGGTGTGCTTGCTGATTATGGCTTCACAAATAAGGTGTTTGATGTTACCTTAAACAACACATCATCTAATGTTTCTGCCATGAGGTTGCTTAGACCTATACTGTCACCATATCTTGGTATTGAGAATGTTGATGATGGTGATGGATCCCAAATTGCCATATCTATGTTCTTGAATCGTCGTTATGCATGTCGTATTATCAATCTGATAGTTAAAGAGGCCCTTGATTCTCTTAAGTCTTTGATTGAAACATTTAGAACTGCAATATCTTTTTTAAACTCTTCTAACTAGAGAATTGTTGCATATAAAAGTTATTTCACCGCCACTAATTATAGGCCTAGAAAATTACAGTTATACATGGAGGTTAGGTGGAGCTCCACATATCTGACGCTTAAGCATTTGTTTCCTCATAGTCCCTTTCACTACTATCATGCATGCAAACTATCCTAGGGCTGAAGGTGATCCATTTATTTTAACTGATGACCATTGGGTTATTGTAGAAAAAGTACTTAAATTTTTTGAACTCTTTTATGATTCTACAGTTGCATTGCATTGTCTGGTGTTGACTATCCTACAACTTCCCTTATGTTTCATTATCTTGTTAAGATTGCTATGCACCTAAAGATCTATGCTAATGACACTCACATCAGACATGTGATTCAACCTATGATAGACAAATATAATAAATGTTGGAGGAACATATCTTTGGTTTACTCTTTTGCATTCATCTTGGACCCTAGAGCTAAAATGGAAGGTTTCAATAGAGTGCTTAGGATATTGATGAACCTAACGACTATAGATCATGCTGCTTATCAGGTTACTACTAGAGCTAGGCTTGCTGATGTTTATAATAAGTATGAAGAGAAATATGGATCTGTTAGGTTGAGAAGGGTTGTCCCTCCTAACATATCTGGTAAGAAAAGGTCTGCTTAGAATGAAATTTATGATGATACTGATGATGTGGGTGATTCTGGTGGTATTTATTCTTTTGTTTCTACTCTAAACATGGCTAGAGATTCCTCTGCAACTTCCCTGCTGCACGCTGCAAACTCTTTAGTTTCTAATGCTTCTGAACTCATTTCGTACTTGGACTGTTGCACTGTGAACCAGTTAAATGATGATTTCAACATGTTGCATTGGTGGCATCAGCACAAACTTACTTATCCAGTACTATCAATTATGGCTAAAGATATTTTAACCATTTATGTCTCTACCATCACTTTAGAATCCACTTTTAGTCTGACTGGTAGGATCATCAACGAGTGGTGGAGGAGGTTGAAGTCTTACGTGGTAGAGATGTTGACTTGCATTAAAGATTGGGAGGATGCTAAAGTAAGGATGCAACACTTGGTGGATTACAAGGAGCTTGAAGAATCATTTGAAAAATCTTTATCTTAATTAGTTTCTTTGAGAGCATTTATGTAATGGGGTTGTAATATTATAGACTTGGACTTTGATGTAAGGATATTGAACTTTTATGGAGTTGGGCTATACTCGTTTTTCCTATCTAGGGTTTCTCAATTTTACCTAGAAAAGTTTTTAATGAGACAGCTATTGCACTAAAGCTCTTAATAAATTTGTCTTCTTAGCAATTTGAACTTGTAATTACGAGTTGTTTGAGTCTTAATGAATCTGTAATTCTGAGTTCTGACCAATTTCAACTTATTCTGAACTGTTTGATGTGTGAGGCACTTATAGTGCCTCATGACGGCACACTGACACTATCGTGCCAGCCTGGTGGCACGACACGTCTGGGCACTTGTATCATGTCTGGGTCGGTGTACCAGCACGGTGGCACTATCAAGCAGGCACGGATTAGCTGTCGTGTTTGACCGTGCCGTGTCTAATAGTGTTGCGTTTGACCGAGTTAGTGCTAGTGCTAGTGCTATGCCAGTCATATCACATGGCTAAAATTGAATGTCGTAACCACCATCATTAGCTGTGCGCCGCCATCTCCATTGAGGCAATGGTGCTGATTACTCGGCCCAAAGGCTGCCACGGTAGTGCCAGTCGCAGCTGCATGCCCCACCCATCCAAGTAAGAATAAGTTCCATGTCGGCGCCTCAACGTTTGATTAACTGAAAGTGAGTCCCTCAAGGCCTCAACGCGAGTCACCCCCTCCGTCCTCAATCCATTTCCATTCTTCCCTTTCCTGTCTCCTGTTGCCACCGCACAGCTGAGGTGAGGTCTTTTAATTTTCCATCTCCAAATTATCTGTGTTGTTACGACGCAATCCGTCCATGCCCCCAATATTATTTTCGTGAAAAGACATGACATGCCTAGATATCTGTTCGGGTGTGATATATAAATCCAGTCTAAACTCTTTGTCCCTTTCAGTTTCAGGTGCAGTAGAAAGTTTGAACTCTGTGCGTGATCGAGCAGAAATTAGAATGGCGAATGTCATGGATTCTGAGGCAGTGCAGGTGGTAGAGTCGTCGTTTGTAGTGCCGAGCGAGCCGACACCGTCGGAGGGGCTCTGGCTCTCTCCGCTGGACCTCATTCTGGCCAACAGAGGCCACACCCCAACAGTCTACCTGTACAGCTCCAGCAGCAATGCTGTTGCCGCCGCCGATGGTTTCTTCGACGTGGCCAGGCTCAAGGAGGCTATGGCCAAGACCTTGGTGGCCTTCTACCCCCTCGCTGGCCGCCTCGGCGTCAACAACGATGGAAGGGCAGAGATCACCTGCACCGGCGAGGGCGCGCTCTTTGTGGTCGCTCATGCCGACCTCACTGTCGGTGACATCGAGGACGACTTCAGGCCGTCGCCGGAGCTGAGGAGGCTCTTTGTTCCACGGATTGAGCCAGCATCCGTCGTGTTGGCCATACAGGTCTCCTCTTTTTGCTTCTTCCATTCCATGCTTTACGCGTGTACTCTGGTAGATCTACACTGCTTGGATATTGATAATGCAGCATGCATGCGCTCGTGTGCCGTGCCGTCTGCTTGATGCAGGTGACTTTCCTCAAGTCGGGAGGTGTGGTGCTTGGGACGGCTCTCCACCACGCCGCCATCGACGCCTCAAGCGCGTTCCACTTCTTCCAGACGTGGTCAGCCTTGTGCAAGCACGGCGACCGCGCGACAGTGGAGCTCCCGTGCCACGACCGCACGCTCCTCCGTGCACGGTCCCCGCCTACCGTCCACCCGGACGCCCTGTCGAGGTTCCACCCAAAGCTCACTTTCTCCGACCCGTCAGGACCTCTCGCCTTTCAAGTCTTCGCCATTTCCAAGGACCAGGTCGCCTCCCTGAAGCGTCTCTGTGGCGGCACGAGCACCTTCTGCGCCATCGGCGCCCTCGTGTGGCAGTGCGCGCTCGTTGCGCGCCGGCTTCCGCCCGACTCCGAAGCACGCCTCACCTTCCCGGCCAACGTCCGGCGCAGGGTGAGACCGCCTCTCCCGAGCCGCTACTTCGGCAACGCGTTGGTCAGGCTGGGCGCCACTGGCGCAGTTCGGGATGTTGTTTCGGAGGCTCTGGCGTCCGTGGCCGGCCGCATCAAAGACGCCATCGATCGGGTGGACGACGAGCTCGTGCGGTCTGCGGTCGACTACTATGAGATGACCGAGATGGACAGCCGGCCTGTGAAGGGCACCTTGGCAGAGACGGACCTGCAGATTATTAGTTGGCTGGGCATGCCAATGTACGACGCGGATTTTGGATGGGGGAAGCCAGCGGTGATGTCGCGGGCGGAGTCCGTCCGTGGAGGCTTTGTGTACCTAATGAGCGACGGGCCAACAGACGGCGGCGGCGGCGTCCGCGTGCTCATGTGCATGGAAGCTGCAAATATGAAGGAGCTGGAGCGGCTGCTTTACGCAAAACTCTAGCCCCTAGAGCCTAGACCTGCTAGGTGCTTGATGTGTGGAACACAAAAGGCAATAATAATAGGCCGGAGAGGATACGACTGGCTGTTAATTTTTTTTAATTTGTTTAAAAAACTTTGTGTTTATGAAACTCCACCACCAACCGATCTACATCATACATGTATGACAGAGAAGATCGATCAATATGGCTGCCTGGCTGGTGAAGTCTAAACAGTGAGTAGTGATTTCGGATCGGACCAATAATATATTGTTGTTGTTGACTTTTTATATTACTTTCTCTCTGTTTCTTTATATGTTTACTAGGTACCTGTCCGTATATGGTACCACATAACACAAATTGATGAGCCTCTAACGGTGGAGAACAATGGTAATGGTAAAATCCGTGATTAAACATAGATACGGAACGATATAAATGCGTAATATTATTATAAATATGTCAACCCAAATAGGTTAAATTGATGTCGAATGAACATTATCAATATAGAACTGATGATTAACCGTTGTTCGTACTTCCTTCGGCCCAAATTAAAATTTGTTTTAAATAATTAATGAGTTCATTCATTACTTGATGTATGTGTCTAGTGTAGGAAACGGGTGACGCCTAAGAGGGGGGGTGAATTAGGACTTCTAAAACTTTTACTAAACTAGGCCACAATTAAATCCTTAGAGCAAAACCTATGCAAATAATCAAAACTAGAATGTGCAAACTAGGTTTTATCTAAGTGTTGCTATCTCTACCGCAAAGGCTAAGTTTCAATCTACACTAAATAAGTATGACTACAAGATTGAAACTTAAACGCTTAATATAAATGCGGAATGTAAAGAGCTAAGTAGAGAAGCAAACTCTCGTGGATGACGCCGGTATTTTTACCGAGGTATCCGGAACCGCGCAAGGTCCTGACTAATCCTCGTTGGTGCCCCTACGCAAAGGGAAGCCCACGCGAGGGCCAAGCACCATGGTCGAGTAACTCCGTAGAGAGCCGCGGGCCTTCTCCACGCGCAAGTGGTGCTCCGCTTCCGGCTCCTCTCGGACGCTCCCCGCCGTCTCCACTATCGAGCTTCCGGCCGAAACGCCGCGGGCCTCGTTCCCTCCGGTACACGGTGGCGGCCGTGACACAAACGCGGTTGTCACGGTCTCGCAAGACTCTCGCCCCACTCGGTACAATTATAACGACTCACGCAAGAGCCGAGGGGTTGCGTGGTTTTACAAAACTCACTCAACTAACTAGGGTTTACCTAGAGCAAGCGCTAAAGCGGTCTAACTAACCTAAGCACTTCGCAAAGCACCTACGCTAATCACCGAGTGATTCTATTAAGCACTTGGGTGTTTGAGCTCTTGGAAATATGCACTATGTGTCTTGGTATGTTGCTTGGGCTCTCACACATGAGAATGGCCGGTTGGGGTGGTATTTATAGCCTCCACACCCCAAACTAGCCGTTGGACAGAAAGCAGCAGCTTTCTGTCGTCGGGTGCACCGGACAGTCCGGTGCACCACCGGACATCTACTGTGCAGTGTCCGGTGCATGCCACGTCAGCCGACCGTTGGCGCCTGTAGCAGTCGACCGTTGGATCCGACCGTTGCCGTCTGCCCGTGGCACACCGGACAGTCCGGTGCACACCGGACAGTCCGGTGCTACAGTCAGAGAGCGCCTGTCTGCGGCCTCTCTGCGCAGACTGTCCGGTGTCACACCGGACAGTCCGGTGCACACTGGACATCAATGTCCGGTGCGCCACCAGGCGCTGGCTGACAGCCCGTTTCTTGGATTCCTTTGCTGATTTTTTCGGGCTTCTTTTGTTCCTGAGTATTGGACTCCTACGCATCTTTTTATGTCTTCTTTTGAGGTGTTGCATCCTCATTGCCTTGGTCCAATTCTCTTTGCATCCTGTGAACTATAATTATAAACACTAGCAAACATATTAGTCCACAGGTTGTGTTAATCATCAAACACCAAAACTCAATTAGCCAAATGGCCCGAGGTCCATTTTCCTTACAATCTCCCCCTTTTTGGTGATTGATGACAACACAACCAAAGCAGGCAAATAATACAAGTGTTTGAATTAAAATATGCACTCTACTCGCTAAGATGCATGATTATCCCCATAATATGAAATTATGGACTTAAGCCTCCCCCTAACTCCATAATTCACTTACTTCCTATTTTTGGACCAAATAACCAAAACCACTGGAAAAACCATTTGTAGATATAAAATTTTAAATTGGTGGTGTTTGGTGTTTGATATAGTTTTCATTGCTTTGGTCCCTAAACTTCTCCCCCTTTGGCATCAACCACCGAAAAGGAAGACATTAAAAGCATGTAGGAAGTAAATAAACGCTTGCCCTCATCAAGAATTTTATCAAATGATACCACTAGAAGGATATTAAATTAAACCACATGAATGTACCAGTTGAAAGGATTACTCCCCCTAAATGAGTGTTCTTTTTTAGAAAGAAGTTTCTCCCCCTTTTTAGAGATGAAGAAATACTCCCTCTGACAGAGATCCTCTACTTAGGAAAAAGCATGTGAAAATTAAAGGTGCAAGACATGATTTGAAAAGACTGACTTCCCTTATGCATAGGTAACAGAATATGAGTTAACTACTTATGCATTTTTAGCAACATGGAAGCATATGATGTGAGATATAGTCTAATCAAATGTTGGAGAAGACATGTAAATGATAATAGATATAGTCTCAAAAGATACCAATTGAAAATCAATGGCGAGCTTGAGAGACATGAGAGTTTTTGGAGATTTTGCAGTGGAAGATTGTTGTCTTTCTCCGAAGACTTCATTTTCCTTACAATGAGACTATCACATGAAATAGACTAGAAAAGGTGTTAGTCTCAAAGTGTTAGATTATAGAGTAACCTCCCCCTAAAGGTGTGCATACAAGTTTTGAATACTTGTAGGAGACATGCACTTTGATTTGATATCAAGAGGGGCAAATTATCTATAATCCTAACTTTGGCACATATAAGTTAAATGATACAACTTGTAGAAATCAAAATTTTCAATTGATGCATCATTTACTATGGAGTGATATAAAAGTTATGTGCCGTGCTTAAATAAACATTTTAAGCCATGTAGGTTTGCTTGAGTATATGAGCAATCCTACCATATGATTTACCTAGTATGCATGATTTTAAACAAAAGTACATAACAAATGTAATACTAGGCAAGAAAGGTAAACTAGATAAAAGGTAGATAGATACGCATATCTAAAAACAAAAAGATACAATAAAACTAGTTACCTTAGTCATGGGTGGGAAATTTGGGTCCAAAATTTTCACTAACCCACTTGGCAATAAACTTGATCCAATATGATGTATCCCATGATATACATCCCAATTTTGCCAAGTCTCCAAATTTCCCGAAGACCTTCGGTCCACTCACTTCCCTTTCGGGATCCAAACCTTCTTGGTGCTTTTCATAGTTGAAATTATTTCCTTTGGCACCCAGATGCGTTTGGCTCCTTTTCCTTTGTTGGCTTGCTTGTTGGCCTTGATCGCTATCACCTTTCCATTCTTTTTCTTCTTGATCAAATATGGTGTAGCATCCTTTTTGTTCACCTTTTTGATGTAGGTGTTGGAGATTTTGCTTGATGGCTTTTGCTTGAGCTTTTGCCTTTGTTTATCCCCGGTCATCGCCTTGCATTGGAAAGACTTGTGGCCTTCCATGTGGCATAGCCTACAAATCACAGTTTCTCCCTCCATAGGCTTGTTCACTCCCGCAGTGGTGTTATCCTGTGGAGGTCGGATTTGTTTGGCTTTGCCTTTCTTGTCATACAAAGTCTTGCCAAGGCGAGCCACTTCTTGCTTTAATTGTTCATTTTCCTTTGCAACCTCATCCGAACATGTCTCTACAACAATATTCTCAACAACGACTTGGTTGCAGGGGTTAGAATCATCAATTAAATCAAAGCAGGAAGTAGAAGCATCTTTCTTAATTATTTCAGGTATTTCAACTAAAGATGCTGCTGGGGTGCTACCAATGTTTTCTAGCTTAGTAGTTAGCTCATTATTGTGTATGCTAAGAATTTCCATTTTCTCTAGCAAATTTTCAATAGCTTCTTGGGAGCTAGCTAACTTAGCCTTAAGTTTTTCATTCTTTTTAATAACGCTATCAGCAGTAGCAGGGGATGGAGCACTAGATTCTAATAGCTCAATTTTAGTTGATAGCTCACTATTTAAGTTTGCAAAAGTTTCAAATTTTTCTAGCAAACCTTTGTAATCATTTTGAGAGCTAACCAACTTATTTTTCAAAGTTTTAAGTTGAGCTTTTTGCTTAGTGCAAACATCCTGGAAAAATTCTACGGCTTCTGCAAGCTCATCTAGAGAGGGCTTTCCCTCACCTTCATCATCACTACTACTTTCATCACTAGAGGATGGAATGCTTTTGTTACCTCTTGCCATAAGGCATTTGTGTGATGACCGTGATGATCGTGACGAGGACCGGTGGCTGCGCGTCCTTGGAGGTTCATCTTCACTTGAAGAATCATCCCAAGTTCTAACACTTGTTAGCGCCTTGCCTTTGCTCCTCTCCTTTTTGGGTTTGGCCATATTTGGACAGTTGTCCCTGAAGTGGCCCTTCTCCCCACATGCGAAGCATCCTCTCTTCCTTTGCTTTTTCCTGTCAATGTTAAAGAGAAGATCCTCGACCTGCAGGGGCACACCCATTAGATTAATCTTGCGGATCATCCCCATTACCTTTCCGACGCATCAGATTGTCTCTTCGTCCTCGGAGGATGATTTGCATGGTTGATTATCTTCATCATCATCACTTTCTTCTTCTTCTCCTTCTTCACTTGAGGAACTTGGAGTGGGAGCCTTCTTTTTGCCCTTCCTTTCATCACATGCAAAAGCATATGGTCTTGAGGAAGTTGGCTCCTCTCCCTGACTCATTTTTCACGACATCTCGAAGGCCGCGATTTTCCCAATCACAATGGTCGGGGTCATGTTGCTCAGGTCCTCCATGTTGTGAAGGATGGTGATGATGCTCCCATATCTTTGTTGTGGTAGCAGGGAGATAATCTTCCTCACAATGTCCGCATCACCTAGCTTATTAATGCCAATAGAATTGAGCTCATTGATGATTAGATTCAAACAAGAATACATGTCTCTAACAAGCTCATCATCTTTCATAGAAAAAGAATTATACTCATTTAAGACTAGGCAATGTTTTTGCTCACGGACATTGGATGTGCCGTCATGAAGCTCATGCAATTTTAGCCAAATCTCATTAGCAGTTTTCAAGGTAAATACTTGATTAAAAATATCCATGCTAAGAGATTCATACAAGCAATTTTTGGCTCTAGCATTTAAATGAATTTCTTTTTCCTCACTCGTGCTGGGTTTCTCGGGATTCTTGAGGGGTTTCATCCCGTCACGAGTGACTCTCCAAACACCTAGATCAACGACTTCTAGGTAACAAGCCATTCTAGCACTATAATATGGGAAGTTAGTGCCGTCGAAGTGTGGTGGCCTATGGGTATCCATCCCTTCCTCTAAAAAGCGTCGGCTCTTTTAGCGGTGAAGCTAAAGCGTTTCAAATGAGCCAAACCGGCCTCTGATACCACTTGTAGGAAACGGGTGACGCCTAAGAGGGGGGGGGGGTGAATTAGGACTTCTAAAACTTTTACTAAACTAGGCCACAATTAAATCCCTAGAGCAAAACCTATGCAAATAATCAAAACTAGAATGTGCAAACTAGGTTTTGTCTAAGTGTTGCTATCTCTACCGCAAAGGCTAAGTTTCAATCTACACTAAATAAGTATGACTACAAGATTGAAACTTAAACGCTTAATATAAATGCGGAATGTAAAGAGCTAAATAGAGAAGCAAACTCTCGTGGATGACGCCGGTATTTTTATCGAGGTATCCGGAACCGCGCAAGGTCCCGACTAATCCTCGTTGGTGCCCCTACGCAAAGGGAAGCCCACGCGAGGGCCAAGCACCACGGTCGAGTAACTCCGTAGAGAGCCGCGGGCCTTCTCCACGCGCAAGTGGTGCTCCGCTTCTGGCTCCTCTCGGACGCTCCCCACCGTCTCCACTATCGAGCTTCCGGCCGAAACGCCGCGGGCCTCGTTCCCTCCGGTACACGGTGGCGGCCATGACACAAACGCGGTTGTCACGGTCTCGCAAGACTCTCGCCCCACTCGGTACAATTATAACGACTCACGCAAGAGCCGAGGGGTTGTGTGGTTCTACAAAACTCACTCAACTAACTAGGGTTTACCTAGAGCAAGCGCTAAAGCGGTCTAACTAACCTAAGCACTTCGCAAAGCACCTACGCTAATCACCGAGTGATTCTATTAAGCACTTGGGTGTTTGAGCTCTTGGAAATATGCACTATGTGTCTTGGTATGTTGCTTGGGCTCTCACACATGAGAATGGCCGGTTGGGGTGGTATTTATAGCCTCCACACCCCAAACTAGCCGTTGGACAGAAAGCAGCAGCTTTCTGTCGTTGGGTGCACCGGACAGTCCGGTGCACCATCGGACATCTACTGTGCAGTGTCCGGTGCACGCCACATCAGCCGACCGTTGGCGCCTGTAGCAGTCGACCGTTGGATCCGACCGTTGCCGTCTGCCCGTGGCACACCGGACAGTCCGGTGCACACCGGACAGTCCGGTGCTACAGCCAGAGAGCGCCTGTCTGCGGCCTCTCTGCGCAGACTGTCCGGTGCCACACCGGACAGTCCGGTGCACACCGGACATCAATGTCTGGTGCGCCACCAGGCGCTGGCTGACAGCCCGTTTCTTGGATTCCTTTGCTGATTTCTTTGGGCTTCTTTTGTTCTTGAGTATTGGACTCCTACGCATCTTTTTATGTCTTCTTTTGAGGTGTTGCATCCTCATTGCCTTGGTCCAATTCTCTTTGCATCCTGTGAACTATAATTATAAACACTAGCAAACATATTAGTCCACAGGTTGTGTTAATCATCAAACACCAAAACTCAATTAGCCAAATGGCCCGGGGTCCATTTTCCTTACATCTAGATTTATCACCATCTATCTGAATATAGACACAAAAATAAGAGCTAAAATGACTACTATTTTGGCACGGAGAGAGTACATCTTAATGGAATAATGGTTAACAGCAATATTGTCGGGGATCATAATTAGGGGTACCCTCAAGGCTCCTAAATCTCAGCTGGTAACCCCCATCAGCACAAAGCTGCAAAGGCCTGATGGGTGCGATTAAGTCAAGGATGGGTCCATTCGAGGGACACGATCACGCCTCGCCCGAGCCCAGCCTCGGGCAAGGGCAGCCGACCCCGGAGGATCTACGTCTCGCCCGAGGACCCCCTCCAGCGACGGATACACCTTCGGCTCGCCCGAGGCCCAGTCTTCACCAAGAAGCAACCTTGGCCAAATCGCCACGCCAACCGACCAAATCGCCGGGGCATTTAATGAAAAGGTGGCATGACACCTTTATCCTGACGCACGCCCTCCAGTCGACAGAGCCGAAGTGACCGCAGTCACTTCGCCGCTCCACTGACCGGTCTGACAACAGGACAGCGTCGCCTGCGCCGCTCCGACTGCTGAGCCACTCGACACAGTTAGGCTGACAGCAGCCAAGTCCGACCTCAGGCGTCATAGGAAACTCCGCTTCGCCCGACCCCAGGGCTGGGACTCGGGCTCAGCCCCGGAAGACGACGAACTCCGCTTCGCCCGACCCCAGGGCTCGGACTCGGGCTCAGCCCCGGAGGACGACGAACTCCGCTTCGCCTGACCCCAGGGCTCGGACTCGGGCTCAGCCCCGGAAGACGACGAACTCCGCTTCGCCCGACCCCAGGGCTCGGACTCGGGCTCAGCCCCGGAAGACGACGAACTCCGCTTCACCCGACCCCAGGGCTCGGACTCGGGCTCAGCCCCGGAAGACGATGAACTCCGCTTCGCCCGACCCCAGGGCTCGGACTCGGGCTCAGCCCCGAAGGACGACGAACTCCGCTTCGCCCGACCCCAGGGCTCGGACTCAGCCCTGGCCCCAGCCGACGGTCTCCGCCTCGTCCGACCCGCGGGCTCGGACTCGACCTCGACCTTGGAAGACAGACTCGACCTCGACCTCGACCTTGGAGGAGCCTCCACCTCGCCCAACCTAGGGCACGGACCGACCACGTCAACAGGAAGCGCCATCATTACCCTACCCCGAGCTGACTCAGGCTACGTGGAACAAGACCGGCGTCCCATCTGGCTCGCTCTACTATACGAGTAATGATGGCGTCCCGCACGCTCCATGACGACGGTGGCTCTCAGCCCCCTTACGGAAGCAAGAGGACGTCAGCAAGGACTCGACAGCCCTGACAGCTGTCCTTCCGCCAGGCTCCAGCGCTCCTCCGACGACCACGACACCACGCGAACTGGGTGCCAAAACCTCTCCAGCTGCCATGATGGCATGTACTTAGGTCGCTAGCTCTCCCCCGCTAGACACGTTAGCACATTGCTACACTCCCCATTGTACACCTGGATCCTCTCCTTACACCTATAGAAGGGAGGTCCAGGGCTCTCTTACAGAAGGTTGGCCGCGCGGGGAAGGACGGGACGGCGCTCGCACAAGGCCGCTCGCTCCCTCCCGCATGGACGCTTGTAACCCCCTACTGCAAGCGCACCCGACCTGGGCGCGGGGCTAACACGAAGGCCGCGGGTTCCACCTCCCACGCCTGTCTCCCTTCGGCTGCTCTCTCCCCCCTTCGCGTTCCGCCTCGTGCCGACCCATCTGGGCTAGGGCACGCGACAATAATTCACTCGTCGGTCCAGGGACCCCCCGGGTTTCGAAACACCGACAGTTGGCGCGCCAGGTAGGGGCCTGCTGCGTGTTGACGAACAGCTTCCCGTCAAGCTCCAGATGGGCAGTCTCCAGCAACCACTCCAGCCCGGGATGGTGCTCCATTTCGGGAGTCTTGAGTTCATGTCCCTCGATGGCAGCTACGACATGATACTCCTTTCCCCGCCGTGCGGCAGCGACAATGGCGGTCGATAGCCCGCCCGCCGGCGGGGAAATCGACGACGCCTTCCCCACGTGGTGGAAGAACGACATTCGGGCTTGTCCCGTCCCCTCCCCCGCCGATGGAGGAGGAGGCGGGGCAACCAAGGCCAAGCAGGAGGCGGCACCTCGTTGGCTGTCGAGCGAGTCGACGGCGCCGGCGCCCCAACGGAGAGCGTGTCGGGCATCGGCCTCGCGTCTGAGACGAAGACGAGCGCCATCTCCCCGCAACACACCAACCTCAAGCAAACGGACGACGCCAGCACGCTCGTGAAGGACTTGCTGGGCGTCACCCTAGTACTTGAGACGACGGTGCAGTCAGTCCCTGACATGACTTCGTCACCGCCCGTCGACCAAAAGGTACCGACCGATTCCCATCTCGCGCCTTTTGGATTCGGCCTCGACCCTCCAAGCGACTCCGCTTCAGTGGACATTCTCATAGAGGCGAGTCCAAACCCTCTGGGGTATCGTGTGCGGTCACCCTGGGACCGGCTGACGGCCATCTCGACCTACGGGCCCTCGGGGTCCGAGGAAGATGGCGAGCCCGACCTCTGTTGGGATTTCTCCGGACTTGGTAACCCCAGTGCCGTGCGGGACTTCATGACCGCATGCGACTACTGCCTGTCCGACTATTCCGATGGTAGCCGCAGCCTCGGCGACGAGGACTGCGGTCCAAGTCGTGAATGTTTCCACGTCGATCTAGGGGGTCCCGACGAAGGCAACCATCTTGGTATACCGGAGAACAGTGATCCCCCTAGGCCCATGCCTCGCATTGACATCCTTCGGGAGCTAGCTGTGGTCCCCGTTCCGGCGGGGGGTCATGACCCACAGCTCGAGCAAATCCGCGAGATGCAGGCCAGGCTCGACGAGGGAGCAGGAACGCTTGAGCCGATCCGCCAGGACATCGGGCAGGAATGGGGCCAACCTCCGGCCGGAGAAGAACGTTGTTGGGGGCCTTCGGCTTCCGAAGGTCCTCTAAAACATGATTTAACAATATTTCTTGAGTAAAGTACATTGACAGGTATCTTCGGACTCAGATCAGAGCCACGGTACGAAGAAGCACAAAGAACACGAAGGTTGGCGCAGAGCCGAAGCTGTGTGTAGAAGAGCTTCGGAATAGCGGCGGAAAAGGAAACCGACTTAAAGATGAAAAACCAGATTAGACCTCGAAGAATTATCATAGAGTTATTGATAAATGTGAGGGGCATTAATGTAATTTTACATGGGCTGCGTCCCGTGCCTATAAATAGATGAACAGTGATCCTGTACTGTTCACGCTGATTTGGCATTGGCTTTTGCGTCACGCTTGTACTTTTACCTTCTCACGAGCTGAAGGTACATTTGTGATTTAATATCATTTTTATATTTTCATTATAATAAAATGAAAAATAAGTCGACAATAGTACACAACTGTTTATGTTATCTTCATGTTTCATATGTTTCCTTCTTCATTATTATATTTTATGCTTATGAAGGTGCGTCCTTCATAACCTTCGTCCAAAAATCATTATATCCTTGGGGAAATAATGCTTAGAAGGACGAAGGATATTAACATTTAATATTTTCTGTTGCCTTGTTCTTGATTCATAGCATTTGAGAACAAGTCCCCAACATTGGCGCCCACCTCCAGTGAACTCACTTCCATTTCTTGACTTTTGAACAACTTCGGCAAGCATCACCTTTGTCATGCCGCCGAAAAAAGCTTCAGCGACAGGGGCTGGTACTTTACAGCCACTGGATCCCAATCAGGATGTCCTTTCTCTCAGAGAGGCCCGAAGCCAGAAGAGGAAGGCTGTTAGTCCAACACTTCCGGAGGATGACCTGGATCAGGAGATCCAAAACCTGGAGATCCTTCAGCAACAGGTGCAACGCAAGAAGGAGAAGATGGCTCGTCTAGCTGATCTTCAGAGACAGATAGACGAAGCTTCTGAAGAGGTTCGTCATCTTGTTCAAGATGATCAAAGCCGAAGGCCTCCACGCAGAGAGCTTCATCAGGAAGGCTTTCACAATGAGGACGACTGGTATGAAGATTTCCATCATGGAAACTTTGCTTTTGATGATGCTTCTCCTCTCTCAACAGAATTGCAGGCTACACCATGGCCCCAGTCCTACAAGCCACCACAACTCCCCATGTATGATGGTCATACAGACCCCAAGCAATTCCTGATGAGCTACGAAGCAACGATATCTTCGTATGGTGGCAATACGGCAGTCATGGCAAAATCTTTTGTCATGGCCGTCAGGAGTGTTGCTCAGACTTGGTACTCTTCTCTTCGGCCTGGGACAATCACTTCTTGGCAGAAATTGAAGGATATGCTGATAACTAGCTTTCAAGGGTTTCAGACGAAGCCAGTCACCGCTCAGGCTCTCTTCCAGTGTACCCAGGACCATGAAGAGTACCTTCAGGCGTATGTCCGAAGGTTTCTGCGCCTGAGGGCACAAGCGCCGACAGTGCCCAATGAAATTGTCATTGAGGCCATGATTAAGGGGCTTCGGCCGGGACCATCAGCGCAGTATTTTGCCAGGAAGACACCACAAACATTGGAGAAGCTGCTCCAGAAGATGGATGAGTACATTCGAGCTGACAATGACTTCCGCCAAAGAAGGGAGGAAGCATTCAGGTTCTCTGAAATGACCAGGGGCTTCGGAGGAAGATTTCACCCGAGGCATGTTAGGTCAATCCATAACTCTGCTCAAACTGATGATCGAGGGAGCCAGCAGCAGAGGCCACAACACTCTTCACAAGCTTCGGCCCAACAGCAGAGTTCCTTTCGACCGCCAGCGCCAAGGGGCAGAGGCGCCAGGGGTTTCGGGGGAAGGTTTGGAGACCAGCCAAGAAAAATATATTGCTTATTCTGTGGTGAAGACAAGGGCCATACTACCAGGATGTGCCATGTTACCATCCAGAAGCAGAAGGAAATAGCGGAAGCAGCAGCGCAACGGAGTCAGCCGAAGCAGGTCATGCATACCGCTTCGTATCACTCACCTTATATTCCAGAATATGTAGGCAACCACCCTGTAGCTTCTGTTGCTTCGGTGAGTCAATCCCAAGCATCCTGGCAGCAACCTCCACCGCCACCGCCGATCCAGCAAGGACAACAGCCAGAAGGGAGTCAGCACAATCATCATCAAAGGGATTTCAGAGAGGAATCTGAAGCTCGCACAGTCAACAGCACTGTGCCAGAGTCGAAGCACATTTATTGACAAATATCCTACTTCAACAGCAGTTCTTTTTGCATTTTCTACATTCACTATTCCCCTTTTGTCAATAAGAAACAATTATGAAGAGTTTTAATACTTTTTGTTAAATTTCAATTCCTTGTAATACTTTCGTCTTTTACCATAATAAAGATATGTTTTTTCCGTAGGCTTGAGTTGCCGAAGCATACGAACTCATACCGATTTGGAGGACCTTTGAATTATCAAAAAATTGATCTAACGGACACAGTACACATTGTTCGAAACAGTACAAAGCCGTTCCTAAGGGAGCGCGGTGTAAGTTTTCTAAATCTACAGCGAAAAATAAACGCTGATTCCGTTGAAAGTAAAAGGCGAAGAAGCTCCTAAGGGAGGCTTACAGCGAAAAATAAACGCTGATTCCGCTGAAAGTAAAAGGCGAAGAAGCTCCTAAGGGAGGCTTGCAGCGAAAAATAAACGCTGATTCCGCCGAAAGTAAAAGGCGAAGAAGCTCCTAAGGGAGGCTTACAACGAAAAGTCAGCGCCGATATATAAAGTGTGTATGCTTTATTACAGGGATATGTATCTGCGGCATAAAAATCATTTTGCACGACATAACATCATCTCATCATGTTTGCATAACATAAGCATCATACAACATACTGCATCTGGAACAAGAAGGGGATACAATTGGAACATATTTTGGAAAAGAGAAAATCGTGCTAAGGCACAAGACGAATCGAAGTAAAGAGAAGCTTCGGAGGATAGTTCACGAAGCTTGGATGTTTTTATCAGAAAAGATTTTCTTCACGAAGCATGAAAAGAAGGGAAGGTGTTTTTTCGCCGAAGGCTCAAAAAATGGTATGTATGCAAAGTTTCATGCATCGTAAAGAATTAAATTATAAATAGACTATATGTTACATTCAAAGTTACAATATATTACATATCTTATGTTCCAAATGTTTCTACAATAACGATTTAATTCTCCTTGAGAACTATCTCTGCAGCGTCGTTCAAAAGTTGGTTGACAACCTTATCCATAATGTCTTCAGCCATTTTTCTAATTTCATCGTCCCCCTTCGGGTGGGGGCCCGGAGATGCTTCAGCAGGTTCTGAGGGAAGAAAAGATACGACTATACTACTATTACAAACCGAGAGCAGAGTTTGGAATTAAAAATTACAGCATGATAAAAACCACTAATTAATACCTATGTGCCCTTCGGGCTCTGTACTTTTCTCGGCAGCTTCCGCTACTTTCCTAGCATCATGAATGCCTTTTTCACTCTTTTGAATAATTTCTTGTGCCATTTCTCGGCCACCATTGTCCCAGATATCAGTAAAGAATTTACTGCCAACCATGCTTGCTTCGGCCGAGGGGTCTTTGATGTCTTCGGAGGACAAAGTAGCTTCGGACTGCGCTAAGGATTTTACATGCTCGCAGCCTTTCTTCTCCAAAATAGTAGCAATCCCTCTAGCACCTGAAAAAGCGCAGATGTCGCCGTGGCTGTTCAGAATTTCCTCGAAGGCCTCTGCTTTGTGGCTGATCCATTCCATTGGACCTTCGGGATCGCCTCTTGAAAAATTCTCTTCGCTAGAGAATGCACCAACGCTGGCGAAGCTGGATTTTATTTTCTTGACACACTCTATGGATTTAACATAGTATTTTCTCTGGGATGCACGAAGCTCCTTAACGCTTATCTCCAAATGATTGGCCAATTGGTCACTAAGCTCTCGTTTTGTCTCTTCAAGTATACGTTCTTCTTTAGCTCTAGCTAGCTGTTTCTGAAGATCTTTAATTTCACGTTTTTGAGCTTCGGCCTGGACCTTTGAAGCAGCTTCGTCCTTTTTTACCTTATCTACCAATGAAAGCAGAATTTTGTCTTTTTCTAGAGCTTCGTTCCTCAGTTTGATAACTTCTGATCGCAGATTGTTGAACGCAATTTCATAGCTCTCGTCTTCGGCACTCTTTTGTGCCCTCAGTGCGTTGCTTAGAATTAAACCCTATATGAAAAAGAGTTTCTATAAGAATAAAAGAATGAGTTACGAATTATAAAATCTCCAAACGTCTAATTCTCATACCTTCAGGCTATTATACGCAAGACTGTCCGTGAGATCTTCTTTTGTCATAGCACATAAGCCAGCTTCGAGCTTCGGAAACCCCATACTTCTAGCCATCTCCCGACAGACGGATAATTCTTTGTTGTCTGGGAGGCAGTATAGGAAATCTTCTTCGTTCGTCCCATTGAACACTAGAGCCCCCTTCGGATATTTCAGTTCTTTGGCATAGTGGTTAGCTTCAAAAGCTTCTTCTTCCGATAACTTTTTCCCCGAAGCATGACGCACAATATAATCGTATATTTTGGAAGTTGCTTCGGGGACAGCAGTATCAATTTCTTCGACCAAACTAGGCTCTGACATTTTCATTTCTTCAGTTGACCTTGCAATTTTTGCTTCTTCTGCTTCCAAAGGTATTACCTTGGTTGGTTCTGAAGGCCCAGTTCCAACTTCAGTCTGTTGCTTCGGAGCCTCAGCAGCGGATACTTCAGCAGGCGCCTCAGAAGTCTCAGCAGTCTTCTTTGGGGTTGTGTTTGGAAGTTTAATTGTTTCCAAAACATCAAATACGTTAACCATTCTCTTTCTTTTGGGGGTCATTGTTGGCCCCTTTTTAATTTTTGTTACTTCAATCTCTGCTGAAGGACTTAAAATTTCTGATATTTTTGCTCTCTCAGTTGATGCTTTTGCTTCTTCCATCTTTTCTGTTGATGGTGCTTCGGCCAACTCTTTGGTTTCTGGTAACAGAGTCTGTGGTTCCTCCAATTCTTTTGTTGTTGGCGCTTCGGCCAACTCTGTGGATCCTGGCAGTAGAGTTGATCCCTTAGCTTCGGGAGCCGTAGATGTTGCGCTGCCGAATTCAGGCACTGTGGCCAGTTCAATGTAGCGTGGCCGGTGTGTGAGAACTTTCACCCTTTTTCTCTTCGGTGCTGGCTTGCTAGGAGCAGCTGAAGCGGTTTCTTTTGCAGAAGCTGTACCTTTCCTTTTCTGCCCCCGCACTGGATAATGGTAGTCGGGGTACACGAACCCAATTGCATCAAATACTCGGTTCAGTCTTTTCTTTCTTCGGCCTCCGAAGGCTGCTGACAATGCAGTATCTTCAGCCTTCGAGTATACCCCAAGCAATTCATTACTTAAAGTCTCTATGCTCCATAACCAATCATCATCGGGTTCAACGAATTTGTCTCCATACTTGAATGTATATTTCAGCCTGATTAGCCCACCTTCGTCAGTTTCTTTAACAGTTTCTTTCGGCATTTCCCAGTTATCTGCAAGAGGCCACACTCTGAAAGCAATGTGCTCTTGTATTAAATCCCTTGTCCCGATAAAAGAGCAGACTGCGCCGAAGGACCGTTGGCATTCTTCGGCTTCCTCGTCCATTTCCACCTTCGGTTTCCGGAGTCCAAAGCGCTGCCAGATGGGGCGCATGATGATATCCTTAATATCTTATCGAACCTTCAAATCATTTTTAACATAGAACCATTCTTTCATCCATTCCCCGGGCCATCTCTTACGAAACGTGGGCACGGGGCAGCTTGACCCAGAGCGAGCGCCGAAGTTGTAGCAACCAAAGTTGTTATGATATTGCTCTTTACCCCAGGGCTTCGTTTCATATAACAATTCATGTATATTGCAAAAGCTTTTCGCACTTGGCTCTAGACCCTGACTCTTCACAGCCCAGACGAAGAGTCCCATTCTTATTATTGCTTCAGGGGTAAGTTGATGAAGGTAAACCTGATATATTCTCAGGACTTCTACCACGAATCTGCTTAAAGGAAATCGTAGCCCAGCTTTTAAAAAGCTTCGGAAGATAACGACTTCATCATCTTCAGGGCTCGGCACAGTTCTTTCTCCGGCATCTGCTCTCACAATGGACATATCTCGAAAGTATCTCCCCTTCATGTTTTCAAGGTGACTTTGCCCAATAGTTGATTTTCCGAAGACTGAATGGCTTGGTCGCCATGGCCGATCTTCGGAATCTTCACCCCCGCTATCTGCATCATAACTGTCACTCTCACCAGTATCCTCAGATAAACCTTCTAAAATCTCCCTTGTAATCTTCTCCGTATTCGTCTTCGCCATTGACTCAAGAAAA
Source organism: Zea luxurians (assembly GCA_029449295.1). NCBI lineage: Eukaryota > Viridiplantae > Streptophyta > Magnoliopsida > Poales > Poaceae > Zea > Zea luxurians. The sequence goes on from JAOPSE010000014.1 coordinate 80,259,976, forward strand.
CCCAGATGCATCACTTCAGAAAGGCTCAGCTTCATTTCGGCAGCAACCTTCTTCTCCTCAGACATTTCGGCAGCAACCTTCTTCTCCTCAGACATTCCTTCAGAATTCTTGCCTCTCGCTTCCGAAGCTTAAAACTAGGGAGGCAACCAAATTTTTGTAGGCAGAAAACTATTTGAGCAGGAAAAACAGATGGCAAGAGAGCGTGCCGAATAAATTGTGGCGAGCCCGTATTTATAAACCTATTATGTCGAAGACTGGAGGGCCCCATTTGCCAGAGACTGTTGCTATTTTAGCAAGAGGAAGGTGTTTTTTCGGACCTTCGGCTCATAGCCTTCGTCCATTTCACAATCTGAATTTATCATTCTAACAAATTAATATTGCGAGGGGCTACTGTTGGGGGCCTTCGGCTTCCGAAGGTCCTCTAAAACATGATTTAACAATATTTCTGGAGTAAAGTACATTGACAGGTATCTTCGGACTCGGATCAGAGCCACGGTACGAAGAAGCACAAAGAACACGAAGGTTGGCGCAGAGCCGAAGCTGTGTGTAGAAGAGCTTCGGAATAGCGGCGGAAAAGGAAACCGACTTAAAGATGAAAAACCAGATTAGACCTCGAAGAATTATCATAGAGTTATTGATAAATGTGAGGGGCATTAATGTAATTTTACATGGGCTGCGTCCCGTGCCTATAAATAGATGAACAGTGATCCTGTACTGTTCACGCTGATTTGGCATTGGCTTTTGCGTCACGCTTGTACTTTTACCTTCTCACGAGCTGAAGGTACATTTGTGATTTAATATCATTTTTATATTTTCATTATAATAAAATGAAAAATAAGTCGACAATAGTACACAACTGTTTATGTTATCTTCATGTTTCATATGTTTCCTTCTTCATTATTATATTTTATGCTTATGAAGGTGCGTCCTTCATAACCTTCGTCCAAAAATCATTATATCCTTGGGGAAATAATGCTTCGAAGGACGAAGGATATTAACATTTAATATTTTCTGTTGCCTTGTTCTTGATTCATAGCATTTGAGAACAAGTCCCCAACAAACGTCATCTCCCCCAGGGCATCCAGCACCGCATCGCCGACGACGTCAGGGTAAGGCCGCCACCGGTTTCTAGTGGAGTCGGCCAAAACCTGGCCGTAGCGGCAATACTTCTCTGCACGATGCCGGAGCCATCAACCACCGAGGGGCGGCGTATCCAGGGAGAGCTCAAGAATCTCCTGGAGGACGCCGCGGTCCGACGGGCCGAAAGCTCCGCCTCCCGAAGGCAGGGGTACCCCTCGGAACATCGCGCCGCGACTTCCCGATTCATGCGGGAAGCCTCGGTCCACACCGGGCGCACGCGCAACACAGCGCCTACGGCCCCGGGTCGCCTCGGCAACGAGCACCATCACCACAGCCGTCGGGCCCACCTCGACGAGAGGGTGCGCCGAGGCTACCACCCCAGGCGTGGGGGACGCTACGACAGCGGGGAGGATCGGAGTCCTTCGCCCGAACCACCCGGTCCGCAGGCTTTCAGCCACGCCATACGACGGGCGCCGTTCTCGACCCGGTTCCGAACCTCGACTACTATCACAAAGTACTCGGGGGAGACGAGACCGGAACTGTGGCTCGCGGGCTATCGGCTAGCCTGCCAACTGGGTGGAACGGACGATGATAATCTCATCATCCGCAACCTCCCCCTGTTCCTCTCCGACACAGCTCGAGCCTGGCTAGAGCACCTGCCTCCGGGGCAGATCTCCAACTGGGACGACCTGGTCCAAGCCTTTGCCGGCAATTTCCAAGGCACGTACGTGCGCCCTGGAAACTCCTGGGATCTCCGAAGCTGCCGCCAGTAGCCGGGAGAGTCTCTCCAGGACTACATCCGGCGATTCTCGAAGCAGCGCACCGAGCTGCCCAACGTCACTGATTTGGATGTCATCGGCACGTTCCTCGCCGACACCACCTGCCGCGACCTGGTGAGCAAGCTGGGTCGCAAGACCACCACTAGGGCGAGCGAGCTGATGGACATCGCCACCAAGTTCGCCTCTGGCCAGGAGGCGGTTGAGGCTATCTTCCGGAAGGACAAGCAGCCCCAGGGCCGCCCACCGGAAGATGTTCCCGAGGCGTCAACTCAGCGCGGCGCCAAGAAGAATGGCAAGAAGAAGTCGCAAGCGAAACGCGACGCCGCCGACGTGGACCTTGTCGTCGCCGCCGAGTACAAGAACCCTTGGAAACCTCCCGGAGGTGCCAACCTCTTCGACAAGATGCTCAAGGAGCCGTGCCCTATCATCAGGGGCCCGTCAAGCACACCCTTGAGGAGTGTGCCATGCTTCGACGCCACTTTCACAAGGCCAGGCCACCCGCGGAGGGTGGCAAGGCCCTCGATGATGCTAAGAAGGAAGATCACAAGGCAGGAGAGTTCCCCGAGGTCCACGACTGCTTCATGATCTACGGTGGGCAAGTGGCAAACGCCTCGGCTCGGCACCGCAAGCAAGAGCGTCGGAAGGTCTGCTCGGTAAAGGTGGTGGCGCCAGTCTACCTAGACTGGTCCGACAAGCCCATCACCTTTGACCAGGCCGACCATCCCGACCACGTGCCGAGCCCGGGGAAATACCCGCTCGTTGTCGACCCCATCATCGACAACGTCAGGCTCACCAAGGTCCTCATGGACGGAGGCAGCAGCCTCAACATCATCTACGCCGAGATCCTCGGGCTCCTGCGGATCGATCTGTCCTCGGTCCGGACGGGTGCTGCGCCTTTCCACAGGATCATCCCCGGGAAGCGCGTCCAACCCCTCGGACAACTCGATCTAGCCGTCTGCTTTGGGACACCCTCCAACTTTCGAAGGGAGACCCTCACGTTCGAAGTGGTCGGGTTTCGAGGAACCTACCACGCAGTGCTGGGGAGGCCATGCTACGCCAAGTTCATGGCTGTCCCCAACTACACCTACCTCAAGCTCAAGATGCTGGGCCCCAACGGGGTCATCACCGTCGGGCCCACGTACCGACACGCGTACGAATGTGACGTGGAGTGCGTGGAGTATGCCGAGGCCCTCGCCGAGTCCGAGGCCCTCATCGCCGACCTGGAGAACCTCTCTAGAGAGGCACCAGACGTGAAGCGCCACGCCGGCAACTTCGAGCCAGCGGAGACGGTTAAGTCCGTCCCTCTCGACCCCTGCAACGACGCCTCCAAGCAGATCCGGATTGGCTCTGAGCTTGACCCCAAATAGGAAGCAGTGCTCATCGACTTTCTCCGCGCAAACACCGACATTTTCGCGTGGAGTCCCTTGGACATGCCCGGCATACCGAGGGAAGTCGCCGAGCACTCGCTGGACATCCGAGCTGGAGCCCGACCCGTGAAGCAGCCTCTGCGCCGATTCGACGAAGAAAAGCGCAGAGCCATAGGCGAGGAGATCCACAAGCTAATGGCGGCAGGGTTCATCAAAGAGGTATTCCATCCCGAATGGCTTGCCAACCCTGTGCTTGTGAGAAAGAAAGGGGGAAATGGTGGATGTGTGTAGACTACACTGGTCTAAACAAAGCATGTCCGAAAGTTCCCTACCCTCTGCCTCGCATCGATCAAATCGTGGATTCCACTGCTGGGTGCGAAACCCTGTCTTTCCTCAATGCCTACTCAGGGTATCACCAGATCAGGATGAAAGAGTTCGACCAGCTCGCGACCTCTTTCATCACACCCTTCGGCATGTACTGCTATGTTACCATGCCGTTCGGCTTGAGGAATGCGGGTGCAACGTACCAACGGTGCATGAACCATGTGTTCGGCGAACACATTGGCCGAACGGTCGAGGCCTACGTCGATGACATTGTAGTCAAGATGAGGAAAGCCTCCGACCTCCTTTCCGACCTTGAAGTGACATTCCGATGTCTCAAGGTGAAAGGCGTGAAGCTTAATCCCGAAAAGTGTGTCTTCGGGGTTCCCCGAGGCATGCTCTTGGGGTTCATCGTCTCCGAGTGGGGCATCGAGGCCAACCCGGAGAAGATCACAGCCATCACCAGCATGGGGCCCATCAAGGACTTGAAAGGCGTACAGAGGATCATAGGATGCCTCGCGGCTCTGAGCCGTTTCATCTCGCGCCTCGGCGAAAGAGGCCTACCTCTGTACCGCCTCTTAAGGAAGGTCGAGTGCTTAGCTTGGACCCCTGAGGCCGAGGAAGCCCTCGGGAACCTGAAGGCGCTCCTCACGAACGCGCCCATCTTGGTGCCCCCCGCTGCCGGAGAAGCCCTCTTGATCTACGTCGCCGCGACCACTCAGGTGGTTAGCGCCGCGATTGTGGTTGAGAGACGAGAAGAGGGGCATGCATTGCCCATCTAGAGGCCAGTCTACTTCATCAGTGAGGTACTGTCTGAGACCAAGATCCGCTACCCACAAATTCAGAAGCTGCTGTACGCAGTGATTCTGACGCGGCGGAAGTTGCGACACTACTTCGAGTCTCATTCGGTAACTGTGGTGTCATCCTTCCCCCCGGGGGAGATCATCCAGTACCGAGAGGCCTCGGGTAGAATTGCAAAGTGGGCGGTGGAGATCATGGGTGAGACGATCTCGTTCGCCCCTGGAAGGCCATCAAGTCCCAGGTCTTGGCGGACTTCGTGGCTGAATGGGTCGACACCCAGCTCCCGACAGCTCCGATCCAACCGGAGCTCTAGACCATGTTTTTCGATGGGTCGCTGATGAAGACGGGGACCGGCGCGGGCCTGCTCTTCATCTCGCCCCTCGGGAAGCACCTACGCTACGTGCTACGCCTCCACTTCCCGGCGTCCAACAACGTGGCTGAGTATGAGGCTCTGGTAAACGGGTTGCGAATCACCATCGAGCTAGGGGTCCGACGCCTCGACGCTCGCGGTGACTCGCAGCTCGTCATCGACCAAGTCATGAAGAACTCCCACTGCCATGACCCGAAGATGGAAGCCTACTGCGATGAGGTTCGGCGCCTGGAAGACAAGTTCTACGGGCACAAGCTCAACCCCATCGCCCGACGCTACAACGAGACTGCGGACGAGTTGGCTAAAATAGCCTCGGGGCGAGCAACGGTTCCCTCGGACGTATTCTCCCGAGACCTGCATCAACCCTCCGTCAGGACCGACGACACGCCCGAGCCCGAGAAGGCCTCGGCCCGGCCCGAGGCACCCTCGGCTCAGTCCGAGGTACCCTCGGCACAGTCCAAGGTACCCTCGGCTCAGCCTGAGGCACCCTCGGCCCCCGAGGGTGAGGCACTGCGCATCAAGGGGGAGCGGAGCGAGGTCACGCCTGATCGAAACTGGCAGACCCCGTACCTGCAATATCTCCACCGAGGAGAGTTACCCCTCAACCAAGTCGAAGCTCGGCGAGTGGCGCGGCGCGCCAAGTCGTTCGTCTTGCTGGGAGATGAGAAGGAGCTCTACCACCGCAGCCCCTCGGGCATCCTCCAGCGATGCATTTCCATCGCCGAAGGTCAGGAGCTCTTACAAGAGATACACTCGGGGGCTTGCGGCCATCACGCAGCACCTCGAACCCTTGTTGGAAACGCCTTCCGACAAGGTTTCTACTGGCCGACGGCGGTGGCCGACGCCACTAGAATTGTCCGCACCTGCGAAGGGTGTCAGTTCTACGCGAGGCAGACCCACCTGCCCGCTCAGGCTCTGCAGACCATACCCATCACCTGGCCGTTTGCTGTGTGGGGTCTGGACCTCGTCGGCCCCTTGCAGAAGGCACCCGGGGGCTACACGCACCTGATGGACGCCATCGACAAATTCTCCAAGTGGATCAAGGTCCGACCCCTAAACAGCATCAGGTCCGAACAGGCGGTGGCATTCTTCACCAACATCATCCATCGCTTTGGGGTCCCGAACTCCATCATCACCGACAACGGCACCCAGTTCACCGGTAGAAAGTTCCTGGACTTCTGTGAGGATCACCACATCCGGGTGGACTGGGCCGCCGTGGCTCACCCCATGACGAATGGGCAACTAGAGCGGGCTAACGGCATGATCCTGCAAGGGCTCAAGCCGCGGATCTACAACGACCTCAACAAGTTCGGCAAGCGATGGATGAAGGAGCTCCCCTCGGTGGTCTGGAGTCTGAGGACAACGCCGAGTCGAGCCACGGGCTTCACACCGTTCTTTCTAGTCTATGGGGCCGAGGCCATCTTGCCCATAGACTTAGAATACGGTTCCCCGAGGACGAGGGCCTACGCCGACCAAAGCAATCGAGCCAATCGAGAAGACTCACTGGACCAGCTGGAAGAGGCTCGGAACATGGCCTTACTACACTCGGCGCGGTACTAGCAGTCCCTGTGACGCTACCACGCCCGAGGGGTTCGGTCTCGAGACCTCCAGGTGGGCGACCTGGTGCTTCGGCTATGACAAGACGCCCGAGGGCGGCACAAACTCATGCCTCCCTGGGAAGGGCCGTTCGTCGTCGCCAAAATTCTGAAGCCCGGAACATACAAGCTGGCCAACAGTCAAGGCAAGGTCTACAGCAACGCTTGGAACATCCAACAGCTACGTCGCTTCTACCCTTAAGATGCTTCCAAGTTATTCGTACACCCCGTTCACACACAAAGTCTGGTCGTCAAGGAAGGGTCAGCCTTGCCTCAGCAAAGCCCAACCCTCCCTCGGGGGCTAGAAGGGGGGAACCCCCTCTGCGTCGAAATTTTCCTCGAAAAAAGAAAAAAAATCTTTCCTGCCAGAATGCCTTTCGTGCTTTTCGACTACTTCGAAAGTGGATCCTGAAAACGACGGAGTACACGTAAGCAGCCAAGGCTGACCGAGCCGAGGGACTCCTACGCCTCCAGGATACAGATACCTCACTCATCACCTTCTGCGATAAGTAACTCGCGCTCGGATAAGTGATTTCCGCGGACTGAACAAGTCTTCACGCTCGAAAGCTCCTCTGCCGGAACGATTTTTCGGGCCTTCTCGACTGCGTCGGTGACAGAACCCTATGGACGAGTAAGAGTGCGCGTAAGCGGCAAGGCCGACCGAGCCAAGGGATTCCTACGCCTCCGGGATACGGATACCTCACTCATCACCTTCCGTGAAAAGCAACTCTCGCCCGCACAAACAATTCTGTTACCGACAAATAAGTCCGGATACTCGAAACAAGAGGAAAAGGGACACAGCTTCACAACACGATGACAGTGTGTTTGGGCCTCGGTGGCCGCAGAAAGCATACACACACTACAAGACAACCCGATCCTGCAGGCTCGGACGTCGACAGTTGAAGGGGGCAGCAGCACCCTCGGCGTCAACTACACCTACGGCGAGGTCCGACCTAGCCTCGGACGGCGACGCGGTTGGAGGATCTCCACTCTGAAGGGCGACATCAGCACCACACCCGGGCCATCGCCGCCAGGGTCTTCTCCAGGAATCCGGCTCGAGCAGACGGCTCGGCCGGCCACCCCGAGGCCTCGGCCAGCTGACCCCCGGAGACATCAGCCCAGCTTGTGGTCTCGGCAGCTCAACTCCGGCGTCGGTCCCGCCAGTGGACGACCCGGCCAGGCTCCGGCCGACCAAATCTTCTTCCCGAGCCAACTCTGCCTCTGTTCATGCTGACACTGCCACCTCCGGCTTTGGCTCATTGAAGGGCGACCGAGGGTTCCTTTAACTAAGCAGGAGAAGCCTCGGACAGCAAGGCCGACCGAGCCGAGGGACTCCTATGCCTCCGGGATACGGATACCTCACTCGTCACCTTTGCACGAGGCGACTCAAGCTCGGTGAAGCGGTTCAGATAATCGACAGGCGAGTCTTAGTGCTCGAAATGAAGGAAAAACGCGGCCCCGTGCCGAAAATGCATACGTGTTCAGGCCCTGACAGCCACAATGAACAAAAGACCAGCACACAAGTGCCAATACAAAAGGAACTCCGGTTCCGTCCCCACAGCAGCAGCTATGGTCCCAGGACGGACGTGGCCACCGGAAGGCTCTCGTTCGCGTCCCCACTCAAGGGACGCGAACCAGACATTAAAGCCAAAGAGCCGGGGGCCGGCCCGTAGGCGGCGCCGACGGCCTCGACGGGGGGGGGGGGGAAGCTTCCTCCAGCTGCCCCCACGTCAGCACAGACGGTGGTGTCCGCCTCTCCACCAACGCCGACAGTTGGCAAGGCGCACCGGTAGGTCCTCACTCCCGTCCTCGCCACGAAAGCGAGGAGAAGGACGGAATGTTGCATCCTAGCTGGACAGCAACAGTTCTCCTTCCCCGGCATGGCTAGAGGACGCCTCCTCCGCAGGGCCGGAGGATGGTTTCCACCACCAGAAGCTGGAAGAGGAGGTGACCGGCCGGCCCGCACGGGGGGAAGAGCTCCGGCTCAGCCCGGCCTCCGCCCCAGCAAGGATGATGAACATCCTTGAAGCTGAGGGCGGGACCAAGATCGCAGCCCGGCTTGCTTCTCCCCATCCAGGGGCTGGTGGTCACCGTCTTGGGTGACCACCGGCGAGGGGATGCAGTCGGGCTGCATGATGAAAATCCTTGAAGCTGAACGATGGCTGAAAGGTACCAACTTCCACGAAGTTGCGTTCCTCCGACGACAAGGCGGAAGGATTGCGGGCGTCCCCCATCTGGGGGCTCGGAAGGTGGAAAGACACGGTGCATAAGGGAGTGCGAAGACATGGCCGCCTTTTAAGGAGGTCACCCTCCTTTTAAAGGCGACTCTCCCCGCTTGCGTCCTCAGCCATCGCGGGCTGAGTCTTCTCCAACACGCTCCAAGGTTCTCCCCCTACGGTGCGGAGGCTGGGCCCCACGCGTCATGCAAGCTGGTCCAGGGCAGAAGGAGCCAAACCGCCGCGCGCAGGGCATGCAACTGCCCAGCGGTTACAAGCATTCCTCCACTTTCGCCCAGACTAACGGGTGAAAGGGTGGACAGCCGTGCAGTCGGCATGCAACCGCGCCAAGTGGGTGTGCCCCTTCGACTCCAACGCGCCCAGCATGGAGGTCCAGGCCCACGCGTCATGCAACCGGCGCGCCGATTGCTACGTGCGAGCAACTGCACCGCCACTCGCACCACTACCGCGCCTCCTCGACTGCGGAACCAGTACCGCGACTCGAGGCAACCCTGCGTATGACCCAGCAGTGCCAGCCAGGCACGACGGTCAATACGGCCAAAAAATGGGCCGGCAGTAATGGCGGTGGCAGGCGGGCAGGAGCAGCGGTCACGTCGTCAGCCAAGCTTACGTCCCATCCAGGGGCAGCGAGAGAACCCTCTCCCACGGCGTGAAGACAACGCGCCCGTGTTCCGTTCCTCGAACAGCTCGCGCACGCGCAACGACCGCCTCGCGAACCACTCGCCCCGTCGCATTAACTCCGCGGCGGGACAGGCGGTGCCTCAGGCAGGAGAAGCAAGCGACGCTTCGCCTTCGCCATAATGACCGCGTCGAAAAAGGTACGCCACGTCATTCGATTTCGTATCATTTTCCTTTTCCTCTTTCTCTCTCTTACAACAGGGACTAGGAAAGGGGGATACCCTGAAAAGGATCCTTCTCCGTGAAGGAAACAGGCCCCAAGCCTCCCTACTGATCAGAGGTTCAAAGGCTGGCCCCTCGGAGGGGTTCAACGGCCGCCTTAGAGCGCTTGGGTTCTGCGCCCACTACTGGTCAGAGGTTCGATGGCCGGCCCCTCGGAAGGGTTCAACGGCCGCCTCAGGCCACTCGGGCTTCGCGCCCACTACTGATCAGGGGTTCGTAGGCTGGCCCTCGAAGGGTTCACAGTCGCCTCAGACACAGAGCGAGGGATGACCCTGGGTATGTTCGATACATAACCAAGGCTCGGGCTACGCTCCCGAGGTACCCTAGGACATTTCCGAGACCAGCGGGAACGATCTTGTAACGAAGTCCCATCAGAGGGAGGCATCGAGCCCTCGGACCCCGTCAAAAGGGGACCGGGTCCGGCAGATCACCCGCAGGTACTTTTGGAGCACGCCTCCGGGCCTCTAGCCGACCCCTAATGAATGGGGCACGGGCGTCCACTCGGATTACCCGCCAGCAGCTCACCGGAGACACCATGTTCAGCGCCCTCCGAGGGCAACACGGCGCTTTCCCCCCTCCTCCTTGCGGAAAGGCGACGTAGGGGCGTATGTAAAAAAGTCGAGTCTGTCCTTGACCGTCCTCTCGCCCTGTGCAGAGGCTTGGGGGCTGCTCTCGCAAACCCGGCTCCGGCCAAACCGTTGACAGCGTCAACATACCAGCCCGAGAACTTGGGACCCGACCGTGCACCCGGGCTACGGCCAGCTCGCATGAGGGAACAACTAGACCAGCCGAAGTGTTGCGAAACGCACTAAGACCTCAAAGGAGTCAAACTACTCCTCCGAGGCCTCGGGGGCTACACCCGGCGGGTGCGCTCGCGCGCACCCACTGGAACAAAATGCAACCAAAAAAGGCTGGTCCCCTTGCAAAAAAGTGCGGCAAAAGCCTCCAAGCGAGTATTAGCACTCCCTTCGAGGCTCGGGGGCTACTGTCGGGGACCATAATTAGGGGTACCCTCAAGGCTCCTAAATCTCAGCTGGTAACCCCCATCAGCACAAAGCTGCAAAGGCCTGATGGGTGCGATTAAGTCAAGGATCGGTCCATTCGAGGGACGCGATCACGCCTCGCCTGAGCCCAGCCTCGGGCAAGGGCAGCCGACCCCGGAGGATCTACGTCTCGCCCGAGGACCCCCTCCAGCGACGGATACACCTTCGGCTCGCCCGAGGCCCAGTCTTCACCAAGAAGCAACCTTGGCCAAATCGCCACGCCAACCGACCAAATCGCCGGGGCATTTAATGCAAAGGTGGCCTGACACCTTTATCCTGACGCACGCCCTCCAGTCGACAGAGCCGAAGTGACCGCAGTCACTTCGCCACTCCACTGACCGGTCTGACAAGAGGACAGCGCCGCCTGCGCCACTTCGACTGCTGAGCCACTCGATAGAGTTAGGCTGACAGCAGCCAAGTCCGGCCTCAGGCGTCATAGGAAACTCCGCTTCGCCCGACCCCAGGGCTCAGACTCGGGCTCAGCCCCAGAAGACGACGAACTCCGCTTCGCCCGACCCCAGGGCTCGGACTCGGGCTCAGCCCCGGAAGACGATGAACTCCGCTTCGCCCGACCCCAGGGCTCGGACTCGGGCTCAGCCCCAGAAGACGACGAACTCTGCTTCGCCCGACCCCAGGGCTCGGACTCGGGCTTAGCCCCGGAAGACGACGAACTCCGCTTCGCCTGACCCCAGGGCTTGGACTCGGGCTCAGCCCCGGAAGACGACGAACTCCGCTTCACCCAACCCTAGGGCTTGGACTCGGGCTCAGCCCCAAAGGACGACGAACTCTGCTTCGCCCGACCCTAGGGCTCGGACTCAGCCCTGGCCCCAGCCGACGGTCTCCGCCTCGTCCGACCTGGGGCTCGGACTCGACCTCGACCTTGGAAGACAGACTCGACCTCGACCTCGACCTCGGAGGAGCCTCCACCTCGCCCAACCTAGGGCACGGACCGACCACGTCAACAGGAAGCGCCATCATTACCCTACCCCGAGCTGACTCAGGCTACGGGGAACAAGACCGGCGTCCCATCTGGCTCGCTCTACTATACGAGTAATGATGGCGCCCCGCACGCTCCATGACGACGGCGGCTCTTAGCCCCCTTACAGAAGCAAGAGGACATCAGCAAGGACTCGACAGCCCCGATAGCTGTCCTTCCACCAGGCTCCAGCGCTCCTCCGACGGCCACGACACCACGCGAACTGGGTGCCAAAATCTCTCCGGCTGCCATGATGGCATGTACTTAGGGCGCTAGCTCTCCCCCGCTAGACACGTTAGCACATTGCTACACTCCCCATTGTACACCTGGATCCTCTCCTTACGCCTATAAAAGGGAGGTCCAGGGCCCTCTTACAGAAGGTTGGCCGCGCGGGGAAGGACGGGACGGCGCTCGTGCAAGGCCGCTCGCTCTCTCCCGCGTGGACGCTTGTAACCCCCTACTGCAAGCACACCCGACCTGGGCGTTGGGCTAACACGAAGGCCACAGGTTCCACCTCCCACGCCTGTCTCCCTCCGGCTGCTCTCTCCCCCCTTCACGTTCTGCCTCACGCCGACCCATCTGGGCTGGGGCACGCGGCGATAATTCACTCGTCGCTCCAGGGACCCCCCGGGTTTCGAAACTCCGACAAATATATAGTAGCTAGGTTTGGTAAAATAATAATTACCTTTGTTTCAGACCACCAACGCAGGAAAGAAGGCAAAAGATGGTTGTCATTTTCTCCCAGCTCACCTCCTTTTGAGGCGTAGTATACAGGTTTATCTTCTGTTAAGGTGTAAAGCAGGTCAGGTTCTTCGGCAGGAAATGAGGATAAAGTGGCCTAGAACTCTGACGGCATCTCCCATGCTCAAGCATTAGGGTGACATGCTGCTGGTGATTGTCAACCGCAACAAGGCAAACCTTTTTCCAATGGACAAAGATTTGCTCCAGTGCAATAATATCTATAAATATACAATGTTTGCATCTTCAGTAGCTCAACATTTATAACAAGTGCATACCTGCAGAAATTCAAGTCCCTCACCCCCTCCTACAGCCTGAATCACCCCCTCCAACTGATCATGATGATGCTCAATTGCTCATATAAACAAAAACAAGGCAATGATGGCTTACACATCCTCTTTTCCGTGCATGGAAATGATATGAGCAATGCAGGCTTCATGGGCCTTTTTCAATAGCTTTAAAACAAACACAGAGGGCTATTGAAGTTGTGCTAGGTGCTAGCACATAAAAGTGAATTTGCTCAACTTAAGAAAGAAGGAAAGCAAATGCTACCGCCATGAGCATAAACACTTCAATGCGAGCTTCCTCTATCCGAGGGACATACAAATTCATTTCACCTCCATCAAAATCAGCATTGTAAGGGTTTAGATGGAGACTCATCAAATCTTAGTGTTCTCCATGGCATTATCCTTGCTTGTGCTCAAGTACAAAAGCAGGCTCACTATCTATTAAAGAGGACACCGTCTCCATCTTCAAAATGTCTTTCAACTATACATCCACACTTTAAATACTGAGTAGTAATCCTTCTATCACCATACTTTAAGCTCCTGAAAAAGCAAACCGTGATGTTGTCTTCATTGCTGCAATAAGCAAGGCAACTCATGATCACAAGGTTATTCTGTTATTCTGAATCACCAAACAAAAATGAGGATAAGCAAAATAGCTCTTAAGAAGCAGAAAGCAAACCTTGTTCTACTATTACCAACAATAATAGAAGATCATATAGAAACATGTGGCACTGCAATGTCTATCAAAATAAGTTTCTTTGGCCTATCACCAAGGTTTAGTAATTCACAATAATATAGAAAAATGAAATAAAAAGAGAAAAAATTGTCAACAAAACTGCAACGAATTCAAATCGGAAAATAACATCTAATGGAAGGCAACCAATGTGGCTTGGGAAACTTGTTAGATACATTTAATGTTTTCTCCAGCTCACTTGATTGTCTTAGTGTCATTGAGCACTAAAACAGGGAGTAGAAGACTACATCAAATAACCTTATATCTCATACATTATAGTACCTTCTTCACTTATTAAGACTCTTCAAGGATGAAAACTGGCACCAACATCATCAATCATTCTTCTAAATAGAGAGAGAATAGTTATAGGGTCTAAAACATGAACTGAAACACTAGAGTGCTATGGTACCCAAGGTCAAGTTAAACAAAATAGGGTACTAGGTATATGCTGACCTTGATAGGAGCAGTGCAAAGCACTAAAGGAGATTGTCTCGTAATGCTTGGGTGGAATATACAAGCGAATTGTATGTAATCGTAATATACTCTCGCATGGAGTTGGGACCTGGAGGGGACAGGATTAACGCACCTTCATAGCGGTGAGCTCCTCGAAAACGTTGTTAAAATCGCTTCCGCTGTCCATTTGAGCCGCCGTCGATCGGATCTCGGAGGGCACGATGTGAACATGGAGCACAGACTAACACTGGTTGCACACCATGTAGACCCACATGTTGTTGCTCTTCTTCTGCTGCTTCACTTGAGACCAAACCAAAATCGAGTAACAGAACCATATCAATTGGAATGGGGTTTTGAGCAGAGATGGTGGTAGCAACGCAAGGTTGCACACCTGCATGGTGGCACACTACACAACACTGGAGGGCGAGGAAGAGTCTCATCTCCATGGTGATTGCCAGTTCTCAAGTTGAGAGGAGATGGCGAGCTCGGAGAGAATTCAATTTGGAGTTAGTAGATTAGAAAATCCATGTAGTTTCATGATTGAATGGTCAAAGGGAAAACAACATTATCAGGCTGCAAATGACAAAGTTCAGAACCTAACCTAACTATTTGTGCTTGTTGACAGTAAGAAACAACAATAGTACTCTACAAGTTTTAAGTTGCATCATGGTTAGACATAAATACTGGAGAGTAGTTATTGGGGAACAGTGTCTAGTTCCAAAAGACACTTCAGAAAGCACATATATTATCTAAGTACAAGAGGAAAACATAAAGCAGAAGGTAACCATTGGCAATTACAACATAGGATCTTGTGCATCTAAAAAGTAGTGGCAAACAAATCATGTGTATGATTACCAGGGGACAGATCAACAACCAATTAGAAAGATCCACAACTTATATGATGCTTAGACTTATCACAAGATGACACACAATACTCATGTGATAATTATGTAGTACATGTAAATGAACTAAAGAGTTACATTTCATTTCCCGCAAATTGATCTTATTATCTTTTTATATAGCAATATTAACCATGTTAATCATGCAAAACTCAAGAGTGGTCTTGATTTGTGTTTTAAAATGAAAATTAGACGGCGGTCTATGCCTCTAGCCCTCTAGGTCGCGACAGATGCCACACGACGCTTGCAGCTGCAACACCATTAACAAATCTGGCCACAGCCATTCCCCATGGAGTGCCTTCGTTGGTTCCCCTCCCTCTGTTAAATTAACAACCTGGCTGGATATGACAGTATCTCTCGTTTCATCAAGCTAATCCAAAGTGTGATTAGTTTCATAGGAAAAAAATAAATGCAGACATGCTGAATTGCTAATTACTTACCATATAATTGTTAATGATTATCATGGGATATTTTCAGCTGATCACCCAGTTTAGAATGACACACTGCTATTCTATGCTGATGGTGGAGGCGTCAAGATTGTGAGCCGCAGGATCATATTTTCTCCATCTCCGTCTCCATCCATGATCCATCTCATAGCCTAGAGAGCCCAAGGTGTTCAGAGATATGCCTGTTTGAACCTGCAATTGCACCAAGCCAAAAATTCGCCATCATTTCCCAAGTAAAAAATCTTGGGATAAAAAATGGAAAGAAATTAAATCAGAAAATTACCTACCTTGCCTATCACTCTCTAGCACAAACAAAAGCCTTCTACATAAATAGAAAGGAGAGAAATAACTAAAGCACAGCATTGTTTGAGAAGATCGAGCAGATGCAACTCTTGAACGCATGGGGCGTGCTCGATGAAGCGACGGTTGGCGGCTGTGCAAATCCATACTCGACCTAGGCCAGGGCACCCAAATTAGGCTAAGATCGAGGGAGGGGTGCCCACCTTGGCTGATCTGTCGTGGAGGCCCATGACGAGGCATAGCTTCTTCTTGTGGTGGTCGGAGTCGAAGGCGGGCCCATCGTCATCCTCGTCCATGAAGCTGACACTGAAAGGGAATTAGGCTTACACCTAGTTCCTAATTAATTTTGGTGGTTGAATTGCCCAACACAAATATTGGACTAACTAGTTTGCTCTAGTATATAAGTTATACAGGTGCCAAAGGATTCACACTTAGCCAATAAAAAGACCAAGTATTGGGTTCAAACAAAGGAGCAAGAACCAACCGAAGGCACCTCTGGTCTGGCGCACCGGACTGTCCGGTATGCCACCGGACATGTTCGGTGCACCAGAGGACTCCGACTTCAAACTCTTCACCTTCGGGAATTCTCGGAAGTCGGTGCGCTATAATTCACCGGACTGTCTGGTGTACACCGGACAGTGTCCGGTGCTCCAAGTCGACGCGGCTCTGGAACTTGGCAGCCTCGGGAATTCACTTCGGCTGCTCCGCTATAATTCACCGGACTGTCCGGTGTACACCGGACTGTCCGGTGTACACCGGACTGTCCGGTGTAACTGCGGGGCAACGGCTACTTCGGCGCCAGCGGTCGACTCTGACAGTAAACAGTACACACGGCAGAGTCAGAGCAGAGGATCAGAGAGGCACCGGACTGTCCGGTGTGCACCGGACTGTCCGGTGCCGCATGAGGACAAAGCCTCCAACGGTCGACCAGCTCCAACCCCAACGGCTAGGATGACGTGGCTGGCGCACCGGACACTGTCCGGTGTACACCGGACTGTCCGGTGCACCCATCGCCAGCAAGCTTCTCCAACGGCTACAAATTTGGTTGGTGGCTATAAATACCACCCCAACCGGCCACTTCAAGGTGTGGGAGCCCAAGCAACATTCCAAGTCATCTAGTTGACATACTCAAGCCCTCCCAACCACATATATTCATTGATCCATCCTATACACAAGATTTAGACCACTACAACCAACACAAGTGCCACAAAATAGAAAGCAAGCAAAAGAGAGCTACTCATTTGAGTTTAGCACTAGTGCCTTGTGAGTTTCATCGAGAGATAGTGTGTGCTTCATCTTTGTGTTCATTTGCGCGTGGAGTTTTGACTCCCATTGAACTTCCTCCAAAGTTTTGGAGGCTTGTAAAAGCTAGCAAGAGACACCAAAGTGTGTGGTGGTCCTTGTGGGATCGAGAGTGATCCTTGAGAAGAAGAAGAGCTCGCCGATCCTTGTGTGATCGGGGGAGAGAGGGAAAGGGTTGAAAAAGACCCGTCCTTAAGTGGACTCCTCAACGGGGACTAGGCCTTCGAGGGCCGAACCTCGGTAAAACAAATCACCCGTGTCAATTGTGCTTATTGCTTGTGATTTGTTTGTTTTCCCTTGCTCTAAGTTTTCTTGCACCATTATTTGCTAATATCATTTGGTGTTGCTTCAAGTTTAATTCCATTTAGTGAAGTAACATTTCGCAAGAAAGAACTTGGCTTAGTGCTCTTCTCATCTAAAGCTTCTTGCTTTGTTATTCTATAACTTACTAGTTGTATTGATTTATCACTTCCGCATTATTTAGCAATACTCTTTTCAAGCAAGAACTTAGTTTCTATTCTCCGATATTTGTATATCTTGTTCTAACCTCTAATCAAGGGATCTAGTTGGGGGATAAAATTTTAATTTTCAGGTTCCGCCTATTCACCCCCCCCCCCTCTAGGCGACTTTCAATTGGTATCAAAGCTAGGCACTTCATCTTGAGTCTAACAACTCGAAGTGATGGCTCGTAGAAGATCCCAAAAGAACAAGAAGACTCCTCCATCGAACGTAACTCAAAAGGAGGTAACTCTTGAAATATTATTTGATGATTGTTCTAATTATGACTCATGGTCTACTAGTGTGATAAATGCTTTTAGGACCATAGATCCACGATTAGAACAAATTATAGTCAAGAGTATTTTTTCCTCTAATTTCAATGGAAAAATTAATTCCGAGGAGGATCAAAGATGTTATCGCTTAAACTATCTAGCTTTTGACATCTTAACTAATTCTCTTAGCAATGAAGATTATCGTGCCTTCATATCAAAATATGATGAACCTATTCATGATGCGCATGATATTTGGACTAGAGTTAGACGCAAATTTGATGAGTCCAAACATGATAGTTCATTTTGTATCTCTACTTCCTTTGGTATTTGTGATACTAACCCTTGCAAGGAAGAAGAAGAGAATGAACGATGGAGACCAAACGATGAATCCACCTCTCCAAAAGGTTTGTCTTCCCATTTCGATTCCCACATGTGTTGTGTGGCTAATGCAAATGATAGCGGAAGGACAAATGAGGATGAGGAGGAAGAAAGAAGCTTCTTGCATCTCTACGCTCGCCTAAGCCAAGAAGATAAGGCGGTCATGCTCAAACTTCTAGAAAGAGCGAGAGAGCAAAGCGAAGCTCGTCAAAGGCTAGAAGATATTCTCTCCATGAAAATGCTACACTTTGACGAGTTGACTAAAGAACATGAGGAGCTAAAGTGCTCTCATGTTGATTTGGGCCAAAGGTATGAAACTAGTTCAATTGAGCAAGATAACGTTTTACATTGTATCGCTCAATTAGTAAATAGGAATACCTTGCTTAAGGACCAAGTAGAAAAGCTAAAAGTTGAAAATCTAGCTTTTCAAGAAAAATATGATATGCTCATATGCTCTCATGAAAATCTTATGGATGATCATATCATGTTAAACATTGCTCATGAGGTTGTGATAGAAAATTTAAAATCCCAACAACCTCACTCATGCACATATATTCAAATTGATACTATATTACCATGTGCTAATGCTTGTTGTCCGTCGACAAGCAAATCTTCCTTTGAGCTAGAATTTGCAGGAACAAACGATGATTCATATCAAAAGCTCAAGGAAGAAAATGAGAGGCTAAAGATGAGCTTGACACAACTAAAAGGGAAATGCATTGCCCAACCTTCTCAAGATAACCATGATCACATGGTGAAGAAGCTTGAGACGGGAACAACCGTGGCATGCACTACATCCCTTAAAGAAAATGTCAAGGATTTGAGGATTACCAAGAGGAAGAAACAAAAGATGAAATTCAACACCTCCTCCAAAAGCCTCAACCACGCCTCCACAAAAGGTAACATCCAAGGTAATGATCAAGCCACACTTCACATTAAGAGGTGTAGTGAATGCTTTGAAGAGGGGCACTTGATTAGGTCATGTCCCTACATTAAAAATGGCTTGATTATTAACAAGGATGATAGACTTTGTTTTAAATGCTCCAAGAAGGGACACTTGCTTAGATCTTGCCCCATTTAAAACAAAAAGGCATAGGGTTAGAAAAGAAAGTTCTTACTAACCATGTAGCAGGCGACAAACAAGGAAAGAAGAAAACTTCAAAACTTGAAAAACGCCTATGCTACACATGCCGAAAGAAGGGACATCAATGCAAGGATTGTCCCATTGGTAACAATTCCACTCCTAGCTTGTCAATTAATTTTCATGTAACTAGGCAACCCAAAATTGCAACTTGTGCTAGAAAGGTAATGAGTTTACCTAGTGCTAACACAAAGGACTCTTGGGTTCCTAGATCCTTGTTGACTAACCGTGATGGACCCATCAAGCGATGGGTACCAAAAGATGCTTGACAAGCTTTGCAGGAGAAAGAGATGATATGAAGCCTTGAGGTGCTTGAGAGAGTCCATTCAATTCTTATCAACTCAAGCTATCAATCTTCAATGATCTATATCCGTGATTGACTCAAGGTTATTTTTCAAATTACTATGTCTTAAACTCATATCATCTCGAGGAAGGTATTGATGTTGTAGGAAATAAAGAGTTATCATGTGCCAAAAATCAAGGTCTACAACATGGAGGAAAGTCAAAGGATGGTAACTTCTATGCTTTTAAATGCAAGTATTTTAAACTATCATTTCTTATGTGTCTTGTGTAGTCACATAGAAATATATATAAGACTTCAAATATCTTTAAATTTTACTTACCATTCTTTGAAGAATTTCCTCTCATATGGTAGATTGCACATTCATCATTTCCATACTATGGCAATCTACATGCTCTAATTTGTTGCAAGTATATCATGGCATGTTCTTCCCCTAATTATCTATTTATTGCCGTGATTCTAGATATAGAGAGATATTTCATGTTCTTAAAAGAATAAGGTGTCATGTAATTCAAATCCTTAGGACACTTGTAAAAGGAAAACTCTCTCTATAACTAGAATAGTGAGACTAATGATTTTTATCTAAGTAACCCAAGTAGTCTCACTTGTAGAGAATAAGTTTCTCTTTGGAAGCGTGTAATCTAACATAGAAAGAAAAATCAATCCAATGATTTATGTTGATTTGCTCCTTGCCTATGTTGGATTTGATTCTTTCACATTTATCGCTTTCCATATCATGAATTAGATTTATTCCTATAATCTCAAGGGATTATTTATGCTTGTTTTATGAGTTAAAATTGAGCATAACATCGTCTATGGATAATCTAGTTCATGCTATGAAGTTTCCATGTTTTAATCTAGCTTTTCATTCCTTATCAAAAATGATTACAAAAGAGGGAAACTAGTGCTTGTGTTGCTACTAACATTTCTCTTGAGTTCAATTATGAAAATATACAAGAGAGAAAGTGCACAAGCCTCATGGGTTGATCTTCACCCAAAGGAAGAAAGGTAAAAGCAAAGGTATGGGAACTCATCTTCTTAATTAAGTTTGGTTCCCATCTCAATGGGTATTTAATCTAAATTATCATATTCTACCCTTGTGAGGAATAGATTCTTTATTGAACCTAAAATAACTAAGTGTGCATTCAATACCATATTCGTAAATGCGTTTGTCCTTTAGAATCTAATTCATGCCTTTGCTATATCCATTCTCATATTGATGCGCTTCTAAGTCATGATAATAAAGTTCAATATGAAGAAGTAAATTCCTATGAGTGATCAAATTGTTAAATAGTGCATGTTCCTCTTTTTAAGTAAAAGTGCACTAATGTTGAGGATTTTACTTCATGTCTGGAGGATGAATTATGCTTATTTCCTATCTAAAAGAAATCATCCATCATTGTATACTCCTTGTATTACTAACATCCTTCTTGAGTATTTTCAATAAGTTTGAAAGGAAAAAGAAACCACTGCAAAGGGAGGACTCTCAAATGAAAGAGGAGAACATCAAGGACAACAACACCTACTTGGACAATAAGGTCTTCACAACAATCAATGGTGTGGTTGTAAGCATTTTAAATCCTTTTTCATTATTACCAGGCTTAAGTTGTTTATTGCAAAATTTATAAGCCTTGATCAAAATGTATAATGCTTCTCCCTTTATGTCCTTAAAAGTGAATGCATCGAAATCAATTCTTTCAATTACTTGATGCATATCTTTAGGGGGAGTTCATTCTTATATTTTGATTATGTTGAGACTATTGCTTTATCTTAATAATTTCATATAGTCTCTTGCATGAGAATAATGTTTCTCATATAGTATGCTACTACACATCAATCCAACTTGTTAAAAATAATGTCGCTTTTATCAAGGATTGTTGCTTTCATTTCTAAAGTAGCATGCGTATTGGATTCTCCTATTTTTAAGCTTGATTGAAAATCTAATGCCTATGTTGTTCTCTTGATCGCATATTAGTTGATCATTGGACAACTTCAATTATCACTTATGCTTCTTAGTGCCTCATGAAATTTCAATTTGATTTCAATTGGTAACTTTAATTGATATCTATCTTGATATGCACTAAGGAAAAAGGAGAATTCATGATTCATTTATGCAACTTGTGATCCATTTGATATATGCTAACAATAACTTGAAAAAGATCACTAGTTGTAGAACTCTCTTGTACAAAATATTTCCATATATTGTCATTAAGTATAGGTCTTAAGCATTTAAGACTAAGGACAAAGCACAATGAAGAGAGCGTCCCTATGTAAAGGTACAAAAAGGTAAAACTATCTTCTTTCATTTAAACTTGTACCTAAATCGTCCTTTTCTATACTCTCTTTACATATCTTGTACGAAAGGAAGAGAAAGCTTGTCCTTTGCACTTTTTCCCTGCTTCATACCTAGTTTAACCTCTCAAACACTTCATTCTTGCATTTATGCATCTTTGTTAAAACTAGATGAAGTACTTTTATTGTCAAAGAGCTTAAAGCTTAACCTTGTAACGAGGATAAGCTGCCTTTGTTTCAAAGGTGGATGGTCCTTAAGTCTCTTTGAAATCCTTAAGGGAAAATGCTTAAAATATTTGTAACATGCTTTTAGTAGTGCATAAACTGTCATGAGCATCACACTTATCCTATGACACAATGCACTTCACATTCTCTATGGTATAGATATGTTCTCATTAACCTCATTATGTGCAATTGGCATTTCAAGGCCAAAATATGTATTCCTCTCAAGGCACATATTTAGGGGGAGCAATCTATATCATATAGAACTATGATCATGCTTAACTTAATATATCTTTTTGATCATATCTCTTTATGTCTACGACTAATGTGCTTTCAAGTGATTTCTATGATTTAGTCGTAGATTGAAAGGGAAATGGAGTCTTCGGCGAGGACAAGGCTTCCACTCAACTCTATCGGTATTATCTATCCTTCGCCATCACTCCACAATGCCTCTCCATCTTTGGTATAATCTTCACGCATATGTTTTCTTTGCCAAAGGGGAGAAAGTAGATAGAAAAAGGGCCTATATTTCATTCTAATTATCCGTTTTTGGCGATTCATGCCAAAGGGGGAGAAAGTATTGGCCCAAAGCAAAAGGACCGCACCACCACCCTATTTTTAAAAATTAATGGTTTTCAATTGGAAATTTTCAAATTGGTATCTCTTTGTGTTCTAAAGGGGGAGCAAGTAGTATTTTTAAAACTTGATATCTTAAAACCCTCTTGAACACTAAGAGGAGAATTTATTTGAGGGGGAGTTTTGTTTAGTCAAAGGAAAAGCAGTTGAAACGAGGGGAGAAAATTTCAAACTTGAAAATGCTTTGAAAAATCTTGTTCATTTACCTTTGACTATCTTGCAAAAGGACTTTGAAAAGAATTTACAAAAGAGTTTGCAAAAACAAAACTTGTGGTGCAAGCGTGGTCCAAAATGTTAAAAATAAAGAAACAATCCATGCACATCTAGTAAGTAACTTTTATTGGCTCAATTCCAAGCAATCTTTGCACTTACATTATGCAAACTAGTTCATTTAAGCACTTTTACATTTGCTTTGGTTTGTGTTGGCATCAATCACCAAAAAGGGGGAGATTGAAAGGGAATTAGGCTTACACCTAGTTCCTAATTAATTTTGGTGGTTGAATTGCCCAACACAAATATTGGACTAACTAGTTTGCTCTAGTATATAAGTTATACAGGTGCCAAAGGATTCACACTTAGCCAATAAAAAGACCAAGTATTGGGTTCAAACAAAGGAGCAAGAACCAACCGAAGGCACCTCTGGTCTGGCGCACCGGACTGTCCGGTATGCCACCGGACATGTTCGGTGCACCAGAGGACTCCGACTTCAAACTCTTCACCTTCGGGAATTCTCGGAAGTCGGCGCGCTATAATTCACCGGACTGTCCGGTGTACACCGGACAGTGTCCGGTGCTCCAAGTCGACGCGGCTCTGGAACTTGGCAGCCTCGGGAATTCACTTCGGCTGCTCCGCTATAATTCACCGGACTGTCCGGTGTACACCGGACTGTCCGGTGTAACTGCGGGGCAACGGCTACTTCGGCGCCAACGGTCGACTCTGACAGTAAACAGTACACACGGCAGAGTCAGAGCAGAGGATCAGAGAGGCACCGGACTGTCCGGTGTGCACCGGACTGTCCGGTGCCGCATGAGGACAAAGCCTCCAACGGTCGACCAGCTCCAACCCCAACGGCTAGGATGACGTGGCTGGCGCACCGGACACTGTCTGGTGTACACCGGACTGTCCGGTGCACCCATCGCCAGCAAGCTTCTCCAACGGCTACAAATTTGGTTGGTGGCTATAAATACCACCCCAACCGGCCACTTCAAGGTGTGGGAGCCCAAGCAACATTCCAAGTCATCTAGTTGACATACTCAAGCCCTCCCAACCACATATATTCATTGATCCATCCTATACACAAGATTTAGACCACTACAACCAACACAAGTTCCACAAAATAGAAAGCAAGCAAAAGAGAGCTACTCATTTGAGTTTAGCACTAGTGCCTTGTGAGTTTCATCGAGAGATAGTGTGTGCTTCATCTTTGTGTTCATTTGCGCGTGGAGTTTTGACTCCCATTGAACTTCCTCCAAAGTTTTGGAGGCTTGTAAAAGCTAGCAAGAGACACCAAAGTGTGTGGTGGTCCTTGTGGGATCGAGAGTGATCCTTGAGAAGAAGAAGAGCTCGCCGATCCTTGTGTGATCGGGGGAGAGAGGGAAAGGGTTGAAAAAGACCCGTCCTTAAGTGGACTCCTCAACGGGGACTAGGCCTTCGAGGGCCGAACCTCGGTAAAACAAATCACCCGTGTCAATTGTGCTTATTGCTTGTGATTTTTTGTTTTCCCTTGCTCTAAGTTTTCTTGCACCATTATTTGCTAATATCATTTGGTGTTGCTTCAAGTTTAATTCCATTTAGTGAAGTAACATTTCGCAAGAAAGAACTTGGCTTAGTGCTCTTCTCATCTAAAGCTTCTTGCTTTGTTATTCTATAACTTACTAGTTGTATTGATTTATCACTTCCGCATTATTTAGCAATACTCTTTTCAAGCAAGAACTTAGTTTCTATTCTCCGATATTTGTATATCTTGTTCTAACCTCTAATCAAGGGATCTAGTTGGGGGATAAAATTTTAATTTTCAGGTTCCGCCTATTCACCCCCCCCCCCTCTAGGCGACTTTCAGACACTTTGACGGTTGTTGCGCGGTGCCGAGGCCAAGGTGAGGGGGGAGCGCATACTGTGGATGCCTTCCCTAGCCATCGTGGAGATCCGACAACCTCGGAGAAGGCTCTGCGTCAGTGGCAGGGATACAGCAGTCATCGCGACGCCGCGAGTGTGGGGCCATAAGGGCATCACGTGTGGGGGTGGGGAGGGGGAGGCCGCGGGGGGCACAACAGCGTGAGCCTCATTTCCATGCTCGTGCAAGGAGGGGGTGCGCAGGTGGGGGCACGCGATGATGGTGAGGCGAGGATCGCGGGGATTGCGGGGCGCGAGGGTGGTCTGGGTGATTGCGGACGCGCTTTCCATTGAGCAGTGGGCGAGCATCACAGGTGGAGGAGCTGTGAGGGGGCGAGGTATGCGATAATGGTGGGATGCTGAGTGAGTTTCCATCGATGAGGGGAGCCAGGGCGGGGGCACGACTGCACCCAGTGTGGACGCCCACACTGTTGTCTTATAGAGTAGTAGTAGATTACACATCGTATTAGTTTTCCAACAAGTCAAATATTTCTATGTTTAGCCATCAATTTTAAATAGATTTATGTATATATGGATTATTAACATAAGGTTTATATTTTATATTCTTTTTTTGAAAAATTAGGTTTTTCATCAATTTTAAGTTGTAGGAGTACAGACACATTGTTCCAATTGCTCTAGCCATCATATATATGCTTAAGAGAAGACCTAGGTGATTAGCATAGTACTTTATGAAATGCTTAGACTAATTAAACCATAATTAATATGTTTATTATAAGATTAAGCCTAGTGTTTATACCTCTTGCTATTTGGTGCTTGTGTGTACCATGCTTACATTAAGGACTTATAGTCTTACGAGATCACACTATCCAGGTTTGTGGGCTTGTTGAGCATGCATGAAAGGAGGGCATGTGACCCACAATGTTTTGACCAAAAACATGATATTGAAGATGGTGAGTAGTCCACTGAGAAGGTCTAGTAGAGACCCACTTGTCCCGTTGCACATACAGAAGGCCCACAAGCTCTACAAAGTTATCTTGCCAGGAGCTTGGCACTTGGAAAGGTATCTTTGCGAGATACTCCAACAAGCAATGGGGAAAGTGTAAGGTTATCAATATCTTGGTAAAAATCAGGGAGATGTCATTGAAAATTTGCATTCTCTACCATTTTCTCCTACATTTACATTCTGCACCTAGCTCGTATGCTTTACATTCTTAGTCTAGTTTGCTAAGGTAGTGTTAAAATTACAATATAAGTTGCATAACTTTTTACATTAGAGATATCGAACACTAGAAATCTAGTTGCATATTTAGATAGATTTGTTGCATAGATTTTAGTAAGTAGGATTAAGAGGTCAAATTAGTTTTAGATTTTAAGTTTCCTACCAATTGAATCATTTTGGAGCCTGTTCATTTGTTGCCAATCCAAGTGGATTGGAGTGGACCAAAGAAAATTGAGGAGGATTTTGATTTATAGGAGATCAAATCCCTTTTAGGCTTTGTTTGGTTATTCTCCTATTGTTCATTCAAAAAAATAGCTTATTCTATGAGAGAACTAAGGGTTGATTAGATGGACAGGAATCACAAGGGGATCCATGGATAAGGGGATTCCTTCCCCGTGGATCCTCTCATGATCACTATCCATCAAATTAGTCTTTATATTAATAGGGGTGGCCATTCAGTTTATTAGGTTAATTCGGGTTCGAAGAAGTAAGAACCGAAATACATTTTGACAAAATAGAAACTGAACCATATTAACTGAATTATTTCGAGTCGGTTATTTCGGTTTATAGTTTTAAACCAAAATTTCATATTAGCGTGGTCAACTCTCGGCTATAGGAGGTGCTGAGCTAGGCTGCCTCCTGCCTTTGCCTGTTCACGTGGAAATTGGAATCGTGGATTTTGGTTGTTGGGCCTGGTGCCTCGGCGTGCGTTACTTTCTAGTGGGCCTGAACAAACGATGAAGGTTGGAGGTTGAACGCATGGGACTGTTTGGTTCATGCTTTTTTCTGACAAGCTTTTCTGAAAAGCTGACTTATGGGTAGAATCTGGCTGTGAGGAGAAGCTGACTGAGAACAATTTGAGTGTTTGGTTCATGCTGTAGTGAGAAGGAGTTGGTGGATAGAAACTGGGTGTTTGGATAGATAGATTTTGAAAATCATAGAAAAAAGCCAGATTCTCCCTGAATTGATGTCCATGTTGGCAAAAAGTTTATTAAGTTCCGAAATCCCTTTCTAGGACAATTAAAATTTTCATGAAGACCCTTTTAACCGATTAAAATTTTTATTAAGACCGTTTTAACCGAAGCAATAGTTGCATGTATTTTCAAGTGTCAACTACACAATATGTGCACAGCACTACGATCCGCTTCCTAATTAACAACATTTATATTAGTGTTGAAAGTGCATTCATCCCTTTTGTGAGTTTTGGTGATTTGGATAACAACACATTTAAAGGTCTAACAAGTTTGCTAAGTGTTGAACAGGAAATTCAGTATGATGAACATACTTGAATAGTGTATAATGATCAGTGAACAAAGATTCAACACAAGGTTAAATAACCAGTGAGACAATACAAATGGATATAATATGATCTCTATATTGGTTTGAATATATGGACAAGACCTGAGAAATCACTACATACATATGATCATAATAGAGGATGAAGTGATTAAGAGGATTGGTCAAGCCAAAGTGAATAAGATATGAGGAATCGTGAATTGGCTTGACCATATTACTATCAGTCCATATATGCTTATATGAGAATCAAACTAGAGCTTGATTAATCTTAACAGTAATATCTAGAAGACATTCAAGCAAGGTTCACAATATTGTAGAAATGATTCTCTCAATGGATGCTCAAAATGATGTGACTCAAGAATGGCTTGATAGGGTGAAGATAGCAAGGAAAGGGCTTCGAGGAACTAAGCGAAGGTGAAGGCAAAGCGACGGCTTGTAGACCAAGGTACCATGGCTAAGGTGAAGAAGAGAGTACTTGCACTAAGTCGATGAACTAATCAGCTATGAAGAGTTACAACATGTTGATGCATCAGTAAGGTGACTTGAAGCCATGATTTGAACTCATATATGGTGATATGGTACAAGTCATAGGGTTTGATTTGTGTTTGCTTCAAAAGGTGAGACAGAGATATTTGTGATCCTTATGAAGCAACGCCATGGAGAAATCACACATGAGACACAAATGACTCAAGGAGTTTACTTAATTAATTTTATTTAATTTGAGTATAGGATATCGTTGTACTATAAAGGGGGATCCAAAAAGAAGGTTGGTGTTTGCCAAAGCTCAAGCCTCTATATTCAAAAGCTATTTTTTGAAAACCAAAAATCTCTTTATAATTTTATGGTTGACCGCGGTTAGGTTTGAGAAACCTAGAGTGTTCTTGTTGAAAAGCAGCTGAGCTGAACTTCAGCTGAGTTGAGCTTCTTCAGCTGCAGCTAAGCTGAACTTCAGCTGACTTGAGCTTTCTCAACTCCAGCTGAACTTCAACTTCAACTGGGGTCCAGGCAAGTTCAACCGGGGTCCAGGCAGGTTCAACCAGGGTCTAGGGCAAGTTCAACCGGGGTCCAGAGAGGTTCAACCGGGGTCCACGAAAAGTTCAGACAGGTTTTTTTTGGACCACACTGGTCGAAACCGGTTGAATCGGCCCTAGGGGCGGTTCAACCGGTGTTAGGGTCACCAGACCGGTCTAACCTCCTGACTGGCAGACTGACTGTCAGTCTGACACCCAGGCGGTTGAACCGGCCCTAGGGGCAGTTCAACCGGTGTCATGACCTATTTTTGCAGTCTGACCTGCCAGTCAGCCTGCCCTAGGTGGTTGAACCGGTCCTAGGGGCGGTTCAACCGGTCCTCCATAGCCAAAATCAGTCCAACGGCTAGTTTTGAAGCTCCACCTATATATACTCACTCCTACCTCTCTCCCCACACAAGAGCACGACCCAAACTCCATTTCTAACTTGAAGAACACCTCCCACTCTCTCTCACACATCTCTTGCTTCTCCCATTTCTAATATTTGGAGAGAAATCTTTGAGTGAGTTTGAGAGCTGCGGTTTTTGTGCTTCATCTCCAAATCTCTCTTGCTCTTCTTCATTCGAGCTTTGGTACTACATCGAGTTCTTTGTGGATTCATTACTCTTGGAGCTTCTAGCTCCTAGACGACTAGGTGTCTCTTGTGAGTCTCCAAATCTTGTGGAAGACCACAAGAAAGTTTGTATTACCTGCTCGTTTGAGCAAAGATTAGTGTGTGAGCTTGACCTTTGTGGTCGGCAAAGGGAGGATTAGGGTTGAAAGAGACCCGACTCTTTATGGGCGCCTCAACGAGGAAGTAGGGCATCTTTTGTGGTGTGACCGAACCTCGGGATAAATCTTGTGTCTCTTGTGTTCTTGCTCATTGTATTTGTTTGTGTTCTTCGTTCTCTCACCATTCCATGAAAGATTTGTTTATATATTTTTGGTGTGTGGATTTTGAAAAGTGCCCTTCTCAGATCTACTACTTTGAACCCTGTGGATCATTTAGAACATCTCATTTCCAAAGTTAACTGGGTGAATTTCGAGATCAATTCAGTTTTATATCTCATCGTTTAGTTGAACTCGTGCAAACCACTTGAACCGGTTTTGACACCTGTTGAATTGGTTTTACCCAGTTTGCTTCTAGTTTTTGTTGAAAAAGTTTTAACTTGCCTATTCACCCCCCTCTAGGCAACTTTCAAGTGTGTATCAGCACGGACAACAGAAAGCCTAACAGCTGAGCAGAGGAATGGCTATTCGAGTCAAATGAGAATCTGAGGCGACTTCCAGGAGACGCGGCCCGATTCCGCAGTATCATTGTAAGTGCGATTCTCACGAAAGCGCAGACAGTAGAAGCTGACAGAGAGGTGTGTTTGGCATCCAAAAGCTGCTTCTAGCCGGTAAAATCAGCCTAAATGTCGAACCAAATAGGGGCATGATATGAGCACTTAATGTTGATGCAAACAACCATGGAAGCTCCACATATTTGGTGGATTCAGTTTTTATGAATTCAAAGCATAACAGAAACCGAGTAATTGAAGTACAGAGAAATAAAAAATCAAAATTTAAAAAATCAAAAAATTTAGTTTATTCGGTTAGATTTTTCGGTTTCGGTTTTATTTGCAGCCGAATAAGGCCTCAATCCCCTTTAATCCACGTGAACAAAGATGAAATGAACATACTAAAAGTCGCCTAGAGGGGGTGAATAGGCGAAACCTGAAATTTATAAACTTTAAACACACACTAAGGTCGAGGTTAGAGTTAGAATTAAATTCAAGTCCAAAAATTGTTTCTCTTACTAGGAGTTGCTCAAAGGATGCAGATGACGTATGGGAGCAAACTCAAATCAATACTAGCAAGGAAACGTTAGAGAGAGGAAAGAGGGCAAACAAATCAAACGAGTGAACACGGTGATTTGTTTTACCAAGGTTTGGTTCCAAAGAACCTAGTCCCCATTGAGGAGGCCACAAAGGTCGGGTCTATTTCAACCATTTCCCTCTCTCAAACGGTCACTTAAACCGAGTGAGCCTTCTCCTTAATCAATCGGGTCACTAAGACCCCGCAAGGACCACCACACACTTAGGTGTCTCTTGCTTAGCTTTACAAGCACTTTGTGAAATGGAAATGAGAAAGAAAGAAGGCAATCCAAGCGACAAGAGCAACAAAAGAACACAAATAATCCTCTCACAAGCCCTTAAACACTAGCGTTGATTTTGGAAACTTTGAGTGGATTGATTGCTTTGATTGTGTCTTGGAGTGTTGCACTTTGCTCTTGCAATGAATGAGAAACTCAGAATGCTTGGATGGCTTTGAATGAGGTGGTTGGGGGTATTTATAGCCCCCAACCACTTCCTAGCCGTCGCTGGCGATGGGCGCACCGGACAGCCACTATTCACTGTCCGGTGCGCGCCATGTCAGCGCGTCTGTTAGGGTTCGGAGCAGTTGACCGTTGGAGCCGCTTGTCGTCTTGCTACACCGGACAGTTCGGTGACCTCTGACTTCTACGCTCTAACTTTTGTCGCGGTACTATTCATCACTGTTTATCTGACGAAACGACCGTTGGCGCGCAGGGAGCCGTTGCTCCGCTAGGTCACCAGACAGTCCGATGGCACACCAGACAGTCCAGTGAATTATAGTGGAGCGCGCCTCTGAATTTCCGAGAGTGGCTAGTTTGAGTCTGTACGAGCCTGGTGCACCGGACAGTGTCCGGTGTGCCAATTTTCAGTACACTCTAAGTCTTTTGTGCTCCAAATAATTGTATCCCCTAACTGAATTTCTTTCTTAGTTTGTGTTGAACCTTATGCACCTGAGATAAATGATATCTAGACAAACTAGTTAGTCCATGTGGTTTGTGTTGTACGTTAATCACCAAAATCGATTATAGGAAATGGTTAGCCCTATTTCCCTTTCAATCTCCCCCTTTTTGGTGATTGAGGCCAATAAAAACCAAAGCAAATATGAAGTGTAGAAATGTAACTAGTTTGCAATTAAGATAGATGTGCATAGGTTACTACCCAAAAATATTTTAGTGGTGAACAAGGTATAAAGATAACCAAAGCTGGGGTGACCTAAAGGATTCCATCAAAATTAACCTATGTAGATCATTAGAATTAATAAGAACATGGCTGGGAAAAGTAAGTGATCAAGGGCACAACTTGCCTTCAATGAGCTCCTGCTCAGCTACTTCTACTTGTTGAACCTCAGAATCCACAGTGGCTTGCTCGTCTACTCGCATCAACACAATACATACATAGTATAGCATAAATTAACATCACATCAAATAGAATAATAAAATATACAATAAAAATCTACACATTAAAATAAGATCCTAGGAACAGGACTCATTAATTTTGGAGTTATAGATTTTTAATTATGAATTTCCAATGGTTTAATGTGCTTGAAATGGAATTACATGAGAAATAAATTTGCTTTCTGTTTTCATAACAAAACAGAGACTCTAAGTGATAGAGAATATTATTACAAAAATTTAGAAATTGGAATGGAGTGATTTGGATTAAAAATGAATTTCCTATGGATTTATCAAGTTATAGTATTTATTTTCATATTAAAAATCCATTTATAATTTATTTTCTCTGATTTAATACTGTTATGGACTGGGCCTCATTTTCCAGAGAGTGCAGGGGCCTAAACCGAAGTTTTCTAAGACTCAGTGAATAACCCGAGTGGACGGCGGGTTGGTTTCTTAGTTTTCCGAGGGTTCTTGTGCAAAAACGACAGGGCGAAAGGGTATCAACTAATCCTAGTCATGAGATCAACCAGGGACGACTACGATTAGATCTGATCTCCCGTGAAGCGGTATGCGATGCGGTCCGCCCGATCCGAGATCCACGGCTGATAATTTATGTAGACGAAAACGATTTGGGGCCGTTAGATCTCATCCAACGGCACACACCACAATCCGAAGAGGTATCACCTAGGATCCGACGGTCATAGACCAGTCTCAGCCATTGTCACAATCTCAGCCATTGCCCAAGGATCCGACGGTCATGGACCCATCTTCTCCACCCGAGAGCGGCCGGTGGCGCGCGACACCGTTGCCGCGGCGGCGCCGGCAGTCATGAAACCCGGGCACCCCTGCGTAGCCCTAATCCTAACACGAATTGTGCAAAACAGAAAGGGAGAGGAGACGAACGTGCCAGTGGTAGCTATACCTCCAATTACGCTCCCAGGTGATCCGCCCACGACGCGCGGCGGAATTCCGAAGACTGCTGACGACGGCGAGCAATTCCGGGCTCCTGGCCCATCCTCCAGACCAGATCCCCTGTCCAAGTGATCCCACGAACGAAGTCGAATGCCCCGCCCCTACACCAATTTGCAAATCGGCGGCGACGGCGGCTAACGCTTTTGGCGGCTGTTGGCAAGATGATCTGCGTGGCACTAATCGGCAAAAAGGGGGGCGAGGTAGGCCAACCGGGCGCAGAGAACTA
Organism: Zea luxurians; assembly: GCA_029449295.1. NCBI lineage: Eukaryota > Viridiplantae > Streptophyta > Magnoliopsida > Poales > Poaceae > Zea > Zea luxurians. The sequence continues at coordinate 80,292,386 of JAOPSE010000014.1, forward strand.
TTTGTAGGACGGCGGGCATGACGCCTGCAACCGAGTCTGGTTCAACGGCCCCGCGTGACTTCCGCGCACACCGCCGTCGATCGCGTCGAGGTTGTTGACTGAGGAAGATGGCGCCTAACAGCGTGGGCCCATTGGACAGGGACAGTCCACGACGAGTGAGCGGAGGGAAACGCGAAGGCTGACCCGGGGGCCCGAGAGGCCCAAGAAGGTGGGGAACGAGTGACTGCGCGGGCGGGTCCACTTGTCGGCGCGTAGCAGCGGGCGTGTAGGCAAGGAAATGGGCCGCGCGCGCGTTCCTGCAGCTGGGCCGAAATGAGGGACCGAGGCCCAGGTAAGGTCTCTTTCTCTTTTTCTTTTGTTTTCTGTTTTATTTCATTTTGTTTTCAATTTCCAAATTTGAATTTTGAATCCTTTTAGGAGTTTCACCTTTGGGGAAAAAATCAAATCCCATTATAAAAATAATATATAGATATTTATTACTCATTCCACTCACATATTATTGTTTAATTCTTCTCTTTTCCTAAATCATTGCATTTCCTTTAGAACTTAAATTCCCTTTTTGGACTTTAATATATTTCTTGTCTCACTCTATTTTATTTTATATTGTCACCAAATGCACACAAAAGAAAATCCCAGCATGATGCATAATTTAGTTGAGTGTCTTTTGTTGATTATTTATTGGTGTAAGTGAGGTGTTCACATGAAATAATAACCACTGGTAACACATATAGATATAGAGTAACATAATTTCTCTTTTTAGACCTATCTTACAAAGTGGGTGTTACAAATTCTACCCCCCTTAAAAAGAATCTCGTCCTCGAGATTTAGGAAGATCTAGGGAAAAGATGGGGAAAATCTATACGAAGCTCTTCTTCTCTTTCCCAAGTAGCTTCATCTTCTCCGTGGTGGCTCCATTGCACTTTGCACATCTTTATAACCTTATTCCTCGTGACACGAGTCAGTGTATCAAGAATCTTGATGGGGTACTCAGCATAAGTCAGGTCATCTTGAACACTAAGGTCCCTCATTGGTAACTGCTCTTCAGCATAAGTCAGTTTTTTTTAATTTGTCTAAAAAACTTTGTGTTTATAAAATTCCACCACCAACTGATCTACATCATACATGTATGCTGGAGAAGATCCATCAATATGGTTGCCTGGCTGGTGAAGTATAAGGGGGTGTTTGAATGCACAAGAATTAATAGTTAGTTGGCTAAAAATTATTAGTGGAATTAGCTAGCTAACCAATAACTACCTAACTATTAACTAATTTACTAAAAATAGCTAATAGTTAAACTATTAGTTAGGGAGTTTGGATGTCTCAACTAAGGGCCCCTTTGGTAGGGCTTATTTTTCAGCTTCGGCTCTGGCTCATGCAAAAGTTGTGCCAAACACCTCTTTTTTAAATGGCTTCACCAGTGAAGTGCTTTTTCAAAATGAACTAGAGGGCATGAGCCAAAAAAAGTGGCTCACCCGGCTTCAGCTCACGTCATTTTTGCACAATAGTCCTCCCACCAGTCCAAATTATTTTTTTGGTCCTGCCCTCAATCCCTAGCCACGCACAATAGCCCTTCCACCAGTCCAAACTATACAAGGGTCTTTCTGAAAAACAACCTATAAGCCGTTTTGCCAAATGATTTTTCAGAATGGCTTTGGCTTATCTAAAGAAGTGGCTTCACCTCGTGAGCCAGAGCCAAAGCCGTTTTTAGAGAAGCCAGAGCCCTGCCAAAGGGGCCCTAATTTTAACCGCTAACTATTAGTTCTAGTACATTCAAACACCCCCTAAAGAGTGAGTAGTGATTTCGGATCGGACCAATAATATATTGTTGTTGATTTTTTATATTTCTTTATCTCTGTTTCTTTATATGTTTACTAGGTACGTGTCCGTATATGATACCACACAACACAAATTGATGAGCATCTAACGGCTCAGAGCCTTGACGATGGGCAACGTGAGTACAATGGTGATGATAAAATCCGTGATTAAACATAGATAGGGAACGATATTAATACATAATATTATTATAAATATGTCAACCCAAATATGAGGCAAACCCTTAGGGACTATGGCTACAAATTGAGCAAAGTCCCTCTCCTATGTGACAATGAGAATGCTATCCGCATGGCGGAGAATCCCGTTGAACACAGCCGCACTAAGCACATAGATATTCGGTATCATTTTTTAAGGGATCACCAACAAAGGGGGATATCAAGATAGCCTATATTAACACCAAAGACCAATTAGCCGATATCTTTACCAAGCCTTTAGATGAGAAAACCTTTAGCAAACTTAGGAATGAGCTAAATATTCTTGATTCTCGGATTTTTGATTGAAATATTGCACACATTGCTCATTTTTATACCTTTGATCTTATCTCTTTCATTTGATACAACTAATGTACTTCCAAGTTTGTTTATATACTAAGTCGTAGATTGAAAGGGAAATGGAGTACTCGATGAAGACAAGGCTTCCACTCTACTCTACCGGTATCATTTACACTTTGTCGTTTGCTTCACAACACTCTCCAATTTGGTATAATCCTTCACCCATATATTGTTTACCAAAGGGGGAGAAAATTTTTAAGGGCTCACAAGAGTCTCCGTTTTTGGCGATTAATGCCAAAGGGGGAGAAATATTAAGCACAAAGCAAAAGGACCGCACCACCACCTAATTTTTAAATTGTATTTCGAAAATTTTTATTGGTATATTTCAAATTGGTATTTTCAAATGGTATCTATCAAAACCCTCTTGAAAACTAAGAGGAGAATTCCAATTCAGGGGGAGTTTTTTTAAAGTCAAAGGAAAAGCATTTGAAACAGGGAGAGGAATTTCACATCTTAGAAATGCTTCTTGCAATCTTACTCATATGCCTTTGACTATTTGCAAAAAGACTTTCAAAAGAATTTCCAAAAGAATTTGCAAAAACAAAACTGTGGTGCAAGCATGGTCCAAAATGTTAAATAAAAGAAAGCAATCCATGCATATCTATTGAAATGATAAATTGGTTTAATTCCAAGTAACCTTTGCACTCACCTTATGCAAACTAGTTCAATTATGCACTTATATATTTGCTTTGGTTTGTGTTGGCATCAATCACCAAAAAGGGGGAGATTGAAATGGAAATAGGGTTTAACCTTTTCCTAAATATAATTTTGGCGGTTGAATGTCGAACACAAATATTTGGACTAACTAGTTTGCTCTAGATTATATGTTCTACAGGTGCTAAAGGTTAAACACAAACCAATAAAAAGTTCAAGTTAGGGTTCAAAAAAGGAGCAAAAAGAAACCGAAGAGCTCCCTGGTCTGGCGCACCGGACTGTCCGGTGTGCCACCGGACAGTGTCCGGTGCACCACCAGACAGTGTCCGGTGCAACAGGGGCGAGCGACTCCAAACTCTTCACCTTCGGGTTTCTAAGGCCGCGCTCCGCTATAATTCATCGGACTGTCCGGTGTGCCAGCGGAGCAACGGCTGGCGAGCGCAACAGTCAACTCCAACGATCGCCTGCAACGTGAACAGTGCACGGATAGTTCGCGCAGAGTCAGAGCAGCGCCAGAAGGCGCACTGGACAGTGAACAGTGCCAGTCCAGTGCAGCACTGGACTGTCCGGTGCATCAAGAAGTCAGAGCTCCAACGGTCAAAACCTTCAGAACCCTAACGGTTGGGTGACGTGGCTGGCGCACCAGACAGTGTCCGGTGCGTCCATCGACAGACAGCCTCCCCAACGGTTGAATTGGTGGTTGGGGCTATAAATACCCCCAACCACCTCCACTCCAACCATCCAAGCATTCACTACTCCTCATTCAATACAAGAGCAATACACAACACTCCAAGACACAAATCAAAGCCTCCGATCAAATCAAAGTCCACAATTCAACTCTGGTTTTTAGGACTTGTGAGAAGATCGACTTGTGTTCTTTTGTTGCTCTTGTTGCTTGGTTGGCTTTCTTCTTTCTCTTATTCTTACTCTCAAAGCCTTGTAAGCGAAGCAAGAGACACCAATTGTGTGGTGGTCCTTGCGGGGTCTAGGTGACCCGGGAAATCAAGGAAGAAAGCTCACTCGGTCTAAGTGACCATTTGAGAGAGGGAAAGGGTTGAAAGAGACCCGGTCTTTGTGACCACCTCAACGGGGAGTAGGTTCTCAAGAATCGAACCTCGGTAAAACAAATCACTGTGTCATCCGCTTCATTTCCTTGTGATTTATTTTTGCCCTCTATTTCGGACTCGCATTTATTTCTAACGCTAACCTCGGCTTGTAGTTGTGTTTAAAATTGTAAATTTCAGTTTTCACCTATTCACCCCCCTCTAGGCTACTTTCAGTTATGCATGTTGTATTATCAATCTGATAGTTAAAGAGGCCCTTGATTCTCTTAAGTCTTTGATTGAAACATTTAGAACTGCAATATCTTTTTTAAACTCTTCTAACTAGAGAATTGTTGCATATAAAAGTTATTTCACCGCCACTAATTATAGGCCTAGAAAATTTCAGTTATACATGGAGGTTAGGTGGAGCTCCACATATCTGACGCTTAAGCATTTGTTTCCTCATAGTCCCTTTCACTACTATCATGCATGCAAAACTATCCTAGGGCTAAAGGTGATCCATTTATTTTAACTGATGACCATTGGGTTATTGTAGAAAAAGTACTTAAATTTTTTGAACTCTTTTATGATTCTACAGTTGCATTGCATTGTTTGGTGTTGACTATCCTACATCTTCCCTTATGTTTCATTATCTTATTAAGATTGCTATGCACCTAAAGAACTATGCTAATGACACTCACATCAGACATGTGATTCAACCTATGATAGACAAATATAATAAATGTTGGAGGAACATATCTTTGGTTTACTCTTTTGCATTCATCTTGGACCCTAGAGCTAAAATGGAAGGTTTCAATAGAGTGCTTAGGATATTGATGAACCTAACGACTATAGATCATGCTGCTTATCAGGTTACTACTAGAGCTAGGCTTGCTGATGTTTATAATAAGTATGAAGAGAAATATGGATCTGTTAGGTTGATAAGGGTTGTCCCTCCTAACCTATCTGGTAAGAAAAGGTCTGCTTAGAATGAAATTTATGATGATACTGATGATGTGGGTGATTCTGGTGGTATTTATTCTTTTGTTTCTACTCTAAACATGGCTAGAGATTCCTCTGCAACTTCCCTGCTGCACGCTGCAAACTCTTTAGTTTCTAATGCTTCTGAACTCATTTCGTACTTGGACTGTTGCACTGTGAACCAGTTAAATGATGATTTCAACATGTTGCATTGGTGGCATCAGCACAAACTTACTTATCCAGTACTATCAATTATGGCTAAAGATATTTTAACCGTTTATGTCTCTACCATCACTTTAGAATCCACTTTTAGTCTGACTGGTAGGATCATCGACGAGTGGTGGAGGAGGTTGAAGTCTTACGTGGTAGAGATGTTGACTTGCATTAAAGATTGGGAGGATGCTAAAGTAAGGATGCAACACTTGGTGGATTACAAGGAGCTTGAAGAATCATTTGAAAAATCTTTATCTTAATTAGTTTCTTTGAGAGCATTTATGTAATGGGGTTGTAATATTATAGACTTGGACTTTGATGTAAGGATATTGAACTTTTATGGAGTTGGGCTATACTCGTTTTTCCTATCTAGGGTTTCTCAATTTTACCTAGAAAAGTTTTTAATGAGACAGCCATTGCACTAAAGCTCTTAATAAATTTGTCTTCTTAGCAATTTGAACTTGTAATTACGAGTTGTTTGAGTCTTAAATGAATCTGTAATTCTGAGTTCTGACCAATTTCAACTTATTCTGAACTGTTTGATGTGTGAGGCACTTATAGTGCCTCATGACGGCACACTGACACTATCGTGCCAGCCTGGTGGCACGACACGTCTGGGCACTTGTATCATGTCTGGGTCGGTGTACCAGCACAGTGGCACTATCAAGCAGGCACGGATTAGCTGTCGTGTTTGACCGTGCCGTGTCTAATAGTGTTGCGTTTGACCGAGTTAGTGCTAGTGCTAGTGCTATGCCAGTCATATCACATGGCTAAAATTGAATGTCGTAACCACCATCATTAGCTGTGCGCCGCCATCTCCATTGAGGCAATGGTGCTGATTACTCGGCCCAAAGGCTGCCACGGTAGTGCCAGTCGCAGCTGCATGCCCCACCCATCCAAGTAAGAATAAGTTCCTTGTCGGCGCCTCAACGTTTGATTAACTGAAAGTGAGTCCCTCAAGGCCTCAACGCGAGCCACCCCCTCCGTCCTCAATCCATTTCCATTCTTCCCTTTCCCTTTCCTCAATCCATTTCCCTTTCCCTTTCCTGTCGGAGGGGCTCTGGCTCTCTCCGCTGGACCTCATTCTGGCCAACGGAGGCCACACCCCAACAGTCTACCTGTACAGCTCCAGCAGCAATGCTGTTGCCGCCGCCGATGGTTTCTTCGACGTGGGCAGGCTCAAGGAGGCTATGGCCAAGACCTTGGTGGCCTTCTACCCCCTCGCTGGCCGCCTCGGCGTCAACAACGATGGCAGGGCAGAGATCACCTGCACCGGCGAGGGCGCGCTCTTTGTGGTCGCTCATGCCGACCTCACTGTCGGTGACATCGAGGACGACTTCAGGCCGTCGCCGGAGCTCAGGAGGCTCTTTGTTCCACGGATTGAGCCAGCATCCGTCGTGTTGGCCATACAGGTCTCCTCTTTTTGCTTCTTCCATTCCATGCTTTACGCGTGTACTGGTACTCTGATATTGATAATGCAGCATGTATGCGCTCGTGTGCCGTGCCGTCTGCTTGATGCAGGTGACTTTCCTCAAGTCGGGAGGTGTGGTGCTAGGGACGGCTCTCCACCACGCCGCCATCGACGCCTCAAGCGCGTTCCACTTCTTCCAGACGTGGTCAGCCTTGTGCAAGCACGGCGACCGCGCGACAGTGGAGCTCCCGTGCCACGACCGCAGGCTCCTCCGTGCACGGTCCCCGCCTACCGTCCACCCGGACGCCCTATCGAGGTTCCACCCAAGGCTCACTTTCTCCGACCCGTCAGGACCTCTCGCCTTTCAAGTCTTCGCCATTTCCAAGGACCAGGTCGCCTCCCTGAAGCGCCTCTGTGGCGGCACGAGCACCTTCTGCGCCATCGGCGCCCTCGTGTGGCAGTGCACGCTCGTTGCACGCCGGCTTCCACCCGACTCCGAAGCACGCCTCACCATCCCGGCCAACGTCCGGCGCAGGGTGAGGCCGCCTCTCCCGAGCCGCTACTTCGGCAACGCGTTGGTCATGCTGGGCGCCACTGGCGCAGTTCGAGATGTTGCTTCGGAGGCTCTAGCGTCCGTGGTCGGCCGCATCAAAGACGCCATCGATCGGGTGGACGACGAGCTCGTGCGGTCTGCGGTCGACTACTATGAGATGACCGAGATGGACAGCCGGCCTGTGAAGGGCACCTTGGCACCTTGGTATCATATACTGCAAATTATTAGCTGGCTGGGCATGCCAATGTACGATGCAGATTTCGGATAGGGGAAGCCAGCGGTGATGTCGCGGGCGGAGTCCATCCGTGGAGGCTTAGTGTACCTAACGAGCGACGGGCCAACAGGCGGCGGCGGCGGCGTCCGCGTGCTCATGTGCATGGAAGCTGAAAATATGAAGGAGCTGGAGCGGCTGCTTTACGCAAAACTCTAGCCCCTAGAGCCTAGACCTGCTAGGTGCTTGATGTGTGGAACACAAAAGGCAATAATAAAGGGCCAGAGAGGATACGACTGGCTGTTAATTTTTTTTTAATTTGTCTAAAAAACTTTGTGTTTATGAAATTCCACCACCAACTGATCTACATCATACATGTATGACGGAGAAGATTTCTATATATTAAAGCAGGGCACAAAGCTAACACCTTAATGTGCCCACGTCGCTCTCTTTTATTATGGCCACGCGATCCTATTCTGACGGTGCAGATGCCGACAACGATTGAATCAGTTCTCTCGCTTACATTCCAGAAGGACCAGAACCCACGCGACGCATCCTCTCTCCCATCTACGTCCAGCGCGCCCCTCGTCACCCGATCTAGATTCTGCCCGGCCTTTTGATCCATGCCCATGCTTGCTTTACGCGGCAGCGGAGGAGGAGGCGAATAATGCCGCAGCTCGCAGCCCCTTTCGTCGACTCATGTCCAGGCTGGGCGTTGCTCCTCCCCTCCACATCCTATCAACCTCTTGCGTTTTCGGCCTCGGATTTTCTTTTTTTCGTGTGCTCCTCCATTGCATCTTGCTGCTTCTTATTCGCTTTGCATCTAAGTTGAGCTGAAGCATCTGTTCGCCTCTTCCTTCCTGACGCGGCTTCAGCCACAATCTACCATTCTTAGTTTGGTTTTCCGTCAGAGTTTCCAATCGGTTCTATTCCATTTGGATTTTGGAGATATAGTTTCCCACACCAGAATCTTTCATTTCTTTTCCCTCACTTTAGCATTTGCCCTGCATTTGCCGTGAGGGAAATTGCTGCAGTTCCCCCCTGTTCTAAGCACATTGTCCTTGAACAGAATGCATTTTCTCAAGTTATATTCTAGCAGCAACAGGTCTAGGTAATGTGCTGCTCGCTGCTAGGGGTGTGAGATTGCCTTGCCTACCCTTTGTTGTTGCTCCATTTCAGAGGTCTGTTGCGCACAACAATTTCGCACGTGGAGGTTCTCGACCGTCCGCCGGCGACTGGAACCGGCCGAACCTCGATGGGGTAACACGTCACCGCAAACGGAGTCGTCGGATCTTCCCCACGTCCGGCGAGGCGGCGAATTAGGCAAAGGCGTCGTAACCGTGTGCAAGCTCGTCGCTGCAATTTCACCGCAAAGACTCAGCATATGCTGCCATGAACTATACTATTACCTAACCAGAACATATTTATCTCTCTCTGTTCACATCAGAACATATTTATCTCTCTTTGTTCACTTGAAATATCAGATAGAATCGTACACACCCTAAGCGCGCGAGCGCGCTCAATATACTAGTATATCAATATGGCTGCCTGGCTGGTGAAGTATAAAGAGTGAGTAGTGATTTTGGGTCGGACCAATAATATATTGTTGTTAACTTTTTATATTTATTTCTCTCTTTTTCTTTATATGTTTACTAGGTACGTGTCCGTATATGATACCACATCACAAATTGATGAGCCTCTAATGGCTTAGAGCCTTGACGATGGGCGACGTGAGTACAATGGTGATGGTAAAATCCGTGATTAAACATAGATACTGAATGTTATAAATACGTAATATTATTATAAATATGTCAACCCAAATAGGTTAAATTGATGTCTAACGAACATTATCAATACAGAACTGATGGTTAACAGTTGTTCGTACTTCCTTCGGCCCAAATTAAAATTCGTTTTAAATAATTAATGAGTTCATTCATTACTTGGTGTATGTGTCTAGAATAGTATTATACAATTGTTTTCTCATGTTTGGTGTACTGCTATTTTTATGTACTCCTTGTCTATTTTTATGTATTGCTACGAGTAGCAGCAAGGTCATGAGAAACCTAAAGACGAAATTGAAGAAGTACCTGAAGTTGCACCAAAAAAGGCAAGTTGTGCCCTTGATCACTCTTCTTTACCTAACTAGGTAGGTGCCTGTGCGTTGCGACGACACATAAGTTGTTGAGGGACATCTATGGTTGTTCATCTAAGTCGATGACAGTCTATCGTTGTTGCTAGTCACCATTATCCGAATAAGGATATAAGTATCCGGAATAGGAAGGAGCGTGAAGTTCTACACAAAACCGAACAGGTGCTTGGTGGCTCCTATCTTGCGAAACACGATAGAGATCCTCTTCCATGGACGAAATCAATATGATAAAATACATTTATATAAAAACACAAATAGTAGTATAGATGCTGCTGTGACAGTGGAAATGTCAGCAAGAGTATTATATGAACAAATATGCTAGCATATGCAACAAGAGTATTATATGAACAAATATGCTAGCATATGCAGTGTAGTTGTAACTAAAAATAGAGCGAGTGAAATGAGAAACATAGAAAACGTTGACGAAAGTTTAGTACCATTTTTCATGAATTAGTAACATAATACAAAGTTTAATTTGTTTTATCCATTCCATTTCCTTTCAAAACAATCTAGTTTAAATCATTACAATAACTTGCTTACTTATCACTTATCAGTACAATGCCAACTTATCAAGCCTTGCATAGACACAAAACCTATACAGACTTTCCTTTTCGTAGCACTACAAAAGCATGGAAACTCGCATGAGAAAACTTAGTTTACATGGGAACGAGCAAACCTCAACAAGCACCACTTTTATGGTCACTAACAACCAAAAAAAGTCCAAAATTCCAAGAAAGGTGATCATGCACACTGCAGGTCAAGAAGCGCTCATGGCACGACACCTGCTTCCATAGCTAGAGCAGCAGCAGGCGTGCTGGTTTCCTGCAGCGAGATGACGCTCTGTGAGTCTCAAAGGCGTCGACGAGGGCCTTCACCTTACTCTTCCTCGCCTCAGCGACTCGATCACGTTGTTGAATAGCCCTGGCTCCTGCTTTTTCGTCTCCTTCCCATCCTGCCACCACCACAGCACAACGACCTCGGCACCCGCGTCTCTCGCTACAGCATCATCGCCGCTCCTCCTACTTGTGATCCTGTCGCATCTACTCCTGGATGTCGTAAATCAAAGGCACCCCGGGATTAAGGGGTAGCAGTGACATGTAACTCGAGTAAAATGCAGATGCTTACCTTTGCATCAAAATGGTGGTCCCTTGTTACTATAACCAGCTGAAAGAGAGAAAAAATATGCAACATTGCCCACATCTGATCAGCAACCACATATCTCGAAATGACTTGTAGGATAAAAATAAGACAGAGCACATCACATTAATAGATCTAACAACATTGGATGTCCCTGATTCATGCTGCAAACTCTAATGCAATACCAAAACATGACTGTAAGAGTGAATTTTAGTGTTGACGCACCTAATGAGTTGAACAGAACAGTGACAAATCAGAGGCTTATTATGGAGCTAATTATTAAGAGAGGAATAGAGAAAGCATGAAGCAACTAACCAAATCTTTGTAGGACTTCTTTTTAGGTGTTCTAGTGCAGATGTTCTGGACCTGCACAAACACCAAAAGATCAAAGAGTATATATAAGAATGGATGAAGGCTTATTATTTTCATTATACATAGAAACATGAAATATTCATAGGACCTCATGTTGTTTCTGGAACTGTGAGCATGCACCTACTAAAGTGAACTGGAAAACATACAATTACCTGAACCTAACACACAACCTTATGCTTAAACATATTCAATATCCACTTCCACTAAATTGATTAGCCCTCTACAGTTGAAGCACAAGATTACAACTAAGATAGTTAAGTTTCAGATGTTAGCGATATTAGTACTATCGTGAATTGTAAGCAATTAGTTGTAGTTGTAGCTGTCATCCGAATACTCTTGTAGCTCCAAGTTTATGGCTTCATTATGTCATTTTCTACTGGAGCTTCATGAGTTTAATTTTCCTTCGTAGAAAATGGACCAGGAAATTGGCCCACTTTTAGACCAAAGTTGCTTGTATGACAAAACCTATTTCTGTAGAAACAGTCAGGCAAAAGTTTTGTGCTGCGGCAAGTGCTGCCAGCTGTTGACCTGACTGAAGAGCCCCATCTTTTATTTGTATGACGAAGTTCTAACACTAGGTACATGACTATTCATTAGACTAAACATGCAAAAAAATCAGGTTTCATATGGTTTAACGTAGTATGCCTTATTCCAGGCAGTCTACCATCTAGAACATTGGATAGCCTTCCATGTAGAGCACGGGAGCAGGGGATGGTCACAGAGAAAGGGAGGCGCGGGAGGAGGTGGCGGACCTTCCATTGACGTTGTGAGGACTGCGGGTTTGGAGAGCTGGCTTCCATTAACGGCGCGGCAGGAGGTGAATGCGTGGACCTCTGGATCTCGCGTCCCACGGCCGCCAAGCGGTAGTTTGCGCTGCAGATCGAACATAGGACCTCATGTTGTTTCTGGAACTGTACTATGGACATGGATTGCGCTGCAGATCGATCTCGCGTGCAGCGTGCGCAGCGCCAGCACACCGCCCTGGCATCATGGCGACGCTTCTTTCAGAACAGAGAATTTTTTCCTCCTCATTTCTTCATCCAGAGCTGAGAAATGCCGCATTTCTTCAGCTGGTGATTGTTCCAGCGGGGAAAATTTGTCCTGGGATTGGGCTACATCATGGCGACGCTTCTTTCTTGGATCTCCATTCCCCACTTTTGATCTCGACAGGAGGTGAATGCGCGGACCTTCCAAGGACTACGGGCGAGGAGATTTGGCTTTCCATTGACGGCGTGGCAGGAGGAGGAGATGGCGGAGGACGCGACGGCGTGGGCTAGGAGGAGATGGCGGACGCGACGGCGCGGACGTGGGGTGGACGAGCGAAGATCGCGGTAGTGAGCGGCGATTGCGGGAGACAGAGGCGGGGGCGGGGGCGTGCTTCACTAAAAAAATAGGTGGACGCCCACTCTACCGTCATATAGAGTACGAGGAAGGCGAGCAGGCCCGCGAGGCCGGAGCCGTTGTCCGCGGCGACGAGGAGGCCGACGAAGACGAGCACAGCGACGACATGGTAGGCGAAGAGGAGCACGAAGGCGGCGAGCCTCCGCCAGACGCGGGGCACGACGGTGAGCACACGCGAAAAGGTGAGCGCATCGCGCTTGGCGGAGTAGACGGAGGCGACGACGGAGAGGAGCGAGAGCAGGAGGAGTGCGAGGAGGTAGGCGGACTTGAAGATGAGCAGGGCGAGCCAGTCGGAGGCGAGGCGTGACAGCAGGCGGCGCTGCGTGTCGGTGCCCGGGGAGGATGCGTCCAGGGCCGTGTCGTCGGAGTCGATGTGGGTGAAGAGCGCGTGGGAGATGGCGACGTGCAGGAGGAAGAGCATAGAGAGGGGCAGCGCGAAGGCGGCCGTGATGGGCACGAAGAGCGGGCGGTGCGGGACTCGGAGGATCTCCACGGAGAAGCGGTAGATGCCGACGACGCCCAGGAACTGCAGCTCCTCCGACTCGCACTCCATGGCTGGTTGGCTGGCTGCCTGGGATTTGGAGACGGGACGGATTGGCGCTTGGAGACGATTGAATTTGGAGACGGGGAGGAAGGGGAGGATTGTGGCGTGGGGAATGGGGATTTTCTCGCGCTCGCCTCTGGGACTGGGGGCGGGGCACGACACGGCGGCAGACGACGGCAGGGGCGGGGGCACACGACGGCGGTAGGGGCGCGCACGATGATACTTGGGAGGGGGTGTCCAGGGCGCGGTGGCGAAAATAGCGGAGGCGCGGCGCGACAATCTGGGAGCAGAGGCGCGATGCGAAAATTCTCAAGTTCGCGGGCGGGCGGGTAGGGAGGCAGGGGCAGTCTACACTCCTCTCTTAATAGTTAGTAGAGATAATGTTCCTATTAATCACTGTGACATGCTCAAATTAATTTGATGGGACCCAATAGGTTTTCCTAGTTTTGTTTACCCCACACCTTGCAGACAAATAAACTATTGGGTAGACTTGCTATTGCTCTACCTAGTTTTGGGATTAAAGGTTACATCTAAATTATGATCATGTTCCAATTATACTGTTAATTTAATTATTGTTCATGACAAGATTATTGTGTTAATAGGAACATGGAGAACCACCCAAAAAATAGTGCTACCACAAGGGTGGTATGGGACGCCTTTGGCTGACTAACTAGGAAAGCTAGTGGAGGACTATCTTACCCGAAAGGGGCAAGGGCGGTAGAGGAGTTGCCGGTATAGTGAGGTTCTCGGGTCGATCATGCTGCGTTGGCTTTTCGGACGAGGGATTCCTATATTTCCTTTCTCAGAAACCGTAGCGGGTTTTCTGAAGCTAGGAGAAATTTGTAAAGGCCTCGTAGTGCTACCATGTCTAGTCTCCTCGTTAGAGATGTATGAGATTCATGACCCCGTGGCAAATGGGTAACACGACTTGTGGGTAAAGATGCGCAACCTCTACAGAGTGTAAAACTGGTATATCAGTCGTGCTCACAGTCATGAGAGGCTCGGACACTCACATGATTAACTTATGAAATTAAACTTAATTTATCATTTGCATTGCAATGTGGTGTTATTATTAATTGTGATCTATTATTTATTTGGTGTTGGTATCTATTTACACTTAGTAACTGCTAATAAAACTTTGACCAACTTTAAAAGCAATGCTCAGCTTTAACCATCTTCTTTGGTAAGCCTTACACTTCCCATGAGCCCTCACCATAAGTGAGCTAATGCACATTATTCCCCATAACTTGTAGAGCGATGAACATATGTGAGCTCACCCTTGTTGTACTCACATTCCCAGGTCAAGGACAGGTAGCACAAGATAAGGAGCATGAAGGATGTAACGATGAGTTCGTGAGAGGTCTAGGCCGTCGTCTCCCAGTCAACTATGGTTACTGGATCGTCGTCTTCGTCTGATGTAATACATTATTTAGTTATTTTGTACAGAACTAATATTATATATTAAAGATGTGACATTCGTTTCTATACCATGAGTCATCATATGTGTGAGACTTGATCATAGCACACATTTGATTCGCGTCCGGGTTTGCACCCTTAAATCCGGGTGTGACATATTACGACCATATAAAGTCTATAGCTTACTAAACTAAAGAAATTAAATAATATGGGCTTCATTGGACCGTGTCGGCCTGTGTGTGGGCCGTGCCGAGGCCCGATGGGACGGAATTTAAGGCCTGGCCCATGCCCGCTTTTGGACCGTGCTAGGTCGACCCATATTATTTCGTGTCAGGCCGTGCTTTGGACTTCTATTTTTGGGTCGTGCTCGTGCTGACCCAAAAAAACCCGATCCATATTCCCAACACTAGTTGTGCCTGTAAACGTGTCTAGCTAGTTATTAGTTTAGACACAACACTATAGTGCCTAGTCATACCGTGGCAGTACTATATGAGTATATGACACTTATATCTAGTAATGCCCATATCACATCACAATCATATCTAACAAATCACTAGGCGGCTGATTGGTTGGACTGCTGCCCGTGGCCTGCCTCAGGCGAGCATGGCCCATGGGAAACTGAAGTTTCTAGCGTAGCGTACCGGCGCATGCAGCCTGAAGAGATATTTTTGGCCAGCGTTGCATCTGCCGGTACAACTTGATCTCGTTTTATGCACTTAACCAAATAAAGGCTAGTGTTGGGTCAACGCACGCGCTCAAACGGGACGGACATGTGCAGCGTACCAATCAGAAGGTAGTTGGTTTAAATCTTGTCTAATCGTGGTGACCACCACAGTGAGATGACAGGCTAGACCTGACACATCTCATGCCGGCATGTGCAATAAGCATCTCAGTCTAGACCTCGGCATGTACAATAAGCATCTCAGCATGTGCAATTAATATGTAGATCGTATCGTGCCGTAACAAAATAATACGAATCGTATCAGAGTGTGGATTTAGCCATCTATAAATAATCGACCGGTTAGAATCTCCTCCCCCCCATCGCGGGCTCAGATAGCACCGCACAGCTGAGGTAATTAAGGTTTCTGCAAGTCCAGCAATGCATGCATGCCTTGTTAACGTTCCAATTCTATTTTCGTGAAATTAAATGACGTGCCTAGATGTTTGGGTGTGATAAATCGAGTCTAAACTCTTTGTCCCTTGCAGGTGCAGTTTCTACTAGCAGCAATATCATGGATTCTGAGGTAGTGCATGTGGTAGAGTCGTCGTTTGTAGTGCCGAGCGAGCCGACACCGTCGGAGGGGCTCTCGCTCTCTCCGCTGGACCTCGTTCTGCCCAGCAGAGGCCACACCCCAACGGTCTACCTGTACAGCCCCAGCGATGTTGCCGCCGCCGATGGTTTCTTCGACGTGGCCAGGCTCAAGGAGGCTATGGCCAAGACCTTGGTGGCCTTCTACCCCCTCGCTGGCCGCCTCGGCGTCAACAACGATGGCAGGGTAGAGATCACCTGCACCGG
The DNA here is from genome assembly GCA_029449295.1 of Zea luxurians. NCBI lineage: Eukaryota > Viridiplantae > Streptophyta > Magnoliopsida > Poales > Poaceae > Zea > Zea luxurians. The sequence continues at coordinate 80,308,371 of JAOPSE010000014.1, forward strand.
CGAGGGCGCACTCTTTGTGGTCGCTCATGCTGACCTCAGTGTTGGTGACATCGAGGACGACTTCAGGCCGTCGCCGGAGCTGAGGAGGCTGTTTGTTCCATGCATTGAGCCAGCATCCATCATATTGGCCATACAGGTCTCCAGTCTCCGCCTCTTGCTTATTCGATATTTCCATGCTTTGTTTCATATCGAGCACCACTACTAGCTACATACTAGGTATTGTTAAATGTTAGATCCCTTGCAGGATCTTGCTCTTAACCATTAATCGTAACTTCTGGATCTGATGAGATTTATGTTTGACTAAAGCAACGACCCGTGCTTGCATGGGGAAGAGAGATACGAAAGCAACCGTACTGTAGAGGTGCAGTCGTCGTTGTAGATCGCTGCTTGGGGAATAGGCACAGCGAGAAGGTGTAGATGAACGCCGGTACAGAAGGCCGACAGCATACGTAGGTCTTTACATCCATCCCCATGTTTATGTTGATCAGTAGTCAAGTCTTTCTAGATGGAGACTCTCGTCTCGCTACTCATGGAGGTCTCTCCCTCTTCGATACTACTCGAATATTTATCGTCCGCTAGTTCATTTTTAAACTAAACCGCAATAAATAAAGAAGAACAGAAGAAATATATATAAAGGGTTGGACCTGTGACCAGACCGCTAATTAGGGAGGTATCCTCGATCAGGGCACGTGGGCTCTTAGCCCATTAAGACTCGGTCAGTCCTTTGATTAAGCCCGAGATCAATCCTAACATTCTTTCCCTTGATGAAAAGACGTCAACTTACAAATATCCAATTTCGATAAAACAATACACTGAGATGAAGCATTACAACACTTAATACCCACCACTAAAATTTTAACATCTATATTGAATCATTCTTAGGACAGATAACTTGAACTCCACAAGGAGAACATTTAGGTATCTTATAAAATATCTCTTAAATAAAAGAGCACACAAAGTCAAAGGATTACAATAGACCCTTAAGAACTATTGAACCCAATGACTACAATACACCATTCCATCTCAAAAGTCATAATTACTTAATCTTACAAGAAGTTCGCCTATACACGGTCCAGGTGTGCAATCTTTCTTAATATCTTCTTATGTGCACATTTAAATTCGAAAAGACAAGCATATCTCCATAATCATAATTTGATATCCCAATTTGTTCCAAAAAACGAGCTTCCTTTTAATCTTAATGCCAGCAACTTAAGGCAAGCCATATTGTGGAAACAATACAACTTAAGGTATCTTAATTCTTACTTTCTTAGTTTCCAAACTTGAAGCTTATATGATAATCAATACGTTCATCTTAATACTTAATAATTATGTATTGAGCATCAAAAGCTTACAATTGCATTTCTGTTTGATTCTGGATTCAATCTTTCACAATGTCTTGGGTGTGGCAATACCACTAGACATGTTACTCGAATAAATTGCACTCTTCAAGAACCCCGGGATGAGTTCATTGTACCAAAACAAACTTTTTTATTCTTAAGATACTATAATCTTACTCGCAAAACTTGCACGTCAAGACATGCCACAATTCAACTTCTAATCAATAATGATGATGCAACTAAATAGAGTCAGAGCCATCCCACATAAAATGGCTCTTTGTAGAAAGATTGATTTATTTGTATTTTCTTACAATCACCTTGCCGAAACTTCTTTGCAAGTGGCATGCAATCATTTGCATCTCATATGCAACTTAGAACCACCATGGTTTCTAGGGGTCCAATCCTGGAACAAGTTTGCCCAAATTCCCGACATCAATGCTTTAAGGCCAGAAGATGAAGTTATACATCAATTATGTCAGCCATAAACTTATTTGTCCTTATTTTTGAGAAAAACCCTATTATTTGGACCTTTCTTGATAAATCTTAATAAACATCATCAATGTTCATTGAAGGAAACTTATGAACCTTGTATCAATGCTTATTAGCTCACTATAGGTGTCACTTGTCAACATAATAATCATATCAACCACTTACTCAGTAAAATGCATATTGCAAGCATTTACTAAATGGCACCATACAAGAGTTTTATGTGTGAAAACACGATACCCACCATCAGGTCTTAGAAGATGACTTAAAATCTTTAAATACTCACCTCTAGAGTCACTAAATTAATGTGAACGCACAACAGCTCACTGTTTTGAACTAGTCAAGAAAAATTCTAATCCAAGAAGGATGGAACTAAAACTTTATGTTCTCAACTGTTTCCGTTTAGAGTCACTATATTCTATGGGGACCCATGACAACCCAATGTATTGGCTCTTCCAGGAAAACTTCTTCAAAATAGATGGTATCATCTTACAATCAACCATCCAAATTTCTTGATTTCGTGGGAACCATCTACCCAAATTTCTTAATTCCAATCTTATAGGAGAAGTGGAATTCTTAATGGGACTTTTCTACCCCGTTGAAATATGAACTAAACAACTTCTTAATGGGATTTATCTCTCCCCTCGAAATGTGAACTAAAACAACAGTTCCATATTTCGATAAATCTCATGATTGATATTACACTACTAGGACTTTACATCAAAAAACTTTATTTTCATGAGGTCACATACTATCAGTATTCACATGAATTTTGCATTTGCTAAACTTTATTATGTGCATGTTACTTTTAAAGTCAATTAAGACATTTTAATCAATGCCAGTCATTTAATTTAGTATGTATTGAACTTAGGGGATTACTCCCCCTAGATCTAAGGATTTCCCCCCCTCCCCCCCACATTCTTACTAGCATGATGTACATTCTGCGCATAAACTTACTTTGCTTATATGGTACAAGTAAGGAACTTACTGTCACATAATAGTAGGGATATTGCAACTTCAATATCGCATGAATCACAACCAATTGACTTCCATGGTATTGGCACCATGTAAAAGCTTAATGATTCATATGACTTCCATGGCATTAGCATCATGTAAAACTTAATGACGCAATTCACTTCCATGGTATTAGCACCATGTAAAACTTAATGATCTATTTCACTTCCTTGGTATTAGCGCCATGCAAAACTTAATGATTCATATGACTTTGATTCTTCTTCACATCACTGTTGGGTAGAAAATGAAAAATTTAATAAATATACACAAACATTTATGAAAAACACCTTGATATAAACAACGTTGGTTAGAATATGTCAGTGTGATATGTCTTATGCTTATAGAAGGTCGACATTATGAATATCACTTTATCTTTAAACATCACTTGAACATGATCATAAATGCTTAAGACAACATGACTTGATACTTGTGAGATTCAATCATAGACACATGACTATAAACAATGTTGGTTAGTATATAGCCATGATCTACTATCTTAATGAAAAACTTATCAAGTCTCAAGCAAATATGCCAATTAGAGTCGATGCTTACTTACGTGATCACATGATCACCATTTTAACTTAATAGCAGAAGCATACAACAGAGAAACTTGAGTAGAGATAAACATTAGCAATTGTTTTCGAAAAAAATAAAAATGTTCACTATTTGGGCAAAAAACGGCCCAATTGAGTCCATTAGGGTTTGTCACAAGTATAAAAAACTCAGAGTCGATGGAAAACCCAAGATTCTTCTCCCCTTTCCAAGCTGACACTGCTTCTTTTCTCGCCGCCGCACACGCACATTAGTGCTTGCTTTGCTAGGCGTCAGTGGCTATAGCACATATGTGCTTGCTTCCTACTACTCCCTCTGTTCACTATCTTAAGGTCATGAAGGTTTGTCCTAAATTAATATTTTAAAACTTTAACCAACAATATCTATAAAAATAAATATTTTTAAATTACAGGAATTATATATTGTGGTAGATGTTTTAATAATAATCTAATAGTTTTATTTTTATTTAATCAATATTTATAAATATTTTGTTACTAACGGTTAAAGTTGAAAATATTTGACTTAGTATATAACTTTGTGACCTTAAGATAAACGAGGCAAGGAGTAGGTGTCAGCGGCATGAGCACAAGTGTGCTTGCTAGTCGTCAGCCATGCGTGCCGCCAAGCTTTCTCTCCACCTAACACGCACACGCCGAGCGAGCGCCTCCACACAATTATGGGTGCGCTGCTCCGCCGCCGTCGCCAGAGCGCACGTGGTATAGCAGCTGGGTTCCGTCTCTGCCGCTTCACTTCGTGCAGCTGCGCTGCGAGTAGGGATGAAAATGATTTCGGAATTTTTCGGTATTCCAGAAACCGATTTCAAAACTTTTCGATCGGATTTACCGATCGGTATTTTTCGAAAACGGAATCGGTTTTTCGGAATTTTTTATGGGAATCGATATCGGAATCAGCGTGGTGTTTTACCGACCATTTCCTTCGGTTATCGGTTTTTTTCGGAAAACACGGGATTTGTGTCTCAGAATTTTCTGGAATTGTGTTTCAGAAATTTTTGGAATTATGTCTTAGATTTTTCAGAATTTTCCAGCATGTGATTTTTCGCATCGCATGTACGTCTCTAGATAAGGATTACTTATTTTTGTATTTTTTGAATTCCTTAAGATTTTTTTTTGGGATAGATGGTGTTGGAAGGCAGTTGGGATTAACGATTTGGTCTCTCGAACGAATCCACCCTTTTCTATGCACATGTTATGTATTAGTAATATATAATGATAGAGAGTCAACAGTCTGTCTTTTCCACACACTAGGTTTTAGGGTTTTCGTGTGAGGCTGTGAAAAAACTATTTATGTGAGGAAAAAATATTTCATGAGTAAGCATGCCATGTCAGCTAGATTGAGTGGATATTGTGAATTGTGAACTTTGAGTCTGTGAACTTGTGATCTTTATGAACTTGTTATACTGTGAACTTGTTATATTGTGAACTTGTGATCTTTGTAAACTTATTATATTATAAATTTGTGATCCTTATGAACTTGTTATATTGTGAACTTGTTATATCATGAATTGTGAATTTGTGGTTTTTGTGATCTTTTGTCAACTTTGTTGTATTGTGAAGTTTGATATGTTTACCGATCGTATTTTAGATTTTGACCGTTACCGGTGTATTTTCCGTACCAAATTTTTGTTTCCAACATTTCTGAAATACCGATATTGTTTCTATTTCTGAAGTTACCGTTTTTGATTTTGTTTTCGGTAAAAAAAATATGAAAACAGTAATAGTTTTAGTGTTTACCGACCGTTTTCATTCCTAGGTGCGAGCACATCTCCACGCGGGGCCGCGCCCCTCTAAACACAAGAGAGCCTGTGGTCGATCGGCACCATTGTCGTGCATACCGCGTGACCCGCTGAGCGCAGCAACTGCATGCTTGCGCGGCGTTTCCATGCACACTTGCACAATGACACATCTTCTCCCTCAAAGGGATTTAGGGATTTCTCTATTTCTTTTCTTTTCTTCTTCGTTTTGAGATTGAATAAATCTTTCTTTCTTGAATCTCAATCAGAGTTTTCCTTCGCTTTCTTCCTATTTCGATTTGATGAAAACTGAAATAAATTTGTTTTTAGAGTTAGGGTTAGAGAAAAAAACTTTAGCCCTGATATCATTGTTAGATCTCTTGCAGGATCTTGCTCTTAATCCTTAACCATTAGAACATCTAGGTCTGATGATATTTACCTTTGATTAAAGTGATGACCCGTGGCATGACGAGCAACCGTACTGTAGAAGCATAATTTGTCGTTGTAGATCGCTACTTGGGGGAGAGGCACGACACGAGGAGGTGTAGATGAACGCCGACGCAAAAGGTCAGCGACGGGCGTAGGTCTCTACACGCCCATCTCGTGTCTATTTTGATCGGTACTCATGGAGGTCTCTCCTTCAATTAATAATATACATAGATGAGTTAGACCTAGGACCAGACCACTAATTAGGGAGAGTGTTCACTCGATTAGGAAATGTGAGCTACTAGACCATCTCCAATAGTCTTTCAAAACTTTACAGCATGTTTTGTATGCAGGTTTGGTCACTCCTGTAGCCATCTGAATCTGTATCCGATCATCCGTTGATATTTGGTTTGCATCACAGAAGGATGTCGTCCTTCGTCACTTTGTTTTATTCGTAAGACTATATGTAGGATGCCGAATGAAGCTATCCGTAAAACCAAACACCTTGTTAGTCTCAATCCTTATTTTTGGGTAAAAGGAAAAAGAAAAACAACACTCCAATCGTCTCCTAGTGAGCTCCCAACCTGAGAAAGGTTTCATGTTCTCGCGTTTTTCGGTTTCGCGTGCTACACCTGCATCTTCGGAATTGTTGGAGAGGTCACATATGCTGCTACCCAGCGTGTTGTGCAATGCAAGGAAGCGTACTGTGGACCCAAGAATAAATTCATTTTTTGAAAAATATTAGGAGCTGTTAGAGTATTGAGATTTTTTAGCAATTAAAGTTTTAGGAAGTTCCTAATTCTCATGTATTACAACAAATATTTTAGAAATTATTAGAAATGCTCTTAGGCCACCGAGACTTGGTTAGTCTTTTTGACTAAGCCCGAGATCAACCCCAACATGTATATATGCCAATTTGCATGTATCACTACCGGAATTTTAAAAATAAAAATAGTTTTTGTTTGCCGAGTGTCAGCTGGTTGACTCTTTGCTGAGTGTCAACCACCGGCCCTCGGCAAAGGTTAACGGCCGCTGACGGCTCTTTGCCGAGCACCGACTTTGCTGAGAGTTTGGCACTCGGCAAAGACGTCTTTGCCGAGTGTGTTTCTGTACCGAGTGTGCTGCACTCGGTAAACGACCTCGTTACCGAGTGTAGGATTTTGCTGAGTGCAGCTCTCGGCAAAGAAGTCTTTCCCGAGTGCCCGACAAAAAGCACTTGGCAAAGCTCCTGGCACTCGGCAAAGGCCTAGATTTCGGTAGTGCATGTGTAAAATCAGCATGTACTGATAGATCTACTTCTTGGATAGTGATAAAGTTGTATTCAATGAATCGTGTAAAATAGGGAATGCGGAACTATAGATTACACTATTTGATAATGTTTATGGAGTGAGATTTAAAATAGGGGGTCGAATAGGAATCTGGTGGAGATAGTCTAATTCATGCTCGTATGTCGTCCACTTGCAGGTGACTTTCCTCAAGTTGGGAGGTGTGGTGCTAGGGACGGCTCTCCACCATGCCGCCATCGATGCCTCAAGCGCGTTCCACTTCTTCCAGACGTGGTCAGCCTTGTGCAAGTACGGCGACCGCGCGACCGTGGAGCTCCCGTGCCACGACCGCACACTCCTCCATGCACGGTCCCCGCCTACCGTCCACCCGGACGCCCTCTCGAGGTTCTACCCAAAGCTCACCTTCTCCGACGACCCGTTAGGATCAGGACCCCTTGCCGTTGAAATCTTTGCCATTTCCTGTTGGATTAATGTGGGCTTGGCCCAAATTAATATTCAATAATAGTCAATGCTAATGGCCCACTTTAATGCTATGGTGTACTAGTTATTTAGTACCATATTGGAAGTTCAAAGGACAAATTAATCAACTTAAATAGGTGGACCATTGGTGCATCTATTGAGAAGTTGAGAAAAGGATGAAGGACTGCCACACGCGCGCGCGCGCCGCCGCCGCCGCCGGCCGGGCCGGGCCGTGGCCGTGGCCGTGGCTCGTGGCTCGTGGTAGATCGGACCTTGGTCCGAATATTCGCATTTTGCCTGGAGCGATGACCGTCATAATAACCGTCCGTTTCCTGGGGCTAGTAACGGACGTCAGTTACTGACGATTATGACTAGTAACGGACGTCAGTTACTGACGATTATGACTAGTAACGGACGTCAGTTACTGACGTTTATGACTAGTAACGGACGTCAGTTACTTACGTTTAATGCGCGACCGTTTCTGTCCGTTGTTCTTCTCCCTCCTTCTGACCGCCTATAAGAATGGAGAGGGGAGGGCTCTTCCAAAAACGCGAATCATCTCACGCGAATTGCAACCAACCCATTCCCGTCCCATCTTCTGCGAGCACAGAGAGAGTGGGAGAGCAGGCCTCCGAAATCACCGACCGCAGAGATACACTTGCACGGGTGTGCGGGCGATCAGATTTTTGGGGAGCGTCTTCGCGACTGCTCGACGCGTACTGCTGTTCTTCTTTCCGGCGGCCGTTCGAGGGACTGCACAGCGTACACCTTCCTGCACCGACTTCGTACGACTACATCGAACAAACACACGAGATGACTCGTGTGAATGGAGCCACTGATGCCTTGAGCATCGGTCCCTCCGCTGGGTACACTCTATTCTTCGTATTTGTGCATGTTTTATTGCTGTTTACTGCTTATGCGAGTAGTTATACACACATGCACATACATGTCATCACATATATCGCACTGTTTTTCTGGATTAAATTAAAACTAAAAATGCCTACCTTTCTAACAATCCAAAAATCTTATATTAGGCATTTTTCTGTTAGTGGTTTTGCTGCTGCGTTAAAACCAAGTGAACCTTTTGATGGGACGTTTTACAAGAGATGGCGTAGTAAGATGATACTGTGGTTGACCGCAATGAACTGCTATCACGCCGCACAGGGGAAACCCGAACAGTTCACTCCTGAAGAGGAGAGAATGTTCGACGTTGCCGATAACCTGTTTCGAGGCGCCGTGATTGGCGCTCTTGCCAACAAGTATGTTGATTCTTATCTAACGTGCACATCTGCAAAAGAGTTATGGGATGCATTAGATGAGAAGTTTGGTGTTTCTGATGCTGGTAGCGAGCTGTACATCATGGAGCAGCTGTTTGACTATAAGATGGTGGAAAATCGTCCTGTAGTTGAACAGGCTCATGAAATACAGGCACTGGCTAAAGAACTCGAACAATTCCCATGTGTCTTGCCTGACAAGTTCGTGGCCGGCGGTATTATCGCTAAACTGCCACCTTCTTGGACGGATTTTGCTACCACTCTAAAACATAAGAGACAAGAGTTTAGCGTGGCTGAGCTTATTGGTTCTCTTGATGTTGAGGAGAGGGCGAGAGCAAAAGACACTCGTGGAAAAGGAGTTGAGACTTCTAGTGCCAATATGGTACAAAAGAAGAACTCCAATGCATCACATAATAATAAAAAGAAAAACAAGCAACAGAATGCCACGAAGCCCAAGCAGGCAGCCTCGTTCAAAAAGAAGAACAAAGGAGCTGGTTGCTTTGTTTGCGGGAGTACTGATCATTGGGCAAGCGCTTGTCCAGACCACAAATTTAAGCAAGAGAAAAAACCAGCTCAAGAGAAGAAAACAGTAAACATGGTTGTTAGCGAGACTGCAGAAGGAACATCGGGGTATGGTAATCTTTTACCTACTGTTCTTTCAGTGTGTCAATCCCCTGAGTGGTGGGCTGATACCGGTGCTAATATTCATGTGTGTGCTGATATTTCTTTATTTTCTTCTTATCAGTGCAAAGGGACTGGAGCCTTGCTGATGGGGAACGGATCACATGCGCGTGTTCTTGGTGTTGGTACAGTCATTCTGAAGTTTACTTCGGGAAAGACGGTGCTATTGAAGAACGTGCAGCATGTCCCCTCCATCAAAAAGAATCTAGTTAGTGGCTCTCAATTGTGCCGAGATGGCTACAAAATTGTCTTTGAGTCTAATAAATGTATACTGTCTAAGTATGGAACGTTTGTTGGAAAAGGCTATGACAGCGGAGGCTTGTTTCGCTTATCTTTGCATGATGCGTGTAATAAGTCTGTGAACAATGTTGTTTCGAATGAGTCGTATATTTGGCATTCACGACTTTGTCATATCAATTTTGGTTGTGTCTCGCGGTTAGCAGATTTAAATTTAATCCCGAAATTTGATTTAGTCAAAGGTTCTAAGTGCCAGGTGTGCGTGCAATCTAAGCAACCTCGCAAGCCTCACAAGGCTGCGGAGGCGAGGAATTTGGCACCACTAGACTTAATACATTCCGATTTATGTGAGATGAACGGAATATTGACTAAAGGAGGCAAGCGATATTTTATTACTTTTATCGATGACTCTACTAGATTTTGTTATGTGTATCTCTTAAAATCAAAAGATGAAGCTTTGCATTATTTTAAGACCTACAAAGCTGAAGTTGAAAATCAACTCGAGAGGAAAATTAAACGGTTAAGGTCTGATCGTGGTGGAGAATATTTTTCGGGTGATTTTTCTGATTTTTGTGTGGAACATGGTATTATTCATGAGAGGACACCGCCATACTCACCACAATCCAATGGGGTTGCTGAAAGAAAGAACCGTACTCTAACTGATTTGGTTAACGCCATGTTAGAGACTTCAGGGCTATCTAAGGAATGGTGGGGTGAGGCGATCTTGACGGCGTGTCATGTCCTGAATAAAGTTCCCACAAAGAACAAAGAAATCACACCATTCGAGGAATGGGAAAAGAAGAAATTAAATATCTCCTATTTGCGCACCTGGGGTTGTTTGGCTAAAGTGAATGTGCCAATTAACAAGAAGCGCAAATTAGGACCGAAAACTGTTGATTGTGTTTTCCTTGGGTATGCTTTCCACAGCATTGGATATAGGTTTTTAATTATAAACTCTGGAGTACCGGACATGTTGGTTGGTACAATTATGGAGTCCAGAGATGCTACGTTTTTTGAGGACGAATTTCCCATGAAAGCTACACATGATACGTCTAATGATGAACCAACGATACCCCATGAGCATTTTATTCCGGTAGAACACACTGAGGAATCCCATATACATAATCATGTGGAAAATGACAATGTATCAACTCGAAAGAGTAAGAGACCAAGGATTGCAAAGTCCTTTGGTGATGATTACATTGTATATCTTGTGGATGACACACCAAGTACCATTGAAGAGGCATATTCCTCTCCTGATGCTGACTTTTGGAAGGAAGCAATAAGGAGTGAGATGGATTCTATTATGTCTAATGCAACTTGGGAGGTAGTTGAGCGTCCTTATGGGTGTAAGCCCATTGGAAGTAAATGGGTGTTCAAGAAAAAACTTAGGCCTGATGGTACTATTGAAAGGTACAAGGCGAGGCTTGTAATTAAAGGCTATGCACAGAAGGAAGGTGAGGATTTCTTTGATACTTATTCACCTGTGGCTCGATTGACCACAATTCGTGTGCTACTTTCTTTGGCTGCCTCTCATGGTCTACTCGTCCATCAAATGGATGTTAAGACAGCATTCCTAAATGGAGAGCTAGATGAGGAAATTTACATGGAGCAGCCAGCTGGGTTTGTAGCAAACGGTCAAGAAGGCAAGGTGTGTAAATTATTGAAATCGTTATATGGTCTAAAACAAGCACCTAAGCAATGGCATGAAAAGTTCGATAGAACTTTGACATCTGCCGGTTTTGTTGTGAACGAAGCAGACAAGTGTGTATACTATCGGTATGGTGGGGGCGAGGGAGTAATTTTATGCCTATATGTTGATGACATTCTAATCTTGGGGACGAGTCTTGATGTGATTAAAGAGACAAAAGACTTTCTGTCTAATAATTTTGAAATGAAAGATTTGGGAGAAGCTGATGTTATTCTTAACATTAAGCTACTGAGAGAAGGCATTGGTGGGATCACACTTGTGCAATCCCATTATGTGGAAAAGGTTTTGAGTCGCTTTGGTTTTAGCGAATGTGAACCTGCTCCAACGCCTTATGATCCTAGTAAGCTATTAAAGAAAAATCGAAGGATAGCTAGGGATCAATTGAGATATTCCCAAATAATTGGTTCACTCATGTACTTAGCTAGCGCTACGAGGCCTGACATCTCATTTGCTGTGAGCAAACTTAGTCGATTTGTTTCAAATCCGGGAGATGATCACTGGCGTGCTCTTGAGAGAGTTTTGCGCTATCTAAAGGGTACTATGAGTTTAGGCATCCATTATACCGGGTACCCAACAGTACTGGAGGGTTATTGTGATGCAAACTGGATATCTGATGCTGATGAGATATATGCCACAAGTGGATATGTGTTTTCACTTGGAGGTGGTGCTGTTTCATGGAAGTCTTGCAAGCAGACCATCTTAACGAGGTCGACTATGGAAGCAGAACTCACAGCATTAGATACCGCTTCAGTTGAGGCTGAGTGGCTTCGTGAACTCCTTATGGATTTACCGGTGGTTGAAAAACCTGTGCCGGCTATTTCCATGAACTGTGATAATCAGACTGTGATAATTAAGATAAACAGTTCTAAGGATAATATGAAGTCGACAAGGCACATAAAGAGGCGTTTGAAATCTGTCAGGAAATTGAGAAACTCCGGAGTAATAGCGTTGGATTATATCCATACGTCTAAAAATCTGGCAGATCAATTTACTAAGGGGCTATCACGTAGTGTGATAGATAGTGCATCAAGTGAGATGGGCATGAGACCCACCTAAAGTTTATCATAGTGGTAACCTGTTCTATGTGATCGGAGATCCCGTGAATTAGAATGGTGAAACAAGCTAGTGGTAGACTGAGAGGAAAGACCCTTAATAAGGCTCATTTCAGATGCATATCTTTCCTTACTGTAAGGTAGGTTGGTGTTTACACCTTAATATGTTCCAAGTGGCTTTGTGAAGCAAAGATGTTGTCCTACAGAACATCTTTAGAGGAACATACCTATATGGGTTAACTGCTAGTCACAGTTTATGAGATCTGGGTGGTTTCTAGATACCCATGAAAGGCTATGGAGTTTGACTTATATGCTCCAACCAGAGGGGATGCGTTCAGCAATCTAGTACTGGTAAAGAGTTTAGATGAAACTCATTCCACGCAAAACTGCCAATTCAAGGTCTAGTCCATTGTGCAGTTGTGGTCAAGTGTAGTCTAAGTTCTAGGTGGATGTTCAACTTAACAGTCTCCATCGAAACACCAGTATATCAAACGTTTGAGATGATGAGAGCTTTTTAGTGTGACTTAGCATTTGGTGGGGATTGTTGGATTAATGTGGGCTTGGCCCAAATTAATATTCAATAATAGTCAATGCTAATGGCCCACTTTAATGCTATGGTGTACTAATTATTTAGTACCATATTGGAAGTTCAAAGGACAAATTAATCAACTTAAATAGGTGGACCATTGGTGCATCTATTGAGAAGTTGAGAAAAGGATGAAGGACTGCCACACGCGCGCGCGCGCCGCCGCCGCCGCCGGCCGGGCCGGGCCGTGGCCGTGGCCGTGGCCGTGGCCGTGGCCGTGGCCGTGGCCGTGGCCGTGGCCGTGGCCGTGGCCGTGGCCGTGGCCGTGGCTCGTGGCTCGTGGCTCGTGGTAGATCGGACCTTGGTCCGAATATTCCTTTCAAACGGTTGCGCATTTTGCCTGGAGCGATGACCGTCATAATAACCGTCCGTTTCCTGGGGCTAGTAACGGACGTCAGTTACTGACGATTATGACTAGTAACGGACGTCAGTTACTGACGTTTATGACTAGTAACGGACGTCAGTTACTGACGATTAATGCGCGACCGTTTCTGTCCGTTGTTCTTCTCCCTCCTTCTGACCGCCTATAAGAATGGAGAGGGTAGGGCTCTTCCAAAAACGCGAATCATCTCACGCGAATTGCAACCAACCCATTCCCGTCCCATCTTCTGCGAGCACAGAGAGAGTGGGAGAGCAGGCCTCCGAAATCACCGACCGCAGAGATACACTTGCACGGGTGTGCGGGCGATCAGATTTTTGGGGAGCGTCTTCGCGACTGCTCGACGCGTACTGCTGTTCTTCTTCCCGGCGGCCGTTCGAGGGACTGCACAGCGTACACCTTCCTGCACCGACTTCGTACGACTACATCGAACAAACACACGAGATGACTCGTGTGAATGGAGCCACTGATGCCTTGAGCATCGGTCCCTCCGCTGGGTACACTCTATTCTTCGTATTTGTGCATGTTTTATTGCTGTTTACTGCTTATGCGAGTAGTTATACACACATGCACATACATGTCATCACATATATCGCACTGTTTTTCTGGATTAAATTAAAACTAAAAATGCCTACCTTTCTAACATTTCCAAGGACCAGGTCGCCTCCTTAAAGCGCCTCTGTGGCGGCACAAGCACGTTTTGCGCCATGAGCGCCCTCGTATGGCAGTGCACGCCCATTGCACGTCGGCTTCCACCCGATTCCGAAACATGCCTCATCTTCCCGGCCAACGTCCGCGGCAGAGTGAGGCCGCCTCTCCCGAACCGCTACTTCGGCAACGCGTTGATCAGGCTGGGCGTCACTGGTGCGGTTCAGGACATTGCTTCGGAGGCTTTGGTATCCGTCGCCGGCCGCATCAAAGACACCATCGATCGGATGGACGACGAGCTCGTGCGTTCTGCGGTCGACTACTGTGAGATGGCCGAGATGGACAGCCGGCCTGTAAAGGGCACTTTGCTAGAGACGGAGCTGATGCTTATTAGCTGGCTGGGCATGCCAATGTACGACGCAGATTTCGGATGGGGGAAGCCAGCGGTGATGTCGCGGACGGAGTCCATCCGTGGAGGCTTTGTGTACATAATGGACGACGGGCCAACAGACGGCGTCGGCAGCGGCGGCATCCGCGTGCTCATGTGTATGGAAGCCGCAAATATGAAGGAGCTGGAGCGGCTGCTTTACGCAAAACTCTAGACTAGAGCCTGGACCTGCTAGGTGCTTGTGATGTGGAACGAAACGCTTTGGTAACAATTAAGGGCCGGAGACGATACATCTGGATGGCCGGCCTGCTTTGTTTGCTCGCAGGAAACCTTCTCTACTCTTTAAATTTTATTTTTTTATGTGTCTCAAAAACATTGTATTTATGAAATTCCACCACCAACTGATCTACATCATATATGTATGATGGAGAAGATCCATCAATACGGCTGGTGAAGTTTAAATAAGAGAGGTTTCTGATCGGACCAATAATATATTGTTATTAACTTTTTACTCCGTATATATTACTTCTCTGTTTCTTTATATCTTTATTACATATCGTATTAGTTTTCCAACAAGTCAAATATTTCTACGTTTAATCATCAATTTTAAATAGATATATGGACCACTAATATAAGTTTTTTTGGAAATCAGGGTTTTCATGTTTTATTTCGAAGGTATCATCAAATATTTCATGTTTTATTTCCCTTGCAAATGAATTGTTTCTTTTACGATGAACCTGTTAGATTAATGTGGGTCTGACCTAAATTAATATTCAATAATAGTCAATACTAAAGGTCCATTTTAATGGTACGATGTACTAGTATTTTAGTACCATACCGGAAGTTCAAGGGACAATTCAATCAATTTAAATAGATGAACCATTGGTGCATCTATTGAGAAGCTGAGAAAATGATGAAGGACTGCCACACGCGCCGCCGGCCGGGCTGTGGCCGTGGTAAATCAGACCCTGGTCCGAATATTCCTTCCTAATGGTTGCATTTTGCCTGGAGTGATGACCGTTCGTTACTGGTCGTTTCCTATGTTATGGCTAGTAACGGACGGACTGTAATGGGTGTCAGCTAGTAACGGATGTCACTGATGGTGTCAGTTTCTGGCTTGTGGCGACCGTTAGTGTTCGTTCACCTCCCTCTGTGTGTGTACATATACGGAGCAGGTGATGCTGCTTCTAGTTGTAGTACGTACGAACACTCTCTGACGCGTTGCACACAACAATTCCTGTACCACCTTCTGCGAGCACAGAGAGTGTGGGAGAGCAAGCCTCCGAAATCGCCTGATCCAGTTCCTCATCATCGGCGCCGTTCGAGGGACTGCACTGTGTACATCTGCCTGCATCGACTGCGTACGACTACATCGAAAATACACACGAGATGTCTCGTGTGAATAGAGCCACTGATGCCTTAAGCATCGGTCAATCCGCGGGGTACACTGTGTTCTTAGTATTTGTGCATATTTATTATTGTTTACTGTTTATGTGAGTAGTGATACACATATGTACATACATGTCGTCACATATATCACTGTGGTTTTCTAGATTAAATTAAAACTGAAAATGCCTACTTCTCTAACAATCTAAAAACCTAATATTAGACATTTTTCTGTTAGTGGTTTTGCTGCTGCGTTAAAACCAAGTGAACCTTTTGATGGGACATTTTATAAAAGATGGCGTAGTAAGATGATACTATGGTTGACTGTAATGAACTGCTATCACGTCTCACAGGGGTAACCCGAATAGTTCACTCCTGAAGAGGAGAGAATGTTCGACGTTGCCGATAACCTGTTTTGAGGCGCCATGATTAACGCTCTTGCCAACAAGTATCTTGATTCTAATCTAACGTGCACATCTGCAAAAGAGTTATGGGATGCATTAGATGAGAAGTTCGGTGTTTCTAATGCTGGTAGCGAGCTGTACATCATGGAGCAATTGTTTGACTATAAGATGGTGGAAAACCGTCCTATAGTCGAACAGGCTCATGAAATACAGGCACTGGCTAAGGAACTCGAACAGTTCACATGTGTCTTGCCTGACAAGTTCATGCCTGGCGGTATTATTACTAAGCTGCAACCTTCCTAGACGGATTTTGCTACCACTCTAAAAATAAGAGGCAAGAGTTTAGCGTGGCTGAGCTTATTGGTTCTCTTAATGTTGTGGAGAGGGTGAGAGCAAAAGACACTCGTGGAAAAAGAGTTGAGACTTCTAGTGCCAATATGGTACAAAAGAAGAACTCCAATGTGTCACATAATAATAAAAAGAAGAACAAGCAACAGAATACCACGAAGCCTAAGCAACAACCTTGTTTAAAAGGAAGAACAAAGGAGTTGGTTGCTTTATTTGCAGGAGTACTGATCACTGGGCAAGCGCTTGTCCAGACCGCAAATTTAAACAAGAGAAAAAACTAGCTCAAGAGACTAAAACAACAAACATGGTTGTTAGCGAGACCACAGAAGGAACATCGGATATGGTGTGGTGGGTGACACTGGTGCTAACACTCATGTGTGTGCTGATATTTCTTTGTTTTCTTCTTATCAGTGCAAAGGGGCTGGAGCCTTGCTGATGGGGAATGGATCACATGCGCGTGTTCTTGGTGTTGGTACAGTTATTCTGAAGTTTACTTCGGGAAAGATGGTGCTATTGAAGAACATGCAACATGTCCCCTCCATAAAAAATAATCTTGTTAGTGGCTCATTACTATGTCAAGATGGCTATAAACTTGTGTTCGAGTCCAATAAATTTGTATTGTCAAAGTATGGGACATTTGTTGGAAAATGCTATGACAGTGGAGGCTTGTTCTGCTAATCTTTGCATGATGTTTGTATAAGTCTGTGAACAATGTGATTTCGAACGAGTTGTATATTTGGCATTCACGACTTTGTCACATCAAATTTGGTTGTGTGGCGTGGTTAGCAAATTTAAATTTAATCCTGAAAATTGATTTAGTCAAAGGTTATAAGTGCTAGGTGTGCGTGCAATCTAAGCAACCTGGCAAGCCTCATATAGCTGCGGAGGCGAGGAATCTGGCGCCACTAGACTTAATACATTCTGATTTATGTGAGATGAACAGAATATTGACTAAATGAGGCAAACAATATTTTATTACTTTTATCGATGATTCTACTAGATTTTGTTATGTGTATCTCTTAAAATCAAATGGCGAAGCTTTGCATTATTTTAAGACCTACAAAGCTGAAGTTGAAAATCAACTCGAGAGGAAAATTAAACTGTTAAGGTCTGATCGTGGTCGAGAATATTTTCAGGTGATTTTTCTGATTTTTGTGTGGAACATGGTATTATTCATGAGAGGACACCGCCATACTCACCACAATCCATTGGGGTTGCTGAGAGAAAGAACCGTACTCTAACTAATTTGGTTAACGCCATGTTAGAGACTTCGGGACTATCTAAGGAATGGTGGGGTGAGGCGATCTTGATACCGCGTCATGTCCTTAATAAAGTTCCCACAAAGAACAAAGAAATCACACCATTCGAGGATTGGGAAAAGAGGAAATTAAATATCTCCTGTTTGCACACATGGGGTTGTTTGGCCAAAGTGAATATGCCAATTAACCAGAAGTGCAAATTAGGACCGAAAACCGTTGATTGTGTTTTCCTTGGGTATGCTTTCCACAACATTGGATATAGGTTCTTAATTATAAACTCTGGAGTACTAGACATGTTGGTTGGTACTATTATGGAGTCCAGAGATGCTATGTTTTTTGATGACGGATTTCCCATGAAAGTTACACATGACACGTCTAATGGTGAACCAACGATACCCATGAACATTTTTTCCGGTAGAACACACTGAGGAATCCCATATACATAATCATGTGGAAGATGACAATGTATCAACTCGAAAGAGTACGAGACCAAGGATTGCAAAGTCCTTTAGTGATGATTACATTGTATATCTTGTAGATGACACCCTAAGT
The DNA here is from genome assembly GCA_029449295.1 of Zea luxurians. Taxonomy (NCBI): domain Eukaryota; kingdom Viridiplantae; phylum Streptophyta; class Magnoliopsida; order Poales; family Poaceae; genus Zea; species Zea luxurians. The sequence goes on from JAOPSE010000014.1 coordinate 80,326,586, forward strand.
ACCATTGAAGAGGCATATTCCTCTCCTGATGCTGACTTTTGGAAGGAAGCAATAAGGAGTGAGATGGATTCTATTATGTCTAATGCAACTTGGGAGGTCGTTGAGCGTCCATATGGGTGTAAGCCCATTAAGAGTAAATGGGTGTTCAATAAAAAGCTTAGGCCTGATGGTACTATTGAAAGGTACAAGGCAAGGCTTATAATTAAAAGCTATTCATGGAAGGAAGGTGAGGATTTATTTGATACTTATTTACATGTGGCTTGATTGACCACAATTTGTGTGCTACTTTCTCTGGTTGCCTCCCATGGTCTTCTCGTCCATCAAATGGATGTTAAGATAGCATTCCTAAATGGAGAGCTAGATGAGGAAATCTACATAGAGCAGACAACTAGGTTTGTAGCAAACGATCAAGGCATGTTGTGTAAGTTATTGAAATCTTTATATGGCCTAAACAAGCACCTAAGCAATGTCATGAAAAGTTCGATAGAACTTTGACATCTGCTGGGTTTGTTGTGAACGAAGCAGACAAATGTGTATACTATCGGTATGGTGGGGGCAAGGTAGTAATTCTATGCCTATATGTTGATGACATTCTAATCTTAGGGACGAGTCTTGATGTGATTAAAGAGACAAAAGACTTTCTGTCTAATAATTTTGAAATGAAAGATTTGGGAGAAGTTGATGTTATTCTTAACATTAAGCTACAGAGAGAAGGCAATGGTGGGATCACACTTGTGCAATCCCATTATGTGAAAAAGGTTTTGAGTCGCTTTGGTTATAGTAAATGTAAACCTACTCCAACACCTTATGATCCTAGTAAGCTTTTGAAGAAAAATCGAAGGATATCTAGGGATCAATTGAGATATTCCCAAATAATTGGTTCCCTCATGTACTTAGCTAGCGCTACGGGGCCTGATATCTTGTTTGCTGTGAGCAAACTTAGCCGGTTTGTTTCAAATTCGAGAGATAATCATTGGCGTGCTCTTGAGATAGTTTTGCGCTACCTAAAAGGTACTATGAGTTTAGGCATCCATCATACTGGGTACCTAATAGTACTAGAGGGTTATTGTGATGCAAATTGGATATCTGATGCTGATGAGATATATGCCACAAGTGGATATGTGTTTTCACTTGGAGGTGGCGTTGTTTTATGGAAGTCTTAGAAGCAGACCATCTTAACGAGGTCGACTATGGAAGCATAATTCACAGCATTAGATACCGCTTCAGTTGAGGCTGAGTTGCTTCATGAACTTGAAAGGGAAATGTGCCCTTGGGCCATTTCTAAGTATTTTGGTGATTTAGTGCTCAACACAGGTGCCTAATTGTAAAATGGAACAAGGTGCAAATCATGAAGTAAAGGTATGTTTCTAAGCCTTAGTACATTGGTTTTGTGGACTAACATGTTTGTCTAAGTGTTAGAAACAGCAAGAAGAAAAAGAGAAAAGGGGAGAGAATGACTTGGCTGTGTGCAGCCAAGTCCCTGCTCGGTCTGGAGCACCGGACTGTCCGGTGTGCACCGGACAGTGTCCGGTGCGCCAGGCCTCCTCGGCGCGAACTGGCCGCTCTCGGGAATTCGCCGACGGCGTACGGCTATAATTCACCGGACTGTCCGGTGTGCACCGGACTGTCCGGTGAGCCAACGGTCGGCCAGGGCCAACGGTCGGCCGCGCAATCCGCGCGAGACACGTGGCCGAGCCAACGGTCGGGAAGGAACACCGGACTGTCCGGTGTGCACCGGACATGTCCGGTGCGCCAACTAAGCGCAGATCTGGAGCAGCCAGCAACGGTCAGAAGTGCTGTTTTTGGAAACAAATCGGGCACCGGACAGTGTCCGGTGTGCACCGGACTGTCCGGTGCGCCACGAGACAGAAGGCAAAGATGGCCTTCCAGATTTGTTCCCAACGGCTCCTAGCTGCCTTGGGGCTATAAAAGGGACCCCTTGGCGCATGGAGGAAGTACCCAAGCATTCCTTGAGCACTCTTGATCACTCACACATCAATCTTGCGCACTTGTTTGAAATTCTAGTGATTTGAGCTCTGTTCTAGTGTGTTAGCCTCTTGAGCTCAAGTCTGGGTTTTGTGTGTGCGTATTCGCTGTGATCTTTGTGTTGTGTGTGAGTTGCTAATCCCTCCCTTACTCCGTGATTCTTTGTGAACATCTTTTGTAAGGGCGAGAGGCTCCAAGTTGTGGAGATTCCTCGCAAACGGGATTGAGATAAGAACAACAAAACACCGTGGTATTCAAGTGGGTCTTTGGACCGCTTGAGAGGGGTTGATTGCAACCCTCGTCCGTTGGGACGCCACAACGTGGAAGTAGGCAAGCATTGGCTTGGCCGAACCACGGGATAAACCACCGTGTCCCTCTGTGCTTGATTCTTGTGGTATTGTGTTTTGTTGAAGACTTCACCTTAGCCACTTGGCATTAACTGTGCTAACGCTTAACAAGTTTTTGTGGCTTAAGTTTGAAGTTTTTACAGGATCACCTATTCACCCCCCCCCCCTCTAGGTGCTCTCAATTGGTATCGGAGCCGTTCTATTCACAAAGGGACTAACCGCCCGAATAGATGGATCCTAAGGGGAAGGGTATAGTGATCAACGACAAAGAGAAGGAGACCTTCGTCAACGAGCCGAAGGACGACAAGCCTACCGACTCCGGCTCGGGTCAAAGACGAAAGGATGGGAAGAAGAAGAAGACCAGGCGCATCAAGGAGATCATCTACTACGACAGCGACGAGTCTACTTCTTCCCAAAAGGATGAGGACCACAACGACTACGAGAGGAGAAAACCGGTTAATTCGAACTTTTCCTTTGATTACTCTCGTATTCCGCAAAGTTCACATTCTCATTTGCTCTCCATTCCACTTGGCAAGCCCCCACACTTTGATGGAGAGGACTACGGATTTTGGAGTCACAAAATGCGTAGTCACCTATTCTCTCTCCATCCTAGTATATGGGAGATTGTAGAGAGTGGAATGCACTTTGATAGTTCGGATAGTCCCATGTTCATTAATGAACAAATTCATAAAAATGCACAAGCTACTACTGTTCTTCTAGCTTCCTTGTGCAGGGATGAATACCATAAGGTGAGCGGCTTGGACAACGCCAAGCAAATCTGGGACACCCTCAAGATTTCTCATGAGGGGAACGACGTCACCTTACTCACCAAGATGGAGCTGGTGGAGGGCGAGCTTGGACGGTTCGCGATGATAAGGGGCGAGGAGCCAACGCAAACGTACAACCGGCTCAAGACCCTTATCAACAAGATAAGAAGCTACGGGAGCACGCGATGGACGGACCACGACGTCGTCCGCCTAATGCTCAGGTCCTTTACCGTACTTGATCCTCATCTCGTGAACAATATTCGTGAGAATCCCAGGTACACGATGATGACGCCCGAGGAAGTGCTTGGAAAATTCGTGAGCGGGCGGATGATGATCAAGGAGGCAAGATACGTCGACGACGCGTTGAACGGACCACTCCACGAGCCTCAACCCATTGCTCTAAAGGCAACGAGGAGCAAGGAGTCGCTACCTAGCAAGGTGGCGCAAGTTGAGGCGGCTGGCCTTAATGATGAAGAGATGGCTCTCATCATTAAGAGATTCAAGACGGTGCTTAAAGGTCACAAGGGACAACCAAGCAAGACCAAAGCCAAGGGGAAGCGCTCATGCTTCAAATGCGGTAAGCTTGGTCATTTCATTGCTAACTGTCCCGATAATGAAAGTGACCAGGAAAAGGGGAACAAAAGAGAGAAGAAGAAGCAATACAAGAAGGCAAAAGGCGAGGCGCATCTAGGAAAGGAGTGGGACTCGGATTGCTCCTCCTCCGACTCCGACAACGAAGGACTCGCCGCCACTGCCTTCAACAAATCGGCTCTCTTCCCCAACGAGCGTCTCACTTGCCTTATGGCAAGGGAGAAGAAGGTGAGTATTCAAGACTCCACTTATGCTTCATCTAGTGATAGTGAGTCTAGTGATGATGACATAGATTATTCTTGCTTGTTCAAGGGCTTAGATAGATCTAAGATAGAGAAAATCAATGAATTAATTAATGCATTGAATGAAAAGGATAGGCTTTTAGAAAAGCAAGAAGATTTATTGTATGATGAACATGATAAATTTGTAGAGGCACAAAAATCATATGCTTTAGAAGTGAAAAGAAATGAAATGCTTTCTAGTGAAATATCTTCCTGTCATGAAACCATTTCTACCTTAAGAAGTGTTAATATTGATTTAAGTGCTAAACTAGAAGTAGCTAGTAAATCAAATTCTTGTGTTGAACATGTTGAAATTTGTACTAGGTGTAAGGATTTTGATGTTAATGCTTGTAGTGAACACCTAGTTCTAATTTCCAAATTAAATGATGAAGTGGCTAGTCTTAATGCCCAACTTAAGACTAGCCAGAATGAAGTTGATAAAATCAAATTTGCAAGGGATGCCTACACGATTGGTAGACACCCCTCAATTAAGGATGGGCTTGGCTTCAAGAGGGAAGCCAAGAACTTAACAAGCCATAAGGCTCCCATCTTCGTCAAGGAGAAGGGGAAGGCCCCGATGGCTAGTAATACTAAAAAGAATCATGCTTTTATGTATTATGATAGGAGACATGCTAGAAATGCTTATAATCATTTTGATTCATATGCTTATGATTCTCATGCAATGTTTGCTTCTAGTTCTTCTTATAATCATGGTAGAGATATGTGTAGGAGAAATGTTGTACATATGCCTAGGAGAGATATTGCTCATGTACCTAGAAAGAATGTTATTCATGCTCCTAGGAAAGTAGTGAATGAACCTTCTACCATTTATTATGCTTGTAATGCTCCCTTTGCTATTTGTAGAAAGGGTAAGAAGGTAGTTGCTAGGAAATTAGGGGCTAGATGCAAGGGAGAAAAATCTTGCATTTGGGTCCCTAAAGATATTTGTGCTAACCTTGCAGGACCCAACATGAGTTGGGTACCTAAGACCCAAGCCTAAATTTGCCTTGCAGGTTTATGCATCCGGGGGTTCAAGCTGGATTATCGACAGCGGATGCACAAACCATATGACGGGGGAGAAGAAGATGTTCACCTCCTACGTCAAGAATAAGGATTCCCAAGATTCAATTATATTCGGTGATGGGAATCAAGGCAAGGTAAAAGGGTTAGGTAAAATTGCAATTTCTAATGAGCATTCTATTTCAAATGTATTCTTAGTGGAGAGTCTTGGATATAATTTGCTATCTGTTAGTCAATTATGTCAAATGGGATATAATTGTTTATTTACAAATGTAGATGTGTCTGTCTTTAGAAGATGTGATGGTTCACTAGCTTTTAAGGGTGTACTAGACGGCAAGCTTTATTTAGTTGATTTTGCAAAAGAAGAGGCCGGTCTAGATGCATGCTTAATGGCTAAGACTTGCATGGGCTGGCTGTGGCATCGCCGCTTAGCACATGTGGGGATGAAGAATCTCCACAAACTTCTAAAGGGAGAACACGTGATAGGTCTAACCAATGTTTATTTCGAAAAAGATAGACCTTGTGCAGCTTGTCAGGCAGGTAAACAAGTTGGAGGAGCACATCACAGCAAGAATGTGATGACCACGTCAAGACCTCTGGAGCTGCTGCATATGGACCTCTTCGGACCCGTCGCCTATCTAAGCATAGGAGGAAGTAAGTATGGTTTAGTTATTGTTGATGACTTTTCCCGCTTCACTTGGGTATTCTTTTTGCAGGATAAGTCTGAAACCCAAGGGACCATCAAGCGCTTCCTCAGGAGAGCTCAAAATGAGTTTGAGCTCAAGGTGAAGAAGATAAGGAGCGACAACGGGTCCGAGTTCAAGAACCTTCAAGTGGAGGAGTTTCTTGAGGAGGAAGGGATCAAGCACGAGTTCTCCGCTCCCTACACACCACAACAAAATGGTGTGGTAGAGAGGAAGAACAGGACGCTAATTGATATGGCGAGGACAATGCTTGGAGAGTTCAAGACCCCCGAGTGCTTTTGGTCGGAAGCCGTGAACACGGCTTGCCACGCCATCAACAGGGTCTACCTTCACCGCCTCCTCAAGAAGACGTCATATGAGCTACTAACCGGTAACAAACCCAATGTATCGTACTTTCGTGTTTTTGGGAGCAAGTGCTACATTCTAGTAAAGAAGGGTAGAAATTCTAAGTTTGCTCCCAAAGCTGTAGAAGGGTTTTTATTAGGTTATGATTCAAATACAAAGGCGTATAGGGTCTTCAACAAATCATCGGGTTTGGTTGAAGTCTCTAGCGACGTTGTATTTGATGAGACTAATGGCTCTCCAAGAGAGCAAGTTGTTGATTATGATGATGTAGATGAAGAAGATGTTCCGTCGGCTGCTATACGAACCATGGCGATTGGAGACGTTCGGCCACAGGAACAGGATGAACGTAATCAACCTTCTTCCTCAACGACGGTGCATCCCTCACTTCAAGACGATGAACAGGTTCATCAAAAGGAGGCGTGTGATCAAGGGGGAGCACAAGAAGATCAAGTGATGGAGGAAGAAGCGCAACCGGCACCTCCAACCCAAGTTCGAGCGATGATTCAAAGGGATCATCCCGTCGACCAAATTTTGGGTGACATTAGCAAGGGAGTAACTACTCGATCTCGATTAGTTAATTTTTGTGAGCATTACTCTTTTGTCTCCTCTATTGAGCCTTTCAGGGTAGAGGAGGCCTTGCTAGATCCGGATTGGGTGTTGGCCATGCAGGAGGAACTCAATAACTTCAAGCGCAACGAAGTTTGGACACTGGTGCCTCGTCCCAAGCAAAATGTTGTGGGAACCAAGTGGGTGTTCCGCAACAAACAGGACGAGCACGGGGTGGTGACGAGGAACAAGGCTCGACTTGTGGCAAAAGGTTATGCCCAAGTCGCAGGTTTGGACTTTGAGGAGACTTTTGCTCCTGTGGCTAGGCTAGAGTCCATTCGTATCTTGCTAGCATATGCCGCTCACCATTCTTTCAGGTTGTACCAAATGGATGTGAAGAGCGCGTTCCTCAACGGGCCAATAAAGGAGGAGGTGTACGTGGAGCAACCCCCTGGCTTCGAGGATGAGCGGTACCCCGACCACGTGTGTAAGCTCTCTAAGGCGCTCTATGGACTTAAACAAGCCCCAAGAGCATGGTATGAATGCCTTAGAGATTTCTTACTTGCTAATGCTTTCAAGGTTGGGAAAGCCGATCCAACTCTTTTTACAAAGACATGTGATGGTGATTTGTTTGTATGCCAAATTTATGTCGATGACATAATATTTGGTTCTACTAATCAAAAGTCTTGTGAAGAGTTTAGCAGGGTGATGACGCAGAAATTCGAGATGTCGATGATGGGCGAGTTGAACTACTTCCTTGGGTTCCAAGTGAAGCAACTCAAGGACGGCACCTTCATCTCCCAAACGAAGTACACGCAAGATCTGCTGAAGCGGTTTGGGATGAAGGACGCCAAGCCCGCAAAGACTCCGATGGGAACCGACGGACACACCGACCTCAACAAAGGAGGTAAGTCCGTTGATCAAAAAGCATACCGGTCAATGATAGGATCTCTACTTTATTTATGTGCTAGTAGACCGGATATTATGCTTAGCGTATGCATGTGTGCTAGATTTCAATCCGATCCTAAGGAGTGTCACTTGGTGGCGGTGAAGCGAATTCTTAGATATTTAGTCGCTACGCCCTGCTTCGGGATCTGGTATCCAAAGGGGTCTAACTTTGACTTGATTGGGTACTCAGATTCCGACTATGCTGGATGTAAGGTCGATAGGAAGAGTACATCGGGGACGTGCCAATTCTTAGGAAGGTCCCTGGTGTCATGGAACTCTAAGAAACAAACCTCCGTTGCCCTATCCACCGCTGAGGCCGAGTACGTTGCCGCAGGACAGTGTTGTGCGCAACTACTTTGGATGAGGCAAACCCTCAGGGACTTTGGCTACAATCTGAGCAAAGTCCCACTCCTATGTGATAATGAGAGTGCTATCCGAATAGCGGAAAATCCCGTTGAGCACAGCCGCACAAAGCACATAGACATCCGGCATCACTTTTTGAGAGACCACCAGCAAAAGGGAGATATCGAAGTGTTTTATGTTAGCACCGAGAACCAGCTAGCCGATATCTTTACCAAGCCTTTAGATGAGAAGACCTTTTGCAGGCTGCGTAGTGAGCTAAATGTCTTAGATTCGCGGAACTTGGATTGAATTGTAGCATACATGTATTTATGCTTTTGATCATGTTCCCTTCTGCATTTTGTTGCTTATTATGGTGCTCAAGTTGTACAAACACTCCCTGGACCTCACAAGTCCGTTGCAATGTGATGCACATGTTTAGGGGGAGATGTGTTACAACTTGACCCTTTGAGACTAACCATATGTTTGAGTTTGCTTGTGTTAGTCACAAAGGAGAATTGAAAGGGAAAAGGTGGACTTGGACCATGAAAGACTTCCACTGCACTCCGATGAAGGGTAACTTATTCCAAGTCCATCTCATGAACTCTTATTGCCATTTGCTCTTAATTGAAGATTTTGGTGAGGCAATGGGGTTAAAGGGCCACAATTGATCCCGTTTTGGTGCTTGATGCCAAAGGGGGAGAAAATAAAGGCCAAAGCAATAAATGGATCAGCTACCACTTGAGAGATTTTGAAAATAGGGCAATAGAGTTTTTGGTTTGTCAAAATTCTTATGTTGTCTCTCTTATCAAAAGTTGGCTTCTTGTGGGGAGAAGTATTGATTATGGGAAAAAGGGGGAGTTTTTGAAATCTTGATAATGACTCTCTTTATGCTTTAACATGTGTGTTTAACTTAGAGATAGAGATTTGAGTTTGATTTGCAAAAACAAACAAAGTGGTGGCATAGAGTGATCCATATAAGTCAAAATGAATCAAAATAGATTTGAGTTATTATTTGAAGTATTTTTGTACTTGTTCAATTTGCTTTATGTTGTGTTGGCATAAATCACCAAAAAGGGGGAGATTGAAAGGGAAATGTGCCCTTGGGCCATTTCTAAGTATTTTGGTGATTTAGTGCTCAACACAGGTGCCTAATTGTAAAATGGAACAAGGTGCAAATCATGAAGTAAAGGTATGTTTCTAAGCCTTAGTACATTGGTTTTGTGGACTAACATGTTTGTCTAAGTGTTAGAAACAGCAAGAAGAAAAAGAGAAAAGGGGAGAGAATGACTTGGCTGTGTGCAGCCAAGTCCCTGCTCGGTCTGGAGCACCGGACTGTCCGGTGTGCACCGGACAGTGTCCGGTGCGCCAGGCCTCCTCGGCGCGAACTGGCCGCTCTCGGGAATTCGCCGACGGCGTACGGCTATAATTCACCGGACTGTCCGGTGTGCACCGGACTGTCCGGTGAGCCAACGGTCGGCCAGGGCCAACGGTCGGCCGCGCAATCCGCGCGAGACACGTGGCCGAGCCAACGGTCGGGAAGGAACACCGGACTGTCCGGTGTGCACCGGACATGTCCGGTGCGCCAACTAAGCGCAGATCTGGAGCAGCCAGCAACGGTCAGAAGTGCTGTTTTTGGAAACAAATCGGGCACCGGACAGTGTCCGGTGTGCACCGGACTGTCCGGTGCGCCACGAGACAGAAGGCAAAGATGGCCTTCCAGATTTGTTCCCAACGGCTCCTAGCTGCCTTGGGGCTATAAAAGGGACCCCTTGGCGCATGGAGGAAGTACCCAAGCATTCCTTGAGCACTCTTGATCACTCACACATCAATCTTGCGCACTTGTTTGAAATTCTAGTGATTTGAGCTCTGTTCTAGTGTGTTAGCCTCTTGAGCTCAAGTCTGGGTTTTGTGTGTGCGTATTCGCTGTGATCTTTGTGTTGTGTGTGAGTTGCTAATCCCTCCCTTACTCCGTGATTCTTTGTGAACATCTTTTGTAAGGGCGAGAGGCTCCAAGTTGTGGAGATTCCTCGCAAACGGGATTGAGATAAGAACAACAAAACACCGTGGTATTCAAGTGGGTCTTTGGACCGCTTGAGAGGGGTTGATTGCAACCCTCGTCCGTTGGGACGCCACAACGTGGAAGTAGGCAAGCATTGGCTTGGCCGAACCACGGGATAAACCACCGTGTCCCTCTGTGCTTGATTCTTGTGGTATTGTGTTTTGTTGAAGACTTCACCTTAGCCACTTGGCATTAACTGTGCTAACGCTTAACAAGTTTTTGTGGCTTAAGTTTGAAGTTTTTACAGGATCACCTATTCACCCCCCCCCCCTCTAGGTGCTCTCAGAACTCCTTATGGATTTATCGGTGGTTGAAAAACATGTGCCAGCTATTTCTATGAACTGCAGTAATCATACTGTGATAATCAAGATAAACAGTTCTAAGGATAATATGAAGTCGACAAGGCACATAAAGAGGCATTTGAAATATGTCAGGAAATTGAGAAACTCCGGAGTAATAGCGTTGGACTATGTCCATATGTTTAAAAATCTAGTAGATCAATTCCCTAAAGGGCTATCACGTAGTGTGATAGATAGTGCATCGAGTGAGATGGGCCTAGACCCACCTAAAGTTTATCATAGTGGTAACCTGTTCTATGTGATTGGAGATCCCATGAATTAGAATGGTGAAAGAAGCTAGTGGTAGACTGAGAGGAAAGACCCTTAATAAGGTTCATTTCAGATGCACATCTTTCCTTACTGTAAGGTAGGTTGGTGTTTACACCTTAATATGTTCCAAGTGGCTTTGTGAAGCAAAGATGTTGTCCTACAGATTATCTTTAAAGGAACATACCTATATGGGTTAACTGCTAGTCACAGTTTATGAGATCTCGGTGGTCTCTACATACCCATGAAAGTCTATGGAGTTTGACTTATATGCTCCAACCAGAGGGGATGCGCTTAGCAATCTAGTATTGGTAAAGAGTTTAGATGAAACTTATTCCACGCAAAACTGCCAATTCAAAGCCTAGTCCATTGTGCAGTTGTGGTCAAGTGTAGTCTAGATTCTAGGTGGATGTTCAACTTAATAGTCTTCATCGAAACACCAGTATATCAAACATTTGAGATGATGAGAGCATTTTAGTGTGACTTAGTATTTAGTGGGGATTGTTGGATTAATGTGGGCCTGGCCCAAATTAATATTCAATAATAGTCAATGCTAAAGGGCCACTTTAATGCTACGGTGTACTACTACTTTAGTACCATACCGGAAGTTCAAGGGACAATTCAATCAACTTAAATAGGTGGACCATTGGTACATCTATTGAGAAGCTGAGAAAAGGATGAAGGACTGCCACACGCGCGCGCGCCATTGGTCGGGTCGGGCCGGGCCGGGCCATGGCCGTGGTAGATCGGACCTTGGTCCAAATATTCCTTCCTAACGGTTACACATTTTGCCTGGAGTTGTGACCGTCCATTACTGTCGTTTATTACTGGCCATTTCCTATGTTATGGCTAGTAACGGACGGGCTGTAATGGCTATCAGCTAGTAACGGACGTCACTGATGGCGTCAATTTCTGGCTGGCTGTAACGGTAGCTCTAATGGCGACCGTTACTGTCCGTTTGCCTCCCTCTATGCGTGTACATATACAGAGGAGGCGAGGCTGCTTTTGGTTGTAGTACGTACGGACACTCTCTGACGCGTTGCACACAACCATTCTTGTCCCACCTTCTGCGAGCACAGAGAGTGTGGGAGAGCAGGCCTCCGAAATCACCATTCGCAGAGCTACACTTGCACGGGTGTGCGGACGATCAGGTTTTTTGCTTGCTCTATCCGCCCGACTAACGCTGATCCAGTTCCTCATTGTCGACGCCGTTCAAGGGACTGCACTACGTACATGTGCTTGCATCGACTGCGTACGACTACATCGAACATACACACGAGATGTCTCATGTGAATGGAGCCACTGATGCCTTGAGCATCGATCCCTCCGCGGGGTACACTATGTTCTTAGTATTTGTGCATATTTTACTGTTGCTTACTGCTTATGTGAGTAGTGATACACATATGCACATACATGTCGTCACATACATCACTGTGATTTTCTGGATTAAATTAAAACTGAAAATGCCTACTTCTGTAATAGAACCGACACATATGTCCTCGTACATATTCAGTGTCTCTATTTTTGAGTCGTTTACTTGTTGAATGACAACAATGTACATGTGAATAAACACTAGAGTTATCATATATTTATAAGTGACCAATAAGCTTGCAACACTAATGACAAAACTTTACATATGACTATCACTTATATCATTAAGTGTCATTGTGTGTCGCCCGTTTTGTTTGACAAACTCGCATACTTAATACCCACAGAGAACTATTCCAGATAGTTGGTTGTGGCACTATATAACAACCATAAAGTGGCTATTTAGTTGAGATATATAGTAATTCTATATTTACAAGTGACCAATGAGCTTGCAACCTTAATGACCAAACTTCACATAGGAATATTGCTTACGCCTCAATGATTCATGGTGTATCGCCTATTTTGTGCAAAAAAAACTTGCATACATAGTACCCACAAAGGATCGTTCCAAATGGTTGCTTGTGGCACTATATAACAACTAGAAAGTGGTTATTTAGTTAAGATACATATATGTTGTGGAAAAGACACATGGATACAAAAGGTACATGTGGAAGAATTGCTAGAGGAGTGAATCTTATCATTAGGTCAACACACATGTCCTGTACCTAGATTGCACACACATGTCCCTCAATAGGTATGTACCAGCGTAATCATTTTGGTGATCCATGTAGACATGGGCATGTCCTCAGCGCATTAATGGTTCCTTGTACCTCTTATCACAAGCAAGAACCCCTGTATTGCCCATCGCTGTCAATAAGGAGTTTTCAAACCTTTGGCAGACTGGATCATCAACTTGAATACAATAATATATACTAAAATATGCTTACAAATTGGCTCCAGGTACGCCTACACCCTATGCATGTTTTAGGGGGAAGGCAAGCCCAAAATGTCATGCTCATATTTAATGCGAGCGCTACCATAGTTATCCCTTCACATAGCGACTTCCATAAAAGCTACCAGGGCACGGCAAGTATCATAACCTACGACATCAGCTTTCGAGATCTAGGCTTGTTGGTCTCGAGTGGTTTTCTACCAGTATAGTCTCTTGTAATTTATTGTATTCCTTGATACACATGCATGTGCTTGTGCAATTATAGGACCATTGTGTGCATCATGTAGTGACCTCGAGTGCCCTATAGTATATGTTGTGTGCCTACACACTGATTTAGTCCTATAATGTCACTCATTGCATATTTAATATGATATACTCAAGACTTATCCATTAAGTTATCACTATAGTACAATTTTTAAAGTATTTTGGTGTGGGCCCCATGTATCGATGTTGTACTACCACTAGTGGGCCTATCTTATTCTTCAACCCCAAGATAGGCCTAGGTCCTCACCTAGAGTTCTTGATTCCTCCATGGGGTCCTCTAGTCCTAGGTGTTTATACTTTCTGGTGCCACTAAGGGTCTAGTTGCTTTGAGACACAAGGGGCTTTGGGGGCATATATCATCGAGTGCCTTGAGGCGCAAGGAGGACCAGGGGCTTACACCATCAGGTTCTCTAGGATGCGAGAGGTCCCAATGGTTTATACCATCAGGTACCCCACAATATTATATCGTCAGGTGTCCCCACAATGTGAGGGGCCTGAGGGGCTTATACTGATAGGTGCCCTGGGCGCTCGGTCGTAGGTGCCTCAGAACATGAGGGATCTCAAGGGCTTACAACATTAGTTGCCCTAGGAATGATGGGATCTGGTAGGCTTAGTTTGGAGCACCCATGTATAAACTAAGTTGGTGCCAATGCTCTCCATTAGTAAAGGAAAAAGGAGGCCCCAAGCTGTAGGGTCTCAAGAGTACTGGCCCTTCTACTTTAGGCCTAGAAATTAGTCTCCTATGAGCATGTATTGTCCATAGTCAGGGGTATTCCCTTCTCGGTGTGTTACCAAAGACCCCTAGGTCTATCATAGGAATGGTCCCACAAGTGGGCCCACTCTTGTCGTCTCATGGATCAACATCTAAGAACTCTAGACACTTGGCATGGTCGATTAGGCTTATGCCTCAGTTTGACTTATCTCTTGGACTTCATCCCTAACCCTTGCATTGTGCTATTAGGTCAACTATAAAGTATTTCATACTATTAGAGCCAATATGAGGCATGCATGGCATCTATTTCTCCTTAATGGGACTTGACGTCCCTTGGTCCACTAATATAATCATTATGACAAACTATGACAAAATAAACATAATTTTTATTACCCTCTATAAGAAAATAGTTACGGGGCCTGTGTGATTACCTAGTGGAATCGTAGGTTGCACAATTAATTAGCATCATCATCATGTCTCATACGAAAAGATTATTGGATGTAATCACTTAATTGGTTGAGCGATTATTTAGCAAACCTTTTGACGTGAGTCAATTATGTTTTGTTTGTTGTGCCTAGTAAGTCGAGAGAGAGAGAGAGATGTTAAGGCCCTTAAATAAGAATCGACGAAGATATTTCTTTTTTATGTGAGTTTGTTGCACTCTTGCTTCTAGCCTTTTACTGGTCATATTTATCCTTTTGCTCCTTCCTAAATCCACCCTTACTAGTAGTGCACCTTGTCATGATCGACACATCAATCCTCAGGGTCATTTTGAAGATGTGGATCTTGAATGGGGAGGGTTTATACAAAGTCTATGAGATCATTAGCTTGGTTTTCCCACTGCTCTCATACCATTCTAACCTAGGACCTACCTAATGCAACCCCCTTAGAAAGAGTACAATGAGTAATGGTTTTCTATGGTCATTTCATTGTTGAAGTCCATTTTCCTCTCTCTCTCTCTCAATTATTTTGTAATGTCATTGGTTATTATGGTCTTTGGCTTGGGCATTTTATGCCTAATATTGTCCTTGCCCTCTCCACCTTTGCTTATCTCACACTTGGTTTTGGAAGGCAAATCGAATGCGAACCATGTATGTGCCAGGATCAGAAATCCACATACACAGCGATTACATAATTGAACATCATCACACATTGCTCAAAATAATAGCAGAAATAAGTACTTTATTACATCACGATGTCCAAAACATCCACAAAATCATTAACTTAAACCATAATCGAAGTGCTGAACGAAACGTAGTATGATAAGGCCTTCACAGGCAGCTGACTAGGGGTTTGTCGCTAATCTATTCTAAAACTCGTCGATATACAGGCACCAAGAGGAAATGCCAGAAACCATAATTATAATCATCATTATTAAGCATCATCATAAAGGTATCCAGAGTAACTCTAATCAAAGAAGCTCCCAACATTGCTCATAACCGTGAGCACGGCTGATATACCAGTTTCTAACCGTCTGTAGAGGTTGCACACTTTACCCACAAGTCGTGATCCCTTCCGAGCCTAGGTTGTACAGACCCGATCTTCACTGCCGAGGTGAATGGCCAGGGATTCACTACATAGCCTTTATAAAGATTTCCCAGATGTCATAGCCGCCCGTTAGGTTTCTCCAGATTGATAAACACAGTACCTCTCCCCATAGTAAGGGTGACTAACAAAAGCAACACGAAAGAACCTCGGCACGCAGCCTCGGTAGAGCAAGTACTGTGCTCGGACCCCATTGATGGCACAACGGCGAAGCTGACTACACCTCAAGTTCCTCTAATTAATCAGCTAAGGGCGTCCCATACCACCCTCATGGTTGTATTGTTTTCCTGGGTGGTCATCCAACGAACAGATCCTTACGGAGAGGTACTTGGGAAATAGCCTGAGTCCCCTAAAGTGATACAAGTTCATCATCATAATCAAGATATCATCATCGTACCATAAATGTTCTCGCCATGTTCATTAATTTAAAGTAAAACAATAGCATGATACTAGTCATAGTAACCAATTCCCAAAGGATAACCAAGGATAGGAAAAATAGAACACTAGTCAATCCTTAGGTTGATCATGATATGCGGGACAATGAATTATAATGTAAGTAGGACATAATGGGTCAGAGGACACTTGCCTTCACTAGGTTGCTGCTTAGGGAAATCTCCTGCAACACTCTCGGGAACCATGGACTGCTCGTTGTCTATGCAAAGCAATCATTCATTCAACACACTTAGGGGAAAACAGAAGAACAATACACCAAACATATGCAACAGAGTTAACATAGGTTCAATAAAAAGGTAAAACATACTGGTGCCTCTTAAGTTTGGGATAAATCACTATGCTAAGTGGTCTATTGTTCTCTAACTAAGTCTATCTTAGTCAGTTACTTACTCAAACAAAGTTATTTCAGGTGTGGGACCACACATTAACTAGAGTTGGGTCTATAAAGTTAAACACTTGAACATTCATTAGGGTTCCTATCTTCATTTTATTCCTAATAAAGTTTCTATAACCTCAACTCTAACCTACAGGCCAACTATAAAATTGAGACATGGAAGCAGTGGATTAACATAATTTTAATAGATAGAAAATAACATAATGAACATTTTTATTCTAAACAATCCAATTTGGAGTTCATTTGACAATGTTATAAATTTTAGAAGCTTTAGAATTCAAAAACCCTAATTTAGACACACTTCTCTAATTAAATAAAAACCCAGGATTCTCTCAGCAAGAACCCAGGGGCTCGGTTGCAAGGGCTAAGGACGGCGGGTTCTAATCACGGGAACCAGGGGGTTTAAGCAAAATGCTCGCGGCGAAAGGGTACCAGAGCTTCTCGGTCGTCGGATCAATAGCGAAGAGCCGAGATTTGAAACCGAGGCTGAGAGCGTGGGGGGAGGGGGACATGGTGGCTGATCGGTGGGGCCCAGAAGCCAGCGACCCAGGGCGGAACCCTGCGCCGCGCGACCCCGACGTGCGAGCGACGACTGACAGTGGGCCCTCGGCTTGGCTAGGCCTACTGTCCAACAGCATCGAGCGGTGCGGGCGCGAACGTTGACGCGCGCTAACAGGCAGGGCCCACCGGTTAGTGACCCAGAGCGGATTGGAAAAGGGGTCGACATGGGAGGGATTGACAAGGGGGGCCGGGGTGTCAGGGTTCTCATCTCCCTCTCAAACGAGCACGGCGCGGAGCGCCATGGTCGAGATCGGTGGTAGACGTCGGAAGGAGGGGAACGTCAGGCGACGGGTGCGCGGACGCATGGCTCGATGGCCATGGTGAGGGAAATGAGATGGGGTAGAGGAAGAGGGAGGGGAGGGGAGAAGCCAGTGCTCACCTGTGGCGCAAATGCGCGATGTTGAGCGCAGTGGAGGTCTGGTGTGGACGAGGTGTGGAGGTGACGTGCGGTCGAGTGCACAAGTGGAGATTGAAAGGCGATGGCGGGCTCCAACATGGCACGAGCGCGAGGCTCGGCAGTGCACGGATGTAGCGGGACCGTGGGCACGCAGAGCGACTGGCAAGCAAGACCCACGTGCACAGAGAGAAAAGGGGCGTGCACAGGTGGAGCGGTGGCGCCGACATGCCGGACCCGCCAGGCAGAGAGAGCGGGGGGGGGGGAGCGGGCGCAGGGACTAGGCGGGCCTGATGGGCTGAAAGGCCAAGGAAAAGGGAAGCGCGGGCTGCTTTTGCTTTTTCTTTTATTGTAAAATTATAATCTCTTTTATTTTTATTTTCTCTTTTGAAATCAAAAATCCAACCAAGCCACAAATTCAAATTTGAATATTTCAAGTATATGCATCAAACAAAGATCAAAGTTTAAGCTCAGCATGATGCAACAATTCATGTCTCCCCTAGGGTTTAATCTACTAAAGTATTAATACATCTCCAAATAAAATAACCAACCCTCTACTAAAAGGAAGAGAAAAAGGAAACTATAGAGAGGAGAAGAGACGTAACCCCTAAATTTGGTAAATACTAGAGAAGAAACTTTATACCCCCAAATTCACGATATTACAAACCTATCCCCCTTAAAAAGAATCTCGCCCTCGAGGTTAAGGGTTGGTTAGCAAAGAGCTTGGGATACTTGGTTTTTAGATCATCCTCTCTTTCCCAGGTTGCTTCTTCCTCTGAATGGTGGCCCCATTTGACTTTGCAATTCTGATGGTGCTCCTTCAAGTGACTGTCTGCTGTCTCCAGAATCTAGGTTGGCTTCTCGCTATACGTCAAATCCTTCTAGACTTCAAGGTCCTCGGTTGGCAATTGCTCCTATGGCACTCGCAAACATTTCTTCAGCTATGAAACGTGGAAACCATCATGCACTGTGGACAGACTTTTTGGTAGGCTGAGCTGGTAGGCCACTTCTCCACGTCTTGCCTAGATCTGGTACGGTCTGATGTATCGAGGTGCTAACTTGCCCTTGACTCCGAACCTTTTGACTCCTCTGATCGGTGACACTTTCAGGTAGACATAATCTCCCACTTCAAAACTCAGCTCTCTTCTTCTGGTGTCGGCATAACTTCAATGCCTAGACTGTGTTGTCCTTAGATTCCCCTAAACCATTCTGATATTCTCTTCAGCTTCAAGAAAAATATCTAGACCGAACACCTGCCTTTCGCTGGGTTGGTCCCAGTGCAACGGAGTTCGACAATTCCTCCCATAGAGTGCTTGGAATGGTGACATCTTCAAACTAGCCTGATGGCTATTGTTGTAGGAGAACTCTACATAAGGTTATGACATCTGGTGGATGGCATGGTTGTATATGATCGAGATCGAATGTAATTGTTGTTGTACTAGGTGTGCAAGAGAAGTTTAGATTGAAATGCCAATTATGTGTAGAGTGGTGAGTTTAGTAATTTAAATGTAATGATGGTAACTGATGTCAAGGTTGCGGTGATGATTTAGTTGTTTGAGTGAATATGTATGTGATGGATGCTTTACCTGCTAGTTCACAATTGTGATGTCTTATCTTAGCTACTGTATGATTCAAGTTATTTGGGCATGGTGGTTTAGAAAGTTAGTAGATTGCTTCTCTCCATATTTTGTTCTAGGTGTCTGATAGTGAAGAATCTAAGGTTATTATGAATGCTTAATCTTAAAAGAGTAAAGAACCTGAGTTAAACATGTTGCTAGATGTTTGGTTTAGGTCCATTTGACTAGAAGGTCATGTTTGTGTAAAGTCGGAGGTATCTAGTGTTATGCCTATGAGTTGTGATGACTTACTTTAAGTGTTTATCCTCCTTAGTATAGATTATTTATCTTTTGTTATTCATGCACATGCTCATGTGCATTATGCATATCATTTAGGTACATTAATTGATCATGTGATGTGGAGGACAAGAGTTGGATTAATCTCAGAGTGATGCTGATGAATGAACCCAAAGATTGGATGATCCGATCGAGTACCAAGATAAGAGATGCTCACCAAGTGATCATCATCTAACAACACTAATGTATTGTTTATCCTAGGCAAGCCCCGGTGAATTTGCCCCCTCCTTGTTGTTTTAAAATTTTTAGCACTTATATGTTGCATTAGGTGATAAGAGTTGAGTGATGAAACATTTGATGCATTTCCTTCCTTGGAATTTGATTATCCTCCTTACTACCTGTTTTATAAAGATAACTATTGATGCTTAGTCCTGCTTAGGAAATTAAAACTTGTTTATTTTTAAAAGAATGATGTGTTTATGAAAAAGGACTTGTAATGGTGAAGACATTGTCCTGTAGTGATGGATTCATCATTCAAGTACGGTACCTCTGTCAAGTACATGGTTTTGGAAAGTAAATAATAATTTGAGACCAGACATTGAGCTGGAAAGGTCGTCCGTCTGTGTCAATTAAGGACTGTAACGAAAGTAGGCTTGCTGATCTAGGACCTTTTAAATGGCCACATGCCTCGTCATGGGTAAGCTTAGCCTTGGCTAGACCAATACCAGAAAGGCCGGCCCGCAATGGGAGTGGAGAGATGGCGAGAGTATCGTGTATTCACCTGCAAGAGGCTGGATGGTGGGATACTGAGCTCTCGATTGGTGGGGACCTGTTCTGATCTTGAGAAAATCGGGTGTGAGTTGACATATGCAAGGGTTAAGTGCTATATATGTCGTGTGGTTGGTGATCCCTAGCTGGGTATTAATCGATTCATATTGCCGTTACTTCTCGGATATGAAGACAGGATCACTGCCCTGCTTCATAGTTAACAAGTGTAACAAAAAAGGATTAAAAGAAAGCTAGATTAGGCCAAGTGTATGATCTAGAATAGGCCAATCTAGATTTAGGAAAATTACATAACTTGTGAAGTGAAAACTTGGCTTAAGGATCAATTATTAGTAAGCTTTTCTGCAAAAAGAGCCTTTGAAACTTGATGAGCTTTACCTTGAACCCTTCTAAACCAACATACTCTTGAGAGTCTTTTCTTTAGTTAGGTAAGTCTTGCTGAGTAATTGTGTACTCATGGTTTTATTCCCTTTATTGTTGCAGGTTACGAGTTGCTTTGATTGTGAGTGATGTTAAGTGCCGGTAGGCTCGGCCTTCTTATATAAATATATCCCATCTATAGTTTCTTTAATGAGGATTGTCACTTAAGCTAGCATGTATTTCAAACTTACAAATATTTTATAACATTTCAAAGTGTAATTCTTTTGAATCACTTTCTTTTGTAATCACTCCTATGACGTATAATGAAATCTTCATGTAACTTGTAATCATTTTGTAATAAAGAATTTATTTCCGCAATAAGTGTTTGTATGTGGGTTGTGTTTACTTAATTTTGCGATCCTGATGATCCGTGGTTTATTAGAGGTCTTTGAGACACTCGGACAGATCATGTTAAGTTATTTCGTGCACATGCACAGAAGTCTGAGGTCTTTGGGATGAGGATAGGTCCATGTGGGTCGAATAACTTGGGAGGTTCTGCCACACAATGGATCTGAGTTCAAGAATCTTCAAGTGGAAGAATATCTTGAGGAGGAAGGTATCAAGCATGAGTTCTCCGCTCCCTACACTCCACAACAAAATGGTGTAGTGGAGAGGAAGAACAGGTCACTTATCGACATGGCAAGGACGATGCTGGGAGAATACAAGATGTCGTAATAGTTTTGGTCGGAAGCCGTGAATACGGCTTGCCACGCCATAAACCATCTCTATCTTCATCGCCTCCTGAAGAAGACGACATATGAGCTTCTCACTGGTAACAAACCCAACGTCTCTTACTTTCATGTATTTGGGAGCAAATGCTACATCTTGATAAAGAAAGGTAGGCATTCAAAGTTTGCTCCCAAAGTTATTGAAGGGTTTTTACTTGGTTATGACACAAATACAAAGGCATATATAGTATTCAACAAATCTCTAGGTTTAGTTGAAGTCTCTAGTGACGTTGTATTTGATGAGACTAATGGCTCTCAAAGAGAGCAAGTTGATCTTGATGAAATAGATGAACATGAGGTTCTGATGGCCGTCATGAGGACTATGGCGATAGGAGATGTGCGACCACAGGAACAACAAGTGCAAGATCAACCTTCTTCCTCCACAATGGTGCAACCCCTCAAGATGAGGAACAAGTACATCAAGATGATGGCAAGGATCAAGCGGGAGCACAACAACAAGAAGGAAGAGAGGAGGAAGGAGTACCATAGGCACCTCCAACCCAAGTCCGCACCAACATTCAAAGAGATCATCCGGTGGATCAAATTCTTGGTGATATTAGTAAGGGAGTAACTACTTGTTCACGTGTTGCAAATTTTTGTGAGCACTACTATTTTGTTTCTTCTATTGAGCCTTTCAGGGTAGAAGAAGCCTTGTAGGATCCAAACTGGGTATTGGCCATGCAAGAGGAGTTCAACTACTTCAAGAGAAATGAAGTATGGAGTCTGGTGCCACGTCCAAAGCGAAATGTTGTGGGCACCAAGTGGGGTTTTCACAAAAAACAAGACGAGTACGATGTGGTGACAAGAAACAAAGCAAGACTTGTAGCAAAAGGTTATGCTCAAGTCGCAGGTTTGGATTTTGAGGAGACTTTTGCTCCTGTAGCTAGGCTTGAGTCTATTCGCATATTACTAGCCTATGCTGCTCACCATTCCTTTAATCTCTTTCAAATGGACGTGAAGAGCACGTTCCTCAATGGGCCAATCAAGGAGGAGGTGTAAATGGAACAACCCCTTGGCTTCGAGGATCACAGGTACCCCAACCATGTGTACAAACTTTCTAAGGCTCTCTATGGACATCTAAGTGCTAGAAAACTTCTCAAGTCGAGCAAAACTAGAGAAAAGAAGTTTGGCTATGTTTCGCCAAAATTGGGCAAGTCTGGGAAGCATCGGACCGTCCGGTATGCACCAGACAGTGTACGGTGTGCCAGACTGCGCGATGGCTAAACTAGACACCTCAGGAATTTGGCCAGTCCCGCTGGCTATAATTCACCGAACTGTCCGGTGTACATCGGACTGTCCAGTGAGCCAAGCGACCAACGACTCTCACTGGAGCCAACGGTAGGCACGGAATCAACGGTGGACACGTGGCAGCACTTGACTGTCCGGTGTGCCACCGGACTATCCAGTGTGCTAGGTAACCGAAGGATGCAATGGCTAACTCAACGGTCGGTGTGGCAGGGATGGAAAAAATCACACATTATTCACTGTCCGGTACGCACCGGACAGTCCAGTGCACCCGCAGACAAAAGGCCACCAGGGCCTTCCAAACAAAGAAGAAACAACTCTTTGACCCTTGGGGTTATAAAAGGATCCCTCTAGGCGCATGGAGTTGTTACCCAAGCATACTAAGAGCACACCGAAACTCTGATTCAATGCAACCATGCTTTCAACTCATTCTTGAGAGAATTGAGCACGTTCTTGAGGGAAACTCTGTCATTTTGATTCTTATGTTCTCTCCTTTGCTTGTGTGTGTGGTGTTGCTACTCTTGTACTCTTGTGTGTGTTTCTACTCCCTCCTTACTCATGTGCTTTGATTGAGATCATTCGTGTAAGGCATGAGAGACTCCAACTTGTGGAGATTCCTCACAAAGGGAATTAATATAAGGAAGAACAACATGGTACTCAAGTTTGATCTTTGGATCACTTGAGAGGGGTTGAGTGCAACCCTTGACCGAAGTAGGTCACCACAACGTGGAGTAGGCATTTGCCGAACCACAGGATAAAATCACCGTGTTTCTTATTGCGATTGTTGTCTTACATGAGTTCTCATATTTCACTTGTATTGTTGTTCCTAAGTTTAATGCACATATCCAAGGAACAATCAAGTGAAGAGTTCTCTTCTCCTCTTCACCTCTACTCATAATAACTTAGTTTTTTGTTTTCACTAACAGTTATCATAAACCAAGTTTGTCTTGATTAGAGTTGATTTTTGCAGGATCACCTATCACCCACCCCCTTTTAGGTGCTCTCAAATGTTCAGAGGAACTAGGGTTTGCAGGTTAGATACCTGGAAAGTCCAGAGGGTTAAGTGAAGAAACATTGACTCTAGTGAATAGTGTACCGGGGACTCGTTTGTAATAGAGAAGGAAAGATTTAGCTAGGGTTCTAAGCGCAAGATAGTTTTCCTTTTCTTTTACATTAAAATGATTTATTAATCTATAGAGAACTTTGGAAATTCATAAAAAATTAATTATGAACCCAAAATTCGTGAAACCAAATTTTCTGCACTCTAGTAACTTAACCTATCTAGCAAAAATAAGAAACTATAAGTAGTTTCTGTCCTTTTTCTAGGACTTTAAAATTAAAGCAATAATCTACTCTTTTCTAGAAAATAAAAGGAAAATTGGTTATACCTTTTAACTGGGCTTGAATTTTTTTTGAGGAGAAGCCTTGTAGATTGTGTTGCTATGCAAAATTATGAAACCCTCTGGTCTAAGTTTTTAAGAGAGGTTTTCCCACTTAAAACCCTTTGAGCCCTTAATTAAATAAAAACAAGAAAATAATTAATATGTGAAACCAGAGAGCTTCTTATTTTTCCTAGACTATATAGAGGATGTAGACCCTAGGAAAAATGTAAGTGACCATGGTTTGGTAAAAGTTATAGAATGGATATTTAAATAAGTAAACCAAGGAAAACATTAGAAAATCATAGGAACATAATCCTAATAAGTTAAACCCAAACCCTTAGGAATAACTACTCTTGTGCAAAAAGAAACTTAGAAAAATTTCTAAAACTATTGTTTGACACTTTTCAAAGGGCAAGTTAGCTATAAGTGCTTTTCTAGTCTTAAAATTTTAAAAATCCCAAATAGAATACCAATAAGTGTTTCACTATGAAAATTTGTGTAAGTCTCTTGTACTTCACCTAGATTCTAGGAAAAATACCTATTTAGACAGTAGCCACTGTTATATAGATGATGTAGTGTAATGTGCCCCCTTTGCCTAGAACTTGATATTTTTTGCTCAAGTTAGACCCTAATTGCTATTGACCCAAAATTCCTAGAACAACCTCTCGTAACCAATAGGAATTCACTGTAATTGTTGCGTAAGTTTTGGAATTTTCTAAATTATAGTTGTCGTTCAACTTACCCTTTAAAACATAATAAAAAAGAAAAGGGGGTTAAGGATAACAAAGGTTTAAGTAAGTAACTTAAGCACAACCTGTCTGGACCTTAATTAAACCCATAAGTAAATGATTTGAGTCTAGATCAAACCCCTAATGGTCAACCTTAAACTAGACCCCTAAGTGTCCACTCCTATAAGGACTTATTCTAATGAGTATAAACCCCTATATTTTGTTAAGTAACCTAGTGTTACTACACCATGCATCCCCAACAAGCCCTTTAGCATATCATAAAATACATCTCTCGTGCATTGCATTTGTTAGACTGTAACCTCACTGACGGAGAATACGTGCTGATCCCACAGGAAGGAGCTGATCAAGAATAAAGCCTGGAGCCTGCTCCTGAAACTGCCACCAAGGAACTCCCTGCAACACCAACACCTGAAGGCAAGCCTTGGTTTTATGCATAACCATTATATATGTTATTTTACTGCAATTACATTTGTAGACTTGTATTGTGCATTAAGTGTAGGAGTTGTTTGAAACTCTAGATGCATGATCTCAAGTTCCTTTATGAAATGGATACTAGTATGCTAGATCGAGTATCTACTATGCTAATTAAGGATTTCGGTAGAAGTTGAGTGATTTTTCTAGCACTCGCGTGAGGTTAGGAATCAAATGTATTCTTTTTATAATGGGGTAATGATTGTCTATGGACACGAATCCTTAGAGATGCCATGTCTATGGAAGGGAAATTGAATAAGGATTAATGTGTCGATACCTGGGTCAAGCATTTGAAAGTACTAAACACATGTCGAGAAACATGGTAATTGGTAAGCCTAGTACCCGATTGAACCTGCCAGTAGATTTCTCTCACCTAACGTGAGAAATTGGTCTCCCATTCTGAATATGGTGGGTACAAGTGTGGTCACTGCACAGCTGGGTCCGAGGTCAGTGGAGCATTGTACCCAAGGCGGTGGTCCCTGTTCTATTGACAGGGGTTGAGGGGGACGGTTGATATGTGTGGGGACACGGTGCCCCTACATGTCGTGTGTTTAGGTTTACCTTGCAAGGTCAAAACTCGATTCGAATCATCTGCTTCTCGTGGCTAATGAGACTGCTATCCATTGTACTGCATTAAGTAAGAAGTGTAATGAGGTTTCATGATATAAAGTGTTGTTTGAAATAAATGCTTGGTACCCTATGTGAGTAGAAGGATGCTAACCTAGTTTGAAGAACACTCTAGAACTTGAAATGTAAAACTTGACTTAGACTCTGCTAGTGCTTTTGGCAAACCAAACCCCTCAACCAAACAACTTCATGGTCTAGAGGTAGAGGAGTAGACTCCTCACACCGGGTATGTCTAGTTGAGTATTAGTATACTCAGCCATGCTTGTGGCACCAATTTTTTAGGTACCCTCCAAGAGATGGTTGTTTGTGTGACTTGGCCATCCACCCTACCACCTGGATGGACGCTCGAGTGGGATTCCCTAGGGGACAGATATCCCCTAGGTCCACTCGGGGGCGAAAACTTTGCCCACGGCCACATGATAGTCGCCCCTTTGTGACATCCCACTGAAATCTGCTTGTCTCTCTATCTCGTGCCCAAGCGCGAACCATCGAGTTACAATCCACAACACCGTCCTACCCAAAAGCACCACGAGGGTACCCCCAGGTGTGCGGTCGGACACAAAACACCAACAACTGGCGCTCCGGATAGGGGGTGTGTCGTCGATCAACGCTAACTCCATGGCCATCATCTTCAAGAGCAAGATCACCTTCAGCCTGGGAGCTATTTTTTGCTTCAAGACCATCTCATGCGTAGCTGATGTACAGCAAACTCTACACCGCATAGCGACTCCACCCAAGAAGAAATCCTCCTTGGGAATTCCACTGGATGCTGGAGTGAAACCGCGAGTCGTGCCCCCGCTAACAGTGTGACGGGCATGGTCCCGTGCAAGACTGGGCTCAGGTGTCCCCAGAGGGTAGAAGGCCAGTCCACCATGGCCTCCCCAACCCGGTGAACCCCGTTGTCTACCTCACCTACTAAGGAGTGGACATGGATCACCTGGTGAAGGGAAGTGGATATTCCGTACCAAGGAAGGAAAGCACAACGGGCAATCATCTCGACACCTCCGCCCTCAAAGGACGATGAGAAGACGCACACGGCTACACTAGTTCCTTTCTTCCCCGACATCCTTTTCATTCAGGGGAGACTAGAGTCATCGCCCATCTCTGATGATGAACCCACTGTGCTGGGGGAAGAACCTCCCCAGCGTGATGCTCGGCGACGAAGAAACAGGCGCCGTAACATGCGGCGACATCACAAAGTCGGAGAACGGGACCCGGCACAACCCGTCACTCGGTACGAAGCCTTAGATATGGGGGACACCCCCGACGAAAGAGCACATCAAGAACGGCACAACTCCCACCGCTGCAACCGCCGTCAAGCTCAAGAACGCAAGAGGGAACGAGCCGAACAAGATGCTAGGCTCCGATGGGAGAATCCGCTCCTCGCCCAAAACTTGTACTCCGACTTCGCCTAAGCATTGAACATGCCGAGCGAAGTAGGAGGAGTCCTGGAGCAGATAGTCGATGGCCTCATACGAACCCCAAATGCGGAGGGCTATCGACGGGTGCTTACTCAGACGACCAATCATCTTCTGCCTCTCGCCCACCCACCGAACGACCTATGTCACGCCATCAATAGCCGATGAGATGCACAGAGCAACATTAGTGCTTCACGCGACCAAGATCATGGTGTACTGGCACACAACCGCGCAACCCGGATCGAGTCAGTAGCAGCCTCAACCAATAGTCCAGCCCAGGGACAATCGAGGCAACCTAATACTCGCTCCCCTCCTCGGGATCGACGGTATTATCATCAACAAGAGGATACGTGTGGGGTCTCCGTGCTCACCCCTCACCTCCGGGTCATCCAATGGCCTCCCAATTTAAAAGTATCCAACATCGACAAATATGAGCCCAAGCAGGACCTAGGGGGTTGGTTGGCCGTCTACACAACCGCTGCCCGGGCTGTTGGGGCAACGGAGGACGTCATGACAACGTACTTGCCCATCGTTCTGGGGCAGGACGCAATACAATGGCTTCGGCATCTGCCTCGACACTGCATCGATGATTAGGGAGATTTCAGTCGCCGGTTTATCACGAACTTCCAGTCCCTCTCCGATAAACCGACACAGCCATGTGATTTCAAATCCATTAGGCGATAGAATGATGAAACCCTTCGTTCATTCCTCAAAAGGTTTCAAACAATGAAGAATCGTATCTCCGAGGTCGCTGAGGCGACTGTGATCGAAGACTTCTATCGGGGATCCAACGATCTGGCTTTTGTCTGAGCCATACTTCAAAAAGCACATCCCACCTCTGAACAACTGTTTAGGGAGGCAAACGTCTACATCACCGCGGATGAGTGGGCTCAAGACCTCATTGGAGGCGCAAAGCCCATACCACCTGCACCGCGAAGGCACACGAACCAGCAACCAGACAAACGCTGGGAGAAGAGACCCAGCGAGGAGGTGCACAGCGTCGGGCCACCTGTCGCTCGAGCCCACGACGCACCCCATGGAGCGATAATGACACTGGATGTGATTCTTGACTCCAAGTGTCCATACCACAATGACATGCGGCACACCCTGAAGAACTGCAGGGGTTTCAAAAACTCTATGGGCATGGTCGACCATTCCAGCTGCTGCCACCTCCCCCGCCTCATGGAGAGCCTAATGAGCCTAGGCAGCCTCAGCAACAGGAAGGGGGAGAGGTGGAGCTTTCCCGTGCATTGACAGGGAGGTCAATGTCATATTCGGAGGCCACGGGGCACAAGAAAGCAGAAGGCAACAAAAACTTAATGATCGATAAGTTCTAGTGGCCACATGCAGTGCTCCGGCTCCTTACCGATGGTCGGAGCACACAATATCCTTTAGCCGAGCTGATTGCTGGCTTAACTTCCATCACCCCGGCAAATACCCACTACTCGTCGACCCTGTAATCCGGGAAAGCCAGTTTAAGAAGGTACTGGTGGATGGTGGTAGCAGCATCAACGTCACCTTTCCCCGAACGCTTCAGGCCCTGGGGGTCGCCATCGACGATCTCACTGAGTCGGATACCCCTTTCTTCGGCATCATGTCGACCGAAGGAGAATACCCACTGGGACACATTTACATGTCTGTCACCTTTGGAACCCTAGAGAACTGCCAAACTGAGTTCCTGAGGTTTGAGGTGGCACGTTTTGATTGCGGGTACAACGCCATTATTGGAAGAACGGGGTTGGCGAAATTCATGGCCATCCCACACTACCCGTATAAGATACTCAAAATGTCAGGACCTCAAGGGAACATCACCGTGCGTGCTGACTTCCAAGGCACCGCAGAATGCTTCCGAGGTGCCATTCATACGGCTCTCACTATCGGGCCCTCGGTAGCCCTTCCCGCACAAGTCGATGGCAAGTCGGTGGAAGAAAACTTTATGATCCCTTCAAATGAACCCTTGGCCGCGAACTCTATGCGGTCGATCGAAGAAACTAAAAGAATCAACCTCAGATTCTCTGATGAATGCAAGACCGCGATCATCAGTTCCAGCCTCGACAACAAATAGGAAAGTGCGCTCGTCTAGTTCCTGTAAGACAATCGGGACGTGTTTGCATGGCAACCTGCGGACATGCCGAGAGTCCCGAGAGAGCTGGCCGAGCATAAACTCAAAGTATACCCTCAGGCAAGGCCGATCCGGCAGAAGCTATGTCGTTTCACGCCTGACAAAAGAGAGGCCATTCAGGCAGAATTAGCTCGCCTGGTATCGGCAAGTTTCATTAGAGAAGTACTACATCCTGAATGGCTAGCAAATCTTATTCTTGTACTAAAAAAGAATAAAGTTGATTGGTGCATGTGCGTTGACTATACCGATCTCAACAAACACTGCCCGAAAGATCCTTTAGGACTCCCTAGGATAGATCAGGTAGTTGATTCCACCGCTAGCTATTCTATGCTCTCTTTCCTGGATTGCTACTTCGAATATCACCAAATCATTCTAGCAAAAGAAGACGAAGAAAAGACTACATTCATCACACCTTTTGGGGCTTTCTGCTATACCTCCATGTCGTTCGGCCCTAAAAACGCTAGAGCAACTTACCAAAGGGCTATCCAAACATGCTTAGCTGACCACTAGGGCAAGCGAGTGGAAGCCTATGTTGATGACGTAGTAATCAAAACTGAAAACCTGGATAACTTCATCGAGGATATGCAGCAGGTCTTCAACAGCTTCAGGCGCTACCGATGGAAGCTGAATCCAGAAAAATGTGTGTTTGGAGTGTCGACTGCAAAGCTACTTGGGTTTATCGTTAGCCATCAAGGAATAGAGGCAAATCCAGAAAAAATTGAAGCCATAATGAGAATGGATCCACCACAATCATAGAAGAAAGTACATAGGCTCACTGGGTGCATGGCAATGCTGAGTCGATTCATTTCAAGGCTTGGCAAAAGACAAATGCCATTCTATAAACTGCTCAAGAAGGTGGATAAATTCCAGTGGACCATAGAAGCTCAAGAAGCCCTGGAAGCGCTAAAGAAGTTTCTGACTACACCACCAGTACTCAAGCCGTCGCGCTGAGCTACATTTGATCAGCCAGCCGAGGACCTACTGCTATATATCTCTTGCACGACTCACGTGGTAAGCACTACGTTGGTAGTCGAGCAGGCAGAAGAAGGGCGTGCATATCTAGTACAACATCCTGTTTACTTTATCAGCGAAGTCCTCGGTCCCTCGAAGATAAGGTACCCTCAAGTTCAGAAGCTATTATATGTAGTACTTCTGACTGCTCGTAAACTCCAGCACTATTTTGACGACCACAAAGTCATAGTAGTCACGGGATTCCCAATAGGAGATATACTCCACAATAAGGAAGTTGCTGGAAGAACAGCCAAATGGGCATGTGAACTCGGAGCTCATGACATAGAATTCTGACCTCGTACTGCAATAAAGACTCAAGCACTGGTCGATTTTTTATCAAAATGGACCGAGCACCAGGTCCCAGAAAATCCAGAAGCTGCTGATGTCTGGAAAATGTACTGGCTCGTTAAGATTGCAAGGGGCAGGAGCGGGGATCCTTTTCATTGCCCCTGGAGGTGACCAGCTCAAGTATGCGCTTCATCTCCTGTTTCCAGCATCCAACAATGCCACGGAGTATGAAGCCTTAGTTCATGGGCTAAGCATCGCCATTTCACTAGGCATCAAAAGATTAATGGTATACGACGACTCGCTAGTAGAAATCCGCCAAGTAAACAAGGACTGGGACATCTCAACCGACTTAATGGACAGATATTGCGCTGCGGTGTGGAAGCTAGAAGACAAATTCGAGGGTTTACAATTTCACCACGTGGAAAGGGATCGCAATGCAGCAGTAGATGCATTATAAAAATTGGGATCCAGTCGGGCCCAGGTTCCACCTGGTATTTTTTGTCCAAGAGGTACAACAACCAAGCGTCACCGCAAAGCATGTTGAAGAATGCAACACCTTAGACCAAGCAGAAATAGATCCCAACGACTGGAGGGAGCCAATTATCAGGTATATAAAAAACGAGGAAGAACCAAATGACAAGGCCGTGGCAGAGCGCATCGCAGGACAGTCGGCCCACTATACCATCATAGGGGGGTCTGCTATATAGAAGAGGTGCAGGAGGAGTCCTCGTGAAATGTATTCATTCGGCTACAAGAAGGTAGCTACTGGATGAAATCCACATAGGGCAATGTGGCATACATGCAACATCAAAAACATTGGAAGGGAAAGCCTTCAGGTCCGGGTTCTATTGTCCAACAACAAAGAATGATGCGACAGAGTTGGTTCAGAAATGCAAAGCATGCCAGTTCTTATCGAAGCAACAACACTTGCCCGCCCAGCATTTTCAAACTATTCCTGTAACCTGGCCCTTTGCGTGTTGGGGGCTGGATATGATTGGACCATTCAAAAAATCTCAAGGAGGGTATACTCACATACTCGTCGCTATTGACAAGTTCACAAAATAGATAGAGTACAAATCTATCGCCTCATTGACCTCAGCAAAAGCAGTGGTATTCATTCAAGAAATAATGTTTAGATTTAGGATACCTAACAGCATCATCACAGACTTGGGATCTAACATCACTAGCTCAGAGTTCTTTGATTTCTACGAGCAGAGGAGCATCCAGATCAAGTATGCGTCAGTAGCACACCCAAGAGCTAATGGGCAGGTAGAAAGAACCAATGGATTGATACTTGATGCACTCAGGAAAAAGGTGTTTGATAAGAGCGAAAAGTTTGCAGGGAAATGGATCAGAGAACTACCATATGTAGTTTGGAGCCTGCAAACCCAACCAAGTCGGGCCTTGCATGGAAACACTTCGTTCTTCATGGTATATGGATCAGAAGTAGTGCTGCCAGCGGATTTGATCTTTAGAGCACCCAGGCTAACATTTGAAAGTATAGCTGAAGCAGAAGCAACTAGACCGGAGGATGTTGATATATTAGAAGAAGAACGTCTGAATGTTGTCATTCAATCGGCTAGGTACCAGCAAACTCTGAGGTGCTACCACGACAAGGCAGTGCGGCACTGATCCTTCGCAATAAGGGACGTAGTGCTCAGCCGGGTGTTGACGGGAGAAGGGCGATAGAAATTGTCACGTCCACGGGAAGGATCATTCATCATTGCAGAGGTCATTAGGCCAGGATCCTACCGACGTACCCAGATGGACGGAACAGAAGTGGGAAACTCGTGGAATATTGAGCACCTCAGGAAATTCTACCCATAGCACTACATCAAAACTCCAGTCAGCAAGCCGCACTTTGTAAACAAAAGGTTTTGTTATCAATAAAGCTTCTCTGTTCGACCGCATACAAACTCCCAATTAGCAAGCAGTTTAAGTCGGAAACAACTTAAATCAACACAACATACTTGCATGTACATAACTTAGGGTGATTACTATACCCTACTAATGGAGCAATCAGCTTAAGTCAGAAACGTCTTAAGTCAGTGTGACATGCTCACGCTTGCATAACTTAGGGTGATTACTATACCTTGCTAACAGAGCAATCGATTTAAGTCGAAAACGTCTTAAGTCGGCGCGACATGCTCACACTTACATAACTTAGGGTGATTACTATACCCTAATAACGGAGCAATCGGTTTAAGTCGGAAACGTCTTAAGTCGGTACGACATGCTCACGCTTACATAACTTAGGGTGATTACTATACCCTGCTAACGGATTTATCGGTTTAAGTAAGAAATGTCTTAAGTCGGTGCAACATGCTCATGCTTACATAACTTACGGTGATTACTATACCCTGCTAACAGAGTAATCAACTTAAGTCGGAAAAACCTTAAGCCAATACAGCATGCTCACACATACATGACTCTATCGTGCATCATCTTGACAAAAAATACCAACTCAATGAAAAGTGTTTTCTATTCGAACAAATCAAAATTTGTTTTCACTACATAATTACTGTGCAGGAGCGTTCTCGCAAGGGACCTCGTCAGTACGATCACTAGAAGGAGAAGGTTTACTCATACCAATGGACCAGCGAGCACGTCAGCAACAATGTCTTCAGGCACCACGACACCATGTCTTTTCATCAGGATTCGACCGGCGCGAACAGCTTTGTCCATTGCTTTGTCGCACATTGCTTTCATAATACCACAGTCATCCTCTAAGACCTTGATGTCATGATGAGCAATTTCCAACTCCCGCGAAACAAGTTTCTTCGAAGCACGCAACTCTCTGATGACAGAATCTCTTGAAGACAGTAACCTATTAAGCCGTGACACTTCATTTTGAGAAACCTGCAACACGTCCCTATGGCAGTCAAGCTCCAACATAGTAAAGCGATGAATCCTCTCCAACGTAGTAAGGGAGCCGCTGACATCACGGTATAGTTTGTCCATACTGTAATGGGATCAAGAAGTTTTCGCATCTCCTCCTACAGACAAGAAGGGTACTAAACATCTAAGCAAAAGCGCAAAACAAAGGTATTGTGAACAATAAAAAAATCTATCTCATGGGCTCTCTTCTCTGAATCAAACTGAGCATTCAAGGAAGAGTTCATGGTTCAGGCACCATCCAAGAATACAGAGATCTGATTCAGATCAGCTTTACTCTGAGCACACCTCTCCTCAGCGTCGGAACACCGTTGAGTCAGAGCTGGGAGGGCAAGAGGAAAAGGTATAGGGGGTAAAAGAAGATAGCAACGAACACCAAAGGAAGCTATCAACCCACAAACCGATGTTCGAGGCTTTCAAGTCATCTATTTGTTTCTAAAGCAGGAGAGGATTCCACTATAGCAAGGATAGAACCTGATCGAGGATAGGGGCACCGCAAGACCTCAATTAAGCTGACATAGAG
This sequence comes from Zea luxurians, assembly GCA_029449295.1. Taxonomy (NCBI): domain Eukaryota; kingdom Viridiplantae; phylum Streptophyta; class Magnoliopsida; order Poales; family Poaceae; genus Zea; species Zea luxurians. Next base: position 80,360,288 of record JAOPSE010000014.1, read on the forward strand.
CTCAGGGCATTCTGCAATAACAAGAATTAGCAATGGAGTCTTTTGTCGACAAAAGTAAAGCAGGGCAAGGATCAGCTCACCTGAAGGTTAGAAAGGAACAAAGTATATCCCAAAGCCAGAGGTGCCGAGGTGCCATCGAACGGCGGGGTACTAGCAAAGGCAATATCGAGAGCAAACTCGAGTCCTAGAGGAGGATTAGAGCTCATGCCCAAGGCAACACCTAGTGGGACCTTAGCTCCAACAGCATGCAGCGGATCATCAACGCCTAGGTCACTGACCTCTAAAGTGACTAGGCCAACAAGAGAAGTAGGAAGATCAATGCTTATCAACGCTGGCTCCTCAGAATGAATTGGTGGTGATCCGACATGAACATCCATAGAAGCAGCCAAAGAGGAGCTAAGCTCGGGACCCTCAGGGGCTAGCTCACCCTCAGCAGCAACCTTGGGGGCTGAAGTATCCTCAATCGTACCCCCTGGAGCTAGGTAACCCTTTCATGTAACATCAGGAACCAAGGTGTCCCCATGGATCAGGCCGCCCTCAAAGTTCGAAGAAGCATGGGAAACTATCCGGGTTATTTCTTGCCTGACAAGATTACACGTTGAGGGAATGTCATCCGGGACCTCTGCACGGATGCCAACACTCCTAGTTTTAGGAAGTTCCAATAAATGACCTTCTAGGATAATCTCCTCCAGCGCATGATCAATGGCAGACATCATCATCCTCTGAAGATTAATCAGCCCTGACAGAGCCTGAATTGGGACATCGTTACTGGTTTTGCTACGACGATTCTTGCGAACCAAAGGGGGAACTTCTTCTTCATTCTCTTCCTTCTCGTCAGACACATGTCCACCAACTCTAGTGGCACCACAACTCTCAATATCTTTTTCGAGATTGGCACTCACCGGGTCACCATCGAGTTCTGGGGCAGTAGAGTGAGCCCTAGCTCCAAGCCGAATGAACGCCGAAGTTTTCTTTTTCTTTTCATCCCCTCGGCAGACACAGCTAGATAACTCGTTTGACATGATCATTTGCGACGGGCACCTCCAGGACTGCAAGCTCCTTCATCCCCACCAAAGGCACGCCTAGTTGTAGCACTCGTCAACTCAGAACGGGCAGATTGGGACGACTCGCCAGCTAGCATACTAAGAACAGCGTTCACTTCAGCCTCATCAGCAGTCGCTTGCATCTGGAGATGAGTCTGTTTTTCCTCTTCAGGGAGACCCTGGTACACAGCAATGAGGGCCTCAATATCTTCTGAAGAAGGCTGCACTCTATGGCCTGGACTGGCATCTTGGACATGCGGGATGGATATGAACTCTGAAAAGGGCCTCTGCAGCAACAAAATGACACAGTAAGGACACTAGACATGACAAATACAGGAACTCATAGGCAACAGTGCTTACCACAGGGGGAAAATTCCAAGCAGAATACAAAGGGGAGCACCAGCATTCGAAGCTTTGCCTCTCAGCATCGAGTCAACCCGACTCAGCACGTCCTCCTCAGATATTCGCTTGTTGGTAATTCGAGTGGGGTCATTAACACCAGTGTATAGGTAAGCAAGGTAGACTCTATCCTTCAAAGGTTGAATATTTTTTAAAACAAAGTCAACAACAACATCTTCAGTAGTCAAGCCTTTGTTCCTCAACGCACTTATCTCGGCAAGCAACACCCTGGACTCAGCAAGCTCTGAATCTGTGGGGACCTCTGTCCAGCTAGGCGTTCGGACGTCGGGCTATCTCCCTAATCGAGCGGGAAGCAATTTGTTAAGATTCTCCATAGTGAACCACTCAAAGCTCCATCCCTTAAAGCTATCTTTCAAAGGAATGTCGAGATACTCAGTCTTCCTGCCTCAGTGAAGTTCCAAGCTAGCGCCTCTAACAAGCTGATGCTACCCTCCAGCCATCTTGGGCCGGTAATGGTAAAGGTACTTCCAAAGCCCAAAGTGTGGAAGAATTCCAATGAAAGCTTCGCAAAGGTGAACAAACACAGCAAATTGAAGCACAGAATTGGGATTCTGAGGCGTAAGGTTCAGAGAGTAAAATCGAGAAGACCACGAAAAAAGGGAGAAACTGGCAAGGCCAGTCCCCGGATGAGAAAAGGCACGAAGATAACCGCCTCGTGGGTATCCTCCGTCGGGATAGTAACTCCCCGCCATATCCGCCAAGAACATAGTTCCTTAGGCGGTAGAACACCAATTTCAACAAGATGCAGAAGGTCAGCTTCAGAAACGACAGAAACATGGTTACCAGCAAAAGGGAGTTAGCTGTTAGGATCGATCGGAGGGATGTCTGCCGTAGCAACACTCTATTTTCTCTTCCTAGGCACCATCATGATTTTCAAACAGTGCGGTTTAGGGACGAAACGTGAAAATATGTAGGAACTTAGAAAGCTGGAAAGTGGCAGAGGAAAAAATAGGAACTAGGGTTTAGGGGCCAAAAGGACGTCAACAAAAGTACAGGTTGGCGCACTGAGTCGGGCGCAGAAGGACAGGCCGATGGCTCGGGAGAGTTTTGGTCGCAGCAAAGTAACGCCACTCGATCATTACCTCTAAAAGCTAATGGACCGTCAGATAAAAGAACAGAATACACAACAGCAGAGTGGCATGAGAACAGGCTTCATTAATCATTCCATCAGTTGGGGAACATTACAAAAGGAAGATCGGCTCATTATGAGTCGGCCTACTGTCCCTCGATCCAACACTACATTAAATTACTAATTAAAACTACATTACTCGACTAGTTAAACTACACTATACTACTACTAAACTACTACTACTACTACTACTAATATACTACACTATACTATACTAATACTTAAGCTGGTGGCACTCTGCCACCAACGTTGCCGTTGCCGTTGCCACCGCCGCACTTGCTGCTGCCTTCACCGCCATCAACGTCGTCGCTGCTCTCGCCGCTGCCGTCTCCGCTGCCTTCACCGCTGCCGTCGCCACCCCTATTGCTGTCGTCGCTGCCATCGCTGCTACCGCCGTCGTCCTTCTCGTCGTCGCCATTGCTGTCGTTGCCATCCTTGGAGCCCAAGGAGTCCTCCACCTCCTCCGAGGAGGCCTCCTCCGAGTCATCCGACCCACCGAGCCCGCACGCTCGATGGACTAGGCATACGCCCGCTTCATGACGAACAGGCCCATGGAGTCGTCCATCGGACGATGCCACAGGAGATGCCGGAACCGGAGAACGATCATACTCGGAGGTACTTCGAGTCCCCAAAGTCCTCCGAGGGAGGACTCGGGAGGCGCTTGTGCTTCCCATCGGCGGGGCAACGCCCTTTCTTGCCTTTCTTCCCTCCGGCCATGGCTCGCTCAGAAGGAGAGGAAGCAGGGAAGAAGAAGGTGAATGAACGAGAATAAGTGGGGAGAGTAGCCAGGGCGAGCGGGCTATTTAAATAGGCCGGGAGGCGACCCTTCATTTCCTATCCGCTCACCAAACAGTCACAAGAATTCAATAGTGATTCAAACCGCCTGGAAATGAGTCAGACGACTGGCGCCACTTCGCGTAACACGACACCATATGGAATCAAAGTCAACCGCTCATGCAGAGTATTACACCTCTCCGTCGTATCAAGTTACTATTTCAAGACTACACGATGGACATCTTTTACATGGCAGACACGCGATAGGCACACCCATTGGGTGTACCGCCAGGATTCTTCAAGGTTTTCTAAAGCAATGAGACCTGCAACATATACGCATTGAATATACCACGACAAAAGGGGAAGATCTGCTGAAATGGGAGGAAGTCCAGATGCGGTCACCAAGCACATGTCTAATCTGAAGAGGCATTGAAGTTCATGGCCAATTGGCGTCCAGCCAGGACCTCTCTGTTTCGAGTGGCCGAACTCCAACTCATCACCGATCAAATTGATTCCAGACCAAACAAGATATGGACAGATGTTGTCACCACGCTATTCCAAAAGATCATTTTGAGAAAAGACATAAAATGAAGACTTTTGAATTGATTATTTCAAAATCAACTCAAAGCTCGGGGGCTACACCCATTGGGTGCACCTTCGGTGCACCCAACGGATTCACAAAACTTTGAAGCCGAGTGCTGAATTCTAAAGCATAAGGTGAAGACCTTTGAATTGATTATTTCGAAATCAACTCAAAGCTCGGGGGCTACACCCATTGAGTGCACCTTTGGTGCACCCAACAGATTCACAAAACTTTGAAGTCGAGTGTTGGATTCTAAAGCATAAGATGAAGATCTTTGAATTGATTATTTCAAAATCAACTCAAAGCTCGGGGACTACACCCATTGGATGTGTAACACCCCTGGTATTACTGTTACTAAAACTTGAGCATAACATCATGAGCATTAGCATATCATGTGTTTGTTACACTTAGAATGCATTCACTAGGTAAAAATTTCAAACAAGTTGTATTGATGTGACTTGTTATGTGTGAAACCCTAGGGTAGAGTACTTAACCCTAAACCAGGCTTAGGAGTGGTAATAAAGCCCAAGCTTGAGAAAACTTCAAAACTCATGAGAAATAATCATAAGATATCACATTTAATGGACTTAAGTGGCACCCAAACCCTAGAAGTGCCAAAAACCCTAAACAGACCCCTGGAAAACCTTTAGTTGAAACCCTAGGGGTTATATGTAAATTTTGCACACTTTTGGATCTAAGTGCAAAAACCAAGGTATTAGGGTACCTCAAATCATATGGTTCACATATTTGAGGATTTGCAAATCAAACCATGAGATTTGGGCTTATTTGCAAAAGGCCACTCTACACCTCTCATGTGACTAAGTCTAAAAATCAGTGAACATGGCTGACTTTGGAGCTCTGTAGTTCTAAAAATATTAGGAATTTGCCTAGGGTCAACACATCAAACTTGTAGAGCTACTACAGGAGTACAAATTTGATTAAGTTCTTAAGCCTTGGTATTGTACAAAATTAGGAGTTAAATGGGTCTGAAGTCTGGCTGTCAGATAATGCAGAGACTGAATGTTGTATAACAGTGAAGTTGGGCAACCTTTGAGCTAGGATTTGACTATGATCCAGTAATTGTTTGGCTATGGTTGCTATAGCAAGGTTATAGTTGGATCATAGGGCTACAACTTTGATACAGAGAGCAGGTCGAGTCACTACATGAAATTGGAAGCAAATCTCCGTGCGAGTTGCTCTGTTAGGCTGACTAAATGAGGATCCAATGGTACAGTGCACTGAAAATATCCCAATCCACTGAACCTCGCCGCCGACGAGCCGTGCGCTCAGATTCGTGCCCACCGCGGTGATTCGTGCCCCGCGCAGATGGATAACGAAGAAGGGTAAAAATCTTGGAGCTCAGATTAGCTCGGGCTTGCTCACCGTCGTGCCGTCGTACCCACTTGGACCGCGACTGGTCGGAATCATCATCGCCGATGTTAGCTGCTCAGCGGTCGTGCGCCACGTGCCTTGGTGTCTTACCACGTCGCAGTAGCTTGTATCACACACGTCCGGTGATCGCCGGTGAGCTCGCCACGGTGAAAGCCACCAATTGCTTGCGCCAGTGCACCCTTTTCTCTTCGGCCGCCACCGCGCCATCTCAAATTCACGGGCCACCGCTCAAGGGCCCTATAAATTGAGCACACCCTCGGCTTCGCTATGTAATTGTGCACCCAACACACCCACTCGTGCCTCCAATTACTCACCAGAGCCCCTGAATTGCTCACTTCCCCCAAATCGGTTTTCCGCCGCCATAAGGAGGGTCTCACAGTGGCCAGTGCGCTCCAGGTCCGATCTTGTCCTCTGCTCTCTTGTTTCAGCACCCTTATGTGCCCCTGATGCTCCTCGACTCGTTCAATTAAGCTAGACCGCGCTAGATCGTCGGGAACACCTCTGTTCATCCGTAGTTCGTGCTGTCACCGTGGGCAGGGTGATTTAGAGCTCAACTCTAGCAATTAAGTGAGGGGAAATGGTCGCGTAGGGTTGAATTCGGTGTCTAGCAAAGGGGAGGGCTAGCCGTTGCTTATTCTGGCTAGTACAAGCTCGCCGGAGCTCGGCCTGGTGCCGTTCGCCGTCGAGGACCGCGGGTTGTGAAGAATTAGAAAGTGGAGGGCCTCGGTGTAAATGTCAGTGACCCATTGAAATAGTGCGCGGGGTTCTTCACTAGTTATTCAAACCCCTGAGGACCTCGGTGCAAACTGTCCACCGCGGGCGCGCGCGGGCACGTTTGCCTGTTCACGGGCTGACTTGGGCCAGTTTTGGTCCAATACTATTCATACTTTTCCCTTTTCTTTTTCTTCCAGGATTAGAGAATTCATAGAAAATTGTAGAAAAATGCTAAAAATACCAGACCAATTTTGTTATATTCCTAAATTCCTATAGTATTTAATAAAAATAGTTTTATGATTTTTATTCCAAATAAGGAATTATGGAGTATTTAAAATAGCCAAAACCTATACTCCTGGAATTTTAGAAATTGATTAATAGCTCCAAAAATCACTAAACTTTTTGGATAAGCTTTAAATGTTATTTAGAAGCCTTGGGTAATGTTTGGCATGATTTGGAGAATGTTTGGTACCTAAACCCCAAAACCCTAATCTTTTAGTGATGCCTGCCCTATGAGCTACAATACTGACTCCAAAAACCCTAGTTTCCTGGAGTACCATGAAGGAAAATTGTATTCAAGACCTAATATGATGTACTTTTATTATCTTTGCATTTTCATAAGCATTACATGAGCATTCATGGTTGTATATATGATATATATAGAAAACGAAGAAGAAGTAGAAGTTGAAGAAGAAAGAGCTACACCACCACCTGAAGACCCACTTGTCGGGAACTACTTTTATTTCGATATTTGTGGAGCAGAGCCCGACTCTCCTATAACACAAGGCAAGCCCTGGTGCATTTGCCACCTCATTGCTATTTTAAAATCTTTCTCACTTGCTTGATGCATTAGATAGGAGTTGTGTGCTAAACACTTGTTGTATTTCCTTCCTTGGAAGATTGATTACCTTTCCTTGATCACCTGTTTTATAAAAAGGTTTTTATTATGCTTAGTCTTGCTCTAGAAAAACAAAAAGTTTTGTTTTGACAAAAGATGATGCTTCAAGTGGGATGGGATGTTTTCAAAAAAATGGAACTTGATGGTGGATCCATCATGGCCGTGATGGGTTCAACATCGGAAAAGATGTACCTCTAACAGGTACCAAACTTTGGGTTTGAAATGATAAAGCTGAGACCGAACGGGTGACTTGCATGAGAAGAGAGTCTCGGTGTATTGTCTCCATCTGAGTCAATTAACGACGTCTCGATGTAGGTTTGCTGATCGAGGACCTTTTAACTGGTCACATGCCTCATCATGGGTAAGCTTTGCCTCGGGCAGACTAATACCAGAATAAGACAACACACAATGGGAGTGGAGAGATGCCGAGAGTAGCGTGTACCCTTCGTGGCAAGAGGGTGGACGGTGGTGTATCTGTGCTCTCGGTTGGCATGAACCTGATCTGGTCTTAAGAACCCCGGTGGCGAGTTGACATATGCAAGGGTTAAGTGCTACATATGTCGTGTGATTGGAGATCCCCAGCTGGGTATTAATCGATTCGGATCGCTGTTACTTCTCGGACATGAAGACTTGGTCACTGCCCTACACGTAGCATTCTAGTGAACAAGAAGGGTTGATAAGAAAATGGCTAGTATAGGACAAGTGCTTCAACTAGGGTAGAAAGAACTCTAGATTCAGGTAATGACTTAACTTGCTAATAAAACTGGATTTTTAAGGATCCACTATTAGTAAGCATTTTTGCAAACAATCTTGATTATTGATTAAGCCTTACCTTGACCCCCTCAAGCCAGCATATCCTTGAGAGTCTTTTATTTTGACGGGTAAGACTTGTGAAAGTACACTTCGTACTCAGGGTTTTCGAACCCATGTTGTTGTAGGTGAGGAAGCAGCAAATTTTTGTTGCTTTTGTTCCAAGGTGGTGCCAAAGGAAGAAAACCAGGATTGAAGCCACGGGAGGAAGTGTCCTCCTTTAAAATCTTTTTACTGTTAAGCGGGAGGGGTTTTTGCCTCCCGGGTTTGTAATATTACTCCTGCACTCCTATATATTACTAGTATGTAATAATAATACTCTTTCTATACTTTAATATAAAATAAGTTGCTGTAACTGATTTCGCATATTCGTTCCTCCGATGTGTTGTAATATCTGCGTGACGGGTGAAACGCTCTTGGGAAAGGTAAAGAATTCAGATACCGAACTTGTCAAGTGATCAGGTGCATCTACAGGGTTGTTCGAGGTCCGATGGACAAGGACAACCGTAGGTGGGCCTAATAACTTGGGAGGTTCTATCACAGGATGCACCTTCGGTGCACCTAACGGATTCTCAAAACTTTGAAGCTGAGTGCTGAATTCTAAAGCATAAGATGAAGACTTTTGAATTGATTACTTCAAAATCAACTCAAAGCTCAGGGGCTACACCCATTGGGCGCACCTTCGGTGCACCCAACGGATTCACAAAACTTTAAACCCGAGTGCTGAATTCTAAAGCATAAGATGAATACCTTTGTGTTGATTATTTCAAAATCAACTCAAATCTCGGGGGCTACACCCAACAGAATTGTAAATATCTCAAGTCAGACGATGAGCTCATAAGCTACAACCAGGAACCTTTGAATCAATTATTTTAAAATCAACTCAAAGATTGGGGGCTTGTGGGAGATGGATATCCCCGGGTCCACTCGGGGGCAAAAACTTCACACGGGGCCACATGACAGTCAGCCCTCTATGACATCCCGCTGTGGGCTGGGCAAAGGGAAACGGTGGAAGCGGGCCGACCCAGGAGCGAGATGGGCCCACGCTCAGACTAGTCGCGGTTTGGGCGTGATCGTGTTGAGGTCGTTCGTTTTTCCCACGCTCGACATCCTCAAATGTCGGAGATAGCTCGGATCGGAGGCGCTGGGTTTTCCTTAGGACAGTGAAGGTTGTTTGCTATTAACTAGAAGATAAGCAGGAAAAGTATGATCAGCATGTACGCGGGAAGCACCCTACGGTCGTGTATATAAGGCCAAGGGGATCCCCTCCATTTTCATCTCATTAGCATCTCACATCTCGGTAGATACCACCTGTAACACCACTCACATACAAAGCCATCCTAGAAAGTAGGGTATTACGCTCCTCAAAGCGGCCCGAACCTGCTGGAATCCGCTTTCTTTCTCTCTCTCATGCCCAAGCGCGAACCATCGAGTTACGATCCCCGACACCGTCCTACCCAAAAGCACCACGAGGGTACCCCCGGGTGTGCGGTCGGACACAAAACACCGACAGATGCCGCCTTAGCGGGAGAGGACCAGGAGGAGTGACTTGGCGGGGCTTCGCCATGTTATTTGTTTATCTTCGTTAGTTATTTCTGCTGCAACAAAAACTATGGTTACTGCTTTTGAACTCCGATTGCTGTAATAACACTTAAGTACATTTTTAATCTATGGTATTGTTCTTTATTGTATTTCTCTGTGTCTCACCTTCGAGTGAGCAAGTGGTACTTTGATCTGGTTTGAGTGGTTTATCGGACTAGATCCGATGGACTGATAGTTTATTCTGGTTTAAGTGTGTTGTCGCCTCTAAGGCAAGACTTGGACACTTAAGCTGGAATAATCCAGGTGGTTCCACCACGAACATCAAGATCTTTCAATTGCCCCCTTTTTGGTGATTGATGCCAACCCAACCAAAGCAAATAGAAAGCATGTAAATTGTAACTAGTTTGCAACTTGAACAATTGTTCGTAAGATATTGAGTGAAAGCAGTTTTAAGTGAATATGAGTTGTTTTTTTATATGATTAACATTTTGGACCACATTTGCACCACTTGCATTTGGACCAACACAATGAATGTTTAGGAATGAATGTGTTTCTCTTGAGTGAATTGAGTACTTGACTAGGCTGATAGGAAGGGTATTTATAGCCCAAAATGCCACAAAAAGGTGTTGTGTAGATTGCAGAAAGTTTGCTTTCCGCCGAATGCACTGGACCAGTCCGGTACACCACCGAACCTCCAATGATCGCTCGCCATCAACGGGGTCTGCTTCAGACATGCCTTCTTACGGAGCACCGGCCTGATTTGGTGCTCCACCGATCCAACCACATGTCAGCTAGTCGTTGAGATGACCATTGAAGGCCGAAGAAATAGTTGGACCCAAGGTGTGGTGCACCATTGGACTAGGTCGGTGTGATAGGTCATCGAAGTCGATTCTTTAGGGCTCTTTGGAACTTCGATCCGGTGCGCCACTAGGCCAGTTTAGTGTGCCAAACCACCAAAGTCCCATTCAAGACCTCTCTAAAATTTAGGTCTAGTGCGCCTTAGACAGCTGAACCATGTATTATTTCTTACTTTTCTTCTCCTAATAAATTTGACTCACTTCTTGAGTGTACCCATGACTTATACAAATATTTATAGTCATAATCCAACCAATCTAAGTTATGTAACTTCATTTATTTAAATCCACCAACTTAGTTTCTCTGTTTATCTAAAGTTGATTCCTACATACACATACTTAGCAAACATGTTAGTCCGTAGTGTTGTGTTGGTCATTAATCACAAAAACATTTATAGAATGGTTCAAGGCATATTCCCCTTTTAGGAACAAATGTCGGCCAGGATAGAAGAGCTTGTGAGGGCCATGCACTCAATAACTATGCTCCTCTCACACTTGCTCGCCTAAAGGATTGTCCCTTCAAAGGCATACTTAATGGTAAGTACGTCAAGGTGTGCCAACCAACATACCAAATCTAAATATGTCAGCCTATTAGATTAAGTACATTGGTTGTAGTGGAAGAAGCATTCTTAAGATTTAGAGAGATATAATATATTTCCACGAGAACAGTAAGTAGGAGGCAGGAGATTTCAAGACTGACGGTTGGACATATCTATAAATGGCCATTTGACACTAACACGATGGGCCAACCTAGGCATGGCATGAAAAAGCATGACCCAGGCACGGCCCGACCCGACTAACATATTTCATGTGCCTGGCCCAACCCACCTTAGTGTCGTGCCTTGGCCGCCATCTTGGCCCGTAGGGTCGGCCTAGGCACGACATAGATTATTGGGTCAGCATGGCTTATTGGGACACAGCCTCGACATGGCCCAAAAGCTAGTGCCCCTCCCCTGCCTAGTTACTCCAAGTCGCCCGCTCTAACCAAACCTAACCCCAAATCATATCTCGTGCTCCACTCGTCTCTCACTCTCTCAGCCTCTGCCCTCCGACTCTGCACCTTTCACTCCGCTGCCACACTCTCCATTGCCCTCTTCTTCTCCCAATCCGATGGCCAGCGCGGCTACAGCACATCTCCTCCCCTCAGATCTATTGATCAGCCCTCCCCTTCTCCATCTGTCTCTTGGATTTGCATGTTGAGGGCATTGCTATGAGTTGTTGAACCGTAACCCTAATTCATTTTCACTCAACTCTTATTCTCCCTCTCCTGTGTCATCTTGAGCCACCTATGGACGGCACTGGCACACGACACGACATCATCCTTGTCTTGTCTTCTTCGTCGTCGTCTCTATCAAGCTCATAGGATGTCAGTTGCTCTGGTGCACAGGGTTCAAATCCATTAAGGAACCGAGTGGATGGATCTATAGTTCATCAACATCATCAAAGATCCTGGTGCTTCGGCTGTTTAGGTAATCATAACCCTTACCCTTCCTCTGTATTGATGCTGGCTTTGGTGCAGTTATTGAGGAATCGAGGCTCGAACGACTGACGATGGCTAGCTCCAATGACGACACGGTTGAGGTCGATGGCAACGAGGAGAGGCGGTTGTGCGGGTTGGCCAGAGATGAGGATGAGGATGACCTATGGGAGGACGCTACAAAGCTCTTCGACCATAGCATCGAGGCTCCCATCCATGTCGGTGGTGGTCAAGAAGGCAGTGGCGAGGAAGGTGCAGAGGATGAACAAAGCGCCAAGAGCTCTCATCCTTCTACCTCAGCGGTGTGGTTAGATTTCCAAAAACTCTACAAAAATGTCAATGGTAAGAAGGTCAAGTACGTATCTAAGTGCATCCATTGCTCTAAGCAATACTCTGCTCTCTCTAGTGGCGGCACTAGCCACCTTACCCGACATAGGGATAAATGTCTTAGGAGGCATGAAAAAACTCGCATGTCTCAATCTCATATCTCTTTTAATCCTGATGGTAGTATGCGTAATTGGGAGTCTTGTCCTATGGTTGCACATAATGAACTAGTTCAATTGCTTGCTAGGCTCGAAGATCCTATTTATATGGTTGAAAGTGCTGCATTTGAATACTACATTAGAACTGCTCATAATCCTCAATTTGTACCTATCTCTAGAAAAACCACCTCCGAAGACATGGTTAAATACTTCAATGATAAAAAGGCTAAGCTTGTTGAGACTCTTAGTTCTTCTGTTGTTAATTGTGTGTGTTTGACCTCATTTGGTCTGGTAATGCCAAAGTGGACTACCTTAGTGTTGTTGCTCATTACATAAACCTTGATTGGCAACTAGAGAAAAGGGTGCTTAGTCTTGTGCTTATTGATGTGTCACACAATGGATAAAACATTGTTGATCGTGTTGCTGGTGTGCTTGCTGATTATGGCTTGACTAATAAGGTGTTTGCTATTTCCTTAGACAATGCATCATCTAATGTTTCTGCCATGAGGTTGCTTAGACCTATATTGTCACCATATCTTGGTATTGAGAATGTTGATGATGGTGATGAATCCCAAACTACCATATCTATGTTCTTGAATCAGCGTTATGCATGTCGTATTATCAATCTGATAGTTAAAGAGGTCCTTGATGCTCTTAAGTCTTTGGTTGAAACATTTAGAACTGCAATATCTTTTTAAACTCTTCTAACTAGAGAATTGTTGCATATAAAAGTTATTGCATTGCCACTAATTATAGGCCTAGAAAATTTCAGTTGTACATGGAGGTTAGGTGGAACTCCACACATCTGACGCTTAAGCATTTGTTTCCTCATAGGGTCCCTTTCACTACTTTCATGCATGCAAACTATCCTAGGGCTTAAGGTGATCCATTTATTTCAATTGATGACCATTGGGTTATTGCAGAAAAAGTACTTAAATTTCTTGAACTCTTTTATGATTCTACAGTTGCATTGTCTAGTGTTGATTACATCTCCACTTATGCTTCATTATCTTGTTAAATTGCTATGCACCTAAAGAACTATGCTAATGGCACTCACATCAGACCTATGATTCAATGATAGACAAATATAATAAATGTTGGAGGAACATACCTTTGCTTTACTCTTTTGCATTCATCCTGGGTCCTAGAGCTAAAATGAAAGGTTTAATAGAGTGCTTAGAATATTGATGAACCTAACAAGTACAGATTATGTTGCTTATCAGGTTACTACTAGAGCTAGGCTTGCTGATGTTTATAATAAGTATGAAGAGAAATATGGATCTGTTAGGTTGAGAAGAGTTGTCCCTTCTAACCTATCTGGTAAGAAAATGTCTGCTTAGAATGAAATTTATGATGATACTGATGATGTGGGTGATTCTAGTGGTATTTATTCTTTTGCTTCTACTCTAAGCATGGCTAGAGATTCCTCTGCAACTTCCCTGCTGTAGGCTGCAAACTCTTTAGCTTCTAATGCTTCTGATCTCATTTCGTACTTTGACCGTTGCACTGTGAACCAGTTAAATGATGATTTCAACATGTTGCATTGGTGGCAGCAGCACACACTTACTTATCCAGTACTATCAATTATGGCTAAAGATATTCTAATCGTTCATGTCTACCATCTCTTCAGAATCCACTTTTAGTCTGACTGGCAGGATCATCGACGAGTGGTTTAGAATCCACTTTTAGTCTGACTGGCAGGATCATTGGCAAGTGGTGGAGGAGGTTGAAGTCTTATGTGGTAGAGATGTTGACCTACATTAAAGATTGGGAGGATGCTAAAGTAAGGATGCAACACTTGGTGGATGACGGATGACAAGGAGCTTGAAGAATAATTCGAAAGTGTTTATATTAATTAGTTTCTCTGGGAGCATTTATGTAATGGGGCTGCAATATTATAGACTTGGACTTTGATGTAAGGACAATGAACTTTTATGGAGTTGGGCTATACTCTTTTTCCTGTCTAGGGTTTCTCTTAAGGGTGAATTTTACCTAGGCAAGTTTTTAACGAGGCAGCCATCGCACTAAAGCTCTTAATAAATTTGTTTTCTTAGCAATTTGAACTTGTAATTCTGAGTTGTTTGAGTCTTAAATGAATCTGTAATTCTGAGTTCTGACCAGTTTCAACTTATTCTGAATTGTTTGATGTGTGGGGCACTTATAGTGCCCCATGCCGTACACTATGGATATGTTTGGTTGCCTGGTCTAGCTTGAGCCTGGCTAAGTGAGAGGACCAGGCTCGAGAGAGCCCGCATGTAATAAGCCAACCTAAGATGTTTGGTTGGCTGGTCAAAATAAACCTGGCCCATATGATACATTGTTTGGTTCTCATTTTTCTTAGCTTGGCCCAATTGGGTTACCACCAATTTTGATGTGTTAGATACTGTTGCCGCCAAATTTCAAAATTTTAAGCGTTATTAGACAAATTACAATAGATTTGAACTAAAAATATGATTTTGACCCATAAATTGAACTAATTACAATCATCTAAATATGATTTACACCCATAGATTACAACAGATTTTGAATAATACCCCATCAGGTCTCTGTACAGTAGGAGCAACTTACATAAACATAAATTGAAATAAATTACAACAGATCCTTTGTAATACAATCATTTGAATATGATTTTGAAATAATAAATTGAACAGATTTGAACTAAAAATATGATAACAACATAAACAGATCATGGTAACCATATCAACTTACCATTAGAGAAAAATGACAATGAATTATAATAATATGAATTAAACAGATCATGGTAACCATAGCAACTTACCATTAGAAAAGAAAAGAACATAAACAGAAGGAAATCAATGGGGAGTGGAACAGAGAATATCATCAGATGGTTTCATCATAGGCAAAATTCACAAAATGAGCAAGGAAAACAAAGCAACAACGTAGACCAAGTAAACAAAGCAACATCTCCTTTCCTTCACTGAATCTTTTTCTTTTCTTTTTTTGGTCCTGCTGCAGGCACCGTATTCCATTCCTTGCTTGTCTGAATTGCATTGCAACTTTGAGTTCTCCCTTTCTCCACAAGAACATCAACATTCATTGCATCAAGATGTCAATCCTCTCATTCCTCTGTTCAAACTGCATGGAACTGGGTTATGCGTTGCAGATTCATTCAGAGTTTCATGTTCTACACATCGTAGCAGCAGGAGTATGGCAGTAGGGAGGAAGGGCACTCTTCTAATCTAGTCAACTCCATTATTTTTCTTCAAAGCAAATCATGCTAGCTTGCATAGATTTGTTCAAAACTAAAAACAAACAAGATGGGTCAGACATCCAGTCAGCCTCGTGGTATCAACAGTCAACGGCTGCATCATTGAGTGTTAGCACTACTACTACCCAAAGCCAAACTGCGGCCATGGATGGGAGTATGGGACTGACTGACCTTTCGTGAACCTGAACCCTGCAGCCCTGGAGCTGATGGAGAGGCATGTGGTGGCCGTGGTGGGCCCCCAGTCCTCGGGCATCGTGCACGTCGTCTCCCACGTCGCCAACCAGCTGCGCGTCCCGCTGTTGTCCTTCGCCGCCACCGACCAGGCGCTCGCCTCCTCGCAGTAACCCTACTTCGTCCGCGCCACGCACGGCGACCGCTTCCAGATGGCCGCTGTCGCCGATGTCGTCGCGCACCACTGGCGGGAGGTCACGGTGGTCTACGTCGACAACGACTACGGCCACGGCGGCGTCGTCGCGCTCGGATGTCGTGGAGCAAGAGAGATGACAGCGGCGAGGGAGCACGGCGACTGCGAGTGAACCCGAGAGGAGAGAGCGAGAGCCGCGGCGGCGGCGGCTGCGAGTCGCCAGTGCGAGTTAACCCTAGAGCCGCGACGGCCAGGCTCACTCGCGAGGGGAAATATCTGCGTTCGAAATGGGCCTGGCCACACTATCGCGTAGGGCTCATCTCAGCCAGGCTCTCAAGCTGGGCCAGACAACCAAACATGGCGACATTGTTTCAAATGGGCCTGGCCGTGCACTGGGCCAGGCAACCAAACATATCCTATCATGCCAGCGTGCGGCACGGCACGTCTGCCCACTTGTATTATGTATGGGTCAGTGTACCAGTACAACGGCACTATCAAGCAGGTACGGATTAGGTGCCGTATCTAACCGTGACGTGCCTGATCATGTGCTAGTGCTAGTGCTATAGTGTTAGTGTCGTGTCGTGCCAGTCATGTCACATGGCTAAAATTGAATGTCGTAACCACCATCATTAGCTGTGCACCGCCACCTCCATTGAGGGCTTGAGGCAATGGTGCTGATTACTCGGCCCAAAGGCTGCCACGGTAGTGCCAGTCGCAGCTGCATGCCCCCACCCATCCAAGTAAGAATAAGTTCCTTGTCGGCGCTTCAGCGTTTGAAACCCAGGATATTTGTTCCCTCAAGGCCTCAACGCGAGCCACCCCCTCCGTCCTCAATCCATTTCCTATTCTTCCCTTTCCTGTCACAGCTGAGGTAAGGTTTCTGGCAGACCAATGCATGCAAAAGATTATCTGTGTTGTTACGACGCAATCCGTCCATATATAAATCCAAAAACGAATATTGTTGTTACAGAACAACAATATCTGTTCGGGTGTGATATATAAATCCATTCTAAACTCTTTGTCCCTTTCAGTTTCAGGTGCAGTAGAAAGTTTGAACTCTGTGCGTGATCGAGCAGAAATTAGAATGGCGAATGTCATGGATTCTGAGGCAGTGCAGGTGGTAGAGTCGTCGTTTGTAGTGCCGAGCGAGCCGACACCGTCGGAGGGGCTCTGGCTCTCTCCGCTGGACCTCATTCTGGCCAACAGAGGCCACACCCCAACAGTCTACCTGTACAGCTCCAGCAGCAATGCTGTTGCCGCCGCCGATGGTTTCTTCGACGTGGCCAGGCTCAAGGAGGCTATGGCCAAGACCTTGGTGGCCTTCTACCCCCTCGCTGGCCGCCTCGGCGTCAACAACGATGGAAGGGCAGAGATCACCTGCACCGGCGAGGGCGCGCTCTTTGTGGTCGCTCATGCCGACCTCACTGTCGGTGACATCGAGGACGACTTCAGGCCGTCGCCGGAGCTGAGGAGGCTCTTTGTTCCACGGATTGAGCCAGCATCCGTCGTGTTGGCCATACAGGTCTCCTCTTTTTGCTTCTTCCATTCCATGCTTTACGCGTGTACTCTGGTAGATCTACACTGCTTGGATATTGATAATGCAGCATGCATGCGCTCGTGTGCCGTGCCGTCTGCTTGATGCAGGTGACTTTCCTCAAGTCGGGAGGTGTGGTGCTAGGGACGGCTCTCCACCACGCCGCCATCGACGCCTCAAGCGCGTTCCACTTCTTCCAGACGTGGTCAGCCTTGTGCAAGCACGGCGACCGCGCGACAGTGGAGCTCCCGTGCCACGACCGCAGGCTCCTCCGTGCATGGTCCCCGCCTACCGTCCACCCGGACGCCCTATCGAGGTTCCACCCAAGGCTCACTTTCTCCGACCCGTCAGGACCTCTCGCCTTTCAAGTCTTCGCCATTTCCAAGGACCAGGTCGCCTCCCTGAAGCGCCTCTGTGGCGGCACGAGCACCTTCTGCGCCATCGGCGCCCTCGTGTGGCAGTGCACGCTCGTTGCACGCCGGCTTCCACCCGACTCCGAAGCACGCCTCACCATCCCGGCCAACGTCCGGCGCAGGGTGAGGCCGCCTCTCCCGGGCCGCTACTTCGGCAACGCGTTGGTGATGCTGGGCGCCACTGGCGCAGTTCGAGATGTTGCTTCGGAGGCTCTAGCGTCCGTGGTCGGCCGCATCAAAGACGCCATCGATCGGGTGGACGACGAGCTCGTGCGGTCTGCGGTCGACTACTATGAGATGACCGAGATGGACAGCCGGCCTGTGAAGGGCACCTTGGCACCTTGGTATCATATACTGCAAATTATTAGCTGGCTGGGCATGCCAATGTACGATGCAGATTTCGGATAGGGGAAGCCAGCGGTGATGTCGCGGGCGGAGTCCATCCGTGGAGGCTTAGTGTACCTAACGAGCGACGGGCCAACAGGCGGCGGCGGCGGCGTCCGCGTGCTCATGTGCATGGAAGCTGAAAATATGAAGGAGCTGGAGCGGCTGCTTTACGCAAAACTCTAGCCCCTAGAGCCTAGACCTGCTAGGTGCTTGATGTGTGGAACACAAAAGGCAATAATAAAGGGCCAGAGAGGATACGACTGGCTGTTAATTTTTTTTTAATTTGTCTAAAAAACTTTGTGTTTATGAAATTCCACCACCAACTGATCTACATCATACATGTATGACGGAGAAGATTTCTATATATTAAAGCAGGGCACAAAGCTAACACCTTAATGTGCCCACGTCGCTCTCTTTTATTATGGCCACGCGATCCTATTCTGACGGTGCAGATGCCGACAACGATTGAATCAGTTCTCTCGCTTACATTCCAGAAGGACCAGAACCCACGCGACGCATCCTCTCTCCCATCTACGTCCAGCGCGCCCCTCGTCACCCGATCTAGATTCTGCCCGGCCTTTTGATCCATGCCCATGCTTGCTTTACGCGGCAGCGGAGGAGGAGGCGAATAATGCCGCAGCTCGCAGCCCCTTTCGTCGACTCATGTCCAGGCTGGGCGTTGCTCCTCCCCTCCACATCCTATCAACCTCTTGCGTTTTCGGCCTCGGATTTTCTTTTTTTCGTGTGCTCCTCCATTGCATCTTGCTGCTTCTTATTCGCTTTGCATCTAAGTTGAGCTGAAGCATCTGTTCGCCTCTTCCTTCCTGACGCGGCTTCAGCCACAATCTACCATTCTTAGTTTGGTTTTCCGTCAGAGTTTCCAATCGGTTCTATTCCATTTGGATTTTGGAGATATAGTTTCCCACACCAGAATCTTTCATTTCTTTTCCCTCACTTTAGCATTTGCCCTGCATTTGCCGTGAGGGAAATTGCTGCAGTTCCCCCCTGTTCTAAGCACATTGTCCTTGAACAGAATGCATTTTCTCAAGTTATATTCTAGCAGCAACAGGTCTAGGTAATGTGCTGCTCGCTGCTAGGGGTGTGAGATTGCCTTGCCTACCCTTTGTTGTTGCTCCATTTCAGAGGTCTGTTGCGCACAACAATTTCGCACGTGGAGGTTCTCGACCGTCCGCCGGCGACTGGAACCGGCCGAACCTCGATGGGGTAACACGTCACCGCAAACGGAGTCGTCGGATCTTCCCCACGTCCGGCGAGGCGGCGAATTAGGCAAAGGCGTCGTAACCGTGTGCAAGCTCGTCGCTGCAATTTCACCGCAAAGACTCAGCATATGCTGCCATGAACTATACTATTACCTAACCAGAACATATTTATCTCTCTCTGTTCACATCAGAACATATTTATCTCTCTTTGTTCACTTGAAATATCAGATAGAATCGTACACACCCTAAGCGCGCGAGCGCGCTCAATATACTAGTATATCAATATGGCTGCCTGGCTGGTGAAGTATAAAGAGTGAGTAGTGATTTTGGGTCGGACCAATAATATATTGTTGTTAACTTTTTATATTTATTTCTCTCTTTTTCTTTATATGTTTACTAGGTACGTGTCCGTATATGATACCACATCACAAATTGATGAGCCTCTAATGGCTCAGAGCCTTGACGATGGGCGACGTGAGTACAATGGTGATGGTAAAATCCGTGATTAAACATAGATACTGAATGTTATAAATACGTAATATTATTATAAATATGTCAACCCAAATAGGTTAAATTGATGTCTAACGAACATTATCAATACAGAACTGATGGTTAACAGTTGTTCGTACTTCCTTCGGCCCAAATTAAAATTCGTTTTAAATAATTAATGAGTTCATTCATTACTTGGTGTATGTGTCTAGAATAGTATTACACAATTGTTTTCTCATGTTTGGTGTACTGCTATTTTTATGTACTCCTTGTCTATTTTTATGTATTGCTACGAGTAGCAGCAAGGTCATGAGAAACCTAAAGACGAAATTGAAGAAGTACCTGAAGTTGCACCAAAAATGGCAAGTTGTGCCCTTGATCACTCTTCTTTACCTAACTAGGTAGGTGCCTGTGCGTTGCGACGACACATAAGTTGTTGAGGGACATCTATGGTTGTTCATCTAAGTCGATGACAGTCTATCGTTGTTGCTAGTCACCATTATCCGAATAAGGATATAAGTATCCGGAATAGGAAGGAGCGTGAAGTTCTACACAAAACCGAACAGGTGCTTGGTGGCTCCTATCTTGCGAAACACGATAGAGATCCTCTTGCATGGACGAAATCAATATGATAAAATACATTTATATAAAAACACAAATAGTAGTATAGATGCTGCTGTGACAGTGGAAATGTCAGCAAGAGTATTATATGAACAAATATGCTAGCATATGCAACAAGAGTATTATATGAACAAATATGCTAGCATATGCAGTGTAGTTGTAACTAAAAATAGAGCGAGTGAAATGAGAAACATAGAAAACGTTGATGAAAGTTTAGTACCATTTTTCATGAATTAGTAACATAATACAAAGTTTAATTTGTTTTATCCATTCCATTTCCTTTCAAAACAATCTAGTTTAAATCATTACAATAACTTGCTTACTTATCACTTATCAGTACAATGCTAACTTATCAAGCCTTGCATAGACACAAAACCTATACAGACTTTCCTTTTCGTAGCACTACAAAAGCATGAAAACTCGCATGAGAAAACTTAGTTTACATGGGAACGAGCAAACCTCAACAAGCACCACTTTTATGGTCACTAACAACCAAAAAAAAGTCCAAAATTCCAAGAAAGGTGATCATGCACACTGCAGGTCAAGAAGCGCTCATGGCACGACACCTGCTAGAGCAGCAGCAGGCGTGCTGTGTAACACCCTGAATTTGAGGGTATAAAATGTTTCCCTAGCATCCACCAAATTCAGGTGTTACCCGCTTTCTTCTTTTCTACTCTTTGTTCTAAACTGTGGAGAGTTATTTAGTTTTATATAATTGTAAGACTATTAAAATAAAACCCAAAAAGGATCAGGATTGTTGCATGACATGTTGAATCATCTTTTCTTTTTTATGTTGATTTATTCTAGTAGTGCATTCACGTAGTCCACAAATTTGTGTTTGAAGTTGAATTCAAAAGAAAATAGCATAAAATAGAAGATAGAAAACAAGAGCAAGAAATCGAGAAAATAAGAGGAAAAAACAATTTTCTTTTCCTCTCGGCAACCGTCACCACGAGTCCACGACCTTGCGAGCTGCCTTAATAAAAAGCCATATTCCCTACACATTTATCTCTTCTTCTCTCACCCCTCTGCTCCTTGCCCATCGCCACACAGAACCACCGTCCGTTCTCGCAATCTCCATCCCGGGGTGACGCCACCATCACCAGCTTCGTCGAGCAGCAACCGTCGTGAGGGGACATCGCTGCCATGACTCTGGTGATCTCTCCTTCACTTTTCATTTCTCTGCACAAGTTTTGCGACGTCAACTGCCTGTGTAACATTGTGCTGGCCTCGCATCTCGCCTGCGCCCACCTCCCTACGTGCCTGCTGCACCGCGACGACGGCGAGCCCGCGGCCGAGTTCGCCCCTTCGCGCTTGTCCCGCGTCCCAGCCCATCCACCCACGAGCTTGCCCGGCGTGGCGACCAGCAGCCCCGGCGAGCCGCCGCGCACCGCGAGCAGCCGTCCGTCCATCAGCGCCCTTGCCCGGCGCCCCAACCTGGCAGTCGCGGCGTGGCCCGGCTAGCGGCCAGGCCCGACTCCCTCTACCCCGCGGCGGCCTGGCTAGCTGGCCGGTGAGGCCTCGGCTGGCCCCTCCTTCCCTCTTCCCCATGCCAGTTTTCCTGTCCAAACTCCAAGGAAGAAGAACCGTCGTGCGTTCTGCGTTGTGCGGTTACAACAGAGAAGAAGAAGCTAGCCACATGTGATCCTAAGCTTGGGATCCTCTATGGCTGTGTTTCGTGTGACCATAGGTGTGGCCAGCCTCTAACCAATAATAATTAGCCACGTCGTTTAAAATCAGTGAAGTACTAAATAATTAATATATGTTGCATTATAAAATTCGATTCCCTTTGTTCAACTTGCATTAGCTTTGTAATAACGTTACCGGCGAGTTAATAATATTATTTTATCGTGACACGTGTTTTAACTAATTAATTGTTTGTTTGTTTATCTGATGGATATTAAAGTAGAGATCTAATTAAAACTAATGTATAGTTTTAATTTGTGCACATGTAAATGGAGGTTAACATGATTTATGCCAAATTAAATGTTTATATTTGTTTAATATGTGTTCATTCTAAACACGATATCTGTTAATGGTTTCCCGCTTGTCGTGTTCTTCGCGCACGTCGTCGCATCTTTGTAGCGTTTGTGAGTTCGCGTCTTGCGCTGTAGCCCGTGCACTGCCCACGAGTTGTCGCACGGACTGCTTGTGCTATCCGCATGTGTCATTATTACTGTTCACGTGCGGTTTGCGCGCGTTGTCGCATGCCACATCGTTTAGATTCCACGAACCATTAAATATCCAATATATTTGTGTTGTAAATCCGTTTCGACTTATTTCTTTTGTGTTAGCTTCGTAGAGCTATATTAACGACGTATTAGGTAACATTACTTTATCATCATGCACTTTCTAATGTTAATTAATTGGTCATCTATGTATCTGACAACTATTAAAGTAGCAATTAATTGAACTTATTTATAGTTTAGATGCACTTTATAAATACATGTTAATATAATTACGTCTAATAGAATGTTTTTGAACTAATACTTCTTTAGTATAAACACACTCTCTATTTAGTATTTCTCGTATGTTTCGCGCGTGTCGTCTTTCACGCAAATCGCTATTTGCGCGTTTTAGTAAAATTATTTCGCCACTTCATGCATGTTGAATAATTAATTAGTAATTAGTTGTTTAGTGGTCGGTTATTAAAATAACAATTCAACTGAAAACAAATTTGTAATTTTAATTCTAAGCTTCGCCAATATCTATTAAGGTAGTTGTGTCAATCCGAAGCGTTTTCATTTATGTTTGGTTAGTGTAGACATGATATCGATTAGCGCTATGGCATAACGTGTTTGTTCTAAATTAATTGTTCAGTCGCGTCGATTTCGTATTAGTAATGTATTTTATCATGTCACAAGTTTTAATTATTTAATTATTTGTTCATTCGATACTTATTAAAAATGGTACTCTAATTAAAACTAGTTTATAATTTCTAACTCACGATTTTATAGATAAATGTTAACTTGATGAACACCAACTTAAACACTTTTCATTTAATACTTGGTTATTATAGTCGCGTTATCTGTTAGCGAGTATCACACATCGTCGCACTGTCTGCACGCTGTTCACGCGTAATGTGCTCGTGGTGGCGTGCTGGTTCGCGCGTCGTTCACGTTGGTCGCGCGCACTGTTTGGTGTGTCGTCAGCGTGCTATGTCGTACTTTTTCCTGCATCGCAAACTCACCTCGCTTAAAATATCTCGTCCTAACTATATTACTTACTTATTTGATAGCTGTTAGTGTAACAGATTTAATCAAAACTAAATGACAGTTATAAGTTATATTTGAAAATGTCGAATTAAATGTCCTGACTATTACTAGCGTAGCGTAAACGTCATAACCTCTTGACCATAGCTCAGACTATCGTGTTCTTTTCCTTGCGTGATCGCAGTAGCGAGCTCTATTTCGTATTGCATGTTTTTATTATGTTCTCTTTGGCATGGTGTAATGTTCTTATGCATATATATGTTTGTTTGCTTGTGCCTGTTTGTCTTCGCTTCGCGTTGCGATTAGATTACGATCCGTTTTCGAGCTTCGAGGAATCGACGGTCAAGCTTCGGTGACCAAGTGACCTGGTTCTTCGAGTTCTGCAAGGTTGAAGACCCTGAGCAGCAACAGCTTGGTGAAGGCAAGTGTCCTTTGACCCATTATGTCCCATTTACTTTATAATACAATGTCCCGCATACTATGAACAACCTAAGGATTTACTAGCTTTCTATTTACCTGGTCTTTGATTTACCTTTTGGGTTACTATGGTTAGCTACATGCTAGCGCTTTACTTTAATCAATGAACATGATGAGATACAATGATGATACTATGATTTTATTCTGGATATGATGATATACTTGTGGCATTTAGAGGACTCGGGCTGTTTCCCGAGTACCTCTCCGTAAGGACCTGTTCGTTGAGAGACCACCCGGGATAACAGTGCAACCATGAGGGTGAAATGGGATGCCCTTAGCTAATTAATTAGAGGAACTAGAGGTGTAGTTGCTTCGCCGTCGTGCCGTCAATGGGGTCCAGGCACAGTGCTTGCTCTGCCGAGGCTGAGTGCCGAGGTTTTTCGTTTTGCTTTTGTTAGTCACCCTCCTGCAGGGAGAGGTACTGTGTTTATCAAACTGGAGAAACCTAACGGGCGGCTATGACCTCTAGGGAATCTTTGTAAAAGCTACGTAGTGATACCCTGCCGGACCACCTAGGAAGTGATCAATGGGGAGTCATGATCCTCGGGCAAAATGGGAATCACGGCTCATGGGTAAAGTGTGCGACCTCTGCAGAGGGTAATGAAACTGATATATCAGCCGTGCTCACGGTTATGAGCGACCTTGGGATCCTCTTTGATTAGAGATACATATGATATGAGATACAATGGTTCTATTGATGGTTTTGGCTCGATGATGATAATGATGTTTTCTCGATGAGGAAATGGTTCATGGGTTGGCTATTACTAAAACTTGGCTTCCACTAATAATAAATACTTGACCAACTAAAAGCAACTGCTAGAGCTTAACCCCACATAAAGCTAGTCCACCTCAGCCAAACAGGACATTTGCTGAGTACGTTGATGTGTACTCACCCTTGCTTTCACAAAACACCAGGTTGCCTTTGGTGCAATCTATGCTCAGGTAAGAAGAAGGCGTCGAGGCGGATCTCTAGGAGTTCCACGACTTCGGCGAGTTCGAGGATTAGGCTAGCGACCTCCCCCAGTCATCTGCCTGTGGTGGGTTTGTTCACGTTGGCTACGTTTCTATTCTGTGTACTTTGATTTGTATTATGTAAATGACTCTAGTCTTTAATATTATTACTCATTCTATAGTGTTATTCGAAGCATTGTGCTATGATGAGTCATTTATGTAATCGCTGTGTACGTGAATTTCTGATCCTGGCACGTACATGGTTCGCATTCGGTTTACCTTCCAAAACCGGGTGTGACATAAGTGGTATCAAAGCTGTGCTGACTGTAGGACCGCTGACCTAGAGTAGCATTGGCCGTTTTAAGGACTATTTGACTCTTACTTCCACCCATCCTTGATTCTGCTTCAAAATATTAGTCACCTCGACTAATTCTAGGTTATGTTCCTATATGCCCCCTTGCTAAAAGTATTTTATATAGTATGGTCTATACTTTTCTTAATCTATTAGATCTGATCTCATTCTTGTGCTTGCGACATCTTTGTAGATGCCCCTAACCATAACCTTCTTGTCTTTTGGGATTCAATTCTTTTTCGTCATTAAATTGCTACCACCTGGCAAACTCTAGTCCTTTGGTATTGACATGCTCGTATCCCTTCAATACTCTTGTTTCAAGTACTTGCCTCTAAATTTCTACTATCTACTTAAACATTTCAGTTTATATGTCCATGACCCTTCTGTCTTTTGAGACCCTTTCCTTTTCTGTTGTTAGGTTGCTATCTTTTGGCGATTTCTTGTCTCTTGGTATTGGTATGCTCATCTTCTTAAAACCTTACATACTCCCATCTTTTTATATGCTTACCTTTATATCTGAGGTCTAATTAAAACATTTCAGTTAACATGCTCTTGACCGCCCTTGTTTCTTAATGATCCATGAGCGACCATTTCATTTCGCACATCCTTGGTGATCTCGTTGTTTCCCTATAACTTCCTTCGGTGATGAATTTTTACCTAAACCCTCCTGTTGGAACCTTACCTATCGTACCCTTGATCGTTTTCTCCACTTCATAACTTCACGAGTCTTGCCTTAACTCTATCCTTTGCTATGCTCTTCGTTATTATCATCTTTACCCTTGACACCTCTACATCTTTCACTGATGTTTATCTTATACCTTTCATTTAAAATCTCATGTTTTCCATCTCAATCTGAGCGTTGAACTTTACCTATTTTTCCCTTGGTTGTATCCTCTTCTTTGTCGCTTGCGAGTTTTTAACTCCATCCTTCATTTGTGCTTCCGTTTGTTGTTGCCTTTACCTTCCTCATCTCTCGATCGGACCTTGGTGATTACACTATGTCTACTATCTAAAATTTCCAATCTCTTATCCCAATTTGAGAGCAATGTTTTACTTATCTCACCCTTAACAGCATCCTCTTCTTTACCGCGTGCAAGCCTTGACTTAACTCCATCCCTTGCTGTACTTGTACCACTTGCTCTTCTATGCCTTCATCTTTTCTCTTACACCCTTGTCCGTTATCGCCTTTGGCCCTTGCGACATTGATGTCTTCTACCTAAATGTTGATCTTGAACTTATCCTTTAAAAGCCTCCCCTTTATTTCAACCCAATTTGAGAGCGATGAGTTACCTATTTCCCCCTTGATTTCCTCGTCCTTTTGTCGCCTTGCAAGTGTTGTCTTAATCCCAACCTTTGATGTGTTTCTAATTGCTATCACCATTACCTTGTCATCCATCAATTCTACCTTGATACTTATCTTTATGCCTGCTCTTTAAAAATATTCTCTCTTCCACCCTAAATTGAGGTCGCAGTTTACCCATCTGGCCCTTGGACGTACCCTCTCCTTTTCCATTTGCAGGTCCCATCTTAACTCCATCCTTTATGGTACTTATATCTTTTGTCTTATGCCTATATACCTCCTCTCCTACATCATTGACCGTTATTACCTTTAAAACCCACGTGATATCTATGCCCTTGCCCTCCTGCTTATCTTGAACCTATCCTTTGAAGCCTTCTCTTTTCCATCCCTGTTCGGGGATAATGCCTCATCTATTTCACCATTGGCTGCTCCCCCTTCTTTGACACCTTGCAAGTCTAGTCTAATATACATTCTTGGTTGTGTATTTGATTGTTATCACCTCAACCCTTGTCATCCCTTGATATTTACCTTGATGCTTATCATGTATCCATATTTTAAAGCCGCCTTTACCATTTCATTTCAAGAGTGATGTCTAACCCATCCCGCTCTTGTTCGTTCCCTTTTCCTCTATCACGTTGCAAGTCTTAGCTTTTGCTCGATATCACCCTTACCTTCCTAATATCTAGATCTTTCCATGATGCTTATCCTATGCCTACCTTTTTAAATATCATCTTTTCCATCTCGATTTGAGAATGGTGTTTTACCTATCCTGACCTTGGTTGCATTCTCTCCCTGTCGGTTAAAATCCTTGCTTTAGCTCCATCCTTTATTATGCTCATGCCCCTATCCTTCATGTCTTATCATTCCCCTCGCCTTTCAATGGACTTAGAGTAGTTTCCCCTTTGTAAGGAAAGGCCACCATCTAGTTAACATTAACGTGTAGCAACGAGATGTTTGTTGTTGTATGCTTGTGATGTTTGTCTTTGTGTTATGACCGATTTGCTTCTTTGTGATGAGTGTTGATGTGTTGTGGCCCTTAGTCCGCAATGACATCAGTTTACTAGGTGAGTGCCATATAGTTAAGTAATTGGGTTCTCCCCTTGCTCTCTCTAATCCGTCTATGCTTACCTTTTCTATCTATATCCTTTCCTCTTGCACCTGTCCGGGTGGCATCCTACAACCTCTTTTAATCAGTCAAGATCAGAGTCGGTAGCATCTTCACCAAGTGCGTATCAATGCTCCTGTTAAGGGGGTTAGCCGCTAACCCCCAATGAAGACAATTCGTTCAACCTCAACCAACAAGATCAGAGTAGCGCAACGGAAGCGTGTGTGGGTCCTAACTCACAAGTCCAAGAGATCCTCAAGAATTGATAGTTGGTCGTGAACATCTGAAGTTCAAAGCAACCAGTTCGCAAGCTGAGCTTGCAGAGTCAAAGTCAACTCAAGAAAGCCGTGAACAACATATGAACCAACCTTGTCGTTCTTTATAGTCTCTTCTTGAATCTCGGGGGCGAGATTCTGTTAAGGGGGTTAGATTTGTAACACCCTGAATTTGAGGGTATAAAATGTTTCCCTAGCATCCACCAAATTCAGGTGTTACCCGCTTTCTTCTTTTCTACTCTTTGTTCTAAACTGTGGAGAGTTATTTAGTTTTATATAATTGTAAGACTATTAAAATAAAACCCAAAAAGGATCAGGATTGTTGCATGACATGTTGAATCATCTTTTCTTTTTTATGTTGATTTATTCTAGTAGTGCATTCACGTAGTCCACAAATTTGTGTTTGAATTGAATTCAAAAGAAAATAGCATAAAATAGAAGATAGAAAACAAGAGCAAGAAATCGAGAAAATAAGAGGAAAAAACAATTTTCTTTTCCTCTCGGCAACCGTCACCACGAGTCCACGACCTTGCGAGCTGCCTTAATAAAAAGCCATATTCCCTACACATTTATCTCTTCTTCTCTCACCCCTCTGCTCCTTGCCCATCGCCACACAGAACCACCGCCCGTTCTCGCAATCTCCATCCCGGGGTGACGCCACCATCACCAGCTTCGTCGAGCAGCAACCGTCGTGAGGGGACATCGCTGCCATGACTCTGGTGATCTCTCCTTCACTTTTCATTTCTCTGCACAAGTTTTGCGACGTCAACTGCCTGTGTAACATTGTGCTGGCCTCGCATCTCGCCTGCGCCCACCTCCCTACGTGCCTGCTGCACCGCGACGACGGCGAGCCCGCGGCCGAGTTCGCCCCTTCGCGCTTGTCCCGCGTCCCAGCCCATCCACCCACGAGCTTGCCCGGCGTGGCGACCAGCAGCCCCGGCGAGCCGCCGCGCACCGCGAGCAGCCGTCCGTCCATCAGCGCCCTTGCCCGGCGCCCCAACCTGGCAGTCGCGGCGTGGCCCGGCTAGCGGCCAGGCCCGACTCCCTCTACCCCGCGGCGGCCTGGCTAGCTGGCCGGTGAGGCCTCGGCTGGCCCCTCCTTCCCTCTTCCCCATGCCAGTTTTCCTGTCCAAACTCCAAGGAAGAAGAACCGTCGTGCGTTCTGCGTTGTGCGGTTACAACAGAGAAGAAGAAGCTAGCCACATGTGATCCTAAGCTTGGGATCCTCTATGGCTGTGTTTCGTGTGACCATAGGTGTGGCCAGCCTCTAACCAATAATAATTAGCCACGTCGTTTAAAATCAGTGAAGTACTAAATAATTAATATATGTTGCGTTATAAAATTCGATTCCCTTTGTTCAACTTGCATTAGCTTTGTAATAACGTTACCGGCGAGTTAATAATATTATTTTATCGTGACACGTGTTTTAACTAATTAATTGTTTGTTTGTTTATCTGATGGATATTAAAGTAGAGATCTAATTAAAACTAATGTATAGTTTTAATTTGTGCACATGTAAATGGAGGTTAACATGATTTATGCCAAATTAAATGTTTATATTTGTTTAATATGTGTTCATTCTAAACACGATATCTGTTAATGGTTTCCCGCTTGTCGTGTTCTTCGCGCACGTCGTCGCATCTTTGTAGCGTTTGCGAGTTCGCGTCTTGCGCTGTAGCCCGTGCACTGCCCACGAGTTGTCGCACGGACTGCTTGTGCTATCCGCATGTGTCATTATTACTGTTCACGTGCGGTTTGCGCGCGTTGTCGCATGCCACATCGTTTAGATTCCACGAACCATTAAATATCCAATATATTTGTGTTGTAAATCCGTTTCGACTTATTTCTTTTGTGTTAGCTTCGTAGAGCTATATTAACGACGTATTAGGTAACATTACTTTATCATCATGCACTTTCTAATGTTAATTAATTGGTCATCTATGTATCTGACAACTATTAAAGTAGCAATTAATTGAACTTATTTATAGTTTAGATGCACTTTATAAATACATGTTAATATAATTACGTCTAATAGAATGTTTTTGAACTAATACTTCTTTAGTATAAACACACTCTCTATTTAGTATTTCTCGTATGTTTCGCGCGTGTCGTCTTTCACGCAAATCGCTATTTGCGCGTTTTAGTAAAATTATTTCGCCACTTCATGCATGTTAAATAATTAATTAGTAATTAGTTGTTTAGTGGTCGGTTATTAAAATAACAATTCAACTGAAAACAAATTTGTAATTTTAATTCTACGCTTCGCCAATATCTATTAAGGTAGTTGTGTCAATCCGAAGCGTTTTCATTTATGTTTGGTTAGTGTAGACATGATATCGATTAGCGCTATGGCATAACGTGTTTGTTCTAAATTAATTGTTCAGTCGCGTCGATTTCGTATTAGTAATGTATTTTATCATGTCACAAGTTTTAATTATTTAATTATTTGTTCATTCGATACTTATTAAAAATGGTATTCTAATTAAAACTAGTTTATAATTTCTAACTCAC
Organism: Zea luxurians; assembly: GCA_029449295.1. Classification (NCBI taxonomy): domain Eukaryota; kingdom Viridiplantae; phylum Streptophyta; class Magnoliopsida; order Poales; family Poaceae; genus Zea; species Zea luxurians. Next base: position 80,390,846 of record JAOPSE010000014.1, read on the forward strand.
GATTTTATAGATAAATGTTAACTTGATGAACACCAACTTAAACACTTTTCATTTAATACTTGGTTATTATAGTCGCGTTATCTGTTAGCGAGTATCACACATCGTCGCACTGTCTGCACGCTGTTCACGCGTAATGTGCTCGTGGTGGCGTGCTGGTTCGCGCGTCGTTCACGTTGGTCGCGCGCACTGTTTGGTGTGTCGTCAGCGTGCTATGTCGTACTTTTTCCTGCATCGCAAACTCACCTCGCTTAAAATATCTCGTCCTAACTATATTACTTACTTATTTGATAGCTGTTAGTGTAACAGATTTAATCAAAACTAAATGACAGTTATAAGTTATATTTGAAAATGTCGAATTAAATGTCCTGACTATTACTAGCGTAGCGTAAACGTCATAACCTCTTGACCATAGCTCAGACTATCGTGTTCTTTTCCTTGCGTGATCGCAGTAGCGAGCTCTATTTCGTATTGCATGTTTTTATTATGTTCTCTTTGGCATGGTGTAATGTTCTTATGCATATATATGTTTGTTTGCTTGTGCCTGTTTGTCTTCGCTTCGCGTTGCGATTAGATTACGATCCGTTTTCGAGCTTCGAGGAATCGACGGTCAAGCTTCGGTGACCAAGTGACCTGGTTCTTCGAGTTCTGCAAGGTTGAAGACCCTGAGCAGCAACAGCTTGGTGAAGGCAAGTGTCCTCTGACCCATTATGTCCCATTTACTTTATAATACAATGTCCCGCATACTATGAACAACCTAAGGATTTACTAGCTTTCTATTTACCTGGTCTTTGATTTACCTTTTGGGTTACTATGGTTAGCTACATGCTAGCGCTTTACTTTAATCAATGAACATGATGAGATACAATGATGATACTATGATTTTATTCTGGATATGATGATATACTTGTGGCATTTAGAGGACTCGGGCTGTTTCCCGAGTACCTCTCCGTAAGGACCTGTTCGTTGAGAGACCACCCGGGATAACAGTGCAACCATGAGGGTGAAATGGGATGCCCTTAGCTAATTAATTAGAGGAACTAGAGGTGTAGTTGCTTCGCCGTCGTGCCGTCAATGGGGTCCAGGCACAGTGCTTGCTCTGCCGAGGCTGAGTGCCGAGGTTCTTTCGTTTTGCTTTTGTTAGTCACCCTCCTGCGGGGAGAGGTACTGTGTTTATCAAACTGGAGAAACCTAACGGGCGGCTATGACCTCTAGGGAATCTTTGTAAAAGCTACGTAGTGATACCCTGCCGGACCACCTAGGAAGTGATCAATGGGGAGTCATGATCCTCGGGCAAAATGGGAATCACGGCTCATGGGTAAAGTGTGCGACCTCTGCAGAGGGTAATGAAACTGATATATCAGCCGTGCTCATGGTTATGAGCGACCTTGGGATCCTCTTTGATTAGAGATACATATGATATGAGATACAATGGTTCTATTGATGGTTTTGGCTCGATGATGATAATGATGTTTTCTCGATGAGGAAATGGTTCATGGGTTGGCTATTACTAAAACTTGGCTTCCACTAATAATAAATACTTGACCAACTAAAAGCAACTGCTAGAGCTTAACCCCACATAAAGCTAGTCCACCTCAGCCAAACAGGACATTTGCTGAGTACGTTGATGTGTACTCACCCTTGCTTTCACAAAACACCAGGTTGCCTTTGGTGCAATCTATGCTCAGGTAAGAAGAAGGCATCGAGGCGGATCTCTAGGAGTTCCACGACTTCGGCGAGTTCGAGGATTAGGCTAGCGACCTCCCCCAGTCAGCTGCCTGTGGTGGGTTTGTTCACGTTGGCTACGTTTCTATTCTGTGTACTTTGATTTGTATTATGTAAATGACTCTAGTCTTTAATATTATTACTCATTCTATAGTGTTATTCGAAGCATTGTGCTATGATGAGTCATTTATGTAATCGCTGTGTACGTGAATTTCTGATCCTGGCACGTACATGGTTCGCATTCGGTTTACCTTCCAAAACCGGGTGTGACATGCTGGTTTCCTGCAGCGAGATGACGCTCTGTGAGTCTCAAAGGCGTCGACGAGGGCCTTCACCTTACTCTTCCTCGCCTCAGCGACTCGATCACGTTGTTGAATAGCCCTGGCTCCTGCTTTTTCGTCTCCTTCCCATCCTGCCACCACCACAGCACAACGACCTCGGCACCCACGTCTCTCGCTACAACATCATCGTCGCTCCTCCTACTTGTGATCCTGTCGCATCTACTCCTGGATGTCGTAAATCAAAGGCACCTCGGGATTAAGGGGTAGCAGTGACATGTAACTCGATTAAAATGCAGATGCTTACCTTTGCATCAAAATGGTGGTCCCTTGTTACTATAACCAGCTGAAAGAGAGAAAAAATATGCAACATTGCCCACATCTGATCCGCAACCACATATCTCGAAATGACTTGTAGGATAAAAATAAGACAGAGCACATCACATTAATAGATCTAACAACATTGGATGTCCCTGATTCATGCTGCAAACTCTAATGCAATACCAAAACATGACTGTAAGAGTGAATTTTAGTGTTGACGCACCTAATGAGTTGAACAGAACGGTGACAAATCAGAGGCTTATTATGGAGCTAATTATTAAGAGAGGAATAGAGAAAGCATGAAGCAACTAACCAAATCTTTGTAGGACTTCTTTTTAGGTGTTCTAGTGCAGATGTTCTGGACCTGCACAAACACCACAAGATCAAAGAGTATATATAAGAATGGATGAAGGCTTATTATTTTCATTATACATAGAAACATGAAATATTCATAGGACCTCATGTTGTTTCTGGAACTGTGAGCATGCACCTACTAAAGTGAACTGGAAAACATACAATTACCTGAACCTAACACACAACCTTATGCTTAAACATATTCAATATCCACTTCCACTAAATTGATTAGCCCTCTACAGTTGAAGCACAATATTACAACTAAGATAGTTAAGTTTCAGATGTTAGCGATATTAGTACTATCGTGAATTGTAAGCAATTAGTTGTAGTTGTAGCTGTCATCCGAATACTCTTGTAGCTCCAAGTTTATGGCTTCATTATGTCATTTTCTACTGGAGCTTCATGAGTTTAATTTTCCTTCGTAGAAAATGGACCAGGAAATTGGCCCACTTTTAGACCAAAGTTGCTTGTATGACAAAACCTATTTCTGTAGAAACAGTCAGGCAAAAGTTTTGTGCTGCGGCAAGTGCTGCCAGCTGTTGACCTGACTGAAGAGCCCCATCTTTTATTTGTATGACGAAGTTCTAACACTAGGTACATGACTATTCATTAGACTAAACATGCAAAAAAATCAGGTTTCATATGGTTTAACGTAGTATGCCTTATTCTAGGCAGTCTACCATCTAGAACATTGGATACAAAGATAAAGGAGACAACCATAAGGCATGTACACACCCCAGAGAAGGCCCCAGAGGCCATGAGCCCCAGCTGTGTATCATAGGGCTCCATCCTTTCTACTCTCTGATGTCAATTGGAATGATTAAAATCCAAAGGCATATTGTGCCTTCTTTTCTATATTGTGCTTTAAGTTCAATGCATTGTGGTTCCAGATGACAAGGAAACAAAATTATTCAAAACTAACTTAGCATCTAGAATTCAGTTCATGCATATATCAGTGAAAGACTGAAATATAGTTTTGGGCCATGCTCCTGCTCTTTCTTGAATCATGCAGGAGAGCTGTGTCATTGTATTAAGGTAGAGAAAAAGAGCAACACAGGCCAAGAATAGAGGCTGGATCCAAGTATAAAAAACCCACTTGCTGCCTCAAAACTCCAACCAGATAGCCTTCACCCTTCTGCTAGTTACGTTTTGTGCTGTTAGCGATATTAGTACTATCGTGAATTATAAGCAATTAGTTGTAGTTGTAGCTATCATCCGAATGCTCTTGTAGCTCCAAGTTTATGGCTTCATTATGTCATTTTCTACCGGAGCTTCATGAGTTTAATTTTCCTTTGTAGAAAATGGACCAGGAAATTGGCCCACTTTTAGACCAAAGTTGCTTGTATGACAGAACCTATTTCTGTAGAAATAGTCACGCAAAAGTTTTGTGTTGCAGCAAGTGCTGCCAGCTGTTGACCTGACTAAAGAGCCCCCCTCTTTTATTTGTGTGGCATGCATTGATAAGCTGTTTCCAGCAGCTTTTCTATCGACCACAAGCACCTGAACCTAATGCACAACCACAACATACAAAAAACACTTCCACTAAAAATTAGGAAAAAGCAACTGCTGCTCTGAATATAAGTCTATAGAATGTAAAGTCTGTGATTCTTTATCCGTGCTGATCTGAGTATACCAATAATCAAAAAAAACTTAGCAACGGGAACACGATGTATATATAGTGGAAGTGGATGCAGTGGAGGCGCATCTAAGAGTGCAATTACAACTAACTTGGATGAATATTTTGGTGGCCATAAGTCACCAATCAATAACTGTACTATGGACTTGGAAATCGTTGCTAGGAAGTTTCAGCAAATAGAATGAGACCCTTGTCCTACCATAGCTCTATAACACAGATCGAACATAGCAGTATGAACAAAATTAATAAAAATACAGAAATAGTGGTACATGCAGTTCTCAAAGATTAAGTTGAGATACAAAAATAAAAAATAGCACATACAGTATAGCACAGATCAATCAAATAGAGCTAAGTATTAAGAGAGGAATAGAGAAAGCATGAAGCAACTAACCAAATCTTTGTAGGACTTCTTTTTAGGCAGCCTAGTGCAGATGTTCTGGACCTGCACAAACACCACAAGATCAAAGAGTATATATAAAATGGATGAAGGCCTGTTACGTTTGTACTCCATGTTGCCTGCTAATACACGTCTGTACTCCATGTTGCCTGCTTAAACATATTCAATATTCACTTCCACTAAATTGATTAACCCTCTACAGTTCAAGCACATGATCACACAGATCGACCACAAGCACATGGAGTATATGGAGTATAAGCAGGCAACATGGAGTACAGACATGTAGCACTGTCTAACCAAATTATCATGTGCACTCTGAATCATGTATGTATCTATGCCTTGGCCTCACATATCACCTTTTGTCTCACAGGATGAACGTGAGCACTGGTGCTGCTCGTCCGAATCCTCAAGGATCATTTCACTATGGGTCTATCAATGTGAGCCAAGTTTACAAGCTGAGGAATGAACCACCTGTTATCATCAATGGGAAGAAATGGACTACACTGAGTGGTATCTCTTATTCCCCACCGAACACTCCTCTGAGGTTGGCAGATCTGTACCTAATGCACAACCACAACATACAAAATATCTGCACAAACAGCTAGCAAATCCTTAGAGCTTATTGCTCTCGTGTTGTCCGACTACTTAAAGCAGACAATAGAAAATAGTAGACAATAGAAAATATCGTCACAAACAGCTAGGAATACCAACCATAACCATGCCAATAGAAAATAGCAGACCATTTCCTCACAACGCATCTGTGTAGATTATGGGCGTACCTGGTAGCAATAGATGTATGGAGAGCGTCGGGAATGATCTTGAGTTGTTGTGGCATGCCTGCTTGACATTTTATAGGCGTGTATCCGATTTGGGCGCAATTCATGTTCAGCGCGGATTTGATTTGGGCGCCGACTTGCCTTCCATGTTCAACGCGAGAGCAGAGGAGAGGGTGGATCGAGGCCACAATCCCGTCCGCGAGCAGTGATTCCGCTTGATTTGGGCACCGGATAGCCTTCCATGTAGAGCACGGGAGCAGGGGATGGTCACAAAGAAAGGGAGGCGCGGGAGGAGGTGGCAGACCTTCCATTGACGTTGTGAGGACTGCGGGTTTGGAGAGCTGGCTTCCATTAACGGCGCGGCAGGAGGTGAATGCGCGGACCTCTGGATCTCGCGTCCCACGGCCGCCAAGCGGTAGTTTGCGCTGCAGATCGAACATATGACCTCATGTTGTTTCTGGAACTGTACTATGGACATGGATTGCGCTGCAGATCGATCTCGCGTGCAGCGTGCGCAGCGCCAGCACACCGCCCTGGCATCATGGCGACGCTTCTTTCAGAGCAGAGAATTTTTTCCTCCTCATTTCTTCATCCAGAGCTGAGAAATGCCGCATTTCTTCAGCTGGTGATTGTTCCAGCGGGGAAAGTTTGTCCTGGGATTGGGCTACATCGTGGCGACGCTTCTTTCTTGGATCTCCATTCCCCACTTTTGATCTCGACAGGAGGTGAATGCGCGGACCTTCCAAGGACTACGGGCGAGGAGATTTGGCTTTCCATTGACGGCGTGGCAGGAGGAGGAGATGGCAGAGGACACGACGGCGCGGGCTAGGAGGAGATGGCGGACGCGACGGCGCGGACGTGGGGTGGACGAGCGAAGATCACGGTAGTGAGCGGCGATTGCGGGAGACAGAGGCGGGGGCGGGGGCCTGCTTCACTAAAAAAATAGGTGGACGCCCACTCTACCGTCATATAGAGTACGAGGAAGGCGAGCAGGCCCGCGAGGCCGGAGCCGTTGTCCGCGGCGACGAGGAGGCCGACGAAGACGAGCACAGCGACGACGTGGTAGGCGAAGAGGAGCACGAAGGCGGCGAGAAATGTGGCGGCGAGCCTCCGCCAGACGCGGGGCACGACGGAGAGCACACGCGAAAAGGTGAGCGCATCGCGCTTGGCGGAGTAGACGGAGGCGACGACGGAGAGGAGCGAGAGCAGGAGGAGTGCGAGGAGGTAGGCGGACTTGAAGATGAGCAGGGCGAGCCAGTCGGAGGCGAGGCGTGACAGCAGGCGGCGCTGCGTGTCGGTGCCCGGGGAGGATGCGTCCAGGGCCGTGTCGTCGGAGTCGATGTGGGTGAAGAGCGTGTGGGAGATGGCGACGTGCAGGAGGAAGAGCATAGAGAGGGGCAGCGCGAAGGCGGCCGTGATGGGCACGAAGAGCGGGCGGTGCGGGACTCGGAGGATCTCCACGGAGAAGCGGTAGATGCCGACGACGCCCAAGAACTGCAGCTCCTCCGACTCGCACTCCATGGCTGGTTGGCTGGCTGCATGGGATTTGGAGACGGGACGGATTGGCGCTTGGAGACGATTGAATTTGGAGACGGGGAGGAAGGGGAGGATTGTGGCGTGGGGAATGGGGATTTTCTCGCGCTCGCCTCTGGGACTGGGGGCGGGGCACGACACGGCGGCAGACGACGGCAGGGGCGGGGGCACACGACGGCGGTAGGGGCGCGCACGATGATACTTGGGAGGGGGTGTCCAGGGCGCGGTGGCGAAAATAGCGGAGGCGCGACGCGACAATCTGGGAGCAGAGGCGCGATGCGAAAATTCTCAAGTTCGCGGGCGGGCGGGTAGGGAGGCAGGGGCAGTCTACACTCCTCTCTTAATAGTTAGTAGAGATAATGTTCCTATTAATCACTGTGACATGCTCAAATTAATTTGATGGGACCCAATAGGTTTTCCTAGTTTTGTTTACCCCACACCTTGCAGACAAATAAACTATTGGGTAGACTTGCTATTGCTCTACCTAGTTTTGGGATTAAAGGTTACATCTAAATTATGATCATGTTCCAATTATACTGTTAATTTAATTATTGTTCATGATAAGATTATTGTGTTAATAGGAACATGGAGAACCACCCAAAAAATAGTGCTACCACAAGGGTGGTATGGGACGCCCTTGGCTGACTAACTAGGAAAGCTAGTGGAGGACTATCTTACCCGAAAGGGGCAAGGGCGGTAGAGGAGTTGCCGGTATAGTGAGGTTCTCGGGTCGATCATGCTGCGTTGGCTTTTCGGACGAGGGATTCCTATATTTCCTTTCTCAGAAACCATAGCGGGTTTTCTGAAGCTAGGAGAAATTTGTAAAGGCCTCGTAGTGCTACCATGTCTAGTCTCCTCGTTAGAGATGTATGAGATTCATGACCCCGTGGCAAATGGGTAACACGACTTTTGGGTAAAGATGCGCAACCTCTACAGAGTGTAAAACTGGTATATCAGTCGTGCTCACAGTCATGAGAGGCTCAGACACTCACATGATTAACTTATGAAATTAAACTTAATTTATCATTTGCATTGCAATGTGGTGTTATTATTAATTGTGATCTATTATTTATTTGGTGTTCGTTGGTATCTATTTACACTTAGTAACTGCTAATAAAACTTTGACCAACTTTAAAAGCAATGCTCAGCTTTAACCATCTTCTTTGGTAAGCCTTACACTTCCCATGAGCCCTCACCATAAGTGAGCTAATGCACATTATTCCCCATAACTTGTAGAGCGATGAACATATGTGAGCCCACCCTTGTTGTACTCACATTCCCAGGTCAAGGACAGGTAGCACAAGATAAGGAGCATGAAGGATGTAACAATGAGTTCGTGAGAGGTCTAGGCCGTCGTCTCCCAGTCAACTATGGTTACTGGATCGTCGTCTTCGTCTGATGTAATACATTATTTAGTTATTTTGTACAGAACTAATATTATATATTAAAGATGTGACATTCGTTTCTATACCATGAGTCATCATATGTGTGAGACTTGATTATAGCACACATTTGATTCGCGTCCGGGTTTGCACCCTTAAATCCGGGTGTGACATATTACGACCATATAAAGTCTATAGCTTACTAAACTAAAGAAATTAAATAATATGGGACTTCATTGGACCGTGTCGGCCTGTGTGTGGGCCGTGCCGAGGCCCGATGGGACGGAATTTAAGGCCTGGCCCATGCCCGCTTTTGGACCGTGCTAGGTCGACCCATATTATTTCGTGTCAGGCCGTGCTTTGGACTTCTATTTTTGGGTCGTGCTCGTGCTGACCTAAAAAAACCTGATCCATATTCCCAACACTAGTTGTGCCTGTAAACGTGTCTAGCTAGTTATTAGTTTAGACACAACACTATAGTGCCTAGTCATACCGTGGCAGTACTATATGAGTATATGACACTTATATCTAGTAATGTCCATATCACATCACAATCATATCTAACAAATCACTAGGCGGCTGATTGGTTGGACTGCTGCCCGTGGCCTGCCTCAGGCGAGCATGGCCCATGGGAAATTGAAGTTTCTAGCGTACCGGCGCATGCAGCCTGAAGAGATATTTTTGGCCAGCGTTGCATCTGCCGGTACAACTTGATCTCGTTTTATGCACTTAACCAAATAAAGGCTAGTGTTGGGTCAACGCACGCGCTCAAACGGGACGGACATGTACACCGTCGGAGGGGCTCTCGCTCTCTCCGCTGGACCTCGTTCTGCCCAGCAGAGTTCACGCCCCAACAGTCTACTTGTACAGCCCCAGCGATGTTGCCGCCGCCGATGATTTCTTCGACGTGCCCAGGCTCAAGGAGGCTATGGCCAAGACCTTGGTGGCCTTCTACCCCCTCGCTGGCCGCCTCGGCGTCAACAACGATGGCAGGGTAGAGAATTAGAGATCACCTGCACCGGCGAGGGCGCACTCTTTGTGGTCGCTCATGCTGACCTCAGTGTTGGTGACATCGAGGACGACTTCAGGCCGTCGCCGGAGCTGAGGAGGCTGTTTGTTCCATGCATTGAGCCAGCATCCATCATATTGGCCATACAGGTCTCCAGTACTCCTCTTGCTTATTCGATATTTCCATGCTTTGTTTCATATCGAGCGCCACTACTAGCTACTAGGTATTGTTAAATGTTAGATCCCTTGCAGGATCTTGCTCTTAACCATTAATCGTAACTTCTGGATCTGATGAGATTTATGTTTGACTAAAGCAACGACCCGTGCTTGCATGGGGAAGAGAGATACGAAAGCAACCGTACTGTAGAGGTGCAGTCGTCGTTGTAGATCGCTGCTTGGGGAATAGGCACAGCGAGAAGGTGTAGATGAACGCCGGTACAGAAGGCCGACAGCATACGTAGGTCTTCACATCCATCCCCATGTTTATGTTGATCAGTAGTCAAGTCTTTCTAGATGGAGACTCTCGTCTCGCTACTCACGGAGGTCTCTCCCTCTTCGATACTACTCGAATATTTATCGTCCGCTAGTTCATTTTTAAACTAAACCGCAATAAATAAAGAAGAACAGAAGAAATATATATAAAGGGTTGGACCTGTGACCAGACCGCTAATTAGGGAGGTATCCTCGATCAGGGCACGTGGGCTCTTAGCCCATTAAGACTCGGTCAGTCCTTTGATTAAGCCCGAGATCAATCCTAACATTCTTTCCCTTGATGAAAAGACGTCAACTTACAAATATCCAATTTCGATAAAACAATACACTGAGATGAAGCATTACAACACTTAATACCCGCCACTAAAATTTTAACATCTATATTGAATCATTCTTAGGACAGATAACTTGAACTCCACAAGGAGAACATTTAGGTATCTTATAAAATATCTCTTAAATAAAAGAGCACACAAAGTCAAAGGATTACAATAGACCCTTAAGAACTATTGAACCCAATGACTACAATACACCATTCCATCTCAAAAGTCATAATTACTTAATCTTACAAGAAGTTCGCCTATACACGGTCCAGGTGTGCAATCTTTCTTAATATCTTCTTATGTGCACATTTAAATTCGAAAAGACAAGCATATCTCCATAATCATAATTTGATATCCCAATTTGTTCCAAAAAACGAGCTTCCTTTTAATCTTAATGCCAGCAACTTAAGGCAAGCCATATTGTGGAAACAATACAACTTAAGGTATCTTAATTCTTACTTTCTTAGTTTCCAAACTTGAAGCTTATATGATAATCAATACGTTCATCTTAATACTTAATAATTATGTATTGAGCATCAAAAGCTTACAATTGCATTTCTGTTTGATTCTGGATTCAATCTTTCACAATGTCTTGGGTGTGGCAATACCACTAGACATGTTACTCGAATAAATTGCACTCTTCAAGAACCCCGGGATGAGTTCATTGTACCAAAACAAACTTTTTTATTCTTAAGATACTATAATCTTACTCGCAAAACTTGCACGTCAAGACATGCCACAATTCAACTTCTAATCAATAATGATGATGCAACTAAATAGAGTCAGAGCCATCCCACATAAAATGGCTCCTTCTAGAAAGATTGATTTATTTGTATTTTCTTACAATCACCTTGCCGAAACTTCTTTGCAAGTGGCATGCAATCATTTGCATCTCATATGCAACTTAGAACCACCATGGTTTCTAGGGGTCCAATCCTGGAACAAGTTTGCCCAAATTCCCGACATCAATGCTTTAAGGCCAGAAGATGAAGTTATACATCAATTATGTCAGCCATAAACTTATTTGTCCTTATTTTTGAGAAAAACCCTATTATTTGGACCTTTCTTGATAAATCTTAATAAACATCATCAATGTTCATTGAAGGAAACTTATGAACCTTGTATCAATGCTTATTAGCTCACTATAGGTGTCACTTGTCAACATAATAATCATATCAACCACTTACTCAGTAAAATGCATATTGCAAGCATTTACTAAATGGCACCATACAAGAGTTTTATGTGTGAAAACACGATACCCACCATCAGGTCTTAGAAGATGACTTAAAATCTTTAAATACTCACCTCTAGAGTCACTGAATTAATGTGAACGCACAACAGCTCACTGTTTTGAACTAGTCAAGAAAAATTCTAATCCAAGAAGGATGGAACTAAAACTTTATGTTCTCAACTGTTTCCGTTTAGAGTCACTATATTCTATGGGGACCCATGACAACCCAATGTATTGGCTCTTCCAGGAAAACTTCTTCAAAATAGATGGTATCATCTTACAATCAACCATCCAAATTTCTTGATTTCGTGGGAACCATCTACCCAAATTTCTTAATTCCAATCTTATAGGAGAAGTGGAATTCTTAATGGGACTTTTCTACCCCGTTGAAATATGAACTAAACAACTTCTTAATGGGATTTATCTCTCCCCTCGAAATGTGAACTAAAACAACAGTTCCATATTTCGATAAAATCTCATGATTGATATTACACTACTAGGACTTTACATCAAAAAACTTTATTTTCATGAGGTCACATACTATCAGTATTCACATGAATTTTGCATTTGCTAAACTTTATTATGTGCATGTTACTTTTAAAGTCAATTAAGACATTTTAATCAATGCCAGTCATTTAATTTAGTATGTATTGAACTTAGGGGATTACTCCCCCTAGATCTAAGGATTTCCCCCCCTCCCCCCCACATTCTTACTAGCATGATGTACATTCTGCGCATAAACTTACTTTGCTTATATGGTACAAGTAAGGAACTTACTGTCACATAATAGTAGGGATATTGCAACTTCAATATCGCATGAATCACAACCAATTGACTTCCATGGTATTGGCACCATGTAAAAGCTTAATGATTCATATGACTTCCATGGCATTAGCATCATGTAAAACTTAATGACGCAATTCACTTCCATGGTATTAGCACCATGTAAAACTTAATGATCTATTTCACTTCCTTGGTATTAGCGCCATGCAAAACTTAATGATTCATATGACTTTGATTCTTCTTCACATCACTGTTGGGTAGAAAATGAAAAATTTAATAAATATACACAAACATTTATGAAAAACACCTTGATACAAACAACGTTGGTTAGAATATGTCAGTGTGATATGTCTTATGCTTATAGAAGGTCGACATTATGAATATCACTTTATCTTTAAACATCACTTGAACATGATCATAAATGCTTAAGACAACATGACTTGATACTTGTGAGATTCAATCATAGACACATTACTATAAACAATGTTGGTCAGTATATAGCCATGATCTACTATCTTAATGAAAAACTTATCAAGTCTCAAGCAAATATGCCAATTAGAGTCGATGCTTACTTACGTGATCACATGATCACCATTTTAACTTAATAGCAGAAGCATACAACAGAGAAACTTGAGTAGAGATAAACATTAGCAATTGTTTTCGAAAAAAATAAAAATGTTCACTATTTGGGCAAAAAACGGCCCAATTGAGTCCATTAGGGTTTGTCACAAGTATAAAAAACTCAGAGTCGATGGAAAACCCAAGATTCTTCTCCCCTTTCCAAGCTGACACTGCTTCTTTTCTCGCCGCCGCACACGCACATTAGTGCTTGCTTTGCTAGGCGTCAGTGGCTATAGCACATATGTGCTTGCTTCCTACTACTCCCTCTGTTCACTATCTTAAGGTCATGAAGGTTTGTCCTAAATTAATATTTTAAAACTTTAACCAACAATATCTATAAAAATAAATATTTTTAAATTACTAGGAATTATATATTGTGGTAGATGTTTTAATAATAATCTAATAGTTTTATTTTTATTTAATCAATATTTATAAATATTTTGTTACTAACGGTTAAAGTTGAAAATATTTGACTTAGTATATAACTTTGTGACCTTAAGATAAACGAGGCAAGGAGTAGGTGTCAGCGGCATGAGCACAAGTGTGCTTGCTAGTCGTCAGCCATGCGCGCCGCCAAGCTTTCTCTCCACCTAACACGCACACGCCGAGCGAGCGCCTCCACACAATTATGGGTGCGCTGCTCCACCACCGTCGCCAGAGCGCACGTGGTATAGCAGCTGGGTTCCGTCTCTGCCGCTTCACTTCGTGCAGCTGCGCTGCGAGTAGGGATGAAAATGATTTCGGAATTTTTCGGTATTCCGGAAACCGATTTCAAAACTTTCCGATCGGATTTACCGATCGGTATTTTTCGAAAACGGAATCAGTTTTTCGGAATTTTTTATGGGAATCGATATCGGAATCAGCGTGGTGTTTTACCGACCATTTCCTTCGGTTATCGGTTTTTGTCGGAAAACACGGGATTTGTGTCTCAGAATTTTCTGGAATTGTGTTTCAGAAATTTTTGGAATTGTGTCTTAGATTTTTCAGAATTTTCCAGCATGTGATTTTTCGCATCGCATGTACGTCTCTAGATAAGGATTACTTATTTTTGTATTTTTTGAATTCCTTAAGATTTTTTTTGGGATAGATGGTGTTGGAAGACAGTTGGGATTAACGATTTGGTCTCTCGAACGAATCCACCCTTTTCTATGCACATGTTATGTATTAGTAATATATAATGATAGAGAGTCAACAGTCTGTCTTTTCCACACACTAGGTTTTAGGGTTTTCGTGTGAGGCTGTGAAAAAACTCTTTATGTGAGAAAAAAATATTTCATGAGTAAGCATGCCATGTCAGCTAGATTGAGTGGATATTGTGAATTGTGAACTTTGAGTCTGTGAACTTGTGATCTTTATGAACTTGTTATACTGTGAACTTGTTATATTGTGAACTTGTGATCTTTGTAAACTTATTATATTATAAATTTGTGATCCTTATGAACTTGTTATATTGTGAACTTGTTATATCATGAATTGTGAATTTGTGGTTTTTGTGATCTTTTGTCAACTTTGTTGTATTGTGAAGTTTGATATGTTTACCGATCGTATTTTAGATTTTGACCGTTACCGGTGTATTTTCCGTACCAAATTTTTGTTTCCAACATTTCTGAAATACCGATATTGTTTCTATTTCTGAAGTTACCGTTTTCGATTTTGTTTTCGGTAAAAAAAATATGAAAACGGTAATAGTTTTAGTGTTTACCGACCGTTTTCATTCCTAGGTGCGAGCACATCTCCACGCGGGGCCGCGCCCCTCTAAACACAAGAGAGCCTATGGTCGATCGGCACCATTGTCGTGCATACCGCGTGACCCGCTGAGCGCAGCAACTGCATGCTTGTGCGGCGTTTCCATGCACACTTGCACAATGACACATCTTCTCCCTCAAAGGGATTTAGGGATTTCTCTATTTCTTTTCTTTTCTTCTTCGTTTTGAGATTGAATAAATCTTTCTTTCTTGAATCTCAATCAGAGTTTTCCTTCGCTTTCTTCCTATTTCGATTTGATGAAAACTGAAATAAATTTGTTTTTAGAGTTAGGGTTAGAGAAAAAAACTTTAGCCCTGATATCATTGTTAGATCTCTTGCAGGATCTTGCTCTTAATCCTTAACCATTAGAACATCTAGGTCTGATGATATTTACCTTTGATTAAAGTGATGACCCGTGGCATGACGAGCAACCGTACTGTAGAAGCATAATTTGTCGTTGTAGATCGCTACTTGGGGGAGAGGCACGACACGAGGAGGTGTAGATGAACACCGACGCAAAAGGTCAGCGACGGGCATAGGTCTCTACACGCCCATCTCGTGTCTATTTTGATCGGTACTCATGGAGGTCTCTCCTTCAATTAATAATATACATAGATGAGTTAGACCTAGGACCAGACCACTAATTAGGGAGAGTGTTCACTCGATTAGGAAATGTGAGCTACTAGACCATCTCCAATAGTCTTTCAAAACTTTACAACATGTTTTGTATGCAGGTTTGGTCACTCCTGTAGCCATCTGAATCTGTATCCGATCATCCGTTGATATTTGGTTTGCATCACAGAAGGATGTCGTCCTTCGTCACTTTGTTTTATTCGTAAGACTATATGTAGGATGCCGAATGAAGCTATCCGTAAAACCAAACACCTTGTTAGTCTCAATCCTTATTTTTGGGTAAAAGGAAAAAGAAAAACAACACTCCAATCGTCTCCTAGTGAGCTCCCAACCTGAGAAAGGTTTCATGTTCTCGCGTTTTTTTCGGTTTCGCGTGCTACACCTGCATCTTCGGAATTGTTGGAGAGGTCACATATGCTGCTACCCAGCGTGTTGTGCAATGCAAGGAAGCGTACTGTGGACCCAAGAATAAATTCATTTTTTGAAAAATATTAGGAGCTGTTAGAGTATTGAGATTTTTTAGCAATTAAAGTTTTAGGAAGTTCCTAATTCTCATGTATTACAACAAATATTTTAGAAATTATTAGAAATGCTCTTAGGCCACGGAGACTTGGTTAGTCTTTTTGACTAAGCCCGAGATCAACCCCAACATGTATATATGCCAATTTGCATGTATCACTACCGGAATTTTAAAAATAAAAATAGTTTTTGTTTGCCGAGCACCGACTTTGCTGAGAGTTCGGCACTCGGCAAAGACGTCTTTGCCGAGTGTGTTTCTGTACCGAGTGTCCTGCACTCGGTAAACGACCTCGTTACCGAGTGTAGGATTTTGCTGAGTGCGGCTCTCGGCAAAGAAGTCTTTCCCGAGTGCCCGACAAAAAGCACTTGGCAAAGCTCCTGGCACTCGGCAAAGGCCTAGATTCCGGTAGTGCATGTGTAAAATCAGCATGTACTGATAGATCTACTTCGTCTCGGATAGTGATAAAGTTGTATTCAATGAATCGTGTAAAATAGGGAATGCGGAACTATAGATTACACTATTTGATAATGTTTATGGAGTGAGATTTAAAATAGGGGGTCGAATAGGAATCTGGTGGAGATAGTCTAATTCATGCTCGTATGTCGTCCACTTGCAGGTGACTTTCCTCAAGTTGGGAGGTGTGGTGCTAGGGACGGCTCTCCACATGCCGCCATCGATGCCTCAAGCGCGTTCCACTTCTTACAGACGTGGTCAGCCTTGTGCAAGTACGGCGACCGCGCGACCGTGGAGCTCCCGTGCCACGACCGCACACTCCTCCATGCACGGTCCCCGCCTACCGTCCACCCGGACGCCCTCTCGAGGTTCTACCCAAAGCTCACCTTCTCCGACGACCCGTTAGGATCAGGACCCCTTGCCGTTGAAATCTTTGCCATTTCCTAGGACCAGGTCGCCTCCTTAAAGCGCCTCTGTGGCGGCACAAGCACGTTTTGCGCCATGAGCGCCCTCGTATGGCAGTGCACGCCCATTGCACATCGGCTTCCACCCGATTCCGAAACATGCCTCATCTTCCCGGCCAACGTCCGCGGCAGAGTGAGGCCGCCTCTCCCGAACCGCTACTTCGGCAACGCGTTGATCAGGCTGGGCGTCACTGGTGCGGTTCAGGACATTGCTTCGGAGGCTTTGGTATCCGTCGCCGGCCGCATCAAAGACACCATCGATCGGATGGACGACGAGCTCGTGCGTTCTGCGGTCGACTACTGTGAGATGGCCGAGATGGACAGCCGGCCTGTAAAGGGCACTTTGCTAGAGACGGAGCTGATGCTTATTAGCTGGCTGGGCATGCCAATGTACGACGCGGATTTCGGATGGGGGAAGCCAGCGGTGATGTCGCGGACGGAGTCCATCCGTGGAGGCTTTGTGTACATAATGGACGACGGGCCAACAGACGGCGTCGGCAGCGGCGGCATCCGCGTGCTCATGTGTATGGAAGCCGCAAATATGAAGGAGCTGGAGCGGCTGCTTTACGCAAAACTCTAGACTAGAGCCTGGACCTGCTAGGTGCTTGTGATGTGGAACGAAACGCTTTGGTAACAATTAAGGGCCGGAGACGATACATCTGGATGGCCGGCCTGCTTTGTTTGCTCGCAGGAAACCTTCTCTACTCTTTAAATTTTATTTTTTTATGTGTCTCAAAAACATTGTATTTATGAAATTCCACCACCAACTGATCTACATCATATATGTATGATGGAGAAGATCCATCAATACGGCTGATGAAGTTTAAATAAGAGAGGTTTCTGATCGGATCAATAATATATTGTTATTAACTTTTTACTCCCTCCGTTTCTTTTTATTTGTCGCTGGATAGTGTAAAATTACACTATCCAGCGACAAATAAAAAGAAACGGAGGGAGTATATATTACTTCTCTGTTTCTTTATATCTTTATTACATATTGTATTAGTTTTCCAACAAGTCAAATATTTCTACGTTTAATCATCAATTTTAAATAGATATATGGACCACTAATATAAGTTTTTTTGGAAATCAGGGTTTTCATGTTTTATTTCGAAGGTATCATCAAATATTTCATGTTTTATTTCCCTTGCAAATGAATTGTTTCTTTTACGATGAACCTGTTGGATTAATGTGGGTCTGACCTAAATTAATATTCAATAATAGTCAATACTAAAGGTCCATTTTAATGGTACGATGTACTAGTATTTTAGTAACATACCGGAAGTTCAAGGGACAATTCAATCAATTTAAATAGATGAACCATTGGTGCATCTATTGAGAAGCTGAGAAAATGATGAAGGACTGCCACACGCGCACGCGCCGTCGGCCGGGCTGTGGCCGTGGTAAATCAGACCCTGGTCCGAATATTCCTTCCTAATGGTTGCATTTTGCTTGGAGTGATGACCGTTCGTTACTGGTCGTTTCCTATGTTATGGCTAGTAACGGACGGACTGTAATGGGTGTCAGCTAGTAACGGATGTCACTGATGGTGTCAGTTTCTGGCTGATGGCGACCGTTAGTGTTCGTTCACCTCCCCTTGCGTGTGTACATATACGGAGCAGGTGATGCTGCTTCTAGTTGTAGTACGTACGAACACTCTCTGACACGTTGCACACAACAATTCCTGTACCACCTTTATGCGAGCACAGAGAGTGTGGGAGAGCAAGCCTCCGAAATCGCCTGATCCAGTTCCTCATCATCGGCGCCGTTCGAGGGACTGCACTGTGTACATCTGCCTGCATCGACTGCGTACGACTACATCGAAAATACACACGAGATGTCTCGTGTGAATGGAGCCACTGATGCCTTAAGCATCGGTCAATCCGCGGGGTACACTGTGTTCTTAGTATTTGTGTATATTTATTATTGTTTACTGTTTATGTGAGTAGTGATACACATATGTACATACATGTCGTCACATATATCACTGTGGTTTTCTGGATTAAATTAAAACTGAAAATGCCTACTTCTCTAACAATCTAAAAACCTAATATTAGACATTTTTCTGTTAGTGGTTTTGCTGCTGCGTTAAAACCAAGTGAACCTTTTGATGGGACATTTTATAAAAGATGGCGTAGTAAGATGATACTATGGTTGACTGTAATGAACTGCTATCACGTCGCACAGGGGTAACCCGAATAGTTCACTCCTGAAGAGGAGAGAATGTTCGACGTTGCCGATAACCTGTTTTGAGGCGCCATGATTAACGCTCTTGCCAACAAGTATCTTGATTGTAATCTAACGTGCACATCTGCAAAAGAGTTATGGGATGCATTAGATGAGAAGTTCGGTGTTTCTAATGCTGGTAGCGAGCTGTACATCATGGAGCAATTGTTTGACTATAAGATGGTGGAAAACCGTCCTATAGTCGAACAGGCTCATGAAATACAGGCACTGGCTAAGGAACTCGAACAGTTCACATGTGTCTTGCCTGACAAGTTCGTGCCTGGCGGTATTATTACTAAGCTGCAACCTTCTTGGACGGATTTTGCTACCACTCTAAAAATAAGAGGCAAAAGTTTAGCGTGGCTGAGCTTATTGGTTCTCTTAATGTTGTGGAGAGGGTGAGAGCAAAAGACACTCGTGGAAAAAGAGTTGAGACTTCTAGTGCCAATATGGTACAAAAGAAGAACTCCAATGTGTCACATAATAATAAAAAGAAGAACAAGCAACAGAATACCACGAAGCCTAAGCAACAGTCTCGTTTAAAAGGAAGAACAAAGGAGTTGGTTGCTTTATTTGCAGGAGTACTGATCACTGGGCAAGCGCTTGTCCAGACCGCAAATTTAAACAAGAGAAAAAACTAGCTCAAGAGACTAAAACAACAAACATGGTTGTTAGTGAGACCACAGAAGGAACATCGGATATGGTGTGGTGGGTGACACTGGTGCTAACACTCATGTGTGTGCTGATATTTCTTTGTTTTCTTCTTATCAGTGCAAAGGGGCTGGAGCCTTGCTGATGGGGAATGGATCACATGCGCGTATTCTTGGTGTTGGTACAATCATTCTGAAGTTTACTTCGGGAAAGATGGTGCTATTGAAGAACATGCAACATGTCCTCTCCATAAAAAATAATCTTGTTAGTGGCTCATTGCTATGTCAAGATGGCTATAAACTTGTGTTCGAGTCCAATAAATTTGTATTGTCAAAGTATGGGACATTTGTTGGAAAATGCTATGACAGTGGAGGCTTGTTCTGCTAATCTTTGCATGATGTTTGTATAAGTCTGTGAACAATGTGATTTCGAACGAGTTGTATATTTGGCATTCACGACTTTGTCACATCAAATTTGGTTGTGTGGCGTGGTTAGCAAATTTAAATTTAATCCTGAAAATTGATTTAGTCAAAGGTTATAAGTGCTAGGTGTGCGTGCAATCTAAGCAACCTGGCAAGCCTCATATAGCTGCGGAGGCGAGGAATCTGGCGCCACTAGACTTAATACATTCTGATTTATGTGAGATGAACAGAATATTGACTAAATGAGGCAAACAATATTTTATTACTT
Source organism: Zea luxurians (assembly GCA_029449295.1). Classification (NCBI taxonomy): domain Eukaryota; kingdom Viridiplantae; phylum Streptophyta; class Magnoliopsida; order Poales; family Poaceae; genus Zea; species Zea luxurians. The sequence goes on from JAOPSE010000014.1 coordinate 80,411,083, forward strand.
TTATCGATGATTCTACTAGATTTTGTTATGTGTATCTCTTAAAATCAAATGGCGAAGCTTTGCATTATTTTAAGACCTACAAAGCTGAAGTTGAAAATCAACTCGAGAGGAAAATTAAACTGTTAAGGTCTGATCGTGGTGGAGAATATTTTCAGGTGATTTTTCTGATTTTTGTGTGGAACATGGTATTATTCATGAGAGGACACCGCCATACTCACCACAATCCATTGGGGTTGCTGAGAGAAAGAACCGTACTCTAACTAATTTGGTTAACGCCATGTTAGAGACTTCGGGACTATCTAAGGAATGGTGGGGTGAGGCGATCTTGATACCGCGTCATGTCCTTAATAAAGTTCCCACAAAGAACAAAGAAATCACACCATTCGAGGATTGGGAAAAGATGGAAATTAAATATCTCCTGTTTGCACACATGGGGTTGTTTGGCCAAAGTGAATATGCCAATTAACCAGAAGTGCAAATTAGGACCGAAAACCGTTGATTGTGTTTTCCTTGGGTATGCTTTCCACAACATTGGATATAGGTTCTTAATTATAAACTCTGGAGTACTAGACATGTTGGTTGGTACTATTATGGAGTCCAGAGATGCTATGTTTTTTGATGACGGATTTCCCATGAAAGTTACACATGACACGTCTAATGGTGAACCAACGATACCCATGAACATAACCGGTAGAACACACTGAGGAATCCCATATACATAATCATGTGGAAGATGACAATGTGTCAACTCGAAAGAGTACGAGACCAAGGATTGCAAAGTCCTTTGGTGATGATTACATTGTATATCTTGTAGATGACACCCTAAGTACCATTGAAGAGGCATATTCCTCTCCTGATGCTGACTTTTGGAAGGAAGCAATAAGGAGTGAGATGGATTCTATTATGTCTAATGCAACTTGGGAGGTCGTTGAGCGTCCTTATGGGTGTAAGCCCATTAAGAGTAAATGGGTGTTCAATAAAAAGCTTAGGCCTGATGGTACTATTGAAAGGTACAAGGCAAGGCTTATAATTAAAAGCTATTCATGGAAGGAAGGTGAGGATTTCTTTGATACTTATTTACATGTGGCTTGATTGACCACAATTTGTGTGCTACTTTCTCTGGTTGCCTCCCATGGTCTTCTCGTCCATCAAATGGATGTTAAGATAGCATTCCTAAATGGAGAGCTAGATGAGGAAATCTACATAGAGCATACAACTAGGTTTGTAGCAAACGATCAAGGCATGTTGTGTAAGTTATTGAAATCTTTATATGGCCTAAAACAAGCACCTAAGCAATGTCATGAAAAGTTCGATAGAACTTTGACATCTGCTGGGTTTGTTGTGAACGAAGCAGACAAATGTGTATACTATCGGTATGGTGGGGGCAAGGTAGTAATTCTATGCCTATATGTTGATGACATTCTAATCTTAGGGACGAGTCTTGATGTGATTAAAGAGACAAAAGACTTTCTGTCTAATAATTTTGAAATGAAAGATTTGGGAGAAGTTGATGTTATTCTTAACATTAAGCTACAGAGAGAAGGCAATGGTGGGATCACACTTGTGCAATCCCATTATGTGAAAAAGGTTTTGAGTCGCTTTGGTTATAGTAAATGTAAACCTACTCCAACACCTTATGATCCTAGTAAGCTTTTGAAGAAAAATCGAAGGATATCTAGGGATCAATTGAGATATTCCCAAATAATTGGTTCCCTCATGTACTTAGCTAGCGCTACGGGGCCTGATATCTTGTTTGCTGTGAGCAAACTTAGCCGGTTTGTTTCAAATTCGAGAGATAATCACTGGCGTGCTCTTGAGATAGTTTTGCGCTACCTAAAAGGTACTATGAGTTTAGGCATCCATCATACTGGGTACCTAATAGTACTAGAGGGTTATTGTGATGCAAATTGGATATCTGATGCTGATGAGATATATGCCACAAGTGGATATGTGTTTTCACTTGGAGGTGGCGTTGTTTTATGGAAGTCTTAGAAGCAGACCATCTTAACGAGGTCGACTATGGAAGCATAATTCACAGCATTAGATACTGCTTCAGTTGAGGCTGAGTTGCTTCGTGAACTCCTTATGGATTTATCGGTGGTTGAAAAACATGTGCCGGCTATTTCTATGAACTGCAGTAATCATACTGTGATAATCAAGATAAACAGTTCTAAGGATAATATGAAGTCGACAAGGCACATAAAGAGGCATTTGAAATATGTCAGGAAATTGAGAAACTCCGGAGTAATAGCGTTGGACTATGTCCATATGTCTAAAAATCTAGTAGATCAATTCCCTAAAGGGCTATCACGTAGTGTGATAGATAGTGCATCGAGTGAGATGGGCCTAGACCCACCTAAAGTTTATCATAGTGGTAACCTGTTCTATGTGATTGGAGATCCCATGAATTAGAATGGTGAAAGAAGCTAGTGGTAGACTGAGAGGAAAGACCCTTAATAAGGTTCATTTCAGATGCACATCTTTCCTTACTATAAGGTAGGTTGGTGTTTACACCTTAATATGTTCCAAGTGGCTTTGTGAAGCAAAGATGTTGTCCTACAGATTATCTTTAAAGGAACATACCTATATGGGTTAACTGCTAGTCACAGTTTATGAGATCTCAGTGGTCTCTACATACCCATGAAAGTCTATGGAGTTTGACTTATATGCTCCAACCAGAGGGGATGCGCTTAGCAATCTAGTACTGGTAAAGAGTTTAGATGAAACTTATTCCACGCAAAACTGCCAATTCAAAGCCTAGTACATTGTGCAGTTGTGGTCAAGTGTAGTCTAGATTCTAGGTGGATGTTCAACTAAAAAAGTCTTCATCGAAACACCAGTATATCAAACATTTGAGATGATGAGAGCATTTTAGTGTGACTTAGTATTTAGTGGGGATTGTTGGATTAATGTGGGCCTGGCCCAAATTAATATTCAATAATAGTCAATGCTAAAGGGCCACTTTAATGCTACGGTGTACTACTACTTTAGTACCATACCGGAAGTTCAAGGGACAATTCAATCAACTTAAATAGGTGGACCATTGGTACATCTATTGAGAAGCTGAGAAAAGGATGAAGGACTGCCACACGCGCGCGCGCCATTGGTCGGGTCGGGCCGGGCCGGGCCATGGCCGTGGTAGATCGGACCTTGGTCCAAATATTCCTTCCTAACGGTTACACATTTTGCCTGGAGTTGTGACCGTCCATTACTGTCGTTTATTACTGGCCATTTCCTATGTTATGGCTAGTAACGGACGGGCTGTAATGGCTATCAGCTAGTAACGGACGTCACTGATGGCGTCAATTTCTGGCTGGCTGTAACGGTAGCTCTAATGGCGACCGTTACTGTCCGTTTGCCTCCCTCTACGCGTGTACATATACAGAGGAGGCGAGGCTGCTTTTGGTTGTAGTACGTACGGACACTCTCTGACGCGTTGCACACAGCCATTCTTGTCCCACCTTCTGCGAGCACAGAGAGTGTGGGAGAGCAGGCCTCCGAAATCACCATTCGCAGAGCTACACTTGCACGGGTGTGCGGACGATCAGGTTTTTTGCTTGCTCTATCCGCCCGACTAACGCTGATCCAGTTCCTCATTGTCGACGCCGTTCAAGGGACTGCACTACGTACATGTGCTTGCATCGACTGCGTACGACTACATCGAACATATACACGAGATGTCTCATGTGAATGGAGCCACTGATGCCTTGAGCATCGATCCCTCCGCGGGGTACACTATGTTCTTAGTATTTGTGCATATTTTACTGTTGCTTACTGCTTATGTGAGTAGTGATACACATATGCACATACATGTCGTCACATACATCACTGTGATTTTCTGGATTAAATTAAAACTGAAAATGCCTACTTCTGTAATAGAACCGACACATATGTCCTCGTACATATTCAGTGTCTCTATTTTTGAGTCGTTTACTTGTTGAATGACAACAATGTACATGTGAATAAACACTAGAGTTATCATATATTTATAAGTGACCAATAAGCTTGCAACACTAATGACAAAACTTTACATATGACTATCACTTATATCATTAGGTGTCATTGTGTGTCGCCCGTTTTGTTTGACAAACTCGCATACTTAATACCCACAGAGAACTATTCCAGATAGTTGGTTGTGGCACTATATAACAACCATAAAGTGGCTATTTAGTTGAGATATATAGTAATTCTATATTTACAAGTGACCAATGAGCTTGCAACCTTAATGACCAAACTTCACATACGAATATTGCTTACGCCTCAATGATTCATGGTGTATCGCCTATTTTGTGCAAAAAAAACTTGCATACATAGTACCCACAAAGGATCGTTCCAAATGGTTGCTTGTGGCACTATATAACAACTAGAAAGTGGTTATTTAGTTAAGATACATATATGTTGTGGAAAAGACACATGGATACAAAAGGTACATGTGGAAGAATTGCTAGAGGAGTGAATCTTATCATTAGGTCAACACACATGTCCTGTACCTAGATTGCACACACATGTCCCTCAATAGGTATGTACCAGCGTAATCATTTTGGTGATCCATGTAGACATGGGCATGTCCTCAGCGCATTAATGGTTCCTTGTACCTCTTATCACAAGCAAGAACCCCTGTATTGCCCATCGCTGTCAATAAGGAGTTTTCAAACCTTTGGCAGACTGGATCATCAACTTGAATACAATAATATATACTAAAATATGCTTACAAATTGGCTCCAGGTACGCCTACACCCTATGCATGTTTTAGGGGGAAGGCAAGCCCAAAATGTCATGCTCATATTTAATGCGAGCGCTACCATAGTTATCCCTTCACATAGCGACTTCCATAAAAGCTACCAGGGCAGGGCAAGTATCATAACCTACGACATCAGCTTTCGAGATCTAGGCTTGTTGGTCTCGAGTGGTTTTCTACCAGTATAGTCTCTTGTAATTTATTGTATTCCTTGATACACATGCATGTGCTTGTGCAATTATAGGACCATTGTGTGCATCATGTAGTGACCTCGAGTGCCCTATAGTATATGTTGTGTGCCTACACACTGATTTAGTCCTATAATGTCACTCATTGCATATTTAATATGATATACTCAAGACTTATCCATTAAGTTATCACTATAGTACAATTTTTAAAGTATTTTGGTGTGGGCCCCATGTATCGATGTTGTACTACCACTAGTGGGCCTATCTTATTCTTCAACCCCAAGATAGGCCTAGGTCCTCACCTAGAGTTCTTGATTCCTCCATGGGGTCCTCTAGTCCTAGGTGTTTATACTTTCTGGTGCCACTAAGGGTCTAGTTGCTTTGAGACACAAGGGGCTTTGGGGGCATATATCATCGAGTGCCTTGAGGCGCAAGGAGGACCGGGGGCTTACACCATCAGGTTCTCTAGGATGCGAGAGGTCCCAATGGTTTATACCATCAGGTACCCCACAATATTATATCGTCAGGTGTCCCCACAATGTGAGGTGCCTGAGGGGCTTATACTGATAGGTGCCCTGGGCGCTCGGTCGTAGGTGCCTCAGAACATGAGGGATCTCGAGGGCTTACAACATTAGTTGCCCTAGGAATGATGGGATCTGGTAGGCTTAGTTTGGAGCACCCATGTATAAACTAAGTTGGTGCCAATGCTCTCCATTAGTAAAGGAAAAAGGAGGCCCCAAGCTGTAGGGTCTCAAGAGTACTTGCCCTTCTACTTTAGGCCTAGAAATTAGTCTCCTATGAGCATGTATTGTCCATAGTCAGGGGTATTCCCTTCTCGGGGTGTTACCAAAGACCCCTAGGTCTATCATAGGAATGGTCCCACAAGTGGGCCCACTCTTGTCGTCTCATGGATCAACATCTAAGAACTCTAGACACTTGGCATGGTCGATTAGGCTTATGCCTCAGTTTGACTTATCTCTTGGACTTCATCCCTAACCCTTGCATTGTGCTATTAGGTCAACTATAAAGTATTTCATACTATTAGAGCCAATATGAGGCATGCATGGCATCTATTTCTCCTTAATGGGACTTGACGTCCCTTGGTCCACTAATATAATCATTATGACAAACTATGACAAAATAAACATAATTTTTATTACCCTCTATAAGAAAGTAGTTACGGGGCCTTTGTGATTACCTAGTGGAATCCTAGGTTGCACAATTAATTAGCATCATCATCATGTCTCATACGAAAAGATTATTGGATGTAATCACTTAATTGGTTGAGCGATTATTTAGCAAACCTTTTGACGTGAGTCAATTATGTTTTGTTTGTTGTGCCTAGTAAGTCGAGAGAGAGAGAGATGTTAAGGCCCTTAAATAAGAATCGACGAAGATATTTCTTTTTTATGTGAGTTTGTTGCACTCTTGCTTCTAGCCTTTTACTGGTCATATCTATCCTTTTGCTCCTTCCTAAATCCACCCTTACTAGTAGTGCACCTTGTCATGATCGACACATCAATCCTCAGGGTCATTTTGAAGATGTGGATCTTGAATGGGGAGGGTTTATACAAAGTCTATGAGATCATTAGCTTGGTTTTCCCACTGCTCTCATACCATTCTAACCTAGGACCTACCTAATGCAACCCCCTTAGAAAGAGTACAATGAGTAATGGTTTTCTATGGTCATTTCATTGTTGAAGTCCATTTTCCTCTCTCTCTCTCAATTATTTTGTAATGTCATTGGTTATTATGGTCTTTGGCTTGGGCATTTTATGCCTAATATTGTCCTTGCCCTCTCCACCTTTGCTTATCTCACACTTGGTTTTGGAAGGCAAATCGAATGCGAACCATGTATGTGCCAGGATCAGAAATCCACATACACAACGATTACATAATTGAACATCATCACACATTGCTCAAAATAATAGCAGAAATAAGTACTTTATTACATCACGATGTCCAAAACATCCACAAAATCATTAACTTAAACCATAATCGAAGTGTTGAACGAAACGTAGTATGATAAGGCCTTCACAGGCAGCTGACTAGGGGTTTGTCGCTAATCTATTCTAGAACTCGTCGATATACAGGCACCAAGAGGAAATGCCAGAAACCATAATTATAATCATCATTATTAAGCATCATCATAAAGGTATCCAGAGTAACTCTAATCAAAGAAGCTCCCAACATTGCTCATAACCGTGAGCACGGCTGATATACCAGTTTCTAACCGTCTGTAGAGGTTGCACACTTTACCCACAAGTCGTGATCCCTTCCGAGCCTAGGTTGTACAGACCCGATCTTCACTGCCGAGGTGAATGGCCAGGGATTCACTACATAGCCTTTATAAAGATTTCCCAGATGTCATAGCCGCCCGTTAGGTTTCTCTAGATTGATAAACACAGTACCTCTCCCCATAGTAAGGGTGACTAACAAAAGCAACACGAAAGAACCTCGGCACGCAGCCTCGGTAGAGCAAGTACTGTGCTCGGACCCCATTGATGGCACAACGGCGAAGCTGACTACACCTCAAGTTCCTCTAATTAATCAGCTAAGGGCATCCCATACCACCCTCATGGTTGTATTGTTTTCCTGGGTGGTCATCCAACGAATAGATCCTTACGGAGAGGTACTTGGGAAATAGCCTGAGTCCCCTAAAGTGATACAAGTTCATCATCATAATCAAGATATCATCATCGTACCATAAATGTTCTCGCCATGTTCATTAATTTAAAGTAAAACAATAGCATGATACTAGTCATAGTAACCAATTCCCAAAGGATAACCAAGGATAGGAAAAATAGAACACTAGTCAATCCTTAGGTTGATCATGATATGCGGGACAATGAATTATAATGTAAGTAGGACATAATGGGTCAGAGGACACTTGCCTTCACTAGGTTGCTGCTTAGGGAAATCTCCTGCAACACTCTCGGGAACCATGGACTGCTCGTTGTCTATGCAAAGCAATCATTCATTCAACACACTTAGGGGAAAACAGAAGAACAATACACCAAACATATGCAACAGAGTTAACATAGGTTCAATAAAAAGGTAAAACATACTGGTGCCTCTTAAGTTTGGGATAAATCACTATGCTAAGTGGTCTATTGTTCTCTAACTAAGTCTATCTTAGTCAGTTACTTACTCAAACAAAGTTATTTCAGGTGTGGGACCACACATTAACTAGAGTTGGGTCTATAAAGTTAAACACTTGAACATTCATTAGGGTTCCTATCTTCATTTTATTCCTAATAAAGTTTCTATAACCTCAACTCTAACCTACAGGCCAACTATAAAATTGAGACATGGAAGCAGTGGATTAACATAATTTTAATAGATAGAAAATAACATAATGAACATTTTTATTCTAAACAATCCAATTTGGAGTTCATTTGACAATGTTATAAATTTTAGAAGCTTTAGAATTCAAAAACCCTAATTTAGACACACTTCTCTAATTAAATAAAAACCCAGGATTCTCTCAGCAAGAACCCAGGGGCTCGGTTGCAAGGGCTAAGGATGGCGGGTTCTAATCACGGGAACCAGGGGGTTTAAGCAAAATGCTCGCGGCGAAAGGGTACCAGAGCTTCTCGGTCGTCGGATCAAGAGCGAAGAGCCGAGATTTGAAACCGAGGCTAAGAGCGCGGGGGGAGGGGGACATGGTGGCTGATCGGTGGGGCCCAGAAGCCAGCGACCCAGGGCGGAACCCTGCGCCGCGTGACCCCGACGTGCGAGCGACGACTAACAGTGGGCCCTCGGCTTGGCTAGGCCTACTGTCCAACAGCATCGAGCGGTGCGGGCGCGAACGTTGACGCGCGCTAACAAGCAGGGCCCACCGGTTAGTGACCCAGAGCGGATTGGAAAAGGGGTCGACGTGGGAGGGATTGACAAGGGGGGCCGGGGTGTCAGGGTTCTCATCTCCCTCTCAAACGAGCACGGCACGGAGCGCCATGGTCGAGATCGGTGGTAGACGTCGGAAGGAGGGGAACGTCAGGCGACGGGTGCGCGGACGCATGGCTCGATGGCCATGGTGAGGGAAATGAGACGGGGTAGAGGAAGAGGGAGGGGAGGGGAGAAGCCAGTGCTCACCTGTGGTGCAAATGCGCGATGTTGAGCGCAGTGGAGGTCTGGTGTGGACTGAGGTGTGGAGGTGACGTGCGGTCGAGTGCACAAGTGGAGATTGAAAGGCGATGGCGGGCTCCAATATGGCACGAGCGCGAGGCTCGGCAGTGCACGGATGTAGCGGGACCGTGGGCACGCAGAGCGACTGGCAAGCAAGACCCACGTGCACGGAGAGAAAAGGGGCGTGCACAGGTGGAGCGATGGCGCCGACATGCCGGACCCGCCAGGCAGAGAGAGCGGGGGGGGGGGGGAGCGGGCGCAGGGACTAGGCGGGCCTGATGGGCTGAAAGGCCAAGGAAAAGGGAAGCGCGGGCTGCTTTTGCTTTTTCTTTTATTGTAAAATTATAATCTCTTTTATTTTTATTTTCTCTTTTGAAATCAAAAATCCAACCAAGCCACAAATTCAAATTTGAATATTTCAAGTATATGCATCAAACAAAGATCAAAGTTTAAGCTCAGCATGATGCAACAATTCATGTCTCCCCTAGGGTTTAATCTACTAAAGTATTAATACATCTCCAAATAAAATAACCAACCCTCTACTAAAAGGAAGAGAAAAAGGAAACTATAGAGAGGAGAAGAGACGTAACCCCTGAATTTGGTAAATACTAGAGAAGAAACTTTATACCCCCAAATTCACGATATTACAAACCTATCCCCCTTAAAAAGAATCTCGCCCTCGAGGTTAAGGGTTGGTTAGCAAAGAGCTTGTGATACTTGGTTTTCAGATCATCCTCTCTTTCCCAGGTTGCTTCTTCCTCTGAATGGTGGCCCCATTTGACTTTGCAATTCTGATGGTGCTCCTTCAAGTGACTGTCTGCTGTCTCCAGAATCTAGGTTGGCTTCTCGCTATACGTCAAATCCTTCTAGACTTCAAGGTCCTCGGTTGGCAATTGCTCCTATGGCACTCGCAAACATTTCTTCAGCTATGAAACGTGGAAACCATCATGCACTGTGGACAGACTTTTTGGTAGGCTGAGCTGGTAGGCCACTTCTCCAAGTCTTGCCTGGATCTGGTACGGTCTGATGTATCGAGGTGCTAACTTGCCCTTGACTCCGAACCTTTTGACTCCTCTGATCGGTGACACTTTCAGGTAGACATAATCTCCCACTTCAAAACTCAGCTCTCTTCTTCTGGTGTCGGCATAACTTCAATGCCTAGACTGTGTTGTCCTTAGATTCCCCTGAACCATTCTGATATTCTCTTCAGCTTCAAGAAAAATATCTAGACCGAACACCTGCCTTTCGCTGGGTTGGTCCCAGTGCAACGGAGTTCGACAATTCCTCCCATAGAGTGCTTGGAATGGTGACATCTTCAAACTAGCCTGATGGCTATTGTTGTAGGAGAACTCTACATAAGGTTATGACATCTGGTGGATGGCATGGTTGTATATGATCGAGATCGAATGTAATTGTTGTTGTACTAGATGTGCAAGAGAAGTTTAGATTGAAATGCCAATTATGTGTAGAGTGGTGAGTTTAGTAATTTAAATGTAATGATGGTAATTGATGTCAAGGTTGCGGTGATGATTTAGTTGTTTGAGTGAATATGTATGTGATGGATGCTTTACCTGCTAGTTCACAATTGTGATGTCTTATCTTAGCTACTGTATGATTCAAGTTATTTGGGCATGGTGGTTTAGAAAGTTAGTAGATTGCTTCTCTCCATATTTTGTTCTAGGTGTCTGATAGTGAAGAATCTAAGGTTATTATGAATGCTTAATCTTAAAAGAGTAAAGAACCTGAGTTAAACATGTTGCTAGATGTTTGGTTTAGGTCCATTTGACTAGAAGGTCATGTTTGTGTAAAGTCGGAGGTATCTAGTGTTATGCCTATGAGTTGTGATGACTTACTTTAAGTGTTTATCCTCCTTAGTATAGATTATTTATCTTTTGTTATTCATGCACATGCTCATGTGCATTATGCATATCATTTAGGTACATTAATTGATCATGTGATGTGGAGGACAAGAGTTGGATTAATCTCAGAGTGATGCTGATGAATGAACCCAAAGATTGGATGATCCGATTGAGTACCAAGATAAGAGATGCTCACCAAGTGATCATCATCTAACAACACTAATGTATTGTTTATCCTAGGCAAGCCCCGGTGAATTTGCCCCCTCCTTGTTGTTTTAAAATTTTTAGCACTTATATGTTGCATTAGGTGATAAGAGTTGAGTGATGAAACATTTGATGCATTTCCTTCCTTGGAATTTGATTATCCTCCTTACTACCTGTTTTATAAAGATAACTATTGATGCTTAGTCCTGCTTAGGAAATTAAAACTTGTTTATTTTTAAAAGAATGATGTGTTTTATGAAAAAGGACTTGTAATGGTGAAGACATTGTCCTGTAGTGATGGATTCATCATTCAAGTACGGTACCTCTGTCAAGTACATGGTTTTGGAAAGTAAATAATAATTTGAGACCAGACATTGAGCTGGAAAGGTCGTCCGTCTGTATCAATTAAGGACTGTAACGAAAGTAGGCTTGCTGATCTAGGACCTTTTAAATGGCCACATGCCTCGTCATGGGTAAGCTTAGCCTTGGCTAGACCAATACCAGAAAGGCCGGCCCGCAATGGGAGTGGAGAGATGGCGAGAGTATCGTGTATTCACCTGCAAGAGGCTGGATGGTGGGATACTGAGCTCTCGATTGGTGGGGACCTGTTCTGATCTTGAGAAAATCGGGTGTGAGTTGACATATGCAAGGGTTAAGTGCTATATATGTCGTGTGGTTGGTGATCCCTAGCTGGGTATTAATCGATTCATATTGCCGTTACTTCTCGGATATGAAGACAGGATCACTGCCCTGCTTCATAGTTAACAAGTGTAACAAAAAAGAATTAAAAGAAAGCTAGATTAGGCCAAGTGTATGATCTAGAATAGGCCAATCTAGATTTAGGAAAATTACATAACTTGTGAAGTGAAAACTTGGCTTAAGGATCAATTATTAGTAAGCTTTTCTGCAAAAAGAGCCTTTGAAACTTGATGAGCTTTACCTTGAACCCTTCTAAACCAACATACTCTTGAGAGTCTTTTCTTTAGTTAGGTAAGTTTTGCTGAGTAATTGTGTACTCATGGTTTTATTCCCTTTATTGTTGCAGGTTACGAGTTGCTTTGATTGTGAGTGATGTTAAGTGCCGGTAGGCTCGGCCTTCTTATATAAATATATCCCATCTATAGTTTCTTTAATGAGGATTGTCACTTAAGCTAGCATGTATTTCAAACTTACAAATATTTTATAACATTTCAAAGTGTAATTCTTTTGAATCACTTTCTTTTGTAATCACTCCTATGACGTATAATGAAATCTTCATGTAACATGTAATCATTTTGTAATAAAGAATTTATTTCCGCAATAAGTGTTTGTATGTGGGTTGTGTTTACTTAATTTTGCGATCCTGATGATCCGTGGTTTATTAGATGTCTTTGAGACACTCGGACAGATCATGTTAAGTTATTTCGTGCACATGCACAGAAGTCTGAGGTCTTTGGGATGAGGATAGGTCCATGTGGGTCGAATAACTTGGGAGGTTCTACCACACAATGGATCTGAGTTCAAGAATCTTCAAGTGGAAGAATATCTTGAGGAGGAAGGTATCAAGCATGAGTTCTCCGCTCCCTACACTCCACAACAAAATGGTGTAGTGGAGAGGAAGAACAGGTCACTTATCGACATGGCAAGGACGATGCTGGGAGAATACAAGATGTCGTAATAGTTTTGGTCGAAAGCCGTGAATACGGCTTGCCACGCCATAAACCATCTCTATCTTCATTCGCCTCCTGAAGAAGACGACATATGAGCTTCTCACTGGTAACAAACCCAACGTCTCTTACTTTCATGTATTTGGGAGCAAATGCTACATCTTGATAAAGAAAGGTAGGCATTCAAAGTTTGCTCCCAAAGTTATTGAAGGGTTTTTACTTGGTTATGACACAAATACAAAGGCATATATAGAATTCAACAAATCTCTAGGTTTAGTTGAAGTCTCTAGTGACGTTGTATTTGATGAGACTAATGGCTCTCAAAGAGAGCAAGTTGATCTTGATGAAATAGATGAACATGAGGTTCTGATGGCCGTCATGAGGACTATGGCGATAGGAGATGTGCGACCACAGGAACAACAAGTGCAAGATCAACCTTCTTCCTCCACAATGGTGCAACCCCTCAAGATGAGGAACAAGTACATCAAGATGATGGCAAGGATCAAGCGGGAGCACAACAACAAGAAGGAAGAGAGGAGGAAGGAGTACCATAGGCACCTCCAACCCAAGTCCGCACCAATATTCAAAGAGATCATCTGGTGGATCAAATTCTTGGTGATATTAGTAAAGGAGTAACTACTTGTGCACGTGTTGCAAATTTTTGTGAGCACTACTATTTTGTTTCTTCTATTGAGCCTTTCAGGGTAGAAGAAGCATTGTAGGATCCAAACTGGGTATTGGCCATGCAAGAGGAGTTCAACTACTTCAAGAGAAATGAAGTATGGAGTCTGGTGCCACGTCCAAAGCGAAATGTTGTGGGCACCAAGTGGGGTTTTCACAAAAAACAAGACGAGTACGATGTGGTGACAAGAAACAAAGCAAGACTTGTAGCAAAAGGTTATGCTCAAGTCGCAGGTTTGGATTTTGAGGAGACTTTTGCTCCTGTAGCTAGGCTTGAGTCTATTCGCATATTACTAGCCTATGCTGCTCACCATTCCTTTAATCTCTTTCAAATGGACGTGAAGAGCACGTTCCTCAATGGGCCAATCAAGGAGGAGGTGTAAATGGAACAACCCCTTGGCTTCGAGGATCACAGGTACCCCAACCATGTGTACAAACTTTCTAAGGCTCTCTATGGACATCTAAGTGCTAGAAAACTTCTCAAGTCGAGCAAAACTAGAGAAAAGAAGTTTGGCTATGTTTCGCCAAGATTGGGCAAGTCTGGGAAGCATCGGACCGTCCGGTATGCACCAGACAGTGTACGGTGTGCCAGACTGCGCGATGGCTAAACTAGACACCTCAGGAATTTGGCCAGTCCCGCTGGCTATAATTCACCGAACTGTCCGGTGTACATCGGACTGTCCAGTGAGCCAAGCGACCAACGACTCTCACTGGAGCCAACGGTAGGCACGGAATCAACGGTGGACACGTGGCAGCACTTGACTGTCCGGTGTGCCACCGGACTATCTAGTGTGCTAGGTAACCGAAGGATGCAATGGCTAACTCAACGGTCGGTGTGGCAGGGATGGAAAAAATCACACATTGTTCACTGTCCGGTACGCACCGGACAGTCCAGTGCACCCGCAGACAAAAGGCCACCAGGGCCTTCCAAACAAAGAAGAAACAACTCTTTGACCCTTGGGGTTATAAAAGGATCCCTCTAGGCGCATGGAGTTGTTACCCAAGCATACTAAGAGCACACCGAAACTCTGATTCAATGCAACCATGCTTTCAACTCATTCTTGAGAGAATTGAGCACGTTCTTGAGGGAAACTCTGTCATTTTGATTCTTATGTTCTCTCCTTTGCTTGTGTGTGTGGTGTTGCTACTCTTGTACTCTTGTGTGTGTTTCTACTCCCTCCTTACTCATGTGCTTTGATTGAGATCATTCGTGTAAGGCATGAGAGACTCCAACTTGTGGAGATTCCTCACAAAGGGAATTAATATAAGGAAGAACAACATGGTACTCAAGTTTGATCTTTGGATCACTTGAGAGGGGTTGAGTGCAACCCTTGACTGAAGTAGGTCACCACAACGTGGAGTAGGCATTTGCCGAACCATAGGATAAAATCACCGTGTTTCTTATTGCGATTGTTGTCTTACATGAGTTCTCATATTTCACTTGTATTGTTGTTCCTAAGTTTAATACACATATCCAAGGAACAATCAAGTGAAGAGTTCTCTTCTCCTCTTCACCTCTACTCATAATAACTTAGTTTTTTGTTTTCACTAACAGTTATCATAAACCAAGTTTGTCTTGATTAGAGTTGATTTTTGCAGGATCACCTATCACCCACCCCCTTTTAGGTGCTCTCAAATGTTCAGATGAACTAGGGTTTGCAGGTTAGATACCTGGAAAGTCCAGAGGGTTAAGTGAAGAAACATTGACTCTAGTGAATAGTGTACCGGGGACTCGTTTGTAATAGAGAAGGAAAGATTTAGCTAGGGTTCTAAGCGCAAGATAGTTTTCCTTTTCTTTTACATTAAAATGATTTATTAATCTATAGAGAACTTTGGAAATTCATAAAAAATTAATTATGAACCCAAAATTCGTGAAACCAAATTTTCTGCACTCTAGTAACTTAACCTATCTAGCAAAAATAAGAAACTATAAGTAGTTTCTGTCCTTTTTCTAGGACTTTAAAATTAAAGCAATAATCTACTCTTTTCTAGAAAATAAAAGGAAAATTGGTTATACCTTTTAACTAGGCTTGAATTTTTTTTGAGGAGAAGCCTTGTAGATTGTGTTGCTATGCAAAATTATGAAACCCTCTGGTCTAAGTTTTTAAGAGAGGTTTTCCCACTTAAAACCCTTTGAGCCCTTAATTAAATAAAAACAAGAAAATAATTAATATGTGAAACCAGAGAGCTTCTTATTTTTCCTAGACTATATAGAGGATGTAGACCCTAGGAAAAATGTAAGTGACCATGGTTTGGTAAAAGTTATGGAATGGATATTTAAATAAGTAAACCAAGGAAAACATTAGAAAATCATAGGAACATAATCCTAATAAGTTAAACCCAAACCCTTAGGAATAACTACTCTTGTGCAAAAAGAAACTTAGAAAAATTTCTAAAACTATTGTTTGACACTTTTCAAAGGGCAAGTTAGCTATAAGTGCTTTTCTAGTCTTAAAATTTTAAAAATCCCAAATAGAATACCAATAAGTGTTCCACTATGAAAATTTGTGTAAGTCTCTTGTACTTCACCTAGATTCTAGGAAAAATACCTATTTAGACAGTAGCCACTGTTATATAGATGATGTAGTGTAATGTGCCCCCTTTGCCTAGAACTTGATATTTTTTGCTCAAGTTAGACCCTAATTGCTATTGACCCAAAATTCCTAGAACAACCTCTCGTAACCAATAGGAATTCACTGTAATTGTTGCGTAAGTTTTGGAATTTTCTAAATTATAGTTGTCTTTCAACTTACCCTTTAAAACATAATAAAAAAGAAAAGGGGGTTAAGGATAACAAAGGTTTAAGTAAGTAACTTAAGCACAACCTGTCTGGACCTTAATTAAACCCATAAGTAAATGATTTGAGTCTAGATCAAACCCCTAATGGTCAACCTTAAACTAGACCCCTAAGTGTCCACTCCTATAAGGACTTATTCTAATGAGTATAAACCCCTATATTTTGTTAAGTAACCTAGTGTTACTACACCATCCATCCCCAACAAGCCCTTTAGCGTATCATAAAATACATCTCTCGTGCATTGCATTTGTTAGACTGTAACCTCACTGACGGAGAATACGTGCTGATCCCACAGGAAGGAGCTGATCAAGAATAAAGCCTGGAGCCTGCTCCTAAAACTGCCACCAAGGAACTCCCTGCAACACCAACACCTGAAGGCAAGCCTTGGTTTTATGCATAACCATTATATATGTTATTTTACTGCAATTACATTTGTAGACTTGTATTGTGCATTAAGTGTAGGAGTTGTTTGAAACTCTAGATGCATGATCTCAAGTTCCTTTATGAAATGGATACTAGTATGCTAGATCGAGTATCTACTATGCTAATTAAGGATTTCGGTAGAAGTTGAGTGATTTTTCTAGCACTCGCGTGAGGTTAGGAATCAAATGTATTCTTTTTATAATGGGGTAATGATTGTCTATGGACACGAATCCTTAGAGATGCCATGTCTATGGAAGGGAAATTGAATAAGGATTAATGTGTCGATACCTGGGTCAAGCATTTGAAAGTACTAAACACATGTCGAGAAACATGGTAATTGGTAAGCCTAGTACCCGATTGAACCTGCCAGTAGATTTCTCTCACCTAACGTGAGAAATTGGTCTCCCATTCTGAATATGGTGGGTACAAGTGTGGTCACTGCACAGCTGGGTCCGAGGTCAGTGGAGCATTGTACCCAAGGCGGTGGTCCCTGTTCTATTGACAGGGGTTGAGGGGGACAGTTGATATGTGTGGGGACACGGTGCCCCTACATGTCGTGTGTTTAGGTTTACCTTGCAAGGTCAAAACTCGATTCGAATCATCTGCTTCTCGTGGCTAATGAGACTGCTATCCATTGTACTGCATTAAGTAAGAAGTGTAATGAGGTTTCATGATATAAAGTGTTGTTTGAAATAAATGCTTGGTACCCTATGTGAGTAGAAGGATGCTAACCTAGTTTGAAGAACACTCTAGAACTTGAAATGTAAAACTTGACTTAGACTCTGCTAGTGCTTTTGGCAAACCAAACCCCTCAACCAAACAACTTCATGGTCTAGAGGTAGAGGAGTAGACTCCTCACACCGGGTATGTCTAGTTGAGTATTAGTATACTCAGCCATGCTTGTGGCACCAATTTTTTAGGTACCCTCCAAGAGATGGTTGTTTGTGTGACTTGGCCATCCACCCTACCACCTGGATGGACGCTCGAGTGGGATTCCCTAGGGGACAGATATGCCCTAGGTCCACTCGGGGGCGAAAACTTTGCCCACGGCCACATGATAGTCGCCCCTTTGTGACATCCCACTGAAATCTGCTTGTCTCTCTATCTCGTGCCCAAGCGCTGAACCATCGAGTTACAATCCACGACACCGTCCTACCCAAAAGCACCACGAGGGTACCCCCAGGTGTGCGGTCGGACACAAAACACCAACAGCTGGCGCTCCGGATAGGGGGTGTGTCGTCGATCAACGCTAACTCCATGGCCATCATCTTCAAGAGCAAGATCACCTTCAGCCTGGGAGCTATTTTTTGCTTCAAGACCATCTCATGCGTAGCTGATGTACAGCAAACTCTACACCGCATAGCGACTCCACCCAAGAAGAAATCCTCCTTGGGAATTCCACAGGATGCTGGAGTGAAACCGCGAGTCGTGCCCCCGCTAACAGTGTGACGGGCATGGTCCCGTGCAAGACTGGGCTCAGGTGTCCCCAGAGGGTAGAAGGCCAGTCCACCATGGCCTCCCCAACCCGGTGAACCCCGTTGTCTACCTCACCTACTAAGGAGTGGACATGGATCACCTGGTGAAGGGAAGTGGATATTCCGTACCAAGGAAGGAAAGCACAACGGGCAATCATCTCGACACCTCCGCCCTCAAAGGACGATGAGAAGACGCACACGGCTACACTAGTTCCTTTCTTCCCCGACATCCTTTTCATTCAGGGGAGACTGGAGTCATCGCCCATCTCTGATGATGAACCCACTGTGCTAAGGGAAGAACCTCCCCAGCGTGATGCTCGGCGACGAAGAAACAGGCGCCGTAACATGCGGCGACATCACAAAGCCGGAGAACGGGACCCGGCACAACCCGTCACTCGGTACGAAGCCTTAGATATGGGGGACACCCCCGACGAAAGAGCACATCGAGAACGGCACAACTCCCACCGCTGCAACCGCCGTCAAGCTCAAGAACGCAAGAGGGAACGAGCCGAACAAGATGCTAGGCTCCGATGGGAGAATCCGCTCCTCGCCCAAAACTTGTACTCCGACTTCGCCTAAGCATTGAACATGCCGAGCGAAGTAGGAGGAGTCCTAGAGCAGATAGTCGATGGCCTCATACGAACCCCAAATGCGGAGGGCTATCGGCGGGTGCTTACTCAGACGACCAATCATCTTCTGCCTCTCGCCCACCCACCGAACGACCTATGTCACGCCATCAATAGACGATGAGATGCACAGAGCAACATTAGTGCTTCACGCGACCAAGATCATGGTGTACTGGCACACAACCGCGCAACCCGGATCGAGTCAGTAGCAGCCTCAACCAATAGTCCAGCCCAGGGACAATCGAGGCAACCTAATACTCGCTCCCCTCCCCGGGATCGACGGTATTATCATCAACAAGAGGATACGTGTGGGGTCTCCGTGCTCACCCCTCACCTCCGGGTCATCCAATGGCCTCCCAATTTAAAAGTATCCAACATCGACAAATATGAGCCCAAGCAGGACCTAGGGGGTTGGTTGGCCGTCTACACAACCGCTGCCCGGGCTGTTGGGGCAACGGAGGACGTCATGACAACGTACTTGCCCATCGTTCTGGGGCAGGACGCAATACAATGGCTTCGGCATCTGCCTCGACACTGCATCGATGATTAGGGAGATTTCAGTCGCCGGTTTATCACGAACTTCTAGTCCCTCTCCGATAAACCGACACAGCCATGTGATTTCAAATCCATTAGGCGATAGAATGATGAAACCCTTCGTTCATTCCTCAAAAGGTTTCAAACAATGAAGAATCGTATCTCCGAGGTCGCTGAGGCGACTGTGATCGAAGACTTCTATCGGGGATCCAACGATCTGGCTTTTGTCTGAGCCATACTTCAAAAAGCACATCCCACCTCTGAACAACTATTTAGGGAGGCGAACGTCTACATCACCGCGGATGAGTGGGCTCAAGACCTCATTGGAGGCGCAAAGCCCATACCACCTGCACCGTGAAGGCACACGAACCAGCAACCAGACAAACGCTGGGAGAAGAGACCCAGCGAAGAGGTGCACAGCGTCGGGCCACCTGCCGCTCGAGCCCACGACGCACTCCATGGAGCGATAATGACACTGGATGTGATTCTTGACTCCCAGTGTCCATACCACAATGACATGCGGCACACCCTGAAGAACTGCAGGGGTTTCAAAAACTCTGTGGGCATGGTCGACCATTCCAGCTGCTGCCACCTCCCCCGCCTCATGGAGAGCCTAATGAGCCTAGGCAGCCTCAGCAACAGGAAGGGGGGAGAGGTGGAGCTTTCCCGTGTAATGACAGGGAGGTCAATGTCATATTCGGAGGCCACGGGGCACAAGAAAGCAGAAGGCAACAAAAACTTAATGATCGATAAGTTCTAGTGGCCACAAGCAGTGCTCTGGCTCCTTACCGATGGTCGGAGCACACAATATCCTTCAGCCGAGCTGATTGCTGGCTTAACTTCCATCACCCCGGCAAATACCCACTACTCGTCGACCCTGTAATCCGGGAAAGCCAGTTTAAGAAGGTACTGGTGGATGGTGGTAGCAGCATCAACGTCACCTTTCCCCGAACGCTTCAGGCCCTGGGGGTCGCCATCGACGATCTCACTGAGTCGGATACCCCTTTCTTCGGCATCATGTCGACCGAAGGAGAATACCCACTGGGACACATTTACATGTCTGTCACCTTTGGAACCCTAGAGAACTGCCAAACTGAGTTCCTGAGGTTTGAGGTGGCACGTTTTGATTGTGGGTACAACGCCATTATTGGAAGAACGGGGTTGGCGAAATTCATGGCCATCCCACACTACCCGTATAAGATACTCAAAATGTCAGGACCTCAAGGGAACATCACCGTGCGTGCTGACTTCCAAGGCACCGCAGAATGCTTCCGAGGTGCCATTCATACGGCTCTCACTATCGGGCCCTCGGTAGCCCTTCCCGCACAAGTCGATGGCAAGTCGGTGGAAGAAAACTTTATGATCCCTTCAAATGAAGCCTTGGCCGCGAACTCTATGCGGTCGATCGAAGAAACTAAAAGAATCAACCTCAGATTCTCTGATGAATGCAAGACCACGATCATCAGTTCTAGCCTCGACAACAAATAGGAAAGTGCGCTTGTCTAGTTCCTGTAAGACAATCGGGACGTGTTTGCATGGCAACCTGCGGACATGCCGAGAGTCCCGAGAGAGCTGGCCGAGCATAAACTCAAAGTATACCCTTAGGCAAGGCCGATCCGGCAGAAGCTATGTCGTTTCATGCCTGACAAAAGAGAGGCCATTCAGGCAGAATTAGCTCGCCTGGTATCGGCAAGTTTCATTAGAGAAGTACTACATCCTGAATGGCTAGCAAATCTTATTCTTGTACTAAAAAAGAATAAAGTTGATTGGTGCATGTGCGTTGACTATACCGATCTCAACAAACACTGCCCGAAAGATCCTTTAGGACTCCCTAGGATAGATCAGGTAGTTGATTCCACCGCTAGATATTCTATGCTCTCTTTCCTGGATTGCTACTTCGAATATCACCAAATCATTCTAGCAAAGGAAGACGAAGAAAAGACTACATTCATCACACCTTTTGGGGCTTTCTGCTATACCTCCATGTCGTTCGGCCCTAAAAACGCTAGAGCAACTTACCAAAGGGCTATCCAAACATGCTTAGCTGACCACTAGGGCAAGTGAGTGGAAGCCTATGTTGATGACGTAGTAATCAAAACTGAAAACCTGGATAACTTCATCGAGGATATGCAGCAGGTCTTCAACAGCTTCAGGCGCTACCGATGGAAGCTGAATCCAGAAAAATGTGTGTTTGGAGTGTCGACTGCAAAGCTACTTGGGTTTATCGTTATCCATCAAGGAATAGAGGCAAATCCAGAAAAAATTGAAGCCATAATGAGAATGGATCCACCACAATCATAGAAGAAAGTACATAGGCTCACTGGGTGTATGGCAATGCTGAGTCGATTCATTTCAAGGCTTGGCAAAAGACAAATGCCATTCTATAAACTGCTCAAGAAGGTGGATAAATTCCAGTGGACCATAGAAGCTCAAGAAGCCCTGGAAGCGCTAAAGAAGTTTCTGACTACACCACCAGTACTCAAGCCGTCGCGCTGAGCTACATTTGATCAGCCAGCCGAGGACCTACTGCTATATATCTCTTGCACGACTCACGTGGTAAGCACTACGTTGGTAGTCGAGCGGGCAGAAGAAGGGCGTGCATATCTAGTACAACATCCTGTTTACTTTATCAGCGAAGTCCTCGGTCCCTCGAAGATAAGGTACCCTCAAGTTCAGAAGCTATTATATGTAGTACTTCTGACTGCTCGTAAACTCCAGCACTATTTTGACGACCA
The DNA here is from genome assembly GCA_029449295.1 of Zea luxurians. Lineage (NCBI taxonomy): Eukaryota > Viridiplantae > Streptophyta > Magnoliopsida > Poales > Poaceae > Zea > Zea luxurians. Next base: position 80,433,117 of record JAOPSE010000014.1, read on the forward strand.
CAAAGTCATAGTAGTCACGGGATTCCCAATAGGAGATATACTCCACAATAAGGAAGTTGCTGGAAGAACAGCCAAATGGGCATGTGAACTCGGAGCTCATGACATAGAATTCTGACCTCGTACTGCAATAAAGACTCAAGCACTGGTCGATTTTTTATCAAAATGGACCGAGCACCAGGTCCCAGAAAATCCAGAAGCTGCTGATGTCTGGAAAATGTACTGGCTCGTTAAGATTGCAAGGGGTAGGAGCGGGGATCCTTTTCATTGCCCCTGGAGGTGACCAGCTCAAGTATGCGCTTCATCTCCTGTTTCCAGCATCCAACAATGCCATGGAGTATGAAGCCTTAGTTCATGGGCTAAGCATCGCCATTTCACTAGGCATCAAAAGATTAATGGTATACGACGACTCGCTAGTAGAAATCCGCCAAGTAAACAAGGACTGGGACATCTCAACCGACTTAATGGACAAATATTGCGCTGTGGTGTGGAAGCTAGAAGACAAATTCGAGGGTTTACAATTTCACCACGTGGAAAGGGATCGCAATGCAGCAGTAGATGCATTATAAAAATTGGGATCCAGTCGGGCCCAGGTTCCACCTGGTATTTTTTGTCCAAGAGGTACAACAACCAAGCGTCACCGCAAAGCATGTTGAAGAATGCAACACCTTAGACCAAGCAGAAATAGATCCCAACGACTGGAGGGAGCCAATTATCAGGTATATAAAAAACGAGGAAGAACCAAATGACAAGGCCGTGGCAGAGCGCATCGCAAGACGGTCGGCCCACTATACCATCATAGGGGGGGTCTGCTATATAGAAGAGGTGCAGGAGGAGTCCTCGTGAAATGTATTCATTCGGCTACAAGAAGGTAGCTACTGGATGAAATCCACATAGGGCAATGTGGCATACATGCAACATCAAAAACATTGGAAGGGAAAGCCTTCAGGTCCGGGTTCTATTGGCCAACAACAAAGAATGATGCGACAGAGTTGGTTCAGAAATGCAAAGCATGCCAGTTCTTATCGAAGCAACAACACTTGCCCGCCCAGCATTTTCAAACTATTCCTGTAACCTGGCCCTTTGCGTGTTGGGGGCTGGATATGATTGGACCATTCAAAAAATCTCAAGGAGGGTATACTCACATACTCGTCGCTATTGACAAGTTCACAAAATAGATAGAGTACAAATCTATCGCCTCATTGACCTCAGCAAAAGTAGTGGTATTCATTCAAGAAATAATGTTTAGATTCAGGATACCTAACAGCATCATCACAGACTTGGGATCTAACTTCACTAGCTCAGAGTTCTTTGATTTCTGCGAGCAGAGGAGCATCCAGATCAAGTATGCGTCAGTAGCACACCCAAGAGCTAATGGGCAGGTAGAAAGAACCAATGGGTTGATACTTGATGCACTCAGGAAAAAGGTGTTTGATAAGAGCGAAAAGTTTGCAGGGAAATAGATCAGAGAACTACCATATGTAGTTTGGAGCCTGCAAAGCCAACCAAGTCGGGCCTTGCATGGAAACACTTCATTCTTCATGGTATATGGATCAGAAGTAGTGCTGCCAGCGGATTTGATCTTTAGAGCACCCAGGCTAACATTTGAAAGTATAGCTAAAGCAGAAGCAACTAGACCGGAGGATGTTGATATATTAGAAGAAGAACGTCTGAATGTTGTCATTCAATCGGCTAGGTACCAGCAAACTCTGAGGTGCTACCACGACAAGGCAGTGCGGCACTGATCCTTCGCAATAAGGGACGTAGTGCTCCGCCGGGTGTTGACGGGAGAAGGGCGATAGAAATTGTCACGTCCATGGGAAGGATCATTCATCATTGCAGAGGTCATTAGGCCAGGATCCTACCGACGTACCCAGATGGACGGAACAGAAGTGGGAAACTCGTGGAATATTGAGCACCTCAGGAAATTCTACCCATAGCACTACATCAAAACTCCAGTCAGCAAGCCGCACTTTGTAAACAAAAGGTTTTGTTATCAATAAAGCTTCTCTGTTCGACCGCATACAAACTCCCAATTAGCAAGCAGTTTAAGTCGGAAACAACTTAAATCAACACAACATACTTGCATGTACATAACTTAGGGTGATTACTATACCCTACTAATGGAGCAATCGGCTTAAGTCAGAAACGTCTTAAGTCAGTGTGACATGCTCACGCTTGCATAACTTAGGGTGATTACTATACCTTACTAACAGAGCAATCGATTTAAGTCAAAAACGTCTTAAGTCGGCGCGACATGCTCACGCTTACATAACTTAGGGTGATTACTATACCCTAATAACGGAGCAATCGGTTTAAGTCGGAAACGTCTTAAGTCGGTACGACATGCTCACGCTTACATAACTTAGGGTGATTACTATACCCTGCTAACGGATTTATCGGTTTAAGTAAGAAATGTCTTAAGTTGGTGCAACATGCTCATGCTTACATAACTTACGGTGATTACTATACCCTGCTAACAGAGTAATCAACTTAAGTCGGAAAAACCTTAAGCCAATACAGCATGCTCACACATACATGACTCTATCGTGCATCATCTTGACAAAAAATACCAACTCAATGAAAAGTGTTTTCTATTCGAACAAATCAAAATTTGTTTTCACTACACAATTACTGTGCAGGAGCGTTCTCGCAAGGGACCTCGTCAGTACGATCACTAGAAGGAGAAGGTTTACTCATACCAATGGACCAGCGAGCACGTCAGCAACAATGTCTTCAGGCACCACGACACCATGTCTTTTCATCAGGATTCGACTGGCGCGAACAGCTTTGTCCATTGCTTTGTCGCACATTGCTTTCATAATACCACGGTCATCCTCTAAGACCTTGATGTCATGATGAGCAATTTCCAACTCCTGCGAAACAAGTTTCTTCGAAGCACGCAACTCTCTGATGACAGAATCTCTTGAAGACAGTAACCTATTAAGCCGTGACACTTCATTTTGAGAAACCTGCAACACGTCCCTATGGCAGTCAAGCTCCAACATAGTAAAGCGATGAATCCTCTCCAACGTAGTAAGGGAGCCGCTGACATCACTGTATAGTTTGTCCATACTGTAATGGGATCAAGAAGTTTTCGCATCTCCTCCTACAGACAAGAAGGGTACTAAACATCTAAGCAAAAGCGCAAAACAAAGGTATTGTGAACAATAAAAAAATCTATCTCATGGGCTCTCTTCTCTGAATCAAACTGAGCATTCAAGGAAGAGTTCATGGTTCAGGCACCATCCAAGAATACAGAGATCTGATTCAGATCAGCTTTACTCTGAGCACACCTCTCCTCAGCGTCGGAACACCGTTGAGTCAGAGCTGGGAGGGCAAGAGGAAAAGGTATAGGGGGTAAAAGAAGATAGCAACGAACACCAAAGGAAGCTATCAACCCACAAACCAATGTTTGAGGCTTTCAAGTCATCTATTTGTTTCTAAAGCAGGAGAGGATTCCACTATAGCAAGGATAGAACCTGATCGAGGATAGGGGCACCGCAAGACCTCAATTAAGCTGACATAGAGCTCAGGGCATTCTGCAATAACAAGAATTAGCAATGGAGTCTTTTGTCGACAAAAGTAAAGCAGGGCAAGGATCAGCTCACCTGAAGGTTAGAAAGGAACAAAGTATATCCCAAAGCCAGAGGTGCTGAGGTGCCATCAAACGGTGGGGTACTAGCAAAGGCAATATCGAGAGCAAACTCGAGTCCTAGAGGAGGATTAGAGCTCATGCCCAAGGCAACACCTAGTGGGACCTTAGCTCCAACAGCATGCAGCGGATCATCAACGCCTAGGTCACTGACCTCTAAAGTGACTAGGCCAACAAGAGAAGTAGGAAGATCAATGCTTGTCAACGCTGGCTCCTCAGAATGAATTGGTGGTGATCCGACATGAACATCCATAGAAGCAGCCAAAGAGGAGCTAAGCTCTGGACCCTTAGGGGCTAGCTCACCCTCAGCAGCACCCTTGGGGGCTGAAGTATCCTCAATCGTACCCCCTGGAGCTAGGTAACCCTTTCATGTAACATCAGGAACCAAGGTGTCCCCATGGATCAGGCCGCCCTCAAAGTTCGAAGAAGCATGGGAAACTATCCGGGTTATTTCTTGCCTGACAAGATTACACGTTGAGGGAATGTCATCCGGGACCTCTGCACGGATGCCAACACTCCTAGTTTTAGGAAGTTCCAATAAATGACCTTCTGGGATAATCTCCTCCAGCGCATGATCAATGGCAGACATCATCATCCTCTGAAGATTAATCAGCCCTGACAGAGCCTGAATTGGGACATCGTTGCTGGTTTTGCTACGACGATTCTTGCGAACCAAAGGGGGAACTTCTTCTTCATCCTCTTCCTTCTCGTCAGACACATGTCCACCAACTCTAGTGGCACCACAACTCTCAATATCTTTTTCGAGATTGGCACTCACCGGGTCACCATCGAGTTCTGGGGCAGTAGAGTGAGCCCTAGCTCCAAGCCGAATGAACGCCGAAGTTTTATTTTTCTTTTCATCCCCTCGACAGACACAGCTAGATAACTCGTTTGACATGATCATTTGTGATGGGCACCTCCAGGACTGCAAGCTCCTTCATCCCCACCAAAGGCACGCCCAGTTGTAGCACTCGTCAACTCAGAACGGGCAGATTGGGACGACTCGCCAGCTAGCATACTAAGAACAGCGTTCACTTCAGCCTCATCAGCAGTCGCTTGCATCTGGAGATGAGTCTGTTTTTCCTCTTCAGGGAGACCCTGGTACACAGCAATGAGGGCCTCAATATCTTCTGAAGAAGGCCGCACTCTATGGCCTGGACTGGCATCTTGGACATGCGGGATGGATATGAACTCTGAAAAGGGCCTCTGCAGCAACAAAATGACACAGTAAGGACACTAGACATGACAAATACAGGAACTCATAGGCAACAGTGCTTACCACAGGGGGAAAATTCCAAGCAGAATACAAAGGGGAGCACCAGCATTCTAAGCTTTGCCTCTCAGCATCGAGTCAACCCGACTCAGCACGTCCTCCTCAGATATTCGCTTGTTGGTAATTCAAGTGGGGTCATTAACACCAGTGTATAGGTAAGCAAGGTAGACTCTATCCTTCAAAGGTTGAATATTTTTGAAAACAAAGTCAACAACAACATCTTCAGTAGTCAAGCCTTTGTTCCTCAACGCACATATCTCAGCAAGCAACACCCTGGACTCAGCAAGCTCTGAATCTGTGGGGACCTCTGTCCAGCTAGGCGTTCGGACGTCGGGCTATCTCCCTAATCGAGCGAGAAGCAATTTGTTAAGATTCTCCATAGTGAACCACTCAAAGCTCCATCCCTTAAAGCTATCTTTCAAAGGAATGTCGAGATACTCAGTCTTCCTGCCTCGGTGAAGTTCCAAGCTAGCGCCTCTAACAAGCTGATGCTACCCTCTAGCCATCTTGGGCCGGTAATGGTAAAGGTACTTCCAAAGCCCAAAGTGTGGAAGAATTCCAATGAAAGCTTCGCAAAGGTGAACAAACACAGCAAATTGAAGCACAGAATTGGGATTCTGAGGCGTAAGGTTCAGAGAGTAAAATCGAGAAGACCACGAAAAAAGGGAGAAACTGGCAAGGCCAGTCCCCGGATGAGAAAAGGCACGAAGATAACCGCCTCGTGGGTATCCTCCGTCGGGATAGTAACTCCCCGCCATATCCGCCAAGAACATAGTTCCTTAGGCGGTAGAACACCAATTTCAACAAGATGCAGAAGGTCAGCTTCAGAAACGACAGAAACATGGTTACCAGCAAAAGGGAGTTAGCTGTTAGGATCGATCGGAGGGATGTCTGCCGTAGCAACACTCTATTTTCTCTTCCTAGGCACCATCATGATTTTAAAACAGTGCGGTTTAGGGACGAAACGCGAAAAGATGTAGGAACTTAGAAAGCTGGAAAGTGGCGGAGGAAAAAATAGGAACTAGGGTTTAGGGGCCAAAAGGACGTCAACAAAAGTACAGGTTGGCGCACTGAGTCGGGCGCAGAAGGACAGGCCGATGGCTCGGGAGAGTTTTGGTCGCAGCAAAGTAACGCCACTCAATCATTACCTCTAAAAGCTAATGGACCGTCAGATAAAAGAACAGAATACACAACAGCAGAGTGGCATGAGAACATGCTTCATTAATCATTCCATCAGTTGGGGAACATTACAAAAGGAAGATCGGCTCATTATGAGTCGGCCTACTATCCCTCGATCCAACACTACATTAAATTACTAATTAAAACTACATTACTCGACTAGTTAAACTACACTATACTACTACTAAACTACTACTACTACTACTACTAATATACTACACTATACTATACTAATACTTAAGCTGGTGGCACTCTGCCACCAGCGTTGCCGTTGCCGTTGCCACCGCCGCACTTGCTGCTGCCTTCACCGCCATCAACGTCGTCGCTGCTCTCGCCGCTGCCGTCTCCGCTGCCTTCACCGCTGCCGTCGCCACCCCTGTTGCTGTTGTCGCTGCCATCGCTGCTACCGCCGTCGTCCTTGTCGTCGTCGCCATTGCTGTCGTTGCCATCCTTGGAGCCCAAGGAGTCCTCCACCTCCTCCGAGGAGGCCTCCTCCGAGTCATCTGACCCACCGAGCCCGCACGCTCGATGGACTAGGCATACGCCCACTTCATGACGAACAGGCCCATGGAGTCGTCCATCGGACGATGCCACAGGAGATGACGGAACCGGAGAACGATCATACTCGGAGGTACTTCGAGTCCCCAAAGTCCTCCGAGGGAGGACTCGGGAGGCGCTTGTGCTTCCCATCGGCGGGGCAACGCCCTTTCTTGCCTTTCTTCCCTCCGGCCATGGCTCGCTCAGAAGGAGAGGAAGCAGGGAAGAAGAAGGTGAATGAACGAGAATAAGTGGGGAGAGTAGCCAGGGCGAGCGGGCTATTTAAATAGGCCGGGAGGCGACCCTTCATTTCCTATCCGCTCACCAAACAGTCACAAGAATTCAATAGTGATTCAAACCGCCTGGAAATGAGTCAGACGACTGGCGCCACTTCGCGTAACACGGCACCATATGGAATCATAGTCAACCGCTCATGCAGAGTATTACACCTCTCCGTCGTATCAAGTTACTATTTCAAGACTACACGATGGACATCTTTTACATGGCAGACACGCGATAGGCACACCCATTGGGTGTACCGCCAGGATTCTTCAAGGTTTTCTAAAGCAATGAGACCTGCAACATATACGCATTGAATATACCACGACAAAAGGGGAAGATCTGCTGAAATGGGAGGAAGTCCAGATGCGGTCACCAAGCACATGTCTAATCTGAAGAGGCATTGAAGTTCATGGCCAATTGGCGTCCAGCCAGGACCTCTCTGTTTCGAGTGGCCGAACTCCAACTCATCACCGATCAAATTGATTCCAGACCAAACAAGATATGGACAGATGTTGTCACCAGGCTATTCCAAAAGATCATTTTGAGAAAAGACATAAAATGAAGACTTTTGAATTGATTATTTCAAAATCAACTCAAAGCTCGGGGGCTACACCCATTGGGTGCACCTTCGGTGCACCCAACGGATTCACAAAACTTTGAAGCCGAGTGCTGAATTCTAAAGCATAAGGTGAAGACCTTTGAATTGATTATTTCAAAATCAACTCAAAGCTCGGGGGCTACACCCATTGAGTGCACCTTTGGTGCACCCAACAGATTCACAAAACTTTGAAGTCGAGTGTTGGATTCTAAAGCATAAGATGAAGATCTTTGAATTGATTATTTCAAAATCAACTCAAAGCTCGGGGACTACACCCATTGGATGTGTAACACCCTTGGTATTACTGTTACTAAAACTTGAGCATAACATCATGAGCATTAGCATATCATGTGTTTGTTACACTTAGAGTGCATTCACTAGGTAAAAATTTCAAACAAGTTGTATTGATGTGACTTGTTATGTGTGAAACCCTAGGGTAGGGTACTTAACCCTAAACCAGGCTTAGGAGTGGTAATAAAGCCCAAGCTTGAGAAAACTTCAAAACTCATGAGAACTAATCATAAGATATCACATTTAGTGGACTTAAGTGGCACCCAAACCCTAGAAGTGCCAAAAACCCTAAACAGACCCCTGGAAAACCTTTAGTTGAAACCCTAGGGGGTTATATGTAAATTTTGCACACTTTTGGATCTAAGTGCAAAAACCAAGGTATTAGGGTACCTCAAATCATATGGTTCACATATTTGAGGATTTGCAAATCAAACCATGAGATTTGGGCTTATTTGCAAAAGGCCACTCTACACCTCTCATGTGACTAAGTCTAAAAATCAGTGAACATGGCTGACTTTGGAGCTCTGTAGTTCTAAAAATATTAGGAATTTGCCTAGGGTCAACACATCAAACTTGTAGAGCTACTACAGGAGTACAAATTTGATTAAGTGCTTAAGCCTTGGTATTGTACAAAATTAGGAGTTAAATGGGTCTAAAGTCTGGCTGTCAGATAATGCAGAGACTGAATGTTGTATAACAGTGAAGTTGGGCAACCTTTGAGCTAGGATTTGACTATGATCTAGTAATTGTTTGGCTATGGTTGCTATAGCAAGGTTATAGTTGGATCATAGGGCTACAACTTTGATACAGAGAGCAGGTCGAGTCACTACATGAAATTGGAAGCAAATCTCCCTGCAAGTTGCTCTGTTAGGCTGACTAAATGAGGATCCAATGGTACAGTGCACTGAAAATATCCCAATCCACTGAACCTCGCCGCCGACGAGCCGTGCGCTCAGATTCGTGCCCACCGCGGTGATTCGTGCCCCGCGCAGATGGATAACGAAGAAGGGTAAAAATCTGGGAGCTCGGATTAGCTCGGGCTTGCTCACCGTCGTGCCGTCGTACCCACTTGGACCGTGACTGTTCAGAATCATCATCGCCGACGTTAGCTGCTCAGCGGTCGTGCGCCACGTGCCTTGGTGTCTTACCACGTCGCAGTAGCTTGTATTACACACGTCCGATGATCACCGGTGAGCTCGCCACGGTGAAAGCCACCAATTGCTTGCGCCAGTGCACCCTTTTCTCTTCGGCCGCCACCGCGCCATCTCAAATTCACGGGCCACCGCTCAAGGGCCCTATAAATTGAGCACACCCTCGGCTTCGCTATGTAATTGTGCACCCAACACACCCACTCGTGCCTCCAATTACTCACCAGAACCCCTGAATTGCTCACTTCCCCCAAATCGGTTTTCCGCCGCCATAAGGAGGGTCTCACCGTGGCCAGTGCGCTCCAGGTCCGATCTTGTCCTCTGCTCTCTTGTTTCAGCACCCTTATGTGCCCCTGATGCTCCTCGACTCGTTCAATTAAGCTAGACCGCGCTAGATCGTCGGGAACACCTCTGTTCATCCGTAGTTCGTGCTATCACCGTGGGCAGGGTGATTTAGAGCTCAACTCTAGCAATTAAGTGAGGGGAAATGGTCGCGTAGGGTTGAATTCGGTGTCTAGCAAAGGGGAGGGCTAGCCGTTGCTTATTCTGGCTAGTACAAGCTCGCCGGAGCTCGGCCTGGTGCCGTTCGCCGTCGAGGACCGCAGGTTGTGAAGAATTAGAAAGTGGAGGGCCTCGGTGTAAATGTCAGTGGCCCATTGAAATAGTGCGCGGGGTTCTTCACTAGTTATTCAAACCCCTAAGGACCTCGGTGCAAACTGTCCACCGCGGGCGCGCGCGGGCACGTTTGCCTGTTCACGGGCTGACTTGGGCCAGTTTTGGTCCAATACTATTCATACTTTTCCCTTTTCTTTTTCTTCCAGGATTAGAGAATTCATAGAAAATTGTAGAAAAATGCTAAAAATACCAGACCAATTTTGTTATATTCCTAAATTCCTATAGTATTTAATAAAAATAGTTTTATGATTTTTATTCCAAATAAGGAATTATGGAGTATTTAAAATAGCCAAAACCTATACTCCTGGAATTTTAGAAATTGATTAATACCTCCAAAAATCACTAAACTTTTTGGATAAGCTTTAAATGTTATTTAGAAGCCTTGGGTAATGTTTGGCATGATTTGGACAATGTTTGGTACCTAAACCCCAAAACCCTAATCTTTTAGTGATGCCTGCCCTATGAGCTACAATACTGACTCCAAAAACCCTAGTTTCCTGGAGTACCATGAAGGAAAATTGTATTCGAGACCTAATATGATGTACTTTTATTATCTTTGCATTTTCATAAGCATTACATGAGCATTCATGGTTGTATATATGATATATATAGAAAACGAAGAAGAAGTAGAAGTTGAAGAAGAAAGAGCTACACCACCACCTGAAGACCCACTTGTCGGGAACTGCTTTTATTTCGATATTTGTGGAGCAGAGCCCGACTCTCCTATAACACAAGGCAAGCCCTGGTGCATTTGCCACCTCATTGCTATTTTAAAATCTTTCTCACTTGCTTGATGCATTAGATAGGAGTTGTGTGCTAAACACTTGCTGCATTTCCTTCCTTGGAAGATTGATTACCTTTCCTTGATCACCTGTTTTATAAAAAGGTTTTTATTATGCTTAGTCTTGCTCTAGAAAAACAAAAAGTTTTGTTTTGACAAAAGATGATGCTTCAAGTGGGATGGGATGTTTTCAAAAAAAATGGAACTTGATGGTGGATCCATCATGGCCGTGATGGGTTCAACATCGGAAAAGATGTACCTCTAACAGGTACCAAACTTTGGGTTTGAAATGATAAAGCTGAGACCGAACGGGTGACTTGCATGAGAAGAGAGTTTCGGTGTATTGTCTCCATCTGAGTCGATTAAGGACCGTCTCGATGTAGGTTTGCTGATCGAGGACCTTTTAACTGGTCACATGCCTCATCATGGGTAAGCTTTGCCTCGGGCAGACTAATACCAGAATAAGACAACACGCAATGGGAGTGGAGAGATGCCGAGAGTAGCGTGTACCCTTCGTGGCAAGAGGGTGGACGGTGGTGTATCTGTGCTCTCGGTTGGCGTGAACCTGATCTGGTCTTAAGAACCCCGGTGGCGAGTTGACATATGCAAGGGTTAAGTGCTACATATGTCGTGTGATTGGAGATCCCCAGCTGGGTATTAATCGATTCGGATCGCTGTTACTTCTCGGACATGAAGACTTGGTCACTGCCCTACACGTAGCATTCTAGTGAAGAAGAAGGGTTGATAAGAAAATGGCTAGTATAGGACAAGTGCTTCAACTAGGGTAGAAAGAACTCTAGATTCAGGTAATGACTTAACATGCTAATAAAACTGGATTTTTAAGGATCCACTATTAGTAAGCATTTTTGCAAATAATCTTGATTATTGATTAAGCCTTACCTTGACCCCCTCAAGCCAGCATATCCTTGAGAGTCTTTTATTTTGACGGGTAAGACTTGTGAAAGTACACTTCGTACTCAGGGTTTTCGAACCCATGTTGTTGTAGGTGAGGAAGCAGCAAATTTTTGTTGCTTTTGTTCCAAGGTGGTGCCAAAGGAAGAAAACCAGGATTGAAGCCACGGGAGGAAGTGTCCTCCTTTAAAATCTTTTTACTGTTAAGCGGGAGGGGTTTTTGCCTCCCGGGTTTGTAATATTACTCCTGCACTCCTATATATTACTAGTATGTAATAATAATACTCTTTCTATACTTTAATATAAAATAAGTAGCTGTAACTGATTTCGCATATTCGTTCCTCCGATGTGTTGTAATATCTGCGTGACGGGTGAAACGCTCTTGGGAAAGGTAAAGAATTTAGATACCGAACTTGTCAAGTGATCAGGTGCATCTACAGGGTTGTTCGAGGTCCGATGGACAAGGACAACCGTAGGTGGGCCTAATAACTTGGGAGGTTCTATCACAGGATGCACCTTCGGTGCACCTAACGGATTCTCAAAACTTTGAAGCTGAGTGCTGAATTCTAAAGCATAAGATGAAGACTTTTGAATTGATTACTTCAAAATCAACTCAAAGCTCAGGGGCTACACCCATTGGGCGCACCTTCGGTGCACCCAACGGATTCACAAAACTTTAAACCCGAGTGCTGAATTCTAAAGCATAAGATGAATACCTTTGTGTTGATTATTTCAAAATCAACTCAAATCTCGGGGGCTACACCCAACAGAATTGTAAATATCTCAAGTCAGACGATGAGCTCATAAGCTACAACCAGGAACCTTTGAATCAATTATTTTAAAATCAACTCAAAGATTGGGGGCTTGTGGGAGATGGATATCCCCGGGTCCACTCGGGGGCAAAAACTTCACACGGGGCCACATGACAGTCAGCCCTCTATGACATCCCGCTGTGGGCTGGGCAAAGGGAAACGGTGGAAGCGGGCCGACCCAGGAGCGAGATGGGCCCACGCTCAGACTAGTCGCGGTTTGGGCGTGATCGTGTTGAGGTCGTTCGTTTTTCCCACGCTCGACATCCTCAAATGTCGGAGATAGCTCGGATCGGAGGCACTGGGTTTTCCTTAGGACAGTGAAGGTTGTTTGCTATTAACTAGAAGATAAGCAGGAAAAGTATGACCAGCATGTACGCGGGAAGCACCCTACGGTCGTGTATATAAGGCCAAGGGGATCCCCTCCATTTTCATCTCATTAGCATCTCACATCTCGGAAGATACCACCTGTAACACCACTCACATACAAAGCCATCCTAGGAAGTAGGGTATTACGCTCCTCAAAGCGGCCCGAACCTGCTGGAATCCGCTTTCTTTCTCTCTCTCATGCCCAAGCGCGAACCATCGAGTTACGATCCCCGACACCGTCCTACCCAAAAGCACCACGAGGGTACCCCCGGGTGTGCGGTCGGACACAAAACACCGACAGATGCCGCCTTAGCGGGAGAGGACCAGGAGGAGTGACTTGGTGGGGCTTCGCCATGTTATTTGTTTATCTTCGTTAGTTATTTCTGCTGCAACAAAAACTATGGTTACTGCTTTTGAACTCCGATTGCTGTAATAACACTTAAGTACATTTTTAATCTATGGTATTGTTCTTTATTGTATTTCTCTGTGTCTCACCTTCGAGTGAGCAAGTGGTACTTTGATCTGGTTTGAGTGGTTTATCGGACTAGATCCGATGGACTGACAGTTTATTCTGGTTTAAGTGTGTTGTCGCCTCTAAGGCAAGACTTGGACACTTAAGCTGGAATAATCCAGGTGGTTCCACCACGAACATCAAGATCTTTCAATTGCCCCCTTTTTGGTGATTGATGCCAACCCAACCAAAGCAAATAGAAAGCATGTAAATTGTAACTAGTTTGCAACTTGAACAATTGTTCGTAAGATATTGAGTGAAAGCAGTTTTAAGTGAATATGAGTTGTTTTTTTATATGATTAACATTTTGGACCACATTTGCACCACTTGCATTTGGACCAACACAATGAATGTTTAGGAATTAATGTGTTTCTCTTGAGTGAATTGAGTACTTGACTAGGCTGATAGGAAGGGTATTTATAGCCCAAAATGCCACAAAAAGGTGTTGTGTAGATTGCAAAAAGTTTGCTTTCCGCCGAATGCACTGGACCAGTCTGGTACACCACCGAACCTCCAATGATCACTCGCCATCAACGGGGTCTGCTTCAGACATGCCTTCTTACGGAGCACCGGCCTGATTTGGTGCTCCACCGATCCAGCCACATGTCAGCTAGTCGTTGAGATGACCATTGAAGGCCGAAGAAATAGTTGGACCCAAGGTGTGGTGCACCATTGGACTAGGTCGGTGTGATAGGTCATCGAAGTCGATTCTTTAGGGCTCTTTGGAACTTCGATCCGGTGCGCCACTAGGCCAGTCCAGTGTGCCAAACCACCAAAGTCCCATTCAAGACCTCTCTAGAATTTAGGTCTAGTGCGCCTTAGACAGCTGAACCATGTATTATTTCTTACTTTTCTTCTCCTAATAAATTTGACTCACTTCTTGAGTGTACCCATGACTTATACAAATATTTATAGTCATAATCCAACCAATCTAAGTTATGTAACTTCATTTATTTAAATCCACCAACTTAGTTTCTCTATTTATCTAAAGTTGATTCCTACATACACATACTTAGCAAACATGTTAGTCCGTAGTGTTGTGTTGGTCATTAATCACAAAAACATTTATAGAATGGTTCAAGGCATATTCCCCTTTTAGGAACAAATGTCGGCCAGGATAGAAGAGCTTGTGAGGGCCATGCTCTCAATAACTATGCTCCTCTCACACTTGCTCGCCTAAAGGATTGTCCCTTCAAAGGCATACTTAATGGTAAGTACGTCAAGGTGTGCCAACCAACATACCAAATCTAAATATGTCAGCCTATTAGATTAAGTACATTGGTTGTAGTGGAAGAAGCATTCTTAAGATCTAGAGAGATATAATATATTTCCACGAGAACAGTAAGTAGGAGGCAGGAGATTTCAAGACTGACGGTTGGACATATCTATAAATGGCCATTTGGCACTAACACGATGGGCCAACCTAGGCATGGCATGAAAAAGCATGACCCAGGCACGGCCCGACCCGACTAACATATTTCATGTGCCTGGCCCAACCCACCTTAGTGTCGTGCCTTGGCCGCCATCTTGGCCCGTAGGGTCGGCCTAGGCACGACATAGATTATTGGGTCAGCATGGCTTATTGGGACACAGCCTCGACATGGCCCAAAAGCTAGTGCCCCTCCCCTGCCTAGTTACTCCAAGTCGCCCGCTCTGACCAAACCTAACCCCAAATCATATCTCGTGCTCCACTCGTCTCTCACTCTCTCAGCCTCTGCCCTCCGACTCTGCACCTTTCACTCCGCTGCCACACTCTCCATTGCCCTCTTCTTCTCCCAATCCGATGGCCAGCGCGGCTACAGCACATCTCCTCCCCTCAGATCTATTGATCAGCCCTCCCCTTCTCCATCTGTCTCTTGGATTTGCATGTTGAGGGCATTGCTATGAGTTGTTGAACCGTAACCCTAATTCATTTTCACTCAACTCTTATTCTCCCTCTCCTGTGTCATCTTGAGCCACCTATGGACGGCACTGGCACACGACATCATCCTTGTCTTGTCTTCTTCGTCGTTGTCTCTATCAAGCTCATAGGATGTCAGTTGCTCTGGTGCACAGGGTTCAAATCCATTAAGGAACCGAGTGGATGGATCTATAGTTCATCAACATCATCAAAGATCCTGGTGCTTCGGCTGTTTAGGTAATCATAACCCTTACCCTTCCTCTGTATTGATGCTAGCTTTGGTGCAGTTATTGAGGAATCGAGGCTCGAACGACTGACGATGGCCAGCTCCAATGACGACACGGTTGAGGTCGATGGCAACGAGGAGAGGCGGTTGTGCGGGTTGGCCAGAGAAGAGGATGAGGATGACCTATGGGAGGACGCTACAAAGCTCTTCGACCATAGCATCGAGGCTCCCATCCATGTCGGTGGTGGTCAAGAAGGCAGTGGCGAGGAAGGTGCAGAGGATGAACAAAGCGCCAAGAGCTCTCATCCTTCTACCTCAGCGGTGTGGTTAGATTTCCAAAAACTTTACAAAAATGTCAATGGTAAGAAGGTCAAGTACGTATCTAAGTGCATCCATTGCTCTAAGCAATACTCTGCTCTATCTAGTGGCGGCACTAGCCACCTTACCCGACATAGGGATAAATGTCCTAGGAGGCATGAAAAAACTCGCATGTCTCAATCTCATATCTCTTTTAATCCTGATGGTAGTATGCGTAATTGGGAGTCTTGTCCTATGGTTGCACATAATGAACTAGTTCAATTGCTTGCTAGGCTCGAAGATCCTATTTATATGGTTGAAAGTGCTGCATTTGAATACTACATTAGAACTGCTCATAATCCTCAATTTGTACCTATCTCTAGAAAAAACCACCTCCGAAGACATGGTTAAATACTTCAATGATAAAAAGGCTAAGCTTGTTGAGACTCTTAGTTCTTCTGTTGTTAATTGTGTGTGTTTGACCTCATTTGGTCTGGTAATGCCAAAGTGGACTACCTTAGTGTTGTTGCTCATTACATAAACCTTGATTGGCAACTAGAGAAAAGGGTGCTTAGTCTTGTGCTTATTGATGTGTCACACAATGGATAAAACATTGTTGATCGTGTTGCTGGTGTGCTTGCTGATTATGGCTTGACTAATAAGGTGTTTGCTATTTCCTTAGACAATGCATCATCTAATGTTTCTGCCATGAGGTTGCTTAGACCTATATTGTCACCATATCTTGGTATTGAGAATGTTGATGATGGCGATGAATCCCAAACTACCATATCTATGTTCTTGAATCAGCGTTATGCATGTCGTATTATCAATCTGATAGTTAAAGAGGCCTTTGATGCTCTTAAGTCTTTGGTTGAAACATTTAGAACTGCAATATCTTTTTAAACTCTTCTAACTAGAGAATTGTTGCATATAAAAGTTATTGCATTGCCACTAATTATAGGCCTAGAAAATTTCAGTTGTACATGGAGGTTATGTGGAACTCCACACATCTGACGCTTAAGCATTTGTTTCCTCATAGGGTCCCTTTCACTACTTTCATGCATGCAAACTATCCTAGGGCTTAAGGTGATCCATTTATTTCAATTGATGACCATTGGGTTATTGCAGAAAAAGTACTTAAATTTCTTGAACTCTTTTATGATTCTACAGTTGCATTGTCTAGTGTTGACTACATCTCCACTTATGCTTCATTATCTTGTTAAATTGCTATGCACCTAAAGAACTATGCTAATGGCACTCACATCAGACCTATGATTCAATGATAGACAAATATAATAAATGTTGGAGGAACATACCTTTGCTTTACTCTTTTGCATTCATCCTGGGTCCTAGAGCTAAAATGAAAGGTTTAATAGAGTGCTTAGAATATTGATGAACCTAACAAGTACAGATTATGTTGCTTATCAGGTTACTACTAGAGCTAGGCTTGCTGATGTTTATAATAAGTATGAAGAGAAATATGGATCTGTTAGGTTGAGAAGAGTTGTCCCTTCTAACCTATCTGGTAAGAAAATGTCTGCTTAGAATGAAATTTATGATGATACTGATGATGTGGGTGATTCTAGTGGTATTTATTCTTTTGCTTCTACTCTAAGCATGGCTAGAGATTCCTCTGCAACTTCCCTGCTGTAGGCTGCAAACTCTTTAGCTTCTAATGCTTCTGATATCATTTCGTACTTTGACCGTTGCACTGTGAACCAGTTAAATGATGATTTCAACATGTTGCATTGGTGGCAGCAGCACACACTTACTTATCCAGTACTATCAATTATGGCTAAAGATATTCTAATCGTTCATGTCTACCATCTCTTCAGAATCCACTTTTAGTCTGACTGGCAGGATCATCGATGAGTGGTTTAGAATCCACTTTTAGTCTGACTGGCAGGATCATCGGCAAGTGGTGGAGGAGGTTGAAGTCTTATGTGGTAGAGATGTTGACCTACATTAAAGATTGGGAGGATGCTAAAGTAAGGATGCAACACTTGGTGGATGACGGATGACAAGGAGCTTGAAGAATAATTCGAAAGTGTTTATATTAATTAGTTTCTCTGGGAGCATTTATGTAATGGGGCTGCAATATTATAGACTTGGACTTTGATGTAAGGACAATGAACTTTTATGGAGTTGGGCTATACTCTTTTTCCTGTCTAGGGTTTCTCTTAAGGGTGAATTTTACCTAGGCAAGTTTTTAACGAGGCAGCCATTGCACTAAAGCTCTTAATAAATTTGTTTTCTTAGCAATTTGAACTTGTAATTCTGAGTTGTTTGAGTCTTAAATGAATCTGTAATTCTGAGTTCTGACCAGTTTCAACTTATTCTGAATTGTTTGATGTGTGGGGCACTTATAGTGCCCCATGCCGTACACTATCATGCCAGCATGCGGCACGGCACGTCTGCCCACTTGTATTATGTATGGGTCAGTGCACCAGTACAACGGCACTATCAAGCAGGTACGGATTAGGTGCCGTGTCTAACCGTGACGTGCCTGATCATGTGCTAGTGCTAGTGCTAGTGCTATAGTGTGATGCCAGTCATGTCACATGGCTAAAATTGAATGTCGTAACCACCATCATTAGCTGTGCACCGCCACCACATTGAGGCAACGGTGCTGATTACTCGGCCCAAAGGCTGCCACGGTAGTGCCAGTCGCAGCTGCATGCCCCACCCATCCAATCCAATAATAAGTTCCTTGTCGGCGCCCCAACGTTTGAAACCCAGGATATTTGTTCCCTCAAGGCCTCAACGCGAGCCACCCCCTCCGTCCTCAATCCATTTCCTATTCTTCCCTTTCCTGTCACAGCTGAGGTAAGGTTTCTGGCAGACCAATGCATGCAAAAGATTATCTGTGTTGTTACGACGCAATCCGTCCATATATAAATCCAAAAACGAATATTGTTGTTACAGAACAACAATATCTGTTCGGGTGTGATATATAAATCCATTCTAAACTCTTTGTCCCTTTCAGTTTCAGGTGCAGTAGAAAGTTTGAACTCTGTGCGTGATCGAGCAGAAATTAGAATGGCGAATGTCATGGATTCTGAGGTAGTGCAGGTGGTAGAGTCGTCGTTTGTAGTGCCGAGCGAGCCGACACCGTCGGAGGGGCTCTGGCTCTCTCCGCTGGACCTCATTCTGGCCAACGGAGGCCACATCCCAACAGTCTACCTGTACAGCTCCAGCAGCAATGCTGTTGCCGCCGCCGATGGTTTCTTCGACGTGGGCAGGCTCAAGGAGGCTATGGCCAAGACCTTGGTGGCCTTCTACCCCCTCGCTGGCCGCCTCGGCGTCAACAACGATGGAAGGGCAGAGATCACCTGCACCGGCGAGGGCGCGCTCTTTGTGGTCGCTCATGCCGACCTCACTGTCGGTGACATCGAGGACGACTTCAGGCCGTCGCCGGAGCTGAGGAGGCTCTTTGTTCCACGGATTGAGCCAGCATCCGTCGTGTTGGCCATACAGGTCTCCTCTTTTTGCTTCTTCCATTCCATGCTTTACGCGTGTACTGGTACTCTGGTAGATCTACACTACACTGCTTGTGCTTGATAATGCAGCATGCATGCGCTCGTGTGCCGTGCCGTCTGCTTGATGCAGGTGACTTTCCTCAAGTCGGGAGGTGTGGTGCTAGGGACGGCTCTTCACCACGCCGCCAGCGACGCCTCAAGCGCGTTCCACTTCTTCCAGACGTGGTCAGCCTTGTGCAAGCACGGCGACCGCGCGACAGTGGAGCTCCCGTGCCACGACCGCACGCTCCTCCGTGCACGGTCCCCGCCTACCGTCCACCCGGACGCCCTATCGAGGTTCCACCCAAGGCTCACTTTCTCCGACCCGTCAGGACCTCTCGCCTTTCAAGTCTTCGCCATTTCCAAGGACCAGGTCGCCTCCCTGAAGCGCCTCTGTGGCGGCACGAGCACCTTCTGCGCCATCGGCGCCCTCGTGTGGCAGTGCGCGCTCGTTGCGCGTCGGCTTCCACCCGACTCCGAAGCACGCCTCACCATCCCGGCCAACGTCCGGCGCAGGGTGAGGCCGCCTCTCCCGAGCCGCTACTTCGGCAACGCGTTGGTCATGCTGGGCGCCACTGGCGCAGTTCGAGATGTTGCTTCGGAGGCTCTAGCGTCCGTGGTCGGCCGCATCAAAGACGCCATCGATCGGGTGGACGACGAGCTCGTGCGGTCTGCGGTCGACTACTATGAGATGACCGAGATGGACAGCCGGCCTGTGAAGGGCACCTTGGCAGAGACGGACCTGCAAATTATTAGCTGGCTGGGCATGCCAATGTACGATGCAGATTTCGGATGGGAGAAGCCAGCGGTGATGTCGCGGGCGGAGTCCATCCGTGGAGGCTTAGTGTACCTAATGAGCGACGGGCCAACAGGCGGCGGCGGCGGCGTCCGCGTGCTCATGTGCATGGAAGCTGAAAATATGAAGGAGCTGGAGCGGCTGCTTTACGCAAAACTCTAGCCCCTAGAGCCTAGACCTGCTAGGTGCTTGTTGTGTGGAACACAAAAGGCAATAATAAAGGGCCAGAGAGGATACGACTGGCTGTTAATTTTTTTTAATTTGTCTAAAAAACTTTTTGTTTATGAAATTCCACCACCAACTGATCTACATCATACATGTATGACGGAGAAGATTTCTATATATTAAAGCAGGGCACAAAGCTAACACCTTAATGTGCCCACGTCGCTCTCTTTTATTATGGCCACGCGATCCTATTCTGACGGTGCAGATGCCGACAACGATTGAATCAGTTCTCTCGCTTACATTCCAGAAGGACCAGAACCCACGCGACGCATCCTCTCTCCCATCTACGTCCAGCGCGCCCCTCGTCACCCGATCTAGATTCTGCCCGGCCTTTTGATCCATGCCCATGCTTGCTTTACGCGGCGGCGGAGGAGGAGGCGAATAATGCCGCAGCTCGCAGCCCCTTTCGTCGACTCATGTCCAGGCTGGGCGTTGCTCCTCCCCTCCACATCCTATCAACCTCTTGCGTTTTCGGCCTCGGATTTTCTTTTTTTCGTGTGCTCCTCCATTGCATCTTGCTGCTTCTTATTCGCTTTGCATCTAAGTTGAGCTGAAGCATCTGTTCGCCTCTTCCTTCCTGACGCGGCTTCAGCCACAATCTACCATTCTTAGTTTGGTTTTCCGTCAGAGTTTCCAATCGGTTCTATTCCATTTGGATTTTGGAGATATAGTTTCCCACACCAGAATCTTTCATTTCTTTTCCCTCACTTTAGCATTTGCCCTGCATTTGCCGTGAGGGAAATTGCTGCAGTTCCCCCCTGTTCTAAGCACATTGTCCTTGAACAGAATGCATTTTCTCAAGTTATATTCTAGCAGCAACAGGTCTAGGTAATGTGCTGCTCGCTGCTAGGGGTGTGAGATTGCCTTGCCTACCCTTTGTTGTTGCTCCATTTCAGAGGTCTGTTGCGCACAACAATTTCGCACGTGGAGGTTCTCGACCGTCCGCCGGCGACTGGAACCGGCCGAACCTCGATGGGGTAACACGTCACCGCAAACGGAGTCGTCGGATCTTCCCCACGTCCGGCGAGGCGGCGAATTAGGCAAAGGCGTCGTAACCGTGTGCAAGCTCGTCGCTGCAATTTCACCGCAAAGACTCAGCATATGCTGCCATGAACTATACTATTACCTAACCAGAACATATTTATCTCTCTCTGTTCACATCAGAACATATTTATCTCTCTTTGTTCACTTGAAATATCAGATAGAATCGTACACACCCTAAGCGCGCGAGCGCGCTCAATATACTAGTATATCAATATGGCTGCCTGGCTGGTGAAGTATAAAGAGTGAGTAGTGATTTTGGGTCGGACCAATAATATATTGTTGTTAACTTTTTATTTTTATTTCTCTCTTTTTCTTTATATGTTTACTAGGTACGTGTCCGTATATGATACCACATCACAAATTGATGAGCCTCTAATGGCTCAGAGCCTTGACGATGGGCGACGTGAGTACAATGGTGATGGTAAAATCCGTGATTAAACATAGATACTGAATGTTATAAATACGTAATATTATTATAAATATGTCAACCCAAATAGGTTAAATTGATGTCTAACGAACATTATCAATACAGAACTGATGGTTAACAGTTGTTCGTACTTCCTTCGGCCCAAATTAAAATTTGTTTTAAATAATTAATGAGTTCATTCATTACTTGGTGTATGTGTCTAGAATAGTATTACACAATTGTTTTCTCATGTTTGGTGTACTGCTATTTTTATGTACTCCTTGTCTATTTTTATGTATTGCTACGAGTAGCAGCAAGGTCATGAGAAACCTAAAGACGAAATTGAAGAAGTACCTGAAGTTGCACCAAAAAAGGCAAGTTGTGCCCTTGATCACTCTTCTTTACCTAACTAGGTAGGTGCCTGTGCGTTGCGACGACACATAAGTTGTTGAGGGACATCTATGGTTGTTCATCTAAGTCGATGACAGTCTATCGTTGTTGCTAGTCACCATTATCCGAATAAGGATATAAGTATCCGGAATAGGAAGGAGCGTGAAGTTCTACACAAAACCGAACAGGTGCTTGGTGGCTCCTATCTTGCGAAACACGATAGAGATCCTCTTGCATGGACGAAATCAATATGATAAAATACATTTATATAAAAACACAAATAGTAGTATAGATGCTGCTGTGACAGTGGAAATGTCAGCAAGAGTATTATATGAACAAATATGCTAGCATATGCAACAAGAGTATTATATGAACAAATATGCTAGCATATGCAGTGTAGTTGTAACTAAAAATAGAGCGAGTGAAATGAGAAACATAGAAAACGTTGACGAAAGTTTAGTACCATTTTTCATGAATTAGTAACATAATACAAAGTTTAATTTGTTTTATCCATTCCATTTCCTTTCAAAACAATCTAGTTTAAATCATTACAATAACTTGCTTACTTATCACTTATCAGTACAATGCCAACTTATCAAGCCTTGCATAGACACAAAACCTATACAGACTTTCCTTTTCGTAGCACTACAAAAGCATGGAAACTCGCATGAGAAAACTTAGTTTACATGGGAACGAGCAAACCTCAACAAGCACCACTTTTATGGTCACTAACAACCAAAAAAAGTCCAAAATTCCAAGAAAGGTGATCATGCACACTGCAGGTCAAGAAGCGCTCATGGCACGACACCTGCTTCCATAGCTATAGCAGCAACAGGCGTGCTGCTTTCCTGCAGCGAGATGACGCTCTGTGAGTCTCAAAGGCGTCGACGAGGGCCTTCACCTTACTCTTCCTCGCCTCAGCGACTCGATCACGTTGTTGAATAGCCCTGGCTCCTGCTTTTTCGTCTCCTTCCCATCCTGCCACCACCACAGCACAACGACCTCGGCACCCGCGTCTCTCGCTACAGCATCATCGCCGCTCCTCCTACTTGTGATCCTGTCGCATCTACTCCTGGATGTCGTAAATCAAAGGCACCCCGGGATTAAGGGGTAGCAGTGACATGTAACTCGAGTAAAATGCAGATGCTTACCTTTGCATCAAAATGGTGGTCCCTTGTTACTATAACCAGCTGAAAGAGAGAAAAAATATGCAACATTGCCCACATCTGATCAGCAACCACATATCTCGAAATGACTTGTAGGATAAAAATAAGACAGAGCACATCACATTAATAGATCTAACAACATTGGATGTCCCTGATTCATGCTGCAAACTCTAATGCAATACCAAAACATGACTGTAAGAGTGAATTTTAGTGTTGATGCACCTAATGAGTTGAACAGAACGGTGACAAATCAGAGGCTTATTATGGAGCTAATTATTAAGAGAGGAATAGAGAAAGCATGAAGCAACTAACCAAATCTTTGTAGGACTTCTTTTTAGGTGTTCTAGTGCAGATGTTCTGGACCTGCACAAACACCACAAGATCAAAGAGTATATATAAGAATGGATGAAGGCTTATTATTTTCATTATACATAGAAACATGAAATATTCATAGGACCTCATGTTGTTTCTGGAACTGTGAGCATGCACCTACTAAAGTGAACTGGAAAACATACAATTACCTAAACCTAACACACAACCTTATGCTTAAACATATTCAATATCCACTTCCACTAAATTGATTAGCCCTCTACAGTTGAAGCACAAGATTACAACTAAGATAGTTAAGTTTCAGATGTTAGCGATATTAGTACTATCGTGAATTGTAAGCAATTAGTTGTAGTTGTAGCTGTCATCCGAATACTCTTGTAGCTCCAAGTTTATGGCTTCATTATGTCATTTTCTACTGGAGCTTCATGAGTTTAATTTTCCTTCGTAGAAAATGGACCAGGAAATTGGCCCACTTTTAGACCAAAGTTGCTTGTATGACAAAACCTATTTCTGTAGAAACAGTCAGGCAAAAGTTTTGTGCTGCGGCAAGTGCTGCCAGCTGTTGACCTGACTGAAGAGCCCCATCTTTTATTTGTATGACGAAGTTCTAACACTAGGTACATGACTATTCATTAGACTAAACATGCAAAAAAATCAGGTTTCATATGGTTTAACGTAGTATGCCTTATTCCAGGAAGTCTACCATCTAGAACATTGGATACAAAGATAAAGGAGACAACCATAAGGCATGTACACACCCCAGAGAAGGCCCCAGAGGCCATGAGCCCCAGCTGTGTATCATAGGGCTCCATCCTTTCTACTCTCTGATGTCAATTGGAATGATTAAAATCCAAAGGCATATTGTGCCTTCTTTTCTATATTGTGCTTTAAGTTCAATGCATTGTGGTTCCAGATGATAAGGAAACAAAATTATTCAAAACTAACTTAGCATCTAGAATTCAGTTCATGCATATATCAGTGAAAGACTGAAATATAGTTTTGGGCCATGCTCCTGCTCTTTCTTGAATCATGCAGGAGAGCTGTGTCATTGTATTAAGGTAGAGAAAAAGAGCAACACAGGCCAAGAATAGAGGCTGGATCCAAGTATAAAAAACCCACTTGCTGCCTCAAAACTCCAACCAGATAGCCTTCACCCTTCTGCTAGTTACGTTTTGTGCTGTTAGCGATATTAGTACTATCGTGAATTATAAGCAATTAGTTGTAGTTGTAGCTATCATCCGAATGCTCTTGTAGCTCCAAGTTTATGGCTTCATTATGTCATTTTCTACCGGAGCTTCATGAGTTTAATTTTCCTTTGTAGAAAATGGACCAGGAAATTGGCCCACTTTTAGACCAAAGTTGCTTGTATGACAGAACCTATTTCTGTAGAAATAGTCACGCAAAAGTTTTGTGTTGTAGCAAGTGCTGCCAGCTGTTGACCTGACTAAAGAGCCCCCCTCTTTTATTTGTGTGGCATGCATTGATAAGCTGTTTCCAGCAGCTTTTCTATCGACCACAAGCACCTGAACCTAATGCACAACCACAACATACAAAAAACACTTCCACTAAAAATTAGGAAAAAGCAACTGCTGCTCTGAATATAAGTCTATAGAATGTAAAGTCTGTGATTCTTTATCCGTGCTGATCTGAGTATACCAATAATCAAAAAAAAACTTAGCAACGGGAACACGATGTATATATAGTGGAAGTGGATGCAGTGGAGGCGCATCTAAGAGTGCAATTACAACTAACTTGGATGGATATTTTGGTGGCCATAAGTCACCAATCAATAACTGTACTATGGACTTGGAAATCGTTGCTAGGAAGTTTCAGCAAATAGAATGAGACCCTTGTCCTACCATAGCTCTATAACACAGATCGAACATAGCAGTATGAACAAAATTAATAAAAATACAGAAATAGTGGTACATGCAGTTCTCAAAGATTAAGTTGAGATACAAAAATAAAAAATAGCACATACAGTATAGCACAGATCAATCAAATAGAGCTAAGTATTAAGAGAGGAATAGAGAAAGCATGAAGCAACTAACCAAATCTTTGTAGGACTTCTTTTTAGGCAGCCTAGTGCAGATGTTCTGGACCTGCACAAACACCACAAGATCAAAGAGTATATATAAAATGGATGAAGGCCTGTTACGTTTGTACTCCATGTTGCCTGCTAATACATGTCTGTACTCCATGTTGCCTGCTTAAACATATTCAATATTCACTTCCACTAAATTGATTAACCCTCTACAGTTCAAGCACATGATCACACAGATCGACCACAAGCACATGGAGTATATGGAGTATAAGCAGGCAACATGGAGTACAGACATGTAGCACTGTCTAACCAAATTATCATGTGCACTCTGAATCATGTATGTATCTATGCCTTGGCCTCACATATCACCTTTTGTCTCACAGGATGAACGTGAGCACTGGTGCTGCTCGTCCGAATCCTCAAGGATCATTTCACTATGGGTCTATCAATGTGAGCCAAGTTTACAAGCTGAGGAATGAACCACCTGTTATCATCAATGGGAAGAAATGGACTACACTGAGTGGTATCTCTTATTCCCCACCCAACACTCCTCTGAGGTTGGCAGATCTGTACCTAATGCACAACCACAACATACAAAATATCTGCACAAACAGCTAGCAAATCCTTAGAGCTTATTGCTCTCGTGTTGTCTGACTACTTAAAGCAGACAATAGAAAATAGTAGACAATAGAAAATATCGTCACAAACAGCTAGGAATACCAACCATAACCATGCCAATAGAAAATAGCAGACCATTTCCTCACAACGCATCTGTGTAGATTATGGGCGTACCTGGTAGCAATAGATGTATGGAGAGCGTCGGGAATGATCTTGAGTTGTCGTGGCATGCCTGCTTGACATTTTATAGGCGTGTATCCGATTTGGGCGCAATTCATGTTCAGCGCGGATTTGATTTGGGCGCCGACTTGCCTTCCATGTTCAACGCGAGAGCAGAGGAGAGGGTGGATCGAGGCTGCAATCCCGTCCGCGAGCAGTGATTCCGCTTGATTTGGGCACCGGATAGCCTTCCATGTAGAGCACGGGAGCAGGGGATGGTCACAGAGAAAGGGAGGCGCGGGAGGAGGTGGCAGACCTTCCATTGACGTTGTGAGGACTGCGGGTTTGGAGAGCTGGCTTCCATTAACGGCGCGGCAGGAGGTGAATGCGCGGACCTCTGGATCTCGCGTCCCACGGCCGCCAAGCGGTAGTTTGCGCTGCAGATCGAACATAGGACCTCATGTTGTTTCTGGAACTGTACTATGGACATGGATTGCGCTGCAGATCGATCTCGCGTGCAGCGTGCGCAGCGCCAGCACACCGCCCTGGCATCATGGCGACGCTTCTTTCAGAGCAGAGAATTTTTTCCTCCTCATTTCTTCATCCAGAGCTGAGAAATGCCGCATTTCTTCAGCTGGTGATTGTTCCAGCGGGGAAAATTTGTCCTGGGATTGGGCTACATCGTGGTGACGCTTCTTTCTTGGATCTCCATTCCCCACTTTTGATCTCGACAGGAGGTGAATGCGCCGACCTTCCAAGGACTACGGGCGAGGAGATTTGGCTTTCCATTGACGGCGTGGCAGGAGGAGGAGATGGCAGAGGACGCGACGACGCGGGCTAGGAGGAGATGGCGGACGCGACGGCGCGGACGTGGGGTGGACGAGCGAAGACCACGGTAGTGAGCGGCGATTGCGGGAGACAGAGGCGAGGGCGGGGGCGTGCTTCACTAAAAAAATAGGTGGACGCCCACTCTACCGTCATATAGAGTACGAGGAAGGCGAGCAGGCCCGCGAGGCCGGAGCCGTTGTCCGCGGCGACGAGGAGGCCGACGAAGACGAGCACAGCGACAACGTGGTAGGCGAAGAGGAGCACGAAGGCGGCGAGCCTCCGCCAGACACGGGGCACGACGGAGAGCACACACGAAAAGGTGAGCGCATCGCGCTTGGCGGAGTAGACGGAGGCGACGACG
Source organism: Zea luxurians (assembly GCA_029449295.1). Taxonomy (NCBI): domain Eukaryota; kingdom Viridiplantae; phylum Streptophyta; class Magnoliopsida; order Poales; family Poaceae; genus Zea; species Zea luxurians. The sequence goes on from JAOPSE010000014.1 coordinate 80,460,442, forward strand.
GAGAGGAGCGAGAGCAAGAGGAGTGCGAGGAGGTAGGCGGACTTGAAGATGAGCAGGGCGAGCCAGTCGGAGGTGAGGCGTGACAGCAGGCGGCGCTGCGTGTCGGTGCCCGGGGAGGATGCGTCCAGGGCCGTGTCGTCGGAGTCGATGTGGGTGAATAGCGCGTGGGAGATGGCGACGTGCAGGAGGAAGAGCATAGAGAGGGGCAGCGCGAAGGCGGCCATGATGGGCACGAAGAGCGGGCGGTGCGGGACTCGGAGGATCTCCACGGAGAAGCGGTAGATGCCGACGACGCCCAGGAACTGCAGCTCCTCCGACTCGCACTCCATGGCTGGTTGGCTGGCTGCCTGGGATTTGGAGACGGGACGGATTGGCGCTTGGAGACGATTGAATTTGGAGACGGGGAGGAAGGGGAGGATTGTGGCGTGGGGAATGGGGATTTTCTCGTGCTCGCCTCTGGGACTGGGGGCGGGGCACGACACGGCGGCAGACGACGGCAGGGGCGGGGGCACACGACGGCGGTAGGGGCGCGCACGATGATACTTGGGAGGGGGTGTCCAGGGCGCGGTGGCGAAAATAGCGGAGGCGCGGCGCGACAATCTGGGAGCAGAGGCGCGATGCGAAAATTCTCAAGTTCGCGGGCGGGCGGGTAGGGAGGCAGGGGCAGTCTACACTCCTCTCTTAATAGTTAGTAGAGATAATGTTCCTATTAATCACTGTGACATGCTCAAATTAATTTGATGGGACCCAATAGGTTTTCCTAGTTTTGTTTACCCCACACCTTGCAGACAAATAAACTATTGGGTAGACTTGCTATTGCTCTACCTAGTTTTGGGATTAAAGGTTACATCTAAATTATGATCATGTTCCAATTATACTGTTAATTTAATTATTGTTCATGACAAGATTATTGTGTTAATAGGAACATGGAGAACCACCCAAAAAATAGTGCTACCACAAGGGTGGTATGGGACGCCCTTGGCTGACTAACTAGGAAAGCTAGTGGAGGACTATCTTACCCGAAAGGGGCAAGGGCGGTAGAGGAGTTGCCGGTATAGTGAGGTTCTCGGGTCGATCATGCTGCGTTGGCTTTTCGGACGAGGGATTCCTATATTTTCTTTCTCAGAAACCGTAGCGGGTTTTCTGAAGCTAGGAGAAATTTGTAAAGGCCTCGTAGTGCTACCATGTCTAGTCTCCTCGTTAGAGATGTATGAGATTCATGACCCCGTGGCAAATGGGTAACACGACTTGTGGGTAAAGATGCGCAACCTCTACAGAGTGTAAAACTGGTATATCAGTCGTGCTCACAGTCATGAGAGGCTCGGACACTCACATGATTAACTTATGAAATTAAACTTAATTTATCATTTGCATTGCAATGTGGTGTTATTATTAATTGTGATCTATTATTTATTTGGTGTTGGTATCTATTTACACTTAGTAACTGCTAATAAAACTTTGACCAACTTTAAAAGCAATGCTCAGCTTTAACCATCTTCTTTGGTAAGCCTTACACTTCCCATGAGCCCTCACCATAAGTGAGCTAATGCACATTATTCCCCATAACTTGTAGAGCGATGAACATATGTGAGCTCACCCTTGTTGTACTCACATTCCCAGGTCAAGGACAGGTAGCACAAGATAAGGAGCATGAAGGATGTAACGATGAGTTCGTGAGAGGTCTAGGCCGTCGTCTCCCAGTCAACTATGGTTACTGGATCGTCGTCTTCGTCTGATGTAATACATTATTTAGTTATTTTGTACAGAACTAATATTATATATTAAAGATGTGACATTCGTTTCTATACCATGAGTCATCATATGTGTGAGACTTGATCATAGCACACATTTGATTCGCGTCCGGGTTTGCACCCTTAAATCCGGGTGTGACATATTACGACCATATAAAGTCTATAGCTTACTAAACTAAAGAAATTAAATAATATGGGCTTCATTGGACCGTGTCGGCCTGTGTGTGGGCCGTGCCGAGGCCCGATGGGACGGAATTTAAGGCCTGGCCCATGCCCGCTTTTGGACTGTGCTAGGTCGACCCATATTATTTCGTGTCAGGCCGTGCTTTGGACTTCTATTTTTGGGTCGTGCTCGTGCTGACCCAAAAAAACCCGATCCATATTCCCAACACTAGTTGTGCCTGTAAACGTGTCTAGCTAGTTATTAGTTTAGACACAACACTATAGTGCCTAGTCATACCGTGGCAGTACTATATGAGTATATTTCATATGACACTAATATCTAGTAATGCCCATATCACATCACAATCATATCCAACAAATCACTAGGCGGCTGATTGGTTGGACTGCTGCCCGTGGCCTGCCTCAGGCGAGCATGGCCCATGGGAAACTGAAGTTTCTAGCGTACCGGCGCATGCAGCCTGAAGAGATATTTTTGGCCAGCGTTGCATCTGTCGGTACAACTTGATCTCGTTTTATGCACTTAACCAAACAAAGGCTAGTGTTGGGTCAACGCACGCGCTCAAACGGGACGGACATGTGCAGCGTACCAATCAGAAGGTAGTTGGTTTAAATCTTGTCTAATCGTGGTGACCACCACAGTGAGATGACAGGCTAGACCTGACACATCTCATGCCGGCATGTGCAATAAGCATCTCAGTCTAGACCTCGGCATGTACAATAAGCATCTCAGCATGTGCAATTAATATGTAGATCGTATCGTGCCGTAACAAAATAATACGAATCGTATCAGAGTGTCGATTTAGTAACAAAATAATACGAATCGTATCAGAGTGTCGATTTAGCCATCTATAAATAATCGACCGGTTAGAATCTCCTCCCCCCATCGCGGGCTCAGATAGCACCGCACAGCTGAGGTAATTAAGGTTTCTGCAAGTCCAGCAATGCATGCATGCCTTGTTAACGTTCCAATTCAGCTGTCTTGTTAACGTTCCAATTCTATTTTCGTGAAATTAAATGACGTGCCTAGATGTTTGGGTGTGATATAAATCGAGTCTAAACTCTTTGTCCCTTGCAGGTGCAGTTTCTACTAGCAGCAATATCATGGATTATGAGGTAGTGCATGTGGTAGAGTCGTCGTTTGTAGTGCCGAGCGAGCCGACACCGTCGGAGGGGCTCTCGCTCTCTCCGCTGGACCTCGTTCTGCCCAGCAGAGGCCACACCCCAACAGTCTACCTGTACAGCCCCAGCGATGTTGCCGCCGCCGATGGTTTCTTCGACGTGGCCAGGCTCAAGGAGGCTATGGCCAAGACCTTGGTGGCCTTCTACCCCCTCGCTGGCCGCCTCGGCGTCAACAACGATGGCAGGGTAGAGAATTAGAGATCACCTGCACCGGCGAGGGCGCACTCTTTGTGGTCGCTCATGCTGACCTCAGTGTTGGTGACATCGAGGACGACTTCAGGCCGTCGCCGGAGCTGAGGAGGCTGTTTGTTCCATGCATTGAGCCAGCATCCATCATATTGGCCATACAGGTCTCCAGTACTCCTCTTGCTTATTCGATATTTCCATGCTTTGTTTCATATCGAGCGCCACTACTAGCTACTAGGTATTGTTAAATGTTAGATCCCTTGCAGGATCTTGCTCTTAACCATTAATCGTAACTTCTGGATCTGATGAGAGATACGAAAGCAACCGTACTGTAGAGGTGCAGTCGTCGTTGTAGATCGCTGCTTGGGGAATAGGCACAGCGAGAAGGTGTAGATGAACGCCGGTACAGAAGGCCGACAGCATACGTAGGTCTTCACATCCATCCCCATGTTTATGTTGATCAGTAGTCAAGTCTTTCTAGATGGAGACTCTCGTCTCGCTACTCATGGAGGTCTCTCCCTCTTCGATGCTACTCGAATATTTATCGTCCGCTAGTTCATTTTTAAACTAAACCGCAATAAATAAAGAAGAACAGAAGAAATATATATAAAGGGTTGGACCTGTGACCAGACCGCTAATTAGGGAGGTATCCTCGATCAGGGCACGTGGGCTCTTAGCCCATTAAGACTCGGTCAATCCTTTGATTAAGCCCGAGATCAATCCTAACATTCTTTCCCTTGATGAAAAGACGTCAACTTACAAATATCCAATTTCGATAAACCAATACACTGAAATGAAGCATTACAACACTTAATACCCACCACTAAAATTTTAACTCTATATTGAATCATTCTTAGGACAGATAACTTGAACTCCACAAGGAGAACATTTAGGTATCTTATAAAATATCTCTTAAATAAAAGAGCACACAAAGTCAAAGGATTACAATAGACCCTTAAGAACTATTGAACCCAATGACTACAATACACCATTCCATCTCAAAAGTCATAATTACTTAATCTTACAAGAAGTTCGCCTATACACGGTCCAGGTGTGCAATCTTTCTTAATATCTTCTTATGTGAACATTTAAATTCGAAAAGACAAGCATATCTCCATAATCATAATTTGATATCCCAATTTGTTCCAAAAAACGAGCTTCCTTTTAATCTTAATGCCAGCAACTTAAGGCAAGCCATATTGTGGAAACAATACAACTTAAGGTATCTTAATTCTTACTTTCTTAGTTTCCAAACTTGAAGCTTATATGATAATCAATACGTTCATCTTAATACTTAATAATTATGTATTGAGCATCAAAAGCTTACAATTGCATTTCAGTTTGATTCTGGATTCAATCTTTCACAATGTCTTGGGTGTGGCAATACCACTAGACATGTTACTCGAATAAATTGCACTCTTCAAGAACCCCGGGATGAGTTCATTGTACCAAAACAAACTTTTTTATTCTTAAGATACTATAATCTTACTCGCAAAACTTGCACGTCAAGACATGCCACAATTCAACTTCTAATCAATAATGATGATGCAACTAAATAGAGTCAGAGCCATCCCACATAAAATGGCTCCTTCTAGAAAGATTGATTTATTTGTATTTTCTTACAATCACCTTGCCGAAACTTCTTTGCAAGTGGCATGCAATCATTTGCATCTCATATGCAACTTAGAACCACCATGGTTTCTAGGGGTCCAATCCTGGAACAAGTTTGCCCAAATTCCCGACATCAATGCTTTAAGGCCAGAAGATGAAGTTATACATCAATTATGTCAGCCATAAACTTATTTGTCCTTATTTTTAAGAAAAACCCTATTATTTGGACCTTTCTTGATAAATCTTAATAAACATCATCAATGTTCATTGAAGGAAACTTATGAACCTTGTATCAATGCTTATTAGCTCACTATAGGTGTCACTTGTCAACATAATAATCATATCAACCACTTACTCAGTAAAATGCATATTGCAAGCATTTACTAAATGGCACCATACAAGAGTTTTATGTGTGAAAACACGATACCCACCATCAGGTCTTAGAAGATGACTTAAAATCTTTAAATACTCACCTCTAGAGTCACTGAATTAATGTGAACGCACAACAGCTCACTGTTTTGAACTAGTCAAGAAAAATTCTAATCCAAGAAGGATGGAACTAAAACTTTATGTTCTCAACTGTTTCCGTTTAGAGTCACTATATTCTATGGAGACCCATGACAACCCAATGTATTGGCTCTTCCAGGAAAACTTCTTCAAAATAGATGGTATCATCTTACAATCAACCATCCAAATTTCTTGATTTCGTGGGAACCATCTACCCAAATTTCTTAATTCCAATCTTATAGGAGAAGTGGAATTCTTAATGGGACTTTTCTACCCCGTTGAAATATGAACTAAACAACTTCTTAATGGGATTTATCTCTCCCCTCGAAATGTGAACTAAAACAACAGTTCCATATTTCGATAAAATCTCATGATTGATATTACACTACTAGGACTTTACATCAAAAAACTTTATTTTCATGAGGTCACATACTATCAGTATTCACATGAATTTTGCATTTGCTAAACTTTATTATGTGCATGTTACTTTTAAAGTCAATTAAGACATTTTAATCAATGCCAGTCATTTAATTTAGTATGTATTGAACTTAGGGGATTACTCCCCCTAGATCTAAGGATTTCCCCCCCCCCTCCCCCCCACATTCTTACTAGCATGATGTACATTCTGCGCATAAACTTACTTTGCTTATATGGTACAAGTAAGGAACTTACTGTCACATAATAGTAGGGATATTGCAACTTCAATATCGCATGAATCACAACCAATTGACTTCCATGGTATTGGCACCATGTAAAAGCTTAATGATTCATATGACTTCCATGGCATTAGCATCATGTAAAACTTAATGACGCAATTCACTTCCATGGTATTAGCACCATGTAAAACTTAATGATCTATTTCACTTCCTTGGTATTAGCGCCATGCAAAACTTAATGATTCATATGACTTTGATTCTTCTTCACATCACTGTTGGGTAGAAAATGAAAAATTTAATAAATATACACAAACATTTATGAAAAACACCTTGATATAAACAACGTTGGTTAGAATATGTCAGTGTGATATGTCTTATGCTTATAGAAGGTCGACATTATGAATATCACTTTATCTTTAAACATCACTTGAACATGATCATAAATGCTTTAGACAACATGACTTGATACTTGTGAGATTCAATCATAGACACATGACTATAAACAATGTTGGTCAGTATATAGCCATGATCTACTATCTTAATGAAAAACTTATCAAGTCTCAAGCAAATATGCCAATTAGAGTCGATGCTTACTTACGTGATCACATGATCACCATTTTAACTTAATAGCAGAAGCATACAACAGAGAAACTTGAGTAGAGATAAACATTAGCAATTGTTTTCGAAAAAAATAAAAATGTTCACTATTTGGGCAAAAAACGGCCCAATTGAGTCCATTAGGGTTTGTCACAAGTATAAAAAACTCAGAGTCGATGGAAAACCCAAGATTCTTCTCCCCTTTCCAAGCTGACACTGCTTCTTTTCTCGCCGCCGCACACGCACATTAGTGCTTGCTTTGCTAGGCGTCAGTGGCTATAGCACATATGTGCTTGCTTCCTACTACTCCCTCTGTTCACTATCTTAAGGTCATGAAGGTTTATCCTAAATTAATATTTTAAAACTTTAACCAACAATATCTATAAAAATAAATATTTTTAAATTATAGGAATTATATATTGTGGTAGATGTTTTAATAATAATCTAATAGTTTTATTTTTATTTAATCAATATTTATAAATATTTTGTTACTAACGGTTAAAGTTGAAAATATTTGACTTAGTATATAACTTTGTGACCTTAAGATAAACGAGGCAAGGAGTAGGTGTCAGCGGCATGAGCACAAGTGTGCTTGCTAGTCGTCAGCCATGCGCGTCGCCAAGCTTTCTCTCCACCTAACACGCACACACCGAGCGAGCGCCTCCACACAATTATGGGTGCGCTGCTCCGCCGCCGTCGCCAGAGCGCACGTGGTATAGCAGCTGGGTTCCGTCTCTGCCGCTTCACTTCGTGCAGCTGCGCTGCGAGTAGGGATGAAAATGATTTCGGAATTTTTCGGTATTCCGGAAACCGATTTCAAAACTTTTCGATCGGATTTACCGATCGGTATTTTTCGAAAACGGAATCGGTTTTTCGGAATTTTTTATGGGAATCGATATCGGAATCAGCGTGGTGTTTTACCGACCATTTCCTTCGGTTATCGGTTTTTGTCGGAAAACACGGGATTTGTGTCTCAGAATTTTCTGGAATTGTGTTTCAGAAATTTTTGGAATTGTGTCTTAGATTTTTCAGAATTTTCCAGCATGTGATTTTTTGCATCGCATGTACGTCTCTAGATAAGGATTACTTATTTTTGTATTTTTTGAATTCCTTAAGATTTTTTTTGGGATAGATGGTGTTGGAAGGCAGTTGGGATTAACGATTTGGTCTCTCGAACGAATCCACCCTTTTCTATGCACATGTTATGTATTAGTAATATATAATGATAGAGAGTCAACAGTCTGTCTTTTCCACACACTAGGTTTTAGGGTTTTCGTGTGAGGCTGTGAAAAAACTCTTTATGTGAGGAAAAAATATTTCATGAGTAAGCATGCCATGTCAGCTAGATTGAGTGGATATTGTGAATTGTGAACTTTGAGTCTGTGAACTTGTGATCTTTATGAACTTGTTATACTGTGAACTTGTTATATTGTGAACTTGTGATCTTTGTAAACTTATTATATTATAAATTTGTGATCCTTATGAACTTGTTATATTGTGAACTTGTTATATCATGAATTGTGAATTTGAGGTTTTTGTGATCTTTTGTCAACTTTGTTGTATTGTGAAGTTTGATATGTTTACCGATCGTATTTTAGATTTTGACCGTTACCGGTGTATTTTCCGTACCAAATTTTTGTTTCCAACATTTATGAAATACCGATATTGTTTCTATTTCTGAAGTTACCGTTTTCGATTTTGTTTTCGGTAAAAAAAATATGAAAACGGTAATAGTTTTAGTGTTTACCGACCATTTTCATTCCTAGGTGCGAGCACATCTCCACGCGGGGCCGCGCCCCTCTAAACACAAGAGAGCCTGTGGTCGATCGGCACCATTGTCGTGCATACCGCGTGACCCGCTGAGCGCAGCAACTGCATGCTTGCGCGGCGTTTCCATGCACACTTGCACAATGACACATCTTCTCCCTCAAAGGGATTTAGGGATTTCTCTATTTCTTTTCTTTTCTTCTTCGTTTTGAGATTGAATAAATCTTTCTTTCTTGAATCTCAATCAGAGTTTTCCTTCGCTTTCTTCCTATTTCGATTTGATGAAAACTGAAATAAATTTGTTTTTAGAGTTAGGGTTAGAGAAAAAAACTTTAGCCCTGATATCATTGTTAGATCTCTTGCAGGATCTTGCTCTTAATCCTTAACCATTAGAACATCTAGGTCTGATGATATTTACCTTTGATTAAAGTGATGACCCGTGGCATGACGAGCAACCGTACTGTAGAAGCATAATTTGTCGTTGTAGATCGCTACTTGGGGGAGAGGCACGACACGAGGAGGTGTAGATGAACGCCGACGCAAAAGGTCAGCGACGGGCGTAGGTCTCTACACGCCCATCTCGTGTCTATTTTGATCGGTACTCATGGAGGTCTCTCCTTCAATTAATAATATACATAGATGAGTTAGACCTAGGACCAGACCACTAATTAGGGAGAGTGTTCACTCGATTAGGAAATGTGAGCTACTAGACCATCTCCAATAGTCTTTCAAAACTTTACAGCATGTTTTGTATGCAGGTTTGGTCACTCCTGTAGCCATCTGAATCTGTATCCGATCATCCGTTGATATTTGGTTTGCATCACAGAAGGATGTCGTCCTTCGTCACTTTGTTTTATTCGTAAGACTATATGTAGGATGCCGAATGAAGCTATCCGTAAAACCAAACACCTTGTTAGTCTCAATCCTTATTTTTGGGTAAAAGGAAAAAGAAAAACAACACTCCAATCGTCTCCTAGTGAGCTCCCAACCTGAGAAAGGTTTCATGTTCTCGCGTTTTTTCGGTTTCGCGTGCTACACCTGCATCTTCGGAATTGTTGGAGAGGTCACATATGCTGCTACCCAGCGTGTTGTGCAATGCAAGGAAGCATACTGTGGACCCAAGAATAAATTCATTTTTTGAAAAATATTAGGAGCTGTTAGAGTATTGAGATTTTTTAGCAATTAAAGTTTTAGGAAGTTCCTAATTCTCATGTATTACAACAAATATTTTAGAAATTATTAGAAATGCTCTTAGGCCACCGAGACTTGGTTAGTCTTTTTTACTAAGCCCGAGATCAACCCCAACATGTATATATGCCAATTTGCATGTATCACTACCGGAATTTTAAAAATAAAAATAGTTTTTGTTTGCCGAGTGTCAGCTGGTTGACTCTTTGCTGAGTGTCAACCACCGGCCCTCGGCAAAGGTTAACGGCCACTGACGGCTCTTTGCCGAGCACCGACTTTGCTGAGAGTTCGGCACTCGGCAAAGACGTCTTTGCCGAGTGTGTTTCTGTACCAAGTGTCCTGCACTCGGTAAACGACCTCGTTACCGAGTGTAGGATTTTGCTGAGTGCGGCTCTCGGCAAAGAAGTCTTTCCTGAGTGCCCGACAAAAAGCACTTGGCAAAGCTCCTGGCACTCGGCAAAGGCCTAGATTCCGGTAGTGCATGTGTAAAATCAGCATGTACTGATAGATCTACTTCTCGGATAGTGATAAAGTTGTATTCAATGAATCGTGTAAAATAGGGAATGCGGAACTATAGATTACACTATTTGATAATGTTTATGGAGTGAGATTTAAAATAGGGGGTCGAATAGGAATCTGGTGGAGATAGTCTAATTCATGCTCGTATGTCGTCCACTTGCAGGTGACTTTCCTCAAGTTGGGAGGTGTGGTGCTAGGGACGGCTCTCCACCATGCCGCCATCGATGCCTCAAGCGCGTTCCATTTCTTCCAGACGTGGTCAGCCTTGTGCAAGTACGGCGACCGCGCGACCGTGGAGCTCCCGTGCCACGACCGCACACTCCTCCATGCACGGTCCCCGCCTACCGTCCACCCGGACGCCCTCTCGAGGTTCTACCCAAAGCTCACCTTCTCCGACGACCCGTTAGGATCAGGACCCTTGCCGTTGAAATCTTTGCCATTTCCTAGGACCAGGTCGCCTCCTTAAAGCGCCTCTGTGGCGGCACAAGCACGTTTTGCGCCATGAGCGCCCTCGTATGGCAGTGCACGCCCATTGCACGTCGGCTTCCACCCGATTCCGAAACATGCCTCATCTTCCCGGCCAACGTCCGCGGCAGAGTGAGGCCGCCTCTCCCGAACCGCTACTTCGGCAACGCGTTGATCAGGCTGGGCGTCACTGGTGCGGTTCAGGACATTGCTTCGGAGGCTTTGGTATCCGTCGCCGGCCGCATCAAAGACACCATCGATCGGATGGACGACGAGCTCGTGCGTTCTGCGGTCGACTACTGTGAGATGGCCGAGATGGACAGCCGGCCTGTAAAGGGCACTTTGCTAGAGACGGAGCTGATGCTTATTAGCTGGCTGGGCATGCCAATGTACGACGCGGATTTCGGATGGGGGAAGCCAGCGGTGATGTCGCGGACGGAGTCCATCCGTGGAGGCTTTGTGTACATAATGGACGACGGGCCAACAGACGGCGTCGGCAGCGGCGGCATCCGCGTGCTCATGTGTATGGAAGCCGCAAATATGAAGGAGCTGGAGCGGCTGCTTTACGCAAAACTCTAGACTAGAGCCTGGACCTGCTAGGTGCTTGTGATGTGGAACGAAACGCTTTGGTAACAATTAAGGGCCGGAGACGATACATCTGGATGGCCGGCCTGCTTTGTTTGCTCGCAGGAAACCTTCTCTACTCTTTAAATTTTATTTTTTTATGTGTCTCAAAAACATTGTATTTATGAAATTCCACCATCAACTGATCTACATCATATATGTATGATGGAGAAGATCCATCAATACGGCTGGTGAAGTTTAAATAAGAGAGGTTTCTGATCGGACCAATAATATATTGTTATTAACTTTTTACTCCCTCCGTTTCTTTTTATTTGTCGCTGGATAGTGTAAAATTGCACTATCCAGCGACAAATAAAAAGAAACGGAGGGAGTATATATTACTTCTCTGTTTCTTTATATCTTTATTACATATCGTATTAGTTTTCCAACAAGTCAAATATTTCTACGTTTAATCATCAATTTTAAATAGATATATGGACCACTAATATAAGTTTTTTTGGAAATCAGGGTTTTCATGTTTTATTTCGAAGGTATCATCAAATATTTCATGTTTTATTTCCCTTGCAAATGAATTGTTTCTTTTACGATGAACCTGTTGGATTAATGTGGGTCTGACCTAAATTAATATTCAATAATAGTCAATACTAAAGGTCCATTTTAATGGTACGATGTACTAGTATTTTAGTACCATACCGGAAGTTCAAGGGACAATTCAATCAATTTAAATAGATGAACCATTGGTGCATCTATTGAGAAGCTGAGAAAATGATGAAGGACTGCCACACGCGCACGCGCCGCCGGCCGGGCTGTGGCCGTGGTAAATCAGACCCTGGTCCAAATATTCCTTCCTAATGGTTGCATTTTGCCTGGAGTGATGACCGTTCGTTACTGGTCGTTTCCTATGTTATGGCTAGTAACGGAAGGACTGTAATGGGTGTCAGCTAGTAACGGATGTCACTGATGGTGTCAGTTTCTGGCTGATGGCGACCGTTAGTGTTCGTTCACCTCCCTCTGCGTGTGTACATATACGGAGCAGGTGATGCTGCTTCTAGTTGTAGTACGTACGAACACTCTCTGACGCGTTGCACACAACAATTCCTGTACCACCTTCTGCGAGCACAGAGAGTGTGGGAGAGCAAGCCTCCGAAATCGCCTGATCCAGTTCCTCATCATCGGCGCCGTTCGAGGGACTGCACTGTGTACATCTGCCTGCATCGACTGCGTACGACTACATCGAAAATACACACGAGATGTCTCGTATGAATGGAGCCACTGATGCCTTAAGCATCGGTCAATCCGCGGGGTACACTGTGTTCTTAGTATTTGTGCATATTTATTATTGTTTACTGTTTATGTGAGTAGTGATACACATATGTACATACATGTCGTCACATATATCACTGTGGTTTTCTGGATTAAATTAAAACTGAAAATGCCTACTTCTCTAACAATCTAAAAACCTAATATTAGACATTTTTCTGTTAGTGGTTTTGCTGCTGCGTTAAAACCAAGTGAACCTTTTGATGGGACATTTTATAAAAGATGGCGTAGTAAGATGATACTATGGTTGACTGTAATGAACTACTATCACGTCGCACAGGGGTAACCCGAATAGTTCACTCCTGAAGAGGAGAGAATGTTCGACGTTGCCGATAACCTGTTTTGAGGCGCCATGATTAACGCTCTTGCCAACAAGTATCTTGATTCTAATCTAACGTGCACATCTGCAAAAGAGTTATGGGATGCATTAGATGAGAAGTTCGGTGTTTCTAATGCTGGTAGCGAGCTGTACATCATGGAGCAATTGTTTGACTATAAGATGGTGGAAAACCGTCCTATAGTCGAACAGGCTCATGAAATACAGGCACTGGCTAAGGAACTCGAACAGTTCACATGTGTCTTGCCTAACAAGTTCGTGTCTGGCGGTATTATTACTAAGCTGCAACCTTCTTGGACGGATTTTGCTACCACTCTAAAAATAAGAGGCAAGAGTTTAGCGTGGCTGAGCTTATTGGTTCTCTTAATGTTGTGGAGAGGGTGAGAGCAAAAGACACTCGTGGAAAAAGAGTTGAGACTTCTAGTGCCAATATGGTACAAAAGAAGAACTCCAATGTGTCACATAATAATAAAAAGAAGAACAAGCAACAGAATACCACGAAGCCTAAGCAACAGCCTCGTTTAAAAGGAAGAACAAAGGAGTTGGTTGCTTTATTTGCAGGAGTACTGATCACTGGGCAAGCGCTTGTCCAGACCGCAAATTTAAACAAGAGAAAAAACTAGCTCAAGAGACTAAAACAACAAACATGGTTGTTAGCGAGACCACAGAAGGAACATCGGATATGGTGTGGTGGGTGACACTGGTGCTAACACTCATGTGTGTGCTGATATTTCTTTGTTTTCTTCTTATCAGTGCAAAGGGGCTGGAGCCTTGCTGATGGGGAATGGATCACATGCGCGTGTTCTTGGTGTTGGTACAGTCATTCTGAAGTTTACTTCGGGAAAGATGGTGCTATTGAAGAACATGCAACATGTCCCCTCCATAAAAAATAATCTTGTTAGTGGCTCATTGCTATGTCAAGATGGCTATAAACTTGTGTTCGAGTCCAATAAATTTGTATTGTCAAAGTATGGGACATTTGTTGGAAAATGCTATGACAGTGGAGGCTTGTTCTGCTAATCTTTGCATGATGTTTGTATAAGTCTGTGAACAATGTGATTTCGAACGAGTTGTATATTTGGCATTCACGACTTTGTCACATCAAATTTGGTTGTGTGGCGTGGTTAGCAAATTTAAATTTAATCCTGAAAATTGATTTAGTCAAAGGTTATAAGTGCTAGGTGTGCGTGCAATCTAAGCAACCTGGCAAGCCTCATATAGCTGCGGAGGCGAGGAATCTGGCGCCACTAGACTTAATACATTCTGATTTATGTGAGATGAACAGAATATTGACTAAATGAGGCAAACAATATTTTATTACTTTTATCGATGATTCTACTAGATTTTGTTATGTGTATCTCTTAAAATCAAATGGCGAAGCTTTGCATTATTTTAAGACCTACAAAGCTGAAGTTGAAAATCAACTCGAGAGGAAAATTAAACTGTTAAGGTCTGATCGTGGTGGAGAATATTTTCAGGTGATTTTTCTGATTTTTGTGTGGAACATGGTATTATTCATGAGAGGACACCGCCATACTCACCACAATCCATTAGGGTTGCTGAGAGAAAGAACCGTACTCTAACTAATTTGGTTAACGCCATGTTAGAGACTTCGGGACTATCTAAGGAATGGTGGGGTGAGGCGATCTTGATACCGCGTCATGTCCTTAATAAAGTTCCCACAAAGAACAAAGAAATCACACCATTCGAGGATTGGGAAAAGAGGAAATTAAATATCTCCTGTTTGCACACATGGGGTTGTTTGGCCAAAGTGAATATGCCAATTAACCAGAAGTGCAAATTAGGACCGAAAACCGTTGATTGTGTTTTCCTTGGGTATGCTTTCCACAACATTGGATATAGGTTCTTAATTATAAACTCTGGAGTACTAGACATGTTGGTTGGTACTATTATGGAGTCCAGAGATGCTATGTTTTTTGATGACGGATTTCCCATGAAAGTTACACATGACACGTCTAATGGTGAACCAACGATACCCATGAACATTTTTTCCGGTAGAACACACTGAGGAATCCCATATACATAATCATGTGGAAGATGACAATGTATCAACTCGAAAGAGTACGAGACCAAGGATTGCAAAGTCCTTTGGTGATGATTACATTGTATATCTTGTAGATGACACCCTAAGTACCATTGAAGAGGCATATTCCTCTCCTGATGCTGACTTTTGGAAGGAAGCAATAAGGAGTGAGATGGATTCTATTATGTCTAATGCAACTTGGGAGGTCGTTGAGCGTCCTTATGGGTGTAAGCCCATTAAGAGTAAATGGGTGTTCAATAAAAAGCTTAGGCCTGATGGTACTATTGAAAGGTACAAGGCAAGGCTTATAATTAAAAGCTATTCATGGAAGGAAGGTGAGGATTTCTTTGATACTTATTTACATGTGGCTTGATTGACCACAATTTGTGTGCTACTTTCTCTGGTTGCCTCCCATGGTCTTCTCGTCCATCAAATGGATGTTAAGATAGCATTCCTAAATGGAGAGCTAGATGAGGAAATCTACATAGAGCAGACAACTAGGTTTGTAGCAAACGATCAAGGCATGTTGTGTAAGTTATTGAAATCTTTATATGGCCTAAAACAAGCACCTAAGCAATGTCATGAAAAGTTCGATAGAACTTTGACATCTGTTGGGTTTGTTGTGAACGAAGCAGACAAATGTGTATACTATCGGTATGGTGGGGGCAAGGTAGTAATTCTATGCCTATATGTTGATGACATTCTAATCTTAGGGACGAGTCTTGATGTGATTAAAGAGACAAAAGACTTTCTGTCTAATAATTTTGAAATGAAAGATTTGGGAGAAGTTGATGTTATTCTTAACATTAAGCTACAGAGAGAAGGCAATGGTGGGATCACACTTGTGCAATCCCATTATGTGAAAAAGGTTTTGAGTCGCTTTGGTTATAGTAACTGTAAACCTACTCCAACACCTTATGATCCTAGTAAGCTTTTGAAGAAAAATCGAAGGATATCTAGGGATCAATTGAGATATTCCCAAATAATTGGTTCCCTCATGTACTTAGCTAGCGCTACGGGGCCTGATATCTTGTTTGCTGTGAGCAAACTTAGCCGGTTTGTTTCAAATTCGAGAGATAATCACTGGCGTGCTCTTGAGATAGTTTTGCGCTACCTAAAAGGTACTATGAGTTTAGGCATCCATCATACTGGGTACCTAATAGTACTAGAGGGTTATTGTGATGCAAATTGGATATCTGATGCTGATGAGATATATGCCACAAGTGGATATGTGTTTTCACTTGGAGGTGGCGTTGTTTTATGGAAGTCTTAGAAGCAGACCATCTTAACGAGGTCGACTATGGAAGCATAATTCACAGCATTAGATACCGCTTCAGTTGAGGCTGAGTTGCTTCGTGAACTCCTTATGGATTTATCGGTGGTTGAAAAACATGTGCCGGCTATTTCTATGAACTGCAGTAATCATACTGTGATAATCAAGATAAAC
This sequence comes from Zea luxurians, assembly GCA_029449295.1. Taxonomy (NCBI): domain Eukaryota; kingdom Viridiplantae; phylum Streptophyta; class Magnoliopsida; order Poales; family Poaceae; genus Zea; species Zea luxurians. The sequence goes on from JAOPSE010000014.1 coordinate 80,476,784, forward strand.
AGTTCTAAGGATAATATGAAGTCGACAAGGCACATAAAGAGGCATTTGAAATATGTCAGGAAATTGAGAAACTCCGGAGTAATAGCGTTGGACTATGTCCATATGTCTAAAAATCTAGTAGATCAATTCCCTAAAGGGCTATCACGTAGTGTGATAGATAGTGCATCGAGTGAGATGGGCCTAGACCCACCTAAAGTTTATCATAGTGGTAACCTGTTCTATGTGATTGGAGATCCCATGAATTAGAATGGTGAAAGAAGCTAGTGGTAGACTGAGAGGAAAGACCCTTAATAAGGTTCATTTCAGATGCACATCTTTCCTTACTGTAAGGTAGGTTGGTGTTTACACCTTAATATGTTCCAAGTGGCTTTGTGAAGCAAAGATGTTGTCCTACAGATTATCTTTAGAGGAACATACCTATATGGGTTAACTGCTAGTCACAGTTTATGAGATCTCGGTGGTCTCTACATACCCATGAAAGTCTATGGAGTTTGACTTATATGCTCCAACCAGAGGGGATGCGCTTAGCAATCTAGTACTGGTAAAGAGTTTAGATGAAACTTATTCCACGCAAAACTGCCAATTCAAAGCCTAGTCCATTGTGCAGTTGTGGTCAAGTGTAGTCTAAATTCTAGGTGGATGTTCAACTTAATAGTCTTCATCGAAACACCAGTATATCAAACATTTGAGATGATGAGAGCATTTTAGTGTGACTTAGTATTTAGTGGGGATTGTTGGATTAATGTGGGCCTGGCCCAAATTAATATTCAATAATAGTCAATGCTAAAGGGCCACTTTAATGCTACGGTGTACTACTACTTTAGTACCATACCGGAAGTTCAAGGGACAATTCAATCAACTTGAATAGGTGGACCATTGGTACATCTATTGAGAAGCTGAGAAAAGGATGAAGGACTGCCACACGCGCGCGCGCCATTGGTCGGGTCGGGCCGGGCCGGGCCATGGCCGTGGTAGATCGGACCTTGGTCCAAATATTCCTTCCTAACGGTTACACATTTTGCCTGGAGTTGTGACCGTCCATTACTGTCGTTTATTACTGGCCATTTCCTATGTTATGGCTAGTAACGGACGGGCTGTAATGGCTATCAGCTAGTAACGGACGTCACTGATGGCGTCAATTTCTGGCTGGCTGTAACGGTAGCTCTAATGGCGACCGTTACTGTCCGTTTGCCTCCCTCTACGCGTGTACATATACAGAGGAGGCGAGGCTGCTTTTGGTTGTAGTACGTACGGACACTCTCTGACGCGTTGCACACAGCCATTCTTGTCCCACCTTCTGCGAGCACAGAGAGTGTGGGAGAGCAGGCCTCCGAAATCACCATTCGCAGAGCTACACTTGCACAGGTGTGCGGACGATCAGGTTTTTTGCTTGCTCTATCCGCCCGACTAACGCTGATCCAGTTCCTCATTGTCGACGCCGTTCAAGGGACTGCACTACGTACATGTGCTTGCATCGACTGCGTACGACTACATCAAACATACACACGAGATGTCTCATGTGAATGGAGCCACTGATGCCTTGAGCATCGATCCCTCCGCGGGGTACACTATGTTCTTAGTATTTGTGCATATTTTACTGTTGCTTACTGCTTATGTGAGTAGTGATACACATATGCACATACATGTCGTCACATACATCACTGTGATTTTCTGGATTAAATTAAAACTGAAAATGCCTACTTCTGTAATAGAACCGACACATATGTCCTCGTACATATTCAGTGTCTCTATTTTTGAGTCGTTTACTTGTTGAATGACAACAATGTACATGTGAATAAACACTAGAGTTATCATATATTTATAAGTGACCAATAAGCTTGCAACACTAATGACAAAACTTTACATATGACTATCACTTATATCATTAGGTGTCATTGTGTGTCGCCCGTTTTGTTTGACAAACTCGCATACTTAATACCCACAGAGAACTATTCCAGATAGTTGGTTGTGGCACTATATAACAACCATAAAGTGGCTATTTAGTTGAGATATATAGTAATTCTATATTTACAAGTGACCAATGAGCTTGCAACCTTAATGACCAAACTTCACATACGAATATTGCTTACGCCTCAATGATTCATGGTGTATCGCCTATTTTGTGCAAAAAAACTTGCATACATAGTACCCACAAAGGATCGTTCCAAATGGTTGCTTGTGGCACTATATAACAACTAGAAAGTGGTTATTTAGTTAAGATACATATATGTTGTGGAAAAGACACATGGATACAAAAGGTACATGTGGAAGAATTGCTAGAGGAGTGAATCTTATCATTAGGTCAACGCACATGTCCTGTACCTAGATTGCACACACATGTCCCTCAATAGGTATGTACCAGCGTAATCATTTTGGTGATCCATGTAGACATGGGCATGTCCTCAGCGCATTAATGGTTCCTTGTACCTCTTATCACAAGCAAGAACCCCTGTATTGCCCATCGCTGTCAATAAGGAGTTTTCAAACCTTTGGCAGACTGGATCATCAACTTGAATACAATAATATATACTAAAATATGCTTACAAATTGGCTCCAGGTACGCCTACACCCTATGCATGTTTTAGGGGGAAGGCAAGCCCAAAATGTCATGCTCATATTTAATGCGAGCGCTACCATAGTTATCCCTTCACATAGCGACTTCCATAAAAGCTACCAGGGCAGGGCAAGTATCATAACCTACGACATCAGCTTTCGAGATCTAGGCTTGTTGGTCTCGAGTGGTTTTCTACCAGTATAGTCTCTTGTAATTTATTGTATTCCTTGATACACATGCATGTGCTTGTGCAATTATAGGACCATTGTGTGCATCATGTAGTGACCTCGAGTGCCCTATAGTATATGTTGTGTGCCTACACACTGATTTAGTCCTATAATGTCACTCATTGCATATTTAATATGATATACTCAAGACTTATCCATTAAGTTATCACTATAGTACAATTTTTAAAGTATTTTGGTGTGGGCCCCATGTATCGATGTTGTACTACCACTAGTGGGCCTATCTTATTCTTCAACCCCAAGATAGGCCTAGGTCCTCACCTAGAGTTCTTGATTCCTCCATGGGGTCCTCTAGTCCTAGGTGTTTATACTTTCTGGTGCCACTAAGGGTCTAGTTGCTTTGAGACACAAGGGGCTTTGGGGGCATATATCATCGAGTGCCTTGAGGCGCAAGGAGGACCGGGGGCTTACACCATCGGGTTCTCTAGGATGCGAGAGGTCCCAATGGTTTATACCATCAGGTACCCCACAATATTATATCGTCAGGTGTCCCCACAATGTGAGGGGCCTGAGGGGCTTATACTGATAGGTGCCCTGGGCGCTCGGTCGTAGGTGCCTCAGAACATGAGGGATCTCGAGGGCTTACAACATTAGTTGCCCTAGGAATGATGGGATCTGGTAGGCTTAGTTTGGAGCACCCATGTATAAACTAAGTTGGTGCCAATGCTCTCCATTAGTAAAGGAAAAAGGAGGCCCCAAGCTGTAGGGTCTCAAGAGTACTGGCCCTTCTACTTTAGGCCTAGAAATTAGTCTCCTATGAGCATGTATTGTCCATAGTCAGGGGTATTCCCTTCTCAGGGTGTTACCAAAGACCCCTAGGTCTATCATAGGAATGGTCCCACAAGTGGGCCCACTCTTGTCGTCTCATGGATCAACATCTAAGAACTCTAGACACTTGGCATGGTCGATTAGGCTTATGCCTCAGTTTGACTTATCTCTTGGACTTCATCCCTAACCCTTGCATTGTGCTATTAGGTCAACTATAAAGTATTTCATACTATTAGAGCCAATATGAGGCATGCATGGCATCTATTTCTCCTTAATGGGACTTGACGTCCCTTGGTCCACTAATATAATCATTATGACAAACTATGACAAAATAAACATAATTTTTATTACCCTCTATAAGAAAATAGTTACGGGGCCTTTGTGATTACCTAGTGGAATCCTAGGTTGCACAATTAATTAGCATCATCATCATGTCTCATACGAAAAGATTATTGGATGTAATCACTTAATTGGTTGAGCGATTATTTAGCAAACCTTTTGACGTGAGTCAATTATGTTTTGTTTGTTGTGCCTAGTAAGTCGAGAGAGAGAGAGATGTTAAGGCCCTTAAATAAGAATCGACGAAGATATTTCTTTTTTATGTGAGTTTGTTGCACTCTTGCTTCTAGCCTTTTACTGGTCATATTTATCCTTTTGCTCCTTCCTAAATCCACCCTTACTAGTAGTGCACCTTGTCATGATCGACACATCAATCCTCAGGGTCATTTTGAAGATGTGGATCTTGAATGGGGAGGGTTTATACAAAGTCTATGAGATCATTAGCTTGGTTTTCCCACTGCTCTCATACCATTCTAACCTAGGACCTACCTAATGCAACCCCCTTAGAAAGAGTACAATGAGTAATGGTTTTCTATGGTCATTTCATTGTTGAAGTCCATTTTCCTCTGTCTCTCAATTATTTTGTAATGTCATTGGTTATTATGGTCTTTGGCTTGGGCATTTTATGCCTAATATTGTCCTTGCCCTCTCCACCTTTGCTTATCTCACACTTGGTTTTGGAAGGCAAATCGAATGCGAACCATGTATGTGCCAGGATCAGAAATCCACATACACAGCGATTACATAATTGAACATCATCACACATTGCTCAAAATAATAGCAGAAATAAGTACTTTATTACATCACGATGTCCAAAACATCCACAAAATCATTAACTTAAACCATAATCGAAGTGCTGAACGAAACGTAGTATGATAAGGCCTTCACAGGCAGCTGACTAGGGGTTTGTCGCTAATCTATTCTAGAACTCGTCGATATACAGGCACCAAGAGGAAATGCCAGAAACCATAATTATAATCATCATTATTAAGCATCATCATAAAGGTATCCAGAGTAACTCTAATCAAAGAAGCTCCCAACATTGCTCATAACCGTGAGCACGGCTGATATACCAGTTTCTAACCGTCTGTAGAGGTTGCACACTTTACCCACAAGTCATGATCCCTTCCGAGCCTAGGTTGTACAGACCCGAACTTCACTGCCGAGGTGGATGGCCAGGGATTCACTACATAGCCTTTATAAAGATTTCCCAGATGTCATAGCCGCCCGTTAGGTTTCTCCAGATTGATAAAAAAAGTACCTCTCCCCATAGTAAGGGTGACTAACAAAAGCAACACGAAAGAACCTCGGCACGCAGCCTCGGTAGAGCAAGTACTGTGCTCGGACCCCATTGATGGCACAACGGCGAAGCTGACTACACCTCAAGTTCCTCTAATTAATTAGCTAAGGGCGTCCCATACCACCCTCATGGTTGTATTGTTTTCCTGGGTGGTCATCCAACGAACAGATCCTTACGGAGAGGTACTTGGGAAATAGCCTGAGTCCCCTAAAGTGATACAAGTTCATCATCATAATCAAGATATCATCATCGTACCATAAATGTTCTCGCCATGTTCATTAATTTAAAGTAAAACAATAGCATGATACTAGTCATAGTAACCAATTCCCAAAGGATAACCAAGGATAGGAAAAATAGAACACTAGTCAATCCTTAGGTTGATCATGATATGCGGGACAATGAATTATAATGTAAGTAGGACATAATGGGTCAGAGGACACTTGCCTTTACTAGGTTGCTGCTTAGGGAAATCTCCTGCAACACTCTCGGGAACCATGGACTGCTCGTTGTCTATGCAAAGCAATCATTCATTCAACACACTTAGGGGAAAACAGAAGAACAATACACCAAACATATGCAACAGAGTTAACATAGGTTCAATAAAAAGGTAAAACATACTGGTGCCTCTTAAGTTTGGGATAAATCACTATGCTAAGTGGTCTATTGTTCTCTAACTAAGTCTATCTTAGTCAGTTACTTACTCAAACAAAGTTATTTCAGGTGTGGGACCACACATTAACTAGAGTTGGGTCTATAAAGTTAAACACTTGAACATTCATTAGGGTTCCTATCTTCATTTTATTCCTAATAAAGTTTCTATAACCTCAACTCTAACCTACAGGCCAACTATAAAATTGAGACATGGAAGCAGTGGATTAACATAATTTTAATAGATAGAAAATAACATAATGAACATTTTTATTCTAAACAATCCAATTTGGAGTTCATTTGACAATGTTATAAATTTTAGAAGCTTTAGAATTCAAAAACCCTAATTTAGACACACTTCTCTAATTAAATAAAAACCCAGGATTCTCTCAGCAAGAACCCAGGGGCTCGGTTGCAAGGGCTAAGGACGGCGGGTTCTAATCACGGGAACCAGGGGGTTTAAGCAAAATGCTCGCGGCGAAAGGGTACCAGAGCTTCTCGGTCGTCGGATCAAGAGCGAAGAGCCGAGATTTGAATCCGAGGCTGAGAGCGCGGGGGGAGGGGGACATGGTGGCTGATCGGTGGGGCCCAGAAGCCAGCGACCCAGGGCGGAACCCTGCGCCGCGCGACCCCGACGTGCGAGCGACGACTGACAGTGGGCCCTCGGCTTGGCTAGGCCTACTGTCCAACAGCATCGAGCGGTGCGGGCGCGAACGTTGACGCGCGCTAACAGGCAGGGCCCACCGGTTAGTGACCCAGAGCGGATTGGAAAAGGGGTCGACGTGGGAGGGATTGACAAGGGGGGCTGGGGTGTCAGGGTTCTCATCTCCCTCTCAAACGAGCACGGCGCGGAGCGCCATGGTCGAGATCGGTGGTAGACGTCGGAAGGAGGGGAACGTCAGGCGACGGGTGCGCGGACGCATGGCTCGATGGCCATGGTGAGGGAAATGAGACGGGGTAGAGGAAGAGGGAGGGGAGGGGAGAAGCCAGTGCTCACCTGTGGCGCAAATGCGCGATGTTGAGCGCAGTGGAGGTCTGGTGTGGACGAGGTGTGGAGGTGACGTGCGGTCGAGTGCACAAGTGGAGATTGAAAGGCGATGGCGGGCTCCAACATGGCACGAGCGCGAGGCTCGGCAGTGCACGGATGTAGTGGGACCGTGGGCACGCAGAGCGACTAGCAAGCAAGACCCACGTGCACGGAGAGAAAAGGGGCGTGCACAGGTGGAGCGGTGGCGCCGACATGCCGGACCCGCCAGGCAGAGAGAGCGGGGGGGGGGGGGGGGGGGGGAGCGGGCGCAGGGACTAGGCGGGCCTGATGGGCTGAAAGGCCAAGGAAAAGGGAAGCGCGGGCTGCTTTTGCTTTTTCTTTTATTGTAAAATTATAATCTCTTTTATTTTTATTTTCTCTTTTGAAATCAAAAATCCAACCAAGCCACAAATTCAAATTTGAATATTTCAAGTATATGCATCAAACAAAGATCAAAGTTTAAGCTCAGCATGATGCAACAATTCATGTCTCCCCTAGGGTTTAATCTACTAAAGTATTAATACATCTCCAAATAAAATAACCAACCCTCTACTAAAAGGAAGAGAAAAAGGAAACTATAGAGAGGAGAAGAGACGTAACCCCTGAATTTGGTAAATACTAGAGAAGAAACTTTATACCCCCAAATTCACGATATTACAAACCTATCCCCCTTAAAAAGAATCTCGCCCTCGAGGTTAAGGGTTGGTTAGCAAAGAGCTTGGGATACTTGGTTTTCAAATCATCCTCTCTTTCCCAGGTTGCTTCTTCCTCTGAATGGTGGCCCCATTTGACTTTGCAATTCTGATGGTGCTCCTTCAAGTGACTGTCTGCTGTCTCCAGAATCTAGGTTGGCTTCTCGCTATACGTCAAATCCTTCTAGACTTCAAGGTCCTCGGTTGGCAATTGCTCCTATGGCACTCGCAAACATTTCTTCAGCTATGAAACGTGGAAACCATCATGCACTGTGGACAGACTTTTTGGTAGGCTGAGCTGGTAGGCCACTTCTCCACGTCTTGCCTGGATCTGGTACGGTCTGATGTATCGATGTGCTAACTTGCCCTTGACTCCGAACCTTTTGACTCCTCTGATCGGTGACACTTTCAGGTAGACATAATCTCCCACTTCAAAACTCAGCTCTCTTCTTCTGGTGTCGGCATAACTTCAATGCCTAGACTGTGTTGTCCTTAGATTCCCCTGAACCATTCTGATATTCTCTTCAGCTTCAAGAAAAATATCTAGACCGAACACCTGCCTTTCGCTGGGTTGGTCCCAGTGCAACGGAGTTCGACAATTCCTCCCATAGACTGCTTGGAATGGTGACATCTTCAAACTAGCCTGATGGCTATTGTTGTAGGAGAACTCTACATAAGGTTATGACATCTGGTGGATGGCATGGTTGTATATGATCGAGATCGAATGTAATTGTTGTTGTACTAGGTGTGCAAGAGAAGTTTAGATTGAAATGCCAATTATGTGTAGAGTGGTGAGTTTAGTAATTTAAATGTAATGATGGTAACTGATGTCAAGGTTGCGGTGATGATTTAGTTGTTTGAGTGAATATGTATGTGATGGATGCTTTACCTGCTAGTTCACAATTGTGATGTCTTATCTTAGCTACTGTATGATTCAAGTTATTTGGGCATGGTGGTTTAGAAAGTTAGTAGATTGCTTCTCTCCATATTTTGTTCTAGGTGTCTGATAGTGAAGAATCTAAGGTTATTATGAATGCTTAATCTTAAAAGAGTAAAGAACCTGAGTTAAACATGTTGCTAGATGTTTGGTTTAGGTCCATTTGACTAGAAGGTCATGTTTGTGTAAAGTCGGAGGTATCTAGTGTTATGCCTATGAGTTGTGATGACTTACTTTAAGTGTTTATCCTCCTTAGTATAGATTATTTATCTTTTGTTATTCATGCACATGCTCATGTGCATTATGCATATCATTTAGGTACATTAATTGATCATGTGATGTGGAGGACAAGAGTTGGATTAATCTCAGAGTGATGCTGATGAATGAACCCAAAGATTGGATGATCCGATCGAGTACCAAGATAAGAGATGCTCACCAAGTGATCATCATCTAACAACACTAATGTATTGTTTATCCTAGGCAAGCCCCGGTGAATTTGCCCCCTCCTTGTTGTTTTAAAATTTTTAGCACTTATATGTTGCATTAGGTGATAAGAGTTGAGTGATGAAACATTTGATGCATTTCCTTCCTTGGAATTTGATTATCCTCCTTACTACCTGTTTTATAAAGATAACTATTGATGCTTAGTCCTGCTTAGGAAATTAAAACTTGTTTATTTTTAAAAGAATGATGTGTTTTATGAAAAAGGACTTGTAATGGTGAAGACATTGTCCTGTAGTGATGGATTCATCATTCAAGTATGGTACCTCTGTCAAGTACATGGTTTTGGAAAGTAAATAATAATTTGAGACCAGACATTGAGCTGGAAAGGTCGTCCGTCTGTGTCAATTAAGGACTGTAACGAAAGTAGGCTTGCTGATCTAGGACCTTTTAAATGGCCACATGCCTCGTCATGGGTAAGCTTAGCCTTGGCTAGACCAATACCAGAAAGGCCGGCCCGCAATGGGAGTGGAGAGATGGCGAGAGTATCGTGTATTCACCTGCAAGAGGCTGGATGGTGGGATACTGAGCTCTCGATTGGTGGGGACCTGTTCTGATCTTGAGAAAATCGGGTGAGTTGACATATGCAAGGGTTAAGTGCTATATATGTCGTGTGGTTGGTGATCCCTAGCTGGGTATTAATCGATTCATATTGCCGTTACTTCTCGGATATGAAGACAGGATCACTGCCCTGCTTCATAGTTAACAAGTGTAACAAAAAAGGATTAAAAGAAAGCTAGATTAGGCCAAGTGTATGATCTAGAATAGGCCAATCTAGATTTAGGAAAATTACATAACTTGTGAAGTGAAAACTTGGCTTAAGGATCAATTATTAGTAAGCTTTTCTGCAAAAAGAGCCTTTGAAACTTGATGAGCTTTACCTTGAACCCTTCTAAACCAACATACTCTTGAGAGTCTTTTCTTTAGTTAGGTAAGTCTTGCTGAGTAATTGTGTACTCATGGTTTTATTCCCTTTATTGTTGCAGGTTACGAGTTGCTTTGATTGTGAGTGATGTTAAGTGCCGGTAGGCTCGGCCTTCTTATATAAATATATCCCATCTATAGTTTCTTTAATGAGGATTGTCACTTAAGCTAGCATGTATTTCAAACTTACAAATATTTTATAACATTTCAAAGTGTAATTCTTTTGAATCACTTTCTTTTGTAATCACTCCTATGACGTATAATGAAATCTTCATGTAACTTGTAATCATTTTGTAATAAAGAATTTATTTCCGCAATAAGTGTTTGTATGTGGGTTGTGTTTACTTAATTTTGCGATCCTGATGATCCGTGGTTTATTAGAGGTCTTTGAGACACTCGGACAGATCATGTTAAGTTATTTCGTGCACATGCACAGAAGTCTGAGGTCTTTGGGATGAGGATAGGTCCATGTGGGTCGAATAACTTGGGAGGTTCTGCCACACAATGGATCTGAGTTCAAGAATCTTCAAGTGGAAGAATATCTTGAGGAGGAAGGTATCAAGCATGAGTTCTCCGCTCCCTACACTCCACAACAAAATGGTGTAGTGGAGAGGAAGAACAGGTCACTTATCGACATGGCAAGGACGATGCTGGGAGAATACAAGATGTCGTAATAGTTCTGGTCGGAAGCCGTGAATACGGCTTGCCACGCCATAAACCATCTCTATCTTCATCGCCTCCTGAAGAAGACGACATATGAGCTTCTCACTGGTAACAAACCCAACGTCTCTTACTTTCATGTATTTGGGAGCAAATGCTACATCTTGATAAAGAAAGGTAGGCATTCAAAGTTTGCTCCCAAAGTTATTGAAGGGTTTTTACTTGGTTATGACACAAATACAAAGGCATATATAGTATTCAACAAATCTCTAGGTTTAGTTGAAGTCTCTAGTGACGTTGTATTTGATGAGACTAATGGCTCTCAAAGAGAGCAAGTTGATCTTGATGAAATAGATGAACATGAGGTTCTGATGGCCGTCATGAGGACTATGGCGATAGGAGATGTGCGACCACAGGAACAACAAGTGCAAGATCAACCTTCTTCCTCCACAATGGTGCAACCCCTCAAGATGAGGAACAAGTACATCAAGATGATGGAAAGGATCAAGCGGGAGCACAACAACAAGAAGGAAGAGAGGAGGAAGGAGTACCATAGGCACCTCCAACCCAAGTCCGCACCAACATTCAAAGAGATCATCCGGTGGATCAAATTCTTGGTGATATTAGTAAGGGAGTAACTACTTGTTCACGTGTTGCAAATTTTTGTGAGCACTACTATTTTGTTTCTTCTATTGAGCCTTTCAGGGTAGAAGAAGCCTTGTAGGATCCAAACTAGGTATTGGCCATGCAAGAGGAGTTCAACTACTTCAAGAGAAATGAAGTATGGAGTCTGGTGCCACGTCCAAAGCGAAATGTTGTGGGCACCAAGTGGGGTTTTCACAAAAAACAAGACGAGTACGATGTGGTGACAAGAAACAAAGCAAGACTTGTAGCAAAAGGTTATGCTCAAGTCGCAGGTTTGGATTTTGAGGAGACTTTTTCTCCTGTAGCTAGGCTTGAGTCTATTCGCATATTACTAGCCTATGCTGCTCACCATTCCTTTAATCTCTTTCAAATAGACGTGAAGAGCACGTTCCTCAATGGGCCAATCAAGGAGGAGGTGTAAATGGAACAACCCCTTGGCTTCGAGGATCACAGGTACCCCAACCATGTGTACAAACTTTCTAAGGCTCTCTATGGACATCTAAGTGCTAGAAAACTTCTCAAGTCGAGCAAAACTAGAGAAAAGAAGTTTGGCTATGTTTCGCCAAGATTGGGCAAGTCTGGGAAGCATCGGACCGTCCGGTATGCACCAGACAGTGTACGGTGTGCCAGACTGCGCGATGGCTAAACTAGACACCTCAGGAATTTGGCCAGTCCCGCTGGCTATAATTCACCGAACTGTCCGGTGTACATCGGACTGTCCAGTGAGCCAAGCGACCAACGACTCTCACTGGAGCCAACGGTAGGCACGGAATCAACGATGGACACGTGGCAGCACTTGACTGTCCGGTGTGCCATCGGACTATCCAGTGTACTAGGTAACCGAAGGATGCAATGGCTAACTCAACGGTCGGTGTGGCAGGGATGGAAAAAATCACACATTGTTCACTGTCCGGTACACACCGGACAGTCCAGTGCACCCGCAGACAAAAGGCCACCAGGGCCTTCCAAACAAAGAAGAAACAACTCTTTGACCCTTGGGGTTATAAAAGGATCCCTCTAGGCGCATGGAGTTGTTACCCAAGCATACTAAGAGCACACCGAAACTCTGATTCAATGCAACCATGCTTTCAACTCATTCTTGAGAGAATTGAGCACGTTCTTGAGGGAAACTCTGTCATTTTGATTCTTATGTTCTCTCCTTTGCTTGTGTGTGTTTCTACTCCCTCCTTACTCATGTGCTTTGATTGAGATCATTCGTGTAAGGCATGAGAGACTCCAACTTGTGGAGATTCCTCACAAAGGGAATTAATATAAGGAAGAACAACATGGTACTCAAGTTTGATCTTTGGATCACTTGAGAGGGGCTGAGTGCAACCCTTGACCGAAGTAGGTCACCACAACGTGGAGTAGGCATTTGCCGAACCACAGGATAAAATCACCGTGTTTCTTATTGCGATTGTTGTCTTACATGAGTTCTCATATTTCACTTGTATTGTTGTTCCTAAGTTTAATACACATATCCAAGGAACAATCAAGTGAAGAGTTCTCTTCTCCTCTTCACCTCTACTCATAATAACTTAGTTTTTTGTTTTCACTAACAGTTATCATAAACCAAGTTTGTCTTGATTAGAGTTGATTTTTGCAGGATCACCTATCACCCACCCCCTTTTAGGTGCTCTCAAATGTTCAGATGAACTAGGGTTTGCAGGTTAGATACCTGGAAAGTCCAGAGGGTTAAGTGAAGAAACATTGACTCTAGTGAATAGTGTACCGGGGACTCGTTTGTAATAGAGAAGGAAAGATTTAGCTAGGGTTCTAAGCGCAAGATAGTTTTCCTTTTCTTTTACATTAAAATGATTTATTAATCTATAGAGAACTTTGGAAATTCATAAAAAATTAATTATGAACCCAAAATTCGTGAAACCAAATTTTCTGCACTCTAGTAACTTAACCTATCTAGCAAAAATAAGAAACTATAAGTAGTTTCTGTCCTTTTTCTAAGACTTTAAAATTAAAGCAATAATCTACTCTTTTCTAGAAAATAAAAGGAAAATTGGTTATACCTTTTAACTAGGCTTGAATTTTTTTTGAGGAGAAGCCTTGTAGATTGTGTTGCTATGCAAAATTATGAAACCATCTGGTCTAAGTTTTTAAGAGAGGTTTTCCCACTTAAAACCCTTTGAGCCCTTAATTAAATAAAAACAAGAAAATAATTAATATGTGAAACCAGAGAGCTTCTTATTTTTCCTAGACTATATAGAGGATGTAGACCCTAGGAAAAATGTAAGTGACCATGGTTTGGTAAAAGTTATAGAATGGATATTTAAATAAGTAAACCAAGGAAAACATTAGAAAATCATAGGAACATAATCCTAATAAGTTAAACCCAAACCCTTAGGAATAACTACTCTTGTGCAAAAAGAAACTTAGAAAAATTTCTAAAACTATTGTTTGACACTTTTCAAAGGGCAAGTTAGCTATAAGTGCTTTTCTAGTCTTAAAATTTTAAAAATCCCAAATCTCTACTACTTATTAAGTAAGCAATAGTAGTCTGCCTCTGACGTGTTCTGCCTCCGGCGTGTTCTGCCAACTGCTGTTCTGCCTCCACCGGCCCCGCGCCACGCAAAAAGCTTATCTTAGTGTCGCACCAGAGCAGGAGAAGTCGGACTGAGGAACAGTCTATCCACAAAAACGCTTATAAGACACGTTCCAACTCTCTCAATAGTAGGTATGACACTAATCAAACAAACCTCATAACAATGCATGTGTCCTAGCGATTTGTGAGGCCCAGCGGTTTCGTGTGGCCCAACGATGAGTGCGGCCCAGCATCCCTCGCACAACGATTTGTGGTTTACCTCATGCAGCCCAGCTTCCCGACGCACGACGCCTGTCATCCTCTTCGGCAACCTCCGCCTCCGCGACGGCGCCGCACGCACGAGCTCCACTCCCGTGACCTCCTCCCCCACGACCTCAACCGCTCAGCCAGCTCTGCCACTTCCGCACGCTCCCTGTGCACGCCATCACTAATCGCCCATGGCGAAACCCCTCGCCCCACCCCGTCTCTCCTCTCGATGTGTCGGAGCTCACCCCTGCGCCCCCAGTAAGCCATCGCGCGCCGTCAGCTCGGCTGCAGCGCCTGCTCCTCTTCGGGGCCCGCTCCCTCTGCGGCGTACTCGACGCATCGCAAGAGATCGGGGTCGCAACGCCGGCCTGGTGTACCACAACAACCGCCTCCTCGTCTTGTCGGAGCCTCGGAGGACGACCTCCCGTACCAAGTGCGCGTCACCGCCGACGGCGACCTCGAGACCGCCAGGCGCTACGACTTCGGCGGGCAACTCGATGCCACCATGATCGTGCACCCCAAGCTGGACGACTTCACCACTGATGGCCGTAAGTCCCCCGACATCGAGATCCCTATCGACGCGCCCACCATGATGTAGGACTTTGCCGTCACCGAGACCACACCATCATCCCGGACCAGCAGATCGTGTTCAAGGTTCAGGAGATGGTGTTGGGCGGCTCCCCCGTGGTGTACAATAGGGACAAGACCGCCTCTTCCACCTCCCCGCACTTTTGCTGATTGACCTTCAGTTTCTCAAGGTGAGTTTAGTCAAAACTTTCTTCAACAACGCACGCAGGTGGGTCCAGTGAGGCCTGGTTGTGCGCGTTCCCGCGGGCGTCGTTGGGGCAGATCCATGGAGCTCATACGCCCGCAGCACGGATAGTACTGCACTTGTGCACCAGCGGATTGCCAGGACTACCCACCTGTTGTTGCTGCTGCTGCTTGTGTCGCTAGCCATTTTTCGGGCGTCTGACCAGGATACGACTGCGACGATGGACGCGCCCAACCCTGGAGTGGCTGCTGGCCCAGGTTTGGATTCCTGCCTCTAGCACTAGCTGTGTAGCTGAATTTCTGTGGAGTTGGTCGGGTGGACTTCAGTAGTTGACTAATTTCTGTGGAGAAATGTCGTGGAATTCTCATGATTTCAGTTGGTATTAGTAAGCGGAGATTTTAGGGAACCAACAAATTTACTTAATATTTGGCTTGCCAACTCTCAATGATTCGTTTAGATTGTTATCTGTCAAGCATCGACAGATTGGTTTCATATTTTGACCACGTTTCTCCTTGTACAGAGGCATGCGTGTCACCAAGTTCTCAAATGGGAAAAAAACTTTGGATCTAGGACCTATTACAAATCTGGGTCTGTTACTTTACTTGTGCCTGGTTTGCTCTTGCTGATCGATATGTATATTCTGTTGGATTAGCGATTGGTTGTAGTATTGCAAATATTTACTTGTCGCTTGTTTGTTTTGTATTGAGGAAGAATTGGTAAATCATATGTGTGTGGTAGCTAAATAGCTCTGGTAACCATGACTTCCTCAAGTATCTAGCCATAGATCCTATGTGACCTCACTTTTCTCGTTTCATCTTTAAATATTTCAGATAGGACAAGGTACATATAGCAGTGTTTATAAAGCACGTGATCTTGAGAATGGAAAAATTGTCGCTCTGAAGAAAGTTCAGTTTGCCAATATGGACCAGAGAGTGTCCGATTTATGGCAAGGGAAATCCACATCTTACGAAGGCTTGATCATCCAAATGTTGTCAAACTTGAAGATTTGGTGACGTCACGCATGTCAAGCAGCTTGTATCTTGTATTTGAATACATGGAGCACGACCTTGCATGACTTGCAGCTACACCTGGCTTTAAAATTCTCAGAACCTCAGGTTTACCCTCTTATTTTTTCCTTTGGCATTCCATTTGTATTGAGGTTTAAGTTCTCACTTCAAAAGATGGTCATTTCAGGTCAAGTGTTACATGCAACAACTACTTTCTGGACTTGATCATTGTCATAACCGTGGTGTTTTGCATCAGGATATAAAGGGTGCAAATCTCCTACTTGACAATAATGGCATTCTTAAAATAGCAGATTTTGGTCTAGCTACATTCTTTAATCCCAAACAAAAACAACATTTGACAAGTCGTGTAGTAACATTGTGGTACCAACCTCCTGAGCTTTTGTTGGGTGCTACTAACTATGGTGCTGCTGTTGATCTATGGAGTGTCGGTTGCATTCTTGCTGAGTTGCTATCAGGGAAGCCTATCATGCCAGGACGAACTGAGGTACTGTTTGGCTATTTTTGTTGTGATAAAACTTGCAGATGGTTACATTATAGGAATAATGCAGTATTCTCTATCTGCAATAATCCAAACAATGCTATAATATTTCTGCAAATCTGTCATTTCTGTCATTATACTATTTGTTAGAACAAATTCGGTGCATAAAGGGTTTAGGCGATGAATGCTCTTGAGTTCTTTTTAGTACATGCCAGTTGGCACAGTGTAGGGCATATTCCATTAAGAATCTGAAAATGTCAAGTAGTTTATGGCTTTATGCACTAAGAGACCATTAGTGTTTTAATATGTGTGTCCGACAACATATTCTTTTTATTAACATGCATAAAGGTTGTTTGACAATAGGCCTATTTTTACTTTCTCGTGGACTTATACCAGTTTGAAGTAAATAATATTATCTGTACCTTTTTATCTTCATGATAAATGGTTACTTTATTTGCGATATATCCTTGTAGTTTTAGATTTTTGAACATCAATATGAATTTATAATGGTTTTTTTTGTGTTCACTTATACAGGTGGAACAGTTGCACAACATTTTTAAGCTCTGTGGTTCACCATCAGAGGAGTTTTGGGCTAATTTGAAGTTATCCCGAGCTACCATATTCAAGCCTCTGCATCCGTACCACCGATGTGTGAATGATGTATATAAGGACTTTCCTACTACTGCTTTAACACTTTTGGACCATCTACTTGCGTAGAACCTAGGAATAGGGGTACCGCTGCATCCGCCCTTGACATTGAAGTAAGTACTGTCCCTTGCATTTGTTGATCTGCATGTCTTAGTGCCCCAGCTGCACTATTTCTCTTTGTTTATGCTAAATCAATTTAGGGCCTTTTGCTTTACTATTCTCCTCTTTATTATCCAGCATCAGCCACTATTTTATTGGAACTTTCTGCAGACTTCAAAACAGGGAGGCTTCCCCAATATTCAGTCTACACAACATGTTCCCAGTACAAGCATTTCATCGGGTCTTCCTCTCCCACAACAATTGCCTATATACTCTCAGCCAACTCTGCCCCTTGGGCCTTTTACCAGCCTGGTTGGCTATCCATATTTGCCTCAGAACTATTACTTACCTTCAGCGCCATTCCAGCAAGCGTACTCAAGTAATGGGCCTTTCCATCAATCTGCTGCTCCTGCCGTGCCTGGAGCTGGTATGAAGTATCCAATGCCACAATACAAGAGCAGCCCTCCTGCTTCGACCCTACCACAACCATCATCACTCTCTGGTTACGGAGGGTTCGGAAGTGCAAATAATATCCCTCGAAATTTCAGCCAAAATCAGGGTGCTGACGCTGCACCCACAACTTTGGGATTCGATGAAGCTTTAGGCACACAATTCAAACACCCCAATCATTATGCAGCACTACAACAGGTAATGATGACATAGTGCTCTGGTTCATCTTCTGGTGCCCTTGGTTGGATCTATATAGCCTTCTTTAGTTGCATGAGGTTTTCGTGTTCCTATTTTTGTTTTGGAGGTTCATTTCATTCTGATGTTTTTTTGTTTCCATATCAGAGTGATAATTCAGCAATGTGGCTTCATGGAGGCGCTGGTTCAAGAATAATTCTGCAGTTCGGCCTGGTAACTTCTATGGTTTCCAGGGCCAGGGTCAGCATGGTGGCTTCCGCCAGGCACATCATCCATCTCAGTACGGTGGTCTTGGGTACCCAAGCTTCTACCAGTCGCAGACCAGTCTGCCACAGGAGCACCCCCAGAACCCCACTGAGGGAAGCTTGAACAATCCCCAGGGGGTACCATCCCAGCCTTCACACCAGCTTTGGCAGCACATATACTAAACCTTCTGTGCTCTCCTGGGAGATGCCTCTACGCTGCCAGGCTACCTGCAAGTCTTCTTGGCACACAGCGCCGTGAAGCGAGCAGACTAGCTGAACCCAACAACAATGAAGTGTGTTGTTTTTCTTTCTTTCTTTTTTTCTCTAGCTGTGTGTTCTGGAACTAAATTAGGCTGTCGTGGTTTTTACTTTATAGTGAGTGGTGTTGCAGTCTTGTAGAGGTGCTATCTTGTAATGGTAAAGTCCTAACTCATCTAACATATCTGCTTTTCATACCCCTGTAATGTGACATTTTGTTCTTGAGCACATGTGACCCATGTCTGAGCTAATGGCAGCTTGTGGGTCAAGCAGGCTGCTCTCAGGACCTCCAGTATCTCTGGTAAAGCATCTTTGTAGGAAGTAGTGCTGAACTGGTGGATAATCAATAGGAGTTGCCATGAAGTCATAAGTGAGAAGATATAAGCATTGGTGTTCGTGTCTCAATATCTTACACACTTGCTTTATATTCTCTCTTTTCTAAATTATAAGTCGCTTTGATTTTTTTTTGTTACATAATTTTTTCCATGTGTCTAAATATAACATATATCTAGATACAAAAGAGGATCTATGTACTAAAAGAACCAAAGCGACTTATAATCTGGAACAGAGGGAGTAGCTGAGCTAGGGTAGGTAAATTGAAACGTGCATAGTTTTTTTTCTTCACAAACATGCAATTTTAAGTAGATTTCATATCATGCCTACGTTAAGTTGGAATGTAGAGGTCCTGAGATTCATATTTTTGGAAAAATGAATTATTTCCCAAAATTCAAAGTTGTGACACAGTGAGTGTAGAATTTCTTTTCTGCTCACCTTTATGCGTGGAATGCTTGAAACTTCTGTACTTCTGAGATTAACTGCCTGCAAACACCCTGTTCACTATTAGTAAAGCCCGGACTTGGAAACACTATTGATTTTCTACAGTAATAATTGGCATGCAGGTACTTCAAGGTGGCATCAGTGGCTAGACTGCTGTTTTTCTTTCCTGCACTAAGCTGGTGATTTGATCTCCTAACCTAACACACTTGCGATATACTTCTCTGAACTTTCAGGAGCAGTGAGATTGAGGAGGTTTCATACCTAGAGAGCACTGCAAATGGTGTTGAGCTCAGAAGTGAAGTTTATCTTCTGCCTTGTCATGATCAGCTCGATGACGCCCAGTCAGTTGTAGCTTCCCTTCTCGAACACTGGCAGACCCATGGTGCCATGGACATCGAGGTATTATGCATCCCTTACCCTGGGATACTCGTAGCTGGTGAAGTACCTGATGTCCGGCGACCACTCGGGGAGCCTGCCGATAAAGACCCTCCCTGGCAGCCCCGGCGAATCCCCCGACTTAACATCGGCCGAGAACTGGTACTTGGTGGACACCTCCCTGAACCGGAGGAGGCTGTCGGAGCGGTGGTCGAGCGTGAACGGTTGCTCGCTGGTGGTCAGCACCAGTTTCCCGTCATCGTGGTTGACCGGCACCCAGAGCTGCACGAGGACGTCGCCGTCGCTCTGCATATCCCGGATGTAGGACAGGGCCTGGCTGAACTGCTCCTCCACGGAGGAGGGGCTCACGCCACCCGTCTGAATCCACCAGCTGGCGTTCGCGGCCGTCGCCACCGTCGCCGCCGTCGTCACTGTGGTGGCTGTCGCGTCAGCCGAGAAGAAGGCTGAGAGTGGAGGAAACGCTACCGAGTTGGGCGAGCGTGAGACCACCTCGAGCCAGCCGTTGTCGTCAGACAATAGCTGCTCAAGGAGATCCAAGTCGACGCCCCCGCGCCTTCGGACGTGGTGCGTGCGGAGATGCTCGGAAGCTGTGGGTCTCCTCCCTCTTCCATGCAGATGCAGGTAACTCTCCCTTCAAAACCTGCTTACACAGTTCATCACGAACGCACTGCATCAGTCATCAGTAGTAGCGATGATCTTGGTAACGATAACAACAACACTTGGGCATGCAATGCCAGAATGTTCTGCTGGTCCATGCACATCTTGTGCTAGGAAACCATTGGGACATGGGAATCCTTGGGAGATTTTTGTGCTGGGCATGCGTGCCTTCGGATTGCAGGGTGTGGGTGGTAAGCAAGATCACATCATTTTCAATGGAAAGCAAGCAGCGAAAGAGATTGGTAGTAAGAGAGTAGCAAGCAGCTCACTGTTAATCACACGCCTGGCGCCTTCCTTCTTGTCATAAAAAGGGCTCCCGTTCTCCTCTCTTCTCCTGTGGATTAGCTAGGTAGCACGGTTCTGCTCAGCTCAACTCACCGCCGGAAAAGGCTCAGTGCTCCACCTGAGCATCTAATGGATCCTGCTGCCGCTATGAGACGAAAGGACAACAAGAAAGTTGCTTGGCCTGGCTTCACTTGGTTTTGCCCTTCGTTTTTTGGTGTTGTCGTAACAACAAAAACTGTGGGGGCCACCTTGGCAATTTTGTTTTTCTTTAGTTGTTAGAATCTTTCCCTCTCACCGAGGGCCCAGTTGCGCCACGCAGGAATCCAACCATACGTCCATACCCGCTTCCATATATAAAGTCAACTTGCAAGGGTGATTATGCAGCTTCAGAAGGATTCCTTGGTAAGAAATTCTCTCTTGCACAATACCACAGGTGGTTTCTGAGATTTTTAAAAATGGTGGTTGACCAGGTCGTGGGATCAAATCAGTCTCTTTGCGTTTGCGGGGGAAGATTTTTCTTGGTTTATCTTTTTGCTAGACTCAACTCATGTGAATGGCAGCCATCGTAGCTTTGTAATAAAACTCATATACCACACTTGCTTATTTTTGTTCAAAAAAACTGCACTTGCTTATGTAGGAAAAGAAGCTTTCTGAGGACAACGTGAAAGATTTATCAACTGATCTACAAGTGAGGATGAATTTTCTGTTTTTTTTCTTCCTATAGTTGCACATAGGTCCTCAAGGATATGCTTATATCTCTTGGAAAGCTTTTTACTGTTAGTTGCAGTGGTAGCTAACTTTCTCGTACAAATTCTGCAGAAAGTCACAGATGACTACATGAAAAAGATCGAATCCATCTAGAAGCAGAAGGAACAGGTACTTTTTTCATTCTTTGCTTGGAACAGAAACAAAGGCCTCTACTAATTGTTGCAAAAGATGTGGAAAGTGAGGTATTAGGTACTCTGATTATTAACAAGCTTCGTGCAGGCATCAAGGTAGGTTCTGTCAAGTTTCTGGGTTTGGTACCATTTCTGTTCTAATTGGAACGACATTCAGGTCTGTGCTGTCAAAGCTCCTGGTTTTGGGGAAAACAGGAAGGCAAACTTACAGGACCTCGCTATCCTTACCGGATGAGAGGTAGGCTTCACAGTTGTTTCTTGTGTGCATTTTATTTCTCTGTATAATTAAAAACGACTTGTCTCATCAATTCATCATGATTCAGGTAATAGCTGAAGAGCTAGGAATGAACCTTGAGAATGTTGAGCCTCACATGCTGGGTTCATGCAAAAAGGTATAGTAGATGATTTAAAAGGATTTTTCTACTGACCACACTTGGTTGGATGCTCACTTGATTCCTACTGACCACGGGGTTGGTGATCGACTGATTATGATCGGCATATCCTTCTTTAATCGACATATTTTTTTCTTCTATGTACCTTCTATTCAGGTTACGAATACTGTAAAGATAATTTAGAATTCCTCATACAAATCCTTTAACATCCACTGTAAATATATGGGGAATTTCTAAAATGTGTTTAGATTCATACATGTACAAGTTTGTATTATGTTTTTATGCGTATTTATGAATCTACACATCATCAATTTTATATTGTTGTCTCACTTATTCCTCTTTAAAACACTGATTACCAGTGATCACCACTAATTACTATGCTTGCTTAGTTCTATTTGTTCTATGCTCACAGCTGCTTCAAGCCTTCAACATCGCACTTTCAGATGAAATAGTTAGTTGGGTTGCGTCAATTCTATGTTGTATTTAATAAAAGCCTGAAAATTGGTAGGAAAATTAGAGCATAGGATTGGGATTTCAGATACACTAAGCAGTTAGCACACTCTAAGGAGTTCATACATTGGAAACACTTAGGCTTCTATCTATGACATTGTGTCATGCTGGGGATCTCGCTCTAAAAGTTTGCACAGGGAAGTCACTATGTGTATGCCACCACATAACTCTCGGGTACTTGTCCAGGCTTCTTTTGAAACGACTTGTCCAGATTTCAAATTACCCAAGGTTCAGCTAAATCTTCTCAGAAATTGATATGATGACTGCATTGGTGTAAAATGGAATTCATTGAACATGGAGCTGTGTTTTGCTTTGCTACCGAAAAAGGGAGATTAGAGAAGTCTTTGTTTTTGAGGTCGCTTGCCAACAATGTACCTGTTTGACACTCCTTTCCCCATATTGCAGGTTTCTGCAGCGCTTGATGCTCTTGTAAATATTGCAGACGGTAGAATAAATATTTATGTCCTCATGGCTCTTGCAGCATTTGCTTCTATATTTATGGGAAATGCATTGGAGGGTGGCCTGCTTCTTGCAATGTTTAATTTGGCTCATATTGGTACATTTCTTTTGATAACATCTGAAAGCCTGATGTGTTAGCTCCTGTTGTGTGTTTATTAGGAGTTCACTATTCTCGTTTCTTACAGCTGAAGAGTATTTTACAAGTAAGTCAATGTTTGACGTGAGGGAACTGAAGGAAAATCACCCAGAATTTGCTTTGTTGTTAGAAACAAGTGGAGAAGAATCTGTACAGTTTTCAAATCTAAGTTACACCAAGGTTCCTGTGCACGATCTTGAAGTGGTTCTCATATCTTGGTTAGAGCTGGCGAGGTGTGTTATATCTTGTATAGAATTTAAATCCTTGCCTTTCATATCTTTTGTTTTCATTTCATTGTTTCCTACGTGCTGATGGTGCTTTTATTCTAGATGGTTAGAAAAATTCTCTCATTTTAGTGCAGTTATTTCAGTACTATTTTGCAATAAGTAATTAATGGTTTATTTTAAATTAAGGATGGACTGAAGAGAACAGTAGAGTCGTACCCCCATCTACAAGCTCAGAATCATAGGAGTATATCAAAGGCTTCAATTTTCCTCGGGAATGGAAATCGTATGAAACTGCCTTCATCCCTTGTGCCCACACATACCCTGTATATTCATAGTACTTTTGTACTTCCACATTTGAAATCGTTACCAATTTATCTATTCATATGCAGTTGCAAAAACGGTACTTTAGGAAGATGCGAAGCAAACTATGACAGTGCTTCTCTACTGTTGGCTGTTATCTACTACCACTTATTTACATGTGGTTACACCTTCATCACAGCGATGGCAAAGCTTTTGTCACTAACTACTCTGTTCTTATTCATTCATGGCATGCTGCCATCAAATCTGTATAGTCCTTTATTCTCCTTTTCATTTGTTGAATTTACCTACTATCAAATGATTAACTGGTATCTTGATCTTTTTCCATCTTTTCCATCATTCCATTTTGTTGAGTGTCCTAATTTACTATATATTTGTTAATACTTTGCAGGTTCGGTCACAAGGTTGAGAAACTTGAGGCCTCTAATTTTCACATCACACAGGCACAGGCTCATCATATTGCTCATTCCATTAGTTCGAATTGGAACTCTTTAGTCAGTGCGCTAAGATCTCTTTGTAGAGGAAATGATTGGCTATTGTTTCTCAAGGCATGCTAAGCCCTGCTTCTGTCTGATACTTTCATTAGATTAGAAATTTTGTTACACGCTTTACAAGTCAATTTCCAAATGCCATGTGAAGCATTAGTCATTGTTCGTATACTTTTTATGTTAAAAATATCATTGTCCGTTTTTGCCAGGTTTCACTATCTCTGCTGGTTGTCAGCATCCTTAGTTCCATGTCTTCTCAGGCTGCATTTAAAATAGGTAATTAAAATCTGTCATTCTTCACTTAGACCCGATATAAGCAACATGAACACATGACTGATGGTGTGCGAAATTCTTGTCAACGACAGGTACTGCTCTGGTTTTCACAGGCTTCAAAGCGTATGAGAAATGGGAGGACATCATTGATAGTATGGTGGGCGACGCCTGTACCATTCTTCTGCACTTTGGTTCTGCCAAGAAATCATCTAGCTAGAAACAAATGTAGGTGTAACTTGCAGACTGCCAGTTGCTTTGTTTACTGATATTATCTTCAGCTCCAGCTGTTTCTGGTTTTCGTTGACCTAAATTTTCTTCTGTATTCATCTGATGGTGTTGTAGAATTGCCTAGCGGCACATATGCAAGTTTTGGACTCTTTTCCTCTTGATAGTTGATGTACAATATGAAGCATCTTCTGGTTGCAAAAAACATGAATGTGCAGTGCTCTTCAAGTGTGCAAGTGCTCTTCAAGTGTGCAGGAATCAGGCTCATACTGCTCAGGAGGTGTATAGGAGGTGTATGGGAGGATAACGGGATGTGCAGTGCTCTTCAAGTGTGCAAGTGCGTCTATGGACTGTATGGTTCTTTGTTTTTTCTGTTCGCTGAGGTGCAAAGTAGGAAGAAAATGCGACCCTAACCTTGCAAGGGAGAATGTATCGTTTTTGTGCAACTAAAATTTGTGGTGTTATTTTTTATGCACTAACATTTTGTTGAATATTTTGTATACCGTTGCAACGCACGGGCATCTACCTAGTAGAATACCAATAAGTGTTCCACTATGAAAATTTGTTTAAGTCTCTTGTACTTCACCTAGATTCTAGGAAAAATACCTATTTAGACAGTAGCCACTGTTATATAGATGATGTAGTGTAATGTGCCCCCTTTGCCTAGAACTTGATATTTTTTGCTCAAGTTAGACCCTAATTGCTATTGACCCAAAATTCCTAGAACAACCTCTCGTAACCAATAGGAATTCACTGTAATTGTTGCGTAAGTTTTGGAATTTTCTAAATTATAGTTGTCGTTCAACTTACCCTTTAAAACATAATAAAAAAGAAAAGGGGGTTAAGGATAACAAAGGTTTAAGTAAGTAACTTAAGCACAACCTGTCTGGACCTTAATTAAACCCATAAGTAAATGATTTGAGTCTAGATCAAACCCCTAATGGTCAACCTTAAACTAGACCCCTAAGTGTCCACTCCTATAAGGACTTATTCTAATGAGTATAAACCCCTATATTTTGTTAAGTAACCTAGTGTTACTACACCATGCATCCCCAACAAGCCCTTTAGCGTATCATAAAATACATCTCTCGTGCATTGCATTTGTTAGACTGTAACCTCACTGACGGAGAATACGTGCTGATCCCACAGGAAGGAGCTGATCAAGAATAAAGCCTGGAGCCTGCTCCTGAAACTGCCACCAAGGAACTCCCTGCAACACCAACACCTGAAGGCAAGCCTTGGTTTTATGCATAACCATTATATATGTTATTTTACTGCAATTACATTTGTAGACTTGTATTGTGCATTAAGTGTAGGAGTTGTTTGAAACTCTAGATGCATGATCTCAAGTTCCTTTATGAAATGGATACTAGTATGCTAGATCGAGTATCTACTATGCTAATTAAGGATTTCGGTAGAAGTTGAGTGATTTTTCTAGCACTCGCGTGAGGTTAGGAATCAAATGTATTCTTTTTATAATGGGGTAATGATTGTCTATGGACACGAATCCTTAGAGATGCCATGTCTATGGAAGGGAAATTGAATAAGGATTAATGTGTCGATACCTGGGTCAAGCATTTGAAAGTACTAAACACATGTCGAGAAACATGGTAATTGGTAAGCCTAGTACCCGATTGAACCTGCCAGTAGATTTCTCTCACCTAACGTGAGAAATTGGTCTCCCATTCTGAATATGGTGGGTACAAGTGTGGTCACTGCACAGCTGGGTCCGAGGTCAGTGGAGCATTGTACCCAAGGCGGTGGTCCCTGTTCTATTGACAGGGGTTGAGGGGGACGGTTGATATGTGTGGGGACACGATGCCCCTACATGTCGTGTGTTTAGGTTTACCTTGCAAGGTCAAAACTCGATTCGAATCATCTGCTTCTCGTGGCTAATGAGACTGCTATCCATTGTACTGCATTAAGTAAGAAGTGTAATGAGGTTTCATGATATAAAGTGTTGTTTGAAATAAATGCTTGGTACCCTATGTGAGTAGAAGGATGCTAACCTAGTTTGAAGAACACTCTAGAACTTGAAATGTAAAACTTGACTTAGACTCTGCTAGTGCTTTTGGCAAACCAAACCCCTCAACCAAACAACTTCATGGTCTAGAGGTAGAGGAGTAGACTCCTCACACCGGGTATGTCTAGTTGAGTATTAGTATACTCAGCCATGCTTGTGGCACCAATTTTTTAGGTACCCTCCAAGAGATGGTTGTTTGTGTGACTTGGCCATCCACCCTACCACCTGGATGGACGCTCGAGTGGGATTCCCTAGGGGACAGATATCCCCTAGGTCCACTCGGGGGCGAAAACTTTGCCCACGGCCACATGATAGTCGCCCCTTTGTGACATCCCACTGAAATCTGCTTGTCTCTCTATCTCATGCCCAAGCGCGAACCATCGAGTTACAATCCACGACACCGTCCTACCCAAAAGCACCACGAGGGTACCCCCAGGTGTGCGGTCGGACACAAAACACCAACAGCTGGCGCTCCGGATAGGGGGTGTGTCGTCGATCAACGCTAACTCCATGGCCATCATCTTCAAGAGCAAGATCACCTTCAGCCTGGGAGCTATTTTTTGCTTCAAGACCATCTCATGCGTAGCTGATGTACAACAAACTCTACACCGCATAGCGACTCCACCCTAGAAGAAATCCTCCTTGGGAATTCCATAGGATGCTGGAGTGAAACCGCGAGTCGTGCCCCCGCTAACAGTGTGACGGGCATGGTCCCGTGCAAGACTGGGCTCAGGTGTCCCCAGAGGGTAGAAGGTCAGTCCACCATGGCCTCCCCAACCCGGTGAACCCCGTTGTCTACCTCACCTACTAAGGAGTGGACATGGATCACCTGGTGAAGGGAAGTGGATATTCCGTACCAAGGAAGGAAAGCACAACGGGCAATCATCTCGACACCTCCGCCCTCAAAGGACGATGAGAAGACGCACACGGCTACACTAGTTCCTTTCTTCCCCGACATCCTTTTCATTCAGGGGAGACTGGAGTCATCGCCCATCTCTTATGATGAACCCACTGTGCTGGGGGAAGAACCTCCCCAGCGTGATGCTCGGCGACGAAGAAACAGGCGCCGTAACATGTGGCGACATCACAAAGCCGGAGAACGGGACCCGGCACAACCCGTCACTCGGTACGAAGCCTTAGATATGGGGGACACCCCCGACGAAAGAGCACATCGAGAACGGCACAACTCCCACCGTGCAACCGCCGTCAAGCTCAAGAACGCAAGAGGGAACGAGCCGAACAAGATGCTAGGCTCCGATGGGAGAATCCGCTCCTCGCCCAAAACTTGTACTCCGACTTCACCTAAGCATTGAACATGCCGAGCAAAGTAGGAGGAGTCCTGGAGCAGATAGTCGATGGCCTCATATGAACCCCAAATGCGGAGGGCTATCGCGGGTGCTTACTCAGACGACCAATCATCTTCTGCCTCTCGCCCACCCACCGAACGACCTATGTCACGCCATCAATAGCCGATGAGATGCACAGAGCAACATTAGTGCTTCACGCGACCAAGATCATGGTGTACTGGCACACAACCGCGCAACCCGGATCGAGTCAGTAGCAGCCTCAACCAATAGTCCAGCCCAGGGACAATCGAGGCAACCTAATACTCGCTCCCCTCCCCGGGATCGACGGTATTATCATCAACAAGAGGATACGTGTGGGGTCTCCGTGCTCACCCCTCACCTCCGGGTCATCCAATGGCCTCCCAATTTAAAAGTATCCAACATCGACAAATATGAGCCCAAGCAGGACCTAGGGGGTTGGTTGGCCGTCTACACAACCGCTGCCCGGGCTGTTGGGGCAACGGAGGACGTCATGACAACGTACTTGCCCATCGTTCTGGGGCAGGACGCAATACAATGGTTTCGGCATCTGCCTCGACACTGCATCGATGATTAGGGAGATTTCAGTCGCCGGTTTATCACGAACTTCCAGTCCCTCTCCGATAAACCGACACAGCCATGTGATTTCAAATCCATTAGGCGATAGAATGATGAAACCCTTCGTTCATTCCTCAAAAGGTTTCAAACAATGAAGAATCGTATCTCCGAGGTCGCTGAGGCGACTGTGATCGAAGACTTCTATCGGGGATCCAACGATCTGGCTTTTGTCTGAGCCATACTTCAAAAAGCACATCCCACCTCTGAACAACTGTTTAGGGAGGCGAACGTCTACATCACCGTGGATGAGTGGGCTCAAGACCTCATTGGAGGCGCAAAGCCCATACCACCTGCACCGCGAAGGCACACGAACCAGCAACCAGACAAACGCTGGGAGAAGAGACCCAGCGAGGAGGTGCACAGCGTCAGGCCACCTGCCGCTCGAGCCCACGACGCACCCCGTGGAGCGATAATGACACTGGATGTGATTCTTGACTCCCAGTGTCCATACCACAATGACATGCGGCACACCCTGAAGAACTGCAGAGGTTTCAAAAACTCTGTGGGCATGGTCGACCATTCCAGCTGCTGCCACCTCCCCCGCCTCATGGAGAGCCTAATGAGCCTAGGCAGCCTCAGCAACAGGAAGGGGGGAGAGGTGGAGCTTTCCCGTGCATTGACAGGGAGGTCAATGTCATATTCGGAGGCCACGGGGCACAAGAAAGCAGAAGGCAACAAAAACTTAATGATCGATAAGTTCTAGTGGCCACAAGCAGTGCTCCGGCTCCTTACCGATGGTCGGAGCACACAATATCCTTCAGCCGAGCTGATTGCTGGCTTAACTTCCATCACCCCGGCAAATACCCACTACTCGTCGACCCTGTAATTCAGGAAAGCCAGTTTAAGAAGGTACTGGTGGATGGTGGTAGCAGCATCAACGTCACCTTTCCCCGAACGCTTCAGGCCCTGGGGGTCGCCATCGACGATCTCACTGAGTCGGATACCCCTTTCTTCGGCATCATGTCGACCGAAGGAGAATACCCACTGGGACACATTTACATGTCTGTCACCTTTGGAACCCTAGAGAACTGCCAAACTGAGTTCCTGAGGTTTGAGGTGGCACGTTTTGATTGCGGGTACAACGCCATTATTGGAAGAACGGGGTTGGCGAAATTCATGGCCATCCCACACTACCCGTATAAGATACTCAAAATGTCAGGACCTCAAGGGAACATCACTGTGCGTGCTGACTTCCAAGGCACCATAGAATGCTTCCGAGGTGCCATTCATACGGCTCTCACTATCGGGCCCTCGGTAGCCCTTCCCGCACAAGTCGATGGCAAGTCGGTGGAAGAAAACTTTATGATCCCTTCAAATGAAGCCTTGGCCGCGAACTCTATGCGGTCGATCGAAGAAACTAAAAGAATCAACCTCAGATTCTCTGATGAATGCAAGACCGCGATCATCAGTTCCAGCCTCGACAACAAATAGGAAAGTGCGCTCGTCTAGTTCCTGTAAGACAATCGGGACGTGTTTGCATGGCAACCAGCGGACATGCCGAGAGTCCCGAGAGAGCTGGCCGAGCATAAACTCAAAGTATACCCTCAGGCAAGGCCGATCCGGCAGAAGCTATGTCGTTTCACGCCTGACAAAAGAGAGGCCATTCAGGCAGAATTAGCTCGCCTGGTATCGGCAAGTTTCATTAGAGAAGTACTACGTCCTGAATGGCTAGCAAATCTTATTCTTGTACTCAAAAAGAATAAAGTTGATTGGTGCATGTGCGTTGACTATACCGATCTCAACAAACACTGCCCGAAAGATCCTTTAGGACTCCCTAGGATAGATCAGGTAGTTGATTCCACCGCTAGCTATTCTATGCTCTCTTTCCTGGATTGCTACTTCGAATATCACCAAATCATTCTAGCAAAAGAAGACGAAGAAAAGACTACATTCATCACACCTTTTGGGGCTTTCTGCTATACCTCCATGTCGTTCGGCCCTAAAAACGCTAGAGCAACTTACCAAAGGGCTATCCAAACATGCTTAGCTGACCACTAGGGCAAGCGAGTGGAAGCCTATGTTGATGACGTAGTAATCAAAACTGAAAACCTGGATAACTTCATCGAGGATATGCAGCAGGTCTTCAACAGCTTCAGGCGCTACCGATGGAAGCTGAATCCAGAAAAATGTGTGTTTGGAGTGTCGACTGCAAAGCTACTTGGGTTTATCGTTAGCCATCAAGGAATAGAGGCAAATCCAGAAAAAATTGAAGCCATAATGAGAATGGATCCACCACAATCATAGAAGAAAGTACATAGGCTCACTGGGTGCATGGCAATGCTGAGTCGATTCATTTCAAGGCTTGGCAAAAGACAAATGCCATTCTATAAACTGCTCAAGAAGGTGGATAAATTCCAGTGGACCATAGAAGCTCAAGAAGCCCTGGAAGCGCTAAAGAAGTTTCTGACTACACCACCAGTACTCAAGCCGTCGCGCTGAGCTACATTTGATCAGCCAGCCGAGGACCTACTGCTATATATCTCTTGCACGACTCACATGGTAAGCACTACGTTGGTAGTCGAGCGGGCAGAAGAAGGGCGTGCATATCTAGTACAACATCCTGTTTACTTTATCAGCGAAGTCCTCGGTCCCTCGAAGATAAGGTACCCTCAAGTTCAGAAGCTATTATATGTAGTACTTCTGACTACTCGTAAACTCCAGCACTATTTTGACGACCACAAAGTCATAGTAGTCATGGGATTCCCAATAGGGGATATACTCCACAATAAGGAAGTTGCTGGAAGAACAGCCAAATGGGCATGTGAACTCGGAGCTCATGACATAGAATTCTGACCTCGTACTGCAATAAAGACTCAAGCATTGGTCGATTTTTTATCAAAATGGACCGAGCACCAGGTCCCAGAAAATCCAGAAGCTGCTGATGTCTGGAAAATGTACTGGCTCGTTAAGATTGCAAGGGGCAGGAGCGGGGATCCTTTTCATTGCCCCTGGAGGTGACCAGCTCAAGTATGCGCTTCATCTCCTGTTTCCAGCATCCAACAATGCCACGGAGTATGAAGCCTTAGTTCATGGGCTAAGCATCGCCATTTCACTAGGCATCAAAAGATTAATGGTATACGACGAGTCGCTAGTAGAAATCCGCCAAGTAAACAAGGACTGGGACATCTCAACCGACTTAATGGACAGATATTGCGCTGCGGTGTGGAAGCTAGAAGACAAATTCGAGGGTTTACAATTTCACCACGTGGAAAGGGATCGCAATGCAGCAGTAGATGCATTATAAAAATTGGGATCCAGTCGGGCCCAGGTTCCACCTGGTATTTTTTGTCCAAGAGGTACAACAACCAAGCGTCACCGCAAAACATGTTGAAGAATGCAACTCCTTAGACCAAGCAGAAATAGATCCCAACGACTGGAGGGAGCCAATTATCAGGTATATAAAAAACGAGGAAGAACCAAATGACAAGGCCATGGCAGAGCGCATCGCAAGACAGTCGGCCCACTATACCATCATAGGGGGGTCTGCTATATAGAAGAGGTGCAGGAGGAGTCCTCGTGAAATGTATTCATTCGGCTACAAGAAGGTAGCTACTGGATGAAATCCACATAGGGCAATGTGGCATACATGCAACATCAAAAACATTGGAAGGGAAAGCCTTCAGGTTCGGGTTCTATTGGCCAACAACAAAGAATGATGCGACAGAGTTGGTTCAGAAATGCAAAGCATGCCAGTTCCTATCGAAGCAACAACACTTGCCCGCCCAGCATTTTCAAACTATTCCTGTAACCTGGCCCTTTGCGTGTTGGGGGCTGGATATGATTGGACCATTCAAAAAATCTCAAGGAGGGTATACTCACATACTCGTCGCTATTGACAAGTTCACAAAATAGATAGAGTACAAATCTATCGCCTCATTGACCTCAGCAAAAGCAGTGGTATTCATTCAAGAAATAATGTTTAGATTCAGGATACCTAACAGCATCATCATAGACTTGGGATCTAACTTCACTAGCTCAGAGTTCTTTGATTTCTGCGAGCAGAGGAGCATCCAGATCAAGTATGCGTCAGTAGCACACCCAAGAGCTAATGGGCAGGTAGAAAGAACCAATGGGTTGATACTTGATGCACTCAGGAAAAAGGTGTTTGATAAGAGCGAAAAGTTTGCAGGGAAATGGATCAGAGAACTACCATATGTAGTTTGGAGCCTGCAAACCCAACCAAGTCGGGCCTTGCATGGAAACACTTCGTTCTTCATGGTATATGGATCAGAAGTAGTGCTGCCAGCGGATTTGATCTTTAGAGCACCCAGGCTAACATTTGAAAGTATAGCTGAAGCAGAAGCAACTAGACTGGAGGGTGTTGATATATTAGAAGAAGAACGTCTGAATGTTGTCATTCAATCGGCTAGGTACCAGCAAACTCTGAGGTGCTACCACGACAAGGCAGTGCGGCACTGATCCTTCGCAATAAGGGACGTAGTGCTCCGCCGGGTGTTGACGGGAGAAGGGCGATAGAAATTGTCACGTCCATGGGAAGGATCATTCATCATTGCAGAGGTCATTAGGCCAGGATCCTACCGACGTACCCAGATGGACGGAACAGAAGTGGGAAACTCGTGGAATATTGAGCACCTCAGGAAATTCTACCCATAGCACTACATCAAAACTCCAGTCAGCAAGCCGCACTTTGTAAACAAAAGGTTTTGTTATCAATAAAGCTTCTCTGTTCGACCGCATACAAACTCCCAATTAGCAAGCAGTTTAAGTCGGAAACAACTTAAATCAACACAACATACTTGCATGTACATAACTTAGGGTGATTACTATACCTACTAATGGAGCAATCGGCTTAAGTCAGAAACGTCTTAAGTCAGTGTGACATGCTCACGCTTGCATAACTTAGGGTGATTACTATACCTTGCTAACAGAGCAATCGGTTTAAGTCGAAAACGTCTTAAGTCGGCGCGACATGCTCACGCTTACATAACTTAGGGTGATTACTATACCCTAATAACGGAGCAATCGGTTTAAGTCGGAAACGTCTTAAGTCGGTACGACATGCTCACGCTTACATAACTTAGGGTGATTACTATACCCTGCTAACGGATTTATCGGTTTAAGTAAGAAATGTCTTAAGTCGGTGCAACATGCTCATGCTTACATAACTTACGGTGATTACTATACCCTGCTAACAGAGTAATCAACTTAAGTCGGAAAAACCTTAAGCCAATACAGCATGCTCACACATACATGACTCTATCGTGCATCATCTTGACAAAAAATACCAACTCAATGAAAAGTGTTTTCTATTCGAACAAATCAAAATTTGTTTTCACTACACAATTACTGTGCAGGAGCGTTCTCGCAAGGGACCTCGTCAGTACGATCACCAGAAGGAGAAGGTTTACTCATACCAATGGACCAGCGAGCACGTCAGCAACAATGTCTTCAGGCACCATGACACCATGTCTTTTCATCAGGATTCGACCGGCGCGAACAGCTTTGTCCATTGCTTTGTCGCACATTGCTTTCATAATACCACGGTCATCCTCTAAGACCTTGATGTCATGATGAGCAATTTCCAACTCCTGCGAAACAAGTTTCTTCGAAGCACGCAACTCTCTGATGACAGAATCTCTTGAAGACAGTAACCTATTAAGCCGTGACACTTCATTTTGAGAAACCTGCAACACGTCCCTATGGCAGTCAAGCTCCAACATAGTAAAGCGATGAATCCTCTCCAACGTAGTAAGGGAGCCGCTGACATCACGGTATAGTTTGTCCATACTATAATGGGATCAAGAAGTTTTCGCATCTCCTCCTACAGACAAGAAGGGTACTAAACATCTAAGCAAAAGCGCAAAACAAAGGTATTGTGAACAATAAAAAAATCTATCTCATGGGCTCTCTTCTCTGAATCAAACTGAGCATTCAAGGAAGAGTTCATGGTTCAGGCACCATCCAAGAATACAGAGATCTGATTCAGATCAGCTTTACTCTGAGCACACCTCTCCTCAGCGTCGGAACACCGTTGAGTCAGAGCTGGGAGGGCAAGAGGAAAAGGTATAGGGGGTAAAAGAAGATAGCAACGAACACCAAAGGAAGCTATCAACCCACAAACCGATGTTCGAGGCTTTCAAGTCATCTATTTGTTTCTAAAGCAGGAGAGGATTCCACTATAGCAAGGATAGAACCTGATCGAGGATAGGGGCACCGCAAGACCTCAATTAAGCTGACATAGAGCTCAGGGCATTCTGCAATAACAAGAATTAGCAATGGAGTCTTTTGTCGACAAAAGTAAAGCAGGGCAAGGATCAGCTCACCTGAAGGTTAGAAAGGAACAAAGTATATCCCAAAGCCAGAGGTGCCGAGGTGCCATCGAACGGCGGGGTACTAGCAAAGGCAATATCGAGAGCAAACTCGAGTCCTAGAGGAGGATTAGAGCTCATGCCCAAGGCAACACCTAGTGGGACCTTAGCTCCAACAGCATGCAGCGGATCATCAACGCCTAGGTCACTGACCTCTAAAGTGACTAGGCCAACAAGAGAAGTAGGAAGATCAATGCTTGTCAACGCTGGCTCCTCAGAATGAATTGGTGGTGATCCGACATGAACATCCATAGAAGCAGCCAAAGAGGAGCTAAGCTCGGGACCCTCAGGGGCTAGCTCACCCTCAGCAGCACCCTTGGGGGCTGAAGTATCCTCAATCGTACCCCCTGGAGCTAGGTAACCCTTTCATGTAACATCAGGAACCAAGGTGTCCCCATGGATCAGGCCGCCCTCAAAGTTTGAAGAAGCATGGGAAACTATCCGGGTTATTTCTTGCCTGACAAGATTACACGTTGAGGGAATGTCATCCGGGACCTCTGCACGGATGCCAACACTCCTAGTTTTAGGAAGTTCCAATAAATGACCTTCTGGGATAATCTCCTATAGCGCATGATCAATGGCAGACATCATCATCCTCTGAAGATTAATCAGCCCTGACAGAGCCTGAATTGGGACATCGTTGCTGGTTTTGCTACGACGATTCTTGCGAACCAAAGGGGGAACTTCTTCTTCATCCTCTTCCTTCTCGTCAGACACATGTCCACCAACTCTAGTGGCACCACAACTCTCAATATCTTTTTTGAGATTGGCACTCACCGGGTCACCATCGAGTTCTGGGGCAGTAGAGTGAGCCCTAGCTCCAAGCCGAATGAACGCCGAAGTTTTCTTTTTCTTTTCATCCCCTCGGCAGACACAGCTAGATAACTCGTTTGACATGATCATTTGCGACGGGCACCTCCAGGACTGCAAGCTCCTTCATCCCCACCAAAGGCACGCCCAGTTGTAGCACTCGTCAACTCAGAACGGGCAGATTGGGACGACTCGCCAGCTAGCATACTAAGAACAGCGTTCACTTCAGCCTCATCAGCAGTCGCTTGCATCTGGAGATGAGTCTGTTTTTCCTCTTCAGGGAGACCCTGGTACACAGCAATGAGGGCCTCAATATCTTCTGAAGAAGGCCGCACTCTATGGCCTGGACTGGCATCTTGGACATGCGGGATGGATATGAACTCTGAAAAGGGCCTCTGCAGCAACAAAATGACACAGTAAGGACACTAGACATGACAAATACAGGAACTCATAGGCAACAGTGCTTACCACAGGGGGAAAATTCCAAGCAGAATACAAAGGGGAGCACCAGCATTCGAATCTTTTCCTCTCAGCATCGAGTCAACCCGACTCAGCACGTCCTCCTCAGATATTCGCTTGTTGGTAATTCGAGTGGGGTCATTAACACCAGTGTATAGGTAAGCAAGGTAGACTCTATCCTTCAAAGGTTGAATATTTTTTAAAACAAAGTCAACAACAACATCTTCAGTAGTCAAGCCTTTGTTCCTTAACGCACATATCTCGGCAAGCAACACCCTGGACTCAGCAAGCTCTGAATCTGTGGGGACCTCTGTCCAGCTAGGCGTTCGGACGTCGGGCTATCTCCCTAATCGAGCGGGAAGCAATTTGTTAAGATTCTCCATAGTGAACCACTCAAAA
This sequence comes from Zea luxurians, assembly GCA_029449295.1. Classification (NCBI taxonomy): domain Eukaryota; kingdom Viridiplantae; phylum Streptophyta; class Magnoliopsida; order Poales; family Poaceae; genus Zea; species Zea luxurians. The sequence goes on from JAOPSE010000014.1 coordinate 80,513,005, forward strand.
CTCCATCCCTTAAAGGTATCTTTCAAAGGAATGTCGAGATACTCAGTCTTCCTGCCTCGGTGAAGTTCCAGGCTAGCGCCTCTAACAAGCTGATGCTACCCTCCAGCCATCTTGGGCTGGTAATGGTAAAGGTACTTCCAAAGCCCAAAGTGTGGAAGAATTCCAATGAAAGCTTCGCAAAGGTGAACAAACACAGCAAATTGAAGCACAGAATTGGGATTCTGAGGCGTAAGGTTCAGAGAGTAAAATCGAGAAGACCACGAAAAAAGGGAGAAACTGGCAAGGCCAGTCCCCGGATGAGAAAAGGCACGAAGATAACCGCCTCGTGGGTATCCTCCGTCGGGATAGTAACTCCCCACCATATCCGCCAAGAACATAGTTCCTTAGGCGGTAGAACACCAATTTCAACAAGATGCAGAAGGTCAGCTTCAGAAACGACAGAAACATGGTTACCAGCAAAAGGGAGTTAGCTGTTAGGATCGATTGGAGGGATGTCTGCCGTAGCAACACTCTGTTTTCTCTTCCTAGGCACCATCATGATTTTCAAACAGTGCGGTTTAGGGACGAAACGCAAAAAGATGTAGGAACTTAGAAAGCTGGAAAGTGGCGGAGGAAAAAATAGGAACTAGGGTTTAGGGGCCAAAAGGACATCAACAAAAGTACAGGTTGGCGCACTGAGTCGGGCGCAGAAGGACAGGCCGATGGCTCGGGAGAGTTTTGGTCGCAGCAAAGTAACGCCACTCGATCATTACCTCTAAAAGCTAATGGACCGTCAGATAAAAGAACAGAATACACAACAGCAGAGTGGCATGAGAACAGGCTTCATTAATCATTCCATCAGTTGGGGAACATTACAAAAGGAAGATCGGCTCATTATGAGTCGGCCTACTGTCCCTCGATCCAACACTACATTAAATTACTAATTAAAACTACATTACTCGACTAGTTAAACTACACTATACTACTACTAAACTACTACTCTACTACTACTAATATACTACACTATACTATACTAATACTTAAGCTGGTGGCACTCTGCCACCAGCGTTGCCGTTGTCGTTGCCATCGCCGCACTTGCTGCTGCCTTCACCGCCATCAACGTCGTCGCTGCTCTCGCCACTGTCGTCTCCGCTGCCTTCACCGCTGCCGTCGCCACCCCTGTTGCTGTCGTCGCTGCCATCGCTGCTACCGCCGTCGTCCTTGTCGTCGTCGCCATTGCTGTCGTTGCCATCCTTGGAGCCCAAGGAGTCCTCCACCTCCTCCGAGGAGGCCTCCTCCGAGTCATCCGACCCACCGAGCCCGCACGCTCGATGGACTAGGCATACGCCCGCTTCATGATGAACAGGCCCATGGAGTCGTCCATCAGACGATGCCACAGGAGATGCCGGAACCGGAGAACGATCATACTCGGAGGTACTTCGAGTCCCCAAAGTCCTCCGAGGGAGGACTCGGGAGGTGCTTGTGCTTCCCATCGGTGGGGCAACACCCTTTCTTGCCTTTCTTCCCTCCGGCCATGGCTCGCTCAGAAGGAGAGGAAGCAGGGAAGAAGAAGGTGAATGAACGAGAATAAGTGGGGAGAGTAGCTAGGGCGAGCGGGCTATTTAAATAGGCCAGGAGGCGACCCTTCATTTCCTATCCACTCACCAAACAGTCACAAGAATTCAATAGTGATTCAAACCGCCTGGAAATGAGTCAGACGACTGGCGCCACTTCGCGTAACACGGCACCATATGGAATCAAAGTCAACCGCTCATGCAGAGTATTACACCTCTCCGTCGTATCAAGTTACTATTTCAAGACTACACGATGGACATCTTTTACATGGCAGACACGCGATAGGCACACCCATTGGGTGTACTGCCAGGATTCTTCAAGGTTTTCTAAAGCAATGAGGCCTGCAACATATACGCAATGAATATACCACGACAAAAGGGGAAGATCTGCTGAAATGGGAGGAAGTCTAGATGCGGTCACCAAGCACATGTCTAATCTGAAGAGGCATTGAAGTTCATGGCCAATTGGCGTCCAGCCAGGACCTCTCTGTTTCGAGTGGCCGAACTCCAACTCATCACCGATCAAATTGATTCCAGACCAAACAAGATATGGACAGATGTTGTCACCAGGCTATTCCAAAAGATCATTTTGAGAAAAGACATAAAATGAAGACTTTTGAATTGATTATTTCAAAATCAACTCAAAGCTCGGGGGCTACACCCATTGGGTGCACCTTCGGTGCACCCAACGGATTCACAAAACTTTGAAGCCGAGTGCTGAATTCTAAAGCATAAGGTGAAGACCTTTGAATTGATTATTTCGAAATCAACTCAAAGCTCGGGGGCTACACCCATTGAGTGCACCTTTGGTGCACCCAACAGATTCACAAAACTTTGAAGTCGAGTGTTGGATTCTAAAGCATAAGATGAAGATCTTTGAATTGATTATTTCAAAATCAACTCAAAGCTCGGGGACTACACCCATTGGATGTGTAACACCCCTGGTATTACTGTTACTAAAACTTGAGCATAACATCATGAGCATTAGCATATCATGTGTTTGTTACACTTAGAGTGCATTCACTAGGTAAAAATTTCAAACAAGTTGTATTGATGTGACTTGTTATGTGTGAAACCCTAGGGTAGGGTACTTAACCCTAAACCAGGCTTAGGAGTGGTAATAAAGCCCAAGCTTGAGAAAACTTCAAAACTCATGAGAAATAATCATAATATATCACATTTAATGGACTTAAGTGGCACCCAAACCCTAGAAGTGCCAAAAACCCTAAACAGACCCCTGGAAAACCTTTAGTTGAAACCCTAGGGGGTTATATGTAAATTTTGCACACTTTTGGATCTAAGTGCAAAAACCAAGGTATTAGGGTACCTCAAATCATATGGTTCACATATTTGAGGATTTGCAAATCAAACCATGAGATTTGGGCTTATTTGCAAAAGGCCACTCTACACCTCTCATGTGACTAAGTCTAAAAATCAGTGAACATGGCTGACTTTGGAGCTCTGTAGTTCTAAAAATATTAGGAATTTGCCTAGGGTCAACACATCAAACTTGTAGAGCTACTACAGGAGTACAAATTTGATTAAGTGCTTAAGCCTTGGTATTGTACAAAATTAGGAGTTAAATGGGTCTGAAGTCTGGCTGTCAGATAATGCAGAGACTGAATGTTGTATAACAGTGAAGTTGGGCAACCTTTGAGCTAGGATTTGACTATGATCCAGTAATTGTTTGGCTATGGTTGCTATAGCAAGGTTATAGTTAGATCATAGGGCTACAACTTTGATACAGAGAGCAGGTCGAGTCACTACATGAAATTGGAAGCAAATCTCCCTGCAAGTTGCTCTGTTAGGCTGACTAAATGAGGATCCAATGGTACAGTGCACTGAAAATATCCCAATCCACTGAACCTCGCCGCCGACGAGCCGTGCGCTCAGATTCGTGCCCACCGCGGTGATTTGTGCCCCGCGTAGATGGATAACGAAGAAGGGTAAAAATCTTGGAGCTCGGATTAGCTCGGGCTTGCTCACCGTCGTGCCGTCGTACCCACTTGGACCACGATTGGTCGGAATCATCATCGCCGACGTTAGCTGCTCAGCGGTCGTGCGCCACGTGCCTTGGTGTCTTACCACGTCGCAGTAGCTTGTATTACACACGTCCGGTGATCGCCGGTGAGCTCGCCACGGTGAAAGCCACCAATTGCTTGCGCCAGTGCACCCTTTTCTCTTCGGCCGCCACCGCGCCATCTCAAATTCACGGGCCACCGCTCAAGGGCCCTATAAATTGAGCACACCCTCGGCTTCGCTATGTAATTGTGCACCCAACACACCCACTCGTGCCTCCAATTACTCACCAGAGCCCCTGAATTGCTCACTTCCCCCAAATCGGTTTTCCGCCGCCATAAGGAGGGTCTCACCGTGGCCAGTGCGCTCCAGGTCCGATCTTGTCCTCTGGTCTCTTGTTTCAGCACCCTTATGTGCCCCTGATGCTCCTCGACTCGTTCAATTAAGCTAGACCGCGCTAGATCATCGGGAACACCTCTGTTCATCCGTAGTTCGTGCTGTCACCGTGGGCAGGGTGATTTAGAGCTCAACTCTAGCAATTAAGTGAGGGGAAATGGTCGCGTAGGGTTGAATTCGGTGTCTAGCAAAGGGGAGGGCTAGCCGTTGCTTATTCTGGCTAGTACAAGCTCGCCGGAGCTAGGCCTGGTGCCGTTCGCCGTCGAGGACCGTGGGTTGTGAAGAATTAGAAAGTGGAGGGCCTCGGTGTAAATGTCAGTGACCCATTGAAATAGTGCGCGGGGTTCTTCACTAGTTATTCAAACCCCTGAGGACCTCGGTGCAAACTGTCCATCGCGGGCGCGCGCGGGCACGTTTGCCTGTTCACGAGCTGACTTGGGCCAGTTTCGGTCCAATACTATTCATACTTTTCCCTTTTCTTTTTCTTCCAGGATTAGAGAATTCATAGAAAATTGTAGAAAAATGCTAAAAATACCAGACCAATTTTGTTATATTCCTAAATTCCTATAGTATTTAATAAAAATAGTTTTATGATTTTTATTCCAAATAAGGAATTATGGAGTATTTAAAATAGCCAAAACCTATACTCCTGGAATTTTAGAAATTGATTAATAGCTCTAAAAATCACTAAACTTTTTGGATAAGCTTTAAATGTTATTTAGAAGCCTTGGGTAATGTTTGGCATGATTTGGACAATGTTTGGTACCTAAACCCCAAAACCCTAATCTTTTAGTGATGCCTGCCCTATGAGCTACAATACTGACTCCAAAAACCCTAGTTTCCCTGAGTACCATGAAGGAAAATTGTATTCAAGACCTAATATGATGTACTTTTATTATCTTTGCATTTTCATAAGCATTACATGAGCATTCATGGTTGTATATATGATATATATAGAAAACGAAGAAGAAGTAGAAGTTGAAGAAGAAAGAGTTACACCACCACCTGAAGACCCACTTGTCGGGAACTGCTTTTATTTCAATATTTGTGGAGCAGAGCCCGACTCTCCTATAACACAAGGCAAGCCCTGGTGCATTTGCCACCTCATTGCTATTTTAAAATCTTTCTCACTTGCTTGATGCATTAGATAGGAGTTGTGTGCTAAACACTTGCTGCATTTCCTTCCTTGGAAGATTGATTACCTTTCCTTGATCACCTGTTTTATAAAAAAGGTTTTTATTATGCTTAGTCTTGCTCTAGAAAAACGAAAAGTTTTGTTTTGACAAAAGATGATGCTTCAAGTGGGATGGGATGTTTTCAAAAAAAATGGAACTTGATGGTGGATCCATCATGGCCGTGATGGGTTCAACATCGGAAAAGATGTACCTCTAACAGGTACCAAACTTTGGGTTTGAAATGATAAAGCTGAGACCGAACGGGTGACTTGCATGAGAAGAGAGTCTCGGTGTATTGTCTCCATCTGAGTCGATTAAGGACCATCTCGATGTAGGTTTGCTGATCGAGGACCTTTTAACTAGTCACATGCCTCATCATGGGTAAGCTTTGCCTCGGGCAGACTAATACCAGAATAAGACAACACGCAATGGGAGTGGAGAGATGCCGAGAGTAGCGTGTACCCTTCGTGGCAAGAGGGTGGACGGTGGTGTATCTGTGCTCTCGGTTGGCGTGAACCTGATCTGGTCTTAAGAACCCCTGTGGCGAGTTGACATATGCAAGGGTTAAGTGCTACATATGTCGTGTGATTGGATATCCCCAGTTGGGTATTAATCGATTCGGATCGCTGTTACTTCTCGGACATGAAGACTTGGTCACTGCCCTACACGTAGCATTCTAGTGAACAAGAAGGGTTGATAAGAAAATGGCTAGTATAGGACAAGTGCTTCAACTAGGGTAGAAAGAACTCTAGATTCAGGTAATGACTTAACTTGCTAATAAAACTGGATTTTTAAGGATCCACTATTAGTAAGCATTTTTGCAAACAATCTTGATTATTGATTAAGCCTTACCTTGACCCCCTCAAGCCAGCATATCCTTGAGAGTCTTTTATTTTGACGGGTAAGACTTGTGAAAGTACACTTCGTACTCAGGGTTTTCGAACCCATGTTGTTGTAGGTGAGGAAGCAGCAAATTTTTGTTGCTTTTGTTCCAAGGTGGTGCCAAAGGAAGAAAACCAGGATTGAAGCCACGGGAGGAAGTGTCCTCCTTTAAAATCTTTTTACTGTTAAGCGGGAGGGGTTTTTGCCTCCCGGGTTTGTAATATTACTCCTGCACTCCTATATATTACTAGTATGTAATAATAATACTCTTTCTATACTTTAATATAAAATAAGTTGCTGTAACTGATTTCGCATATTCGTTCCTCCGATGTGTTGTAATATCTGCGTGACGGGTGAAACGCTCTTGGGAAAGGTAAAGAATTCAGATACCGAACTTGTCAAGTGATCAGGTGCATCTACAGGGTTGTTCGAGGTCCGATGGACAAGGACAACCGTAGGTGGGCCTAATAACTTGGGAGGTTCTATCACAGGATGCACCTTCGGTGCACCTAACGGATTCTCAAAACTTTGAAGCTGAGTGCTGAATTCTAAAGCATAAGATGAAGACTTTTGAATTGATTACTTCAAAATCAACTCAAAGCTCAGGGGCTACACCCATTGGGCGCACCTTCGGTGCACCCAACGGATTCACAAAACTTTAAACCCGAGTGCTGAATTCTAAAGCATAAGATGAATACCTTTGTGTTGATTATTTCAAAATCAACTCAAATCTCGGGGGCTACACCCAATAGAATTGTAAATATCTCAAGTCAGACGATGAGCTCATAAGCTACAACCAGGAACCTTTGAATCAATTATTTTAAAATCAACTCAAAGATTGGGGGCTTGTGGGAGATGGATATCCCTGGGTCCACTCGGGGGCAAAAACTTCACACGGGGCCACATGACAGTCAGCCCTCTATGACATCCCGCTGTGGGCTGGGCAAAGGGAAACGGTGGAAGCGGGCCGACCCAGGAGCGAGATGGGCCCACGCTCAGACTAGTAGCGGTTTGGGCGTGATCGTGTTGAGGTCGTTCGTTTTTCCCACGCTCGACATCCTCAAATGTCGGAGATAGCTCGGATCGGAGGCGCTGGGTTTTCCTTAGGACAGTGAAGGTTGTTTGCTATTAACTAGAAGATAAGCAGGAAAAGTATGATCAGCATGTACGTGGGAAGCACCCTACGGTCGTGTATATAAGGCCAAGGGGATCCCCTCCATTTTCATCTCATTAGCATCTCACATCTCGGTAGATACCACCTGTAACACCACTCACATACAAAGCCATCCTAGGAAGTAGGGTATTACGCTCCTCAAAGCGGCCCGAACCTGCTGGAATCCGCTTTCTTTCTCTCTCTCATGCCCAAGCGCGAACCATCGAGTTATGATCCCCGACACCGTCCTACCCAAAAGCACCACGAGGGTACCCCCGGGTGTGCGGTCGGACACAAAACACCGACAGATGCCGCCTTAGCGGGAGAGGACCAGGAGGAGTGACTTGGCGGGGCTTCGCCATGTTATTTGTTTATCTTCGTTAGTTATTTCTGCTGCAACAAAAACTATGGTTACTGCTTTTGAACTCCGATTGCTGTAATAACACTTAAGTACATTTTTAATCTATGGTATTGTTCTTTATTGTATTTCTCTGTGTCTCACCTTCGAGTGAGCAAGTGGTACTTTGATCTGGTTTGAGTGGTTTATCGGACTAGATCCGATGGACTGACAGTTTATTCTGGTTTAAGTGTGTTGTCGCCTCTAAGGCAAGACTTGGACACTTAAGCTGGAATAATCCAGGTGGTTCCACCACGAACATCAAGATCTTTCAATTGCCCCCTTTTTGGTGATTGATGCCAACCCAACCAAAGCAAATAGAAAGCATGTAAATTGTAACTAGTTTGCAACTTGAACAATTGTTCGTAAGATATTGAGTGAAAGCAGTTTTAAGTGAATATGAGTTGTTTTTTTATATGATTAACATTTTGGACCACATTTGCACCACTTGCATTTGGACCAACACAATGAATGTTTAGGAATGAATGTGTTTCTCTTGAGTGAATTGAGTACTTGACTAGGCTGATAGGAAGGGTATTTATAGCCCAAAATGCCACAAAAACGTGTTGTGTAGATTGCAGAAAGTTTGCTTTCCGCCGAATGCACTGGACCAGTCCGGTACACCACCGAACCTCCAATGATCGCTCGCCATCAACGGGGTCTGCTTCAGACATGCCTTCTTATGGAGCACCGGCCTGATTTGGTGCTCCACCGATCCAGCCACATGTCAGCTAGTCGTTGAGATGACCATTGAAGGCCGAAGAAATAGTTGGACCCAAGGTGTGGTGCACCATTGGACTAGGTCGGTGTGATAGGTCATCGAAGTCGATTCTTTAGGGCTCTTTGGAACTTCGATCCGGTGCGCCACTAGGCCAGTCCAGTGTGCCAAACCACCAAAGTCCCATTCAAGACCTCTCTAGAATTTAGGTCTAGTGCGCCTTAGACAGCTGAACCATGTATTATTTCTTACTTTTCTTCTCCTAATAAATTTGACTCACTTCTTGAGTGTACCCATGACTTATACAAATATTTATAGTCATAATCCAACCAATCTAAGTTATGTAACTTCATTTATTTAAATCCACCAACTTAGTTTCTCTGTTTATCTAAAGTTGATTCCTACATACACATACTTAGCAAACATGTTAGTCCGTAGTGTTGTGTTGGTCATTAATCACAAAAACATTTATAGAATGGTTCAAGGCATATTCCCCTTTTAGGAACAAATGTCGGCCAGGATAGAAGAGCTTGTGAGGGCCATGCTCTCAATAACTATGCTCCTCTCACACTTGCTCGCCTAAAGGATTGTCCCTTCAAAGGCATACTTAATGGTAAGTACGTCAAGGTGTGCCAACCAACATACCAAATCTAAATATGTCAGCCTATTAGATTAAGTACATTGGTTGTAGTGGAAGAAGCATTCTTAAGATTTAGAGAGATATAATATATTTCCACGAGAACAGTAAGTAGGAGGCAGGAGATTTCAAGACTGACGGTTGGACATATCTATAAATGGCCATTTGGCACTAACACGATGGGCCAACCTAGGCATGGCATGAAAAAGCATGACCCAGGCACGGCCCGACCCGACTAACATATTTCATGTGCCTGGCCCAACCCACCTTAGTGTCGTGCCTTGGCCGCCATCTTGGCCCGTAGGGTCGGCCTAGGCACGACATAGATTATTGGGTCAACATGGCTTATTGGGACACAGCCTTGACATGGCCCAAAAGCTAGTGCCCCTCCCCTGCCTAGTTACTCCAAGTCGCCCGCTCTGACCAAACCTAACCCCAAATCATATCTCGTGCTCCACTCGTCTCTCACTCTCTCAGCCTCTGCCCTCCGACTCTGCACCTTTCACTCCGCTGCCACACTCTCCATTGCCCTCTTCTTCTCCCAATCCGATGGCCAGCGTGGCTACAGCACATCTCCTCCCCTCAGATCTATTGATCAGCCCTCCCCTTCTCCATCTGTCTCTTGGATTTGCATGTTGAGGGCATTGCTATGAGTTGTTGAACCGTAACCCTAATTCATTTTCACTCAACTCTTATTCTCCCTCTCCTGTGTCATCTTGAGCCACCTATGGACGGCACTGGCACACGACATCATCCTTGTCTTGTCTTCTTCGTCGTCGTCTCTATCAAGCTCATAGGATGTCAGTTGCTCTGGTGCACAGGGTTCAAATCCATTAAGGAACCGAGTGGATGGATCTATAGTTCATCAACATCATCAAAGATCCTGGTGCTTCGGCTGTTTAGGTAATCATAACCCTTACCCTTCCTCTGTATTGATGCTGGCTTTGGTGCAGTTATTGAGGAATCGAGGCTCGAACGACTGACGATGGCCAGCTCCAATGACGACACGGTTGAGGTCGATGGCAACGAGGAGAGGCGGTTGTGCGGGTTGGCTAGAGATGAGGATGAGGATGACCTATGGGAGGACGCTACAAAGCTCTTCGACCATAGCATCGAGGCTCCCATCCATGTCGGTGGTGGTCAAGAAGGCAGTGGCGAGGAAGGTGCAGAGGATGAACAAAGCGCCAAGAGCTCTCATCCTTCTACCTCAGCGGTGTGGTTAGATTTCCAAAAACTCTACAAAAATGTCAATGGTAAGAAGGTCAAGTACGTATCTAAGTGCATCCATTGCTCTAAGCAATACTCTGCTCTCTCTAGTGGCGGCACTAGCCACCTTTCCCGACATAGGGATAAATGTCCTAGGAGGCATGAAAAAACTCGCATGTCTCAATCTCATATCTCTTTTAATCCTGATGGTAGTATGCGTAATTGGGAGTCTTGTCCTATGGTTGCACATAATGAACTAGTTCAATTGCTTGCTAGGCTCGAAGATCCTATTTATATGGTTGAAAGTGCTGCATTTGAATACTACATTAGAACTGCTCGTAATCCTCAATTTGTACCTATCTCTAGAAAAACCACCTCCGAAGACATGGTTAAATACTTCAATGATAAAAAGGCTAAGCTTGTTGAGACTCTTAGTTCTTCTGTTGTTAATTGTGTGTGTTTGACCTCATTTGGTCTGGTAATGCCAAAGTGGACTACCTTAGTGTTGTTGCTCATTACATAAACCTTGATTGGCAACTAGAGAAAAGGGTGCTTAGTCTTATGCTTATTGATGTGTCACACAATGGATAAAACATTGTTGATCGTGTTGCTGGTGTGCTTGCTGATTATGGCTTGACTAATAAGGTGTTTGCTATTTCCTTAGACAATGCATCATCTAATGTTTCTGCCATGAGGTTGCTTAGACCTATATTGTCACCATATCTTGGTATTGAGAATGTTGATGATGGTGATGAATCCCAAACTACCATATCTATGTTCTTGAATCAGCGTTATGCATGTCGTATTATCAATCTGATAGTTAAAGAGGCCCTTGATGCTCTTAAGTCTTTGGTTGAAACATTTAGAACTGCAATATCTTTTTAAACTCTTCTAACTAGAGAATTGTTGCATATAAAAGTTATTGCATTGCCACTAATTATAGGCCTAGAAAATTTCAGTTGTACATGGAGGTTAGGTGGAACTCCACACATCTGACGCTTAAGCATTTGTTTCCTCATAGGGTCCCTTTCACTACTTTCATGCATGCAAACTATCCTAGGGCTTAAGGTGATCCATTTATTTCAATTGATGACCAATTGGGTTATTGCAGAAAAAGTACTTAAATTTCTTGAACTCTTTTATGATTCTACAGTTGCATTGTCTAGTGTTGACTACATCTCCACTTATGCTTCATTATCTTGTTAAATTGCTATGCACCTAAAGAACTATGCTAATGGCACTCACATCAGACCTATGATTCAATGATAGACAAATATAATAAATGTTGGAGGAACATACCTTTGCTTTACTCTTTTGCATTCATCCTGGGTCCTAGAGCTAAAATGAAAGGTTTAATAGAGTGCTTAGAATATTGATGAACCTAACAAGTACAGATTATGTTGCTTATCAGGGTTACTACTAGAGCTAGGCTTGCTGATGTTTATAATAAGTATGAAGAGAAATATGGATCTGTTAGGTTGAGAAGAGTTGTCCCTTCTAACCTATCTGGTAAGAAAATGTCTGCTTAGAATGAAATTTATGATGATACTGATGATGTGGGTGATTCTAGTGGTATTTATTCTTTTGCTTCTACTCTAAGCATGGCTAGAGATTCCTCTGCAACTTCCCTGCTGTAGGCTGCAAACTCTTTAGCTTCTAATGCTTCTGATCTCATTTCGTACTTTGACCGTTGCACTGTGAACCAGTTAAATGATGATTTCAACATGTTGTGCATTGGTGGCAGCAGCACACACTTACTTATCCAGTACTATCAATTATGGCTAAAGATATTCTAATCGTTCATGTCTACCATCTCTTCAGAATCCACTTTTAGTCTGACTGGCAGGATCATCGACGAGTGGTTTAGAATCCACTTTTAGTCTGACTGGCAGGATCATCGGCAAGTGGTGGAGGAGGTTGAAGTCTTATGTGGTAGAGATGTTGACCTACATTAAAGATTGGGAGGATGCTAAAGTAAGGATGCAACACTTGGTGGATGACGGATGACAAGGAGCTTGAAGAATAATTCGAAAGTGTTTATATTAATTAGTTTCTCTGGGAGCATTTATGTAATGGGGCTGCAATATTATAGACTTGGACTTTGATGTAAGGACAATGAACTTTTATGGAGTTGGGCTATACTCTTTTTCCTGTCTAGGGTTTCTCTTAAGGGTGAATTTTACCTAGGCAAGTTTTTAACGAGGCAGCCATTGCACTAAAGCTCTTAATAAATTTGTTTTCTTAGCAATTTGAACTTGTAATTCTGAGTTGTTTGAGTCTTAAATGAATCTGTAATTCTGAGTTCTGACCAGTTTCAACTTATTCTGAATTGTTTGATGTGTGGGGCACTTATAGTGCCCCATGCCGTACACTATCATGCCAGCATGCGGCACGGCACGTCTGCCCACTTGTATTATGTATGGGTCAGTGCACCAGTACAACGGCACTATCAAGCAGGTACGGATTAGGTGCCGTGTCTAACCGTGACGTGCCTGATCATGTGCTAGTGCTAGTGCTATAGTGTGATGCCAGTCATGTCACATGGCTAAAATTGAATGTCGTAACCACCATCATTAGCTGTGCACCGCCACCACATTGAGGCAACGGTGCTGATTACTCGGCCCAAAGGCTGCCACGGTAGTGCCAGTCGCAGCTGCATGCCCCACCCATCCAATCCAATAATAAGTTCCTTGTCGGCGCCCCAACGTTTGAAACCCAGGATATTTGTTCCCTCAAGGCCTCAACGCGAGCCACCCCCTCCGTCCTCAATCCATTTCCTATTCTTCCCTTTCCTGTCACAGCTGAGGTAAGGTTTCTGGCAGACCAATGCATGCAAAAGATTATCTGTGTTGTTACGACGCAATCCGTCCATATATAAATCCAAAAACGAATATTGTTGTTACAGAACAACAATATCTGTTCGGGTGTGATATATAAATCCATTCTAAACTCTTTGTCCCTTTCAGTTTCAGGTGCAGTAGAAAGTTTGAACTCTGTGCGTGATCGAGCAGAAATTAGAATGGCGAATGTCATGGATTCTGAGGTAGTGCAGGTGGTAGAGTCGTCGTTTGTAGTGCCGAGCGAGCCGACACCGTCGGAGGGGCTCTGGCTCTCTCCGCTGGACCTCATTCTGGCCAACGGAGGCCACATCCCAACAGTCTACCTGTACAGCTCCAGCAGCAATGCTGTTGCCGCCGCCGATGGTTTCTTCGACGTGGGCAGGCTCAAGGAGGCTATGGCCAAGACCTTGGTGGCCTTCTACCCCCTCGCTGGCCGCCTCGGCGTCAACAACGATGGAAGGGCAGAGATCACCTGCACCGGCGAGGGCGCGCTCTTTGTGGTCGCTCATGCCGACCTCACTGTCGGTGACATCGAGGACGACTTCAGGCCGTCGCCGGAGCTGAGGAGGCTCTTTGTTCCACGGATTGAGCCAGCATCCGTCGTGTTGGCCATACAGGTCTCCTCTTTTTGCTTCTTCCATTCCATGCTTTACGCGTGTACTGGTACTCTGGTAGATCTACACTACACTGCTTGTGCTTGATAATGCAGCATGCATGCGCTCGTGTGCCGTGCCGTCTGCTTGATGCAGGTGACTTTCCTCAAGTCGGGAGGTGTGGTGCTAGGGACGGCTCTTCACCACGCCGCCAGCGACGCCTCAAGCGCGTTCCACTTCTTCCAGACGTGGTCAGCCTTGTGCAAGCACGGCGACCGCGCGACAGTGGAGCTCCCGTGCCACGACCGCACGCTCCTCCGTGCACGGTCCCCGCCTACCGTCCACCCGGACGCCCTATCGAGGTTCCACCCAAGGCTCACTTTCTCCGACCCGTCAGGACCTCTCGCCTTTCAAGTCTTCGCCATTTCCAAGGACCAGGTCGCCTCCCTGAAGCGCCTCTGTGGCGGCACGAGCACCTTCTGCGCCATCGGCGCCCTCGTGTGGCAGTGCGCGCTCGTTGCGCGTCGGCTTCCACCCGACTCCGAAGCACGCCTCACCATCCCGGCCAACGTCCGGCGCAGGGTGAGGCCGCCTCTCCCGAGCCGCTACTTCGGCAACGCGTTGGTCATGCTGGGCGCCACTGGCGCAGTTCGAGATGTTGCTTCGGAGGCTCTGGCGTCCGTGGCCGGCCGCATCAAAGACGCCGTCGATCGGGTGGACGACGAGCTCGTGCGGTCTGCGGTCGACTACTATGAGATGACCGAGATGGACAGCCGGCCTGTGAAGGGCACCTTGGCAGAGACGGACCTGCAGATTACTAGCTGGCTGGGCATGCCAATGTACGACGCGGATTTTGGATGGGGGAAGCCAGCGGTGATTTTCGATCAATATGGCTGCCTGGTGGTGAAGTATAAAGAGTGAGTAGTGATTTTGAATGGGACCAATAATATATTGTTGTTGACTTTTTATATTTCTTTCTCTATGTTTCTTTATATGTTTACTAGGTATGTGTCCGTATATGATACCACATAACACAAATTGATGAGCCTCTAACGGCTCATAGCCTTGACGATGGGCGACGTGAGTATAATAGTGATGGTAAAATCCGTGATTAAACATAGATACAGAACGATATAAATATATAATATTACTTATAAATTTGTCAACCCAAATAGGTTAAATTGATGTCTAACGAACATTATCAATACAGAACTGATGGTTAACAGTTGTTCGTACTTCTTCGGCCCAAATTAAAATTCGTTTTAAATAATTAATGAGTTCATTCATTACTTGATGTATGTGTCTAGATTTATCACCGTCTATCTGAATATAGACACAAAAATAAGAGCTAAAACGACTACTGTTTTGAGACTGGAGGGAGTACATCTTAATGGAATAATGGTTAACAACAATATATAGTAGCTAGGTTTGGTAAAATAATAATTACCTTTGTTTCATACCACCAACGCAGGAAAGAACGCAAAAGATGGCTGTCATTTCCTCCCAGCTCACCTCCTTTTGAGGCGTAGTATACAGGTTTATCTTCTGTTGAGGTGTAAAGTAGGTCAGGTTTTTCGGCAGGAAATGAGGATAAAGTGGCCGAGAACTCTGACGGCATCTCCCATGCTGAAGCATTAGGGTGACATGCTGCTGGTGATTGTCAACCGCAACAAGGCAAACCTTTTTCCAATGGACGAAGATTTGCTCCAGTGCAATAATATCTATAAATATACAATGTTTCCATCTTCACTAGCTCAACATTTGTAACAAGCGCATACCTGCAAAAATTCAAGTCCCTCACCCCCTCCTACAGCATGAATCACCCCCTCCAACTGATCATGTTGATGCTCAATTGCTCATATAAACAAAAACATGGCAATGATGGCTTACACATCCTCTTTTCCGTGCATGGAAATGATATGAGCAATGCAGGCTTCATGGGCCTTTTTCAATAGCTTTAAAACAAACATAGAGGTCTATTGAAATTGTGCTAGGTGCTAGCACATAAAAGTGAATTTGCTCAACTTAAGAAAGAAGGAAAGCAAATGCTACCGCCACGAGCATAAACACTTCAATGTGAGCTTCCTCTATCCGAGGGACATACAAATTCATTTCACCTCCATCAAAATCAGCATTGTAAGGGTTTAGATGGATACTCATCAAATCTTAGTGTTCTCCATGGCATTATCCTTGCTTGTGCTCAATTACAAAAGCAGGCTCACTATCTATTAAAGAGGACACTGTCTCCATCTTCAAAATGTCTTTCAACTATACATCCACACTTTAAATACTGAGTAGTAATCCTTCTATCACCATACTTTAAGCTCCTGAAAAAGAAAACCGTGATGTTGTCTTCATTGCTGCAATAAGCAAGGCAACTCATGATCACAAGGTTATTCTGTTATTCTGAATCACCAAACAAAAATGAGGATAAGCACAATAGCTCTTAAGAAGCAGAAAGCAAACCTTGTTCTACTATTACCAACAATAATAGAAGATCATATAGAAACATGTGGCACTGCAATCTCTATCACAATAAGTTTCTCTGGCCTATCACCAAGGTTTAGTAATTCATAATAATATAGAAAAATGAAATAAAAAGAGAAAAAATTGTCAACAAAACTGCAACGAATTCAAATCGGAAAATAACATCTAATGGAAGGCAACCAATGTGGCTTGGGAAACTTGTTAGATACATTTAATGTTTTCTCCAGCTCACTTGATTGTCCTAGTGTCATTGAGCACTAAAACAGGGAGTAGAAGACTACATCAAATAACCTTATATCTCATACATTATAGTACCTTCTTCACTTATTAAGACTCTTGAAGGATGAAAACTGGCACCAACCTCATCAATCATTCTTCTAAATAGAGAGAGAATAGTTATAGGGTCTAAAACATGAACTGAAACTCTAGAGTGCTATGGTACCCAAGGTCAAGTTAAACAAAATAGGGTACTAGGTATATGCTGACCTTAATAGGAGCAGTGCAAAGAACTAAAGGAGATTGTCTCAGTAATGCTTGGGCGGAATATACAAGCGAATTGTATGTAATCGTAATATACTCTCGCATGGAGTTGGGACCTAGAGGGGACAGGATCAACGCACCTTCATAGCGATGAGCTCCTCGAAAACGTTGTTAAAATCGCTTCCGCTGTCCATTTGAGCCGCTGTCGACCGGATCTCGGAGGGCACGATGTGAACATGGAGCACAGACTAACACTGGTTGCACACCATGCAGACCCACATGTTGTTGCTCTTCTTCTGCTGCTTCACCTGAGACCAAAGCAAATCGAGTAACAAAACCATATCAATTGGAATGGGGTTTTGAGCAGAGATGGCGGTAGCAACGCAAGGTTGCACACCTGCATGGTGGCGCACTACACAACACTGGAGGGCGAGGAAGAGTCTCGTCTCCATGGTGATTGCCAGTTCTCGAGTTGAGAGGAGATGGCGAGCTCGGAGAGAATTCAATTTGGAGTTAGTAGATTAGAAAATCCATGTAGTTTCATGATTGAATGGTCAAAGGGAAAACAACATTATCAGGTTACAAATGACAAAGTTCAGAACCTAAGCTAACTATTTGTGCTTGTTGACAGTAAGAAACAACAATAGTACTCTACAAGTTTTAAGTTGCATCATGGTTAGACATAAATACTGGAGAGTAGTTATTAGGGAACAGTGTCTAGTTCCAAAAGACACTTCAGAAAGCACATATATTATCTAAGTACAAGAGGAAAACATAAAGCAGAAGGTAACCATTGGCAATTACAACATAGGATCTTGTGCATCTAAAAAGTAGTGGCAAACAAATCATGTGTATGATTACCAGGGGACAGATCAACAACCAATTAGAAAGATCCACAACTTATATGATGCTTAGACTTATCACAAGATGGCACACAATACTCATGTGATAATTATGTAGTACATGTAAATGAACTAAAGAGTTACATTTCATTTCCCGCAAATTGATCTTATTATCTTTTTATATAGCAATATTAACCATGTTAATCATGCAAAACTCAAGAGTGGTCTTGATTTGTGTTTTAAATTGAAAATTAGACGGCGGTCTATGCCTCTAGCCCTCTAGGTCACGACAGATGCCACACGACGCTTGCAGCTGCAACACCATTAACAAATCTGGCCACAATCCATTCCCCATGGAGTGCCTTCGTTGGTTCCCCTCCCTCTGTTAAATTAACAACCTGGCTGGATATGATAGTATCTCTCGTTTCATCAAGCTAATCCAAAGTGTGATTAGTTTCGTAGGAAAAAAATAAATGCAGACATGCTGATTTGCTAATTACTTACCATATAATCGTTAATGATTATCATGGGATATTTTCAGCTGATCACCCAGTTTAGAATGACACACTGCTATTCTATGCTGATGGCGGAGGCGTCAAGATTGTGAGCCGCAGGATCATATTTTCTCCATCCGTCTCCATCCATGATCCATCTCATAGCCTAGATAGCCCAAGGTGTTCAGAGATATGCCTGTTTGAACCTGCAATTGCACCAAGCCAAAAATTCGCCATCATTTCCCAAGTAAAAAATCTTGGGATAAAAAATGGAAAGAAATTAAATCAGAAAATTACCTACCTTGCCTATCACTCTCTAGCACAAACAAAAGCCTTCTACATAAATAGAAAGGAGAGAAATAACTAAAGCACGACATTGTTTGAGAAGATCGAGGAGATGCAACTCTTGAATGCATGGGGCGTGCTCGATGAAGCGACGGTTGGTGGCTGTGCAAATCCATACGTCGACCTAGGCTAGGGCGCCGAAATTAGGCTAAGATCGAGGGAGGGGTGCCCACCTTGGCTGATCCATCGTGGAGGCCCATGACGAGGCATAGCTTCTTCTTGTAGTGGTCAGAGTCGAAGGCGGGCGTCCTCGTCCATGAAGTTGACACTTTGACGGTTGTTGCGCGGTGCCGAGGCCGAGGAGAGGGGGGAGCGCATACTGTGGATGCCTTCCCTAGCCACCATGGAGATCCGACAGCCTCGGAGAAGGCTCTGCGTCAGTGGCGGGGATACACTACAGGAAATCAATTAATTCCCGTCGGCTAACAACCGACGGGAATAAGCCTTAAACCGACGGGGGTCCAGAGAGGTTCAATCGGGGTCCAGGAAAAGTTCAGCTAGGTTTTTTTTTTCGGACCTCACTGGTCGAAACCGGTTGAATCGGCCCTAGGGGTGGTTCAACCAGTGTTAGGGTCACCTAACCGGTCTAACCTCCTGACTGGCAGACTGACTGTCAGTCTGACCCCCAGGCGGTTGAACCAGCCCTAGGGGCAGTTCAACCGGTGTCATGACCTATTTTTGCAGTCTGACCTACCAGTCAGCCTGCCCTAGGTGGTTGAACCGGTCCTAGGGGCGGTTCAACCGGTCCTCCACAGCCAAAATCAGTCCAACAGCTAGTTTTGAAGCTCCAACTATATATACTCACTCCTACCTCTCTTCCCACACAAGAGCATGACCCAAACTCCATTTCTAACTTGAAGAACACCTCCCACTCTCTCTCACACATCTCTTGCCTCTCCCATTTCAAATATTTGGAGAGAAATCTTTGAGTGAGTTTGAGAGCTACGGTTTTTGTGCTTCATCTCCAAATCTCTCTTGCTCTTCTTCATTCGAGCTTTGGTACTACATCGAGTTCTTTGTGGATTCATTACTCTTGGAGCTTCTAGCTCCTAGACGACTAGGTGTCTCTTGTGAGTCTCCAAATCTTGTGGAAGACCACAAGAAAGTTTATATTACCCGCTCGTTTGAGCAAAGATTAGTGTGTGAGCTTGACCTTTGTGGTCGGCGAAGGGAGGATTAGGGTTGAAAGAGACCCGACTCTTTATGGGCGCCTCAACGAGGAAGTAGGGCATCTTTTGTGGTGTGACCGAACCTCGGGATAAATCTTGTGTCTCTTGTGTTCTTGCTCATTGTATTTGTTTGTGTTCTTCGTTCTCTCACCATTTCGTGAAAGATTTGTTTATATATTTTTGGTGTGTGGATTTTGAGAAGTGCCCTTCTCAGATCTACTACTTTGAACCCTGTGGATCATTTAGAACATCTCATTTCCAAAGTTAATTGGGTGAATTTCGAGATCAATTCAGTTTTATATCTCATTGTTTAGTTGAACTCGTGCAAACCACTTGAACCGGTTTTGACACCTGTTGAATTGGTTTTATCTAGTTTGCTTCTAGTTTTTGTTGAAAAAGTTTTAACTTGCCTATTCACCCCCCTCTAGGCAACTTTCAAGTGTGTATCAGCACAGACAACAGAAAGCCTAACAGCTGAGCAGAGGAATGGTTATTCGAGTCAAATGAGAATCTGAGGCGACTTCCAGGAGACGCGGCCCGATTCCGCAGTATCATTGTAAGCGCGATTCTCACGAAAGTGCAGACAGTAGAAGCTGACAGAGAGGTGTGTTTGGCATCCAAAATCTACTTCTAGCCGGTAAAATCAGCCTAAATGTCGAACCAAATAGGGGCATGATATGAGCACTGAATGTTGATGCAAACAACCATGGAAGCTCCACATATTTGGTGGATTCGGTTTTTACGAATTCAAAGCATAACAGAAACCGAGTAATTAAAGTACAGAGAAATAAAAAATCAAAATTTAAAAAATAAAAAAATTTAGTTTATTCGGTTAGATTTTTCGGTTTCGGTTTTATTTACAGCCAAATAAGGCCTCAATCCCCTTTAATCCACGTGAACAAAGATGAAATGAACATACTAAAAGTCGCCTAGAGGGGGGTGAATAGGAGAAACCTGAAATTTATAAACTTTAAACACACACTAAGGTCAGGGTTAGAGTTAGAATTAAATTCAAGTCCGAAAAATTGTTTCTCTTGCTAGGAGTTGCTCAAAGGATGCAGATGACGTATGGGAGCAAACTCAAATCAATACTAGCAAGGAAACGTTAGAGAGAGGAAAGAGGGCAAACAAATCAAACGAGAATCAAACGAGTGAACATGGTGATTTGTTTTACCGAGGTTCGGTTCCAAAGAACCTAGTCCCCATTGAGGAGGCCACAAAGGTCGGGTCTATTTCAACCCTTTCCCTCTCTCAAACGGTCACTTAAACCGAGTGAGCCTTCTCCTTAATCAATCGGGTCACTAAGACCCCGCAAGGACCACCACACACTTAGGTGTCTCTTGCTTAGCTTTACAAGCACTAAGTGAAATGGAAATGAGAAAGAAAGAAGGCAATCCAAGCGACAAGAGCAACAAAAGAACACAAATAATCCTCTCACAAGCCCTTAAACACTAGCGTTGATTTTGGAAACTTTGAGTGGATTGATTGCTTTGATTGTGTCTTGGAGTGTTGCACTTTGATCTTGCAATGAATGAGAAACTCAGAATGCTTGGATGGCTTTGAATGAGGTGGTTGGGGGGTATTTATAGCCCCCAACCACTTCCTAGCCGTCGCTGGCGATGGGCGCACCGGACAACCACTATTCACTGTCCGGTGCGCGCCATGTTAGCGCGTCTGTTAGGGTTCGGAGCAGTTGACCGTTGGAGCCGCTTGTCGTCTTGCTGCACCGGACAGTTCGGTGACCTCTGACTTCTGCGCTCTAACTTTTGTCGTGGTACTATTCATCACTGTTTATCTGACGAAACGACTGTTGGCACGC
Organism: Zea luxurians; assembly: GCA_029449295.1. Lineage (NCBI taxonomy): Eukaryota > Viridiplantae > Streptophyta > Magnoliopsida > Poales > Poaceae > Zea > Zea luxurians. The sequence goes on from JAOPSE010000014.1 coordinate 80,534,210, forward strand.
AGGGAGCCGTTGCTCTGCTGGCTCACCAGACAGTCCGATGGCACACAGGACAGTCCAGTGAATTATAGTGGAGCGCGCCTCTGAATTTCCGAGAGTGGCTAGTTTGAGTCTATACGAGCCTGGTGCACCGGACAGTGTCCGGTGTGCCAATTTTCAGTACACTCTAAGTCTTTTGTGCTCCAAATAATTGTATCCCCTAATTGAATTTCTTTCTTAGTTTGTGTTGAACCTTATGCACCTGAGATAAATGATATCTAGACAAACTAGTTAGTCCATGTGGTTTATGTTGTACGTTAATCACCAAAATCGATTATAGGAAATGGTTAACCCTATTTCCCTTTCAATCTCCCCCTTTTTGGTGATTGAGGCCAACAAAAACCAAAGCAAATATGAAGTGTAGAAATGTAACTAGTTTGCAATTAAGATAGATGTGCATAGGTTACTTAGAATTAAACCAATGATAGACTTTATACATATGAATAAGAATGAATGGATTGCTTTTCTTCTATTTAATATTTTGGACCACATTCGCACCACTTGTTTATTTTTGCAATTCTTTTGGAGAAATCTTTTCAAAAACTTTTGCAAATAGTCAAAGGTATAGGAATAAGCTTGCAAGAAGCATTTTTGAGATTTGAAATTCCTCCGCCTGTTTCAAATGCTTTTGCTTTGACTAAATAGAACTCCTCCTGAATGAATTTTCCCTTTAGCTTTCAAGAGGGTTTTGAAATAGATACCAAGTGAAACTATTCCAATTGAAAATTTTCATGCTAATGTGAAGTTTTGAAGATACCCATTTGAAAAACAATTTTGAAATACCAAATGAGAACCATGTACGTGCTAGGATCAGAACTCACGTACACAGCGCTTACATAATTGGACATCATCACACAATGCTCGAAATAAATAGCGGAAGGGTACTTTAATTACATCAAGATGTCCGAGACATCCACAGAGTCTAATACATAACCATAGTGTTCAACATAATATCAAAGTGTGGAGAAACGAAATGTAGAAGATAAGCCTACATAGGCAGCTGACTGGGGGTTGCCACTAAAAATAAACTAGAACTCATCGTAGTCCTAGAACTCCTCAAAGTCCTCCATGTTACCAACATCTCCTCCTGAGCACTGAGTACAGTGGGGACAACCTGGGGTGGGGTGGTTTGTAAAACAAGGGTGAGTACACATCAACGTACTCAGCAAATGTCCCGTTTGGCTAAAAGTGGACTAGTTGTATGTGGAGTTAAGGTTAAGCAGTTGCTTTTAGTTGGTCAAGTTTTATTACTATCAGCAGAGCCAAGTTTTAGTAATGAACTCAGTTATTACCCAGGAGTACTCCCTCCAAGAGGAAATACTAGAGATCAAAATTATAATCATCATTGCTAGTCATCATCATAAAAGTAACTTTACCCACAAGTCATGATTCCCTTTCTGCCTGGGGTTCTAGTAAAGCAACCAGCCTCGGCAGAGCAAGTACTGTGCCTGGACCCCATTGACGGCCCTACGGCAAAGCCAACTACTCCTCTGGTTCCTCTAATTAATTAGCTAAGGGCATCCCATTCCACCCATGGTTGTACTATTATCCCGGGTTGTCACTCCCCAAACAGGTCCTTACGGAGAGGTACTCAGGAAACAACCTAAGCCCCCTAAAATATCACAAGAACCTCATCGGGATAACATCATCGTATCATAAATAATCACTTCATGTTCATTGATTAAGTTAAAGCAAAAGCATAAGCTAACCATGATTAACCCAAAAAGGTAAACAAGGGTAAGATAAATACAAGCTAGTCAATCCTTAAGTTTTCAATAATGTAATATGGGACAGTGAATTATAAAGTAAAGTAGGACATGATAGGTCTGAGGACACTTGCCTTCACCAGGTTGTTGCTCAAAGGGATCTTCGGCAACACACACAGGAACCATGGGTTGCTCATTGTCTAAATAAAGCAATCACACATACAATACATTTGGAAAATACAAATGAACAGCACATCAAACATGTACAAACCTTGGAACACACCTCAAAAGGTATAGTATTAATCAAAGAAAAAGGAGATCAAATCATAAAATGAACTAATCCTAATTAGGAGTTGATTACTCTTTAAGTGTTTGGAACACATCCCAAAAGGTAAAGTAGTAATTAAACAAAGAAAAAGATTAAATTATAAGATGAACAAATCTCATTTAGGAACTCATTATTCTTTAAGTGTTGTCCATAATTACATAACCTAATTCTATTCATTTTATTGATACCTAAAAGTTAAACCATAGATGAATTCATGTAATGCATATCACTAATCTCACAAGATTAAATATACTTTAACTTTTAGGGCTTTCATTTTATTTATTTCATTAAATGAATAAATTAACATATACATTAATCTTGTATTGTAGGTGTAAAATTAAAGTGTACAGACTATAGATGAACATAATTTATTTGCACAGAGAATAATTTCATGAACATTTTGCAATTTGAACCACTAAATTTGGAGTTCATATGAAAAAGATATGAAATAAACAAGTTTTGAAGTTTAAAATATGCTAATTCTGTGATTAAACAAAAGCACAGGGGGCTATTTAAAATAAACCACGGGCCTACGCGCTAAAACTCAGGACGGCAGGTTGATTTCCTAAAACCTGAGGTCTCTTAAGTAAAACTTACACGCAAAGGGGTACGGGGTGATCTCGACCAACGGATCAGAGATCAACGGGCATGATTAGATCGCGCGGGCGAGGGCACGCGCGCGGACGTGACTGATAGGCGGGGATGGGGCGTCAGTGAGCCAGGGCGGACTGGCCAACCGAGACCAGCGGTAGGGGCACGGGTGAGGGGGAGAGAGAAGGGTGGTCAGATCTAAATCGGAGAGCTGGGATTAGATCTGTTTAGCTAAGGTTTAAACTGCCCGATCTCGGACGGACGCCCGAGATCTAACGGCCCAGTGCTGGACCTAAACGTGGTGGTGCCGCTCGGTCCCATGGCGAGGGCTCGCCGGAGATGAGGGGAACTGGCCACGGTAGGGCTCGAGTGGCTTAAGGAAGGGGTCAGACACGTTCAGTGCGACACCGCGAACACGACCGTGGGCACAAAACCGACACGGGGGCGCCAGAGAACGCAGACCGCGGTGGGAAAGGTTCCGCCGACGGCACAGCTAGCTCCGGTGAGCAATTGCGCGGGCTCTGGGGCAACACTTAGCGAAATAAAGGCATGGGAAGGGTGCTCACCTCGAGTGCGAACTCCGGGACGCTTGGAGAACGGCGGAGGTGCGATGGAGCTTCGGGTCGATGGCGGTAGGGCTCCGGCTGCGCAAGAAACGCTCTGGTGAGTGCGGACCGGGCGGACTAGAGGGTTTAGGGGCGAACCGAGAGGCGTTCCAGGTGGCGGGTGATAGGGAGGAGCTTACCGGGGCAACAGACGCAGCGGGGAGTTCCACAGCGACCATAGAACGGGCAGCGGACGTTGGTAAGCGGTGGCAGAATGGCCTGGTCGCGTGTGCAGAGCGAGAGAGGGGGCGAGAGGGTTCGGCTGTGGGTGCAAGTGAGCGGGGGAATGTGGGCGAGCAGGGCGTGGAGCTCAAATGGGGCGGGGACGTGTGGAGGTGGCAGGGGATCACGTGGTCATGGGCGCGTCCACGACGGGGGGAACATGGGCGAGAGGTTGAGGACGAGCTGACAGTTGGGGTCGGCAGGGCAGAGAGAGAAGCGGGCGCGCGTGCGAGAGGAACGGCGCCGACAGACCTGGCCCACGGGGCAGCGGGAGAGAGCGGGAGAGAGGGCGCGCTGGTTGGCGCCGACAGGCGGGGCCCGCCTGTCAGGCACCGAGGGCGCCGGCACGGGCGCGCGTGGGGGGTTGGGCTTAGTGGGCCGTCCTAGGCTGAATTGGGTTTTCTATTTTCCAGGGAATTTCTAATTGCTTTTCCATTCATTTTCTCTAGGGTTTTTAAATCAAGTTTCAAATTCAGTTCAAATCAAACATGTGCAACAATTCAAAGAATATTTAGGCTCAATATGATGCAATACTTCATGACTCATATGGTTTTGCCAAAATAAAATAAATAATCCCTTACTAACAAAGCTAACCCTAACCAAGAGAGAGAGAGAAACTAGAGAGAGATAGAAACTAGAGTGAGAGAGAGAAGAGTAACACCTGAATTTGGATGATAATAAGAAAGAAATTTTATACCCCCCAAATTAACAGTGTTACACCAGGGATCTCCCTAGAAACTGACAAGTCTCTGATGTGCTCTTTCTATCAATTTTACATCCAGCATAGTCGGCATCGGAATACCCAATTAAATCAAATGTAGATCCCTTGGGGTACCAAAGCCCAAACTTAGGAGTATAAACTAAATACCTCATGATTCTTTTTACGGCCCTAAGGTGAACTGTAACACCTCAAAACCATCAACTAAAAATAATGCATTTAAATTATAGTAGAGAGTATAGTAAAGAAATTTTTGAATCAAGTGTTTAATGCATTCATTATCGGTGCATGATTTCTTTGTTTGTTAACGAATTGCAACACCTTTATTTTAAATTTATCCTCTTTGTGAAGCTCCATTTACTTAAATAATAAAAATTGCCTAAAAGCTTATTTATAATATATATTATTTAATAAAATATTGTTATTAGATTTATTATTCTTTTTGGAATATTTAAAATATAGTTATTTATGAATAATCTAATGTTTTTTAAAAAGAGAATGAATTTTCGAAATTAAAATAAAAGAAAAAACAGAATTTCTAACGGCCGATCGGCCCAGCTAGAGCTTCACGTCTCTCTCCTCCGTTCTTTTCTTTCCTAGTCACTTGCATGTGGGGCCCACTCTCTGATGGCTGCTCATCTTCTTTATTGTGCTACTCGTTCGATTCTCCTCTGTTCGCAAGAAGCAGCCGGCCGCCTGTATCTGTCGCAGCCGCCGTTCTTCGACGTTGCAGATCACATGCTCGAATTCCTGGCGCCGCCCTCTCGCATCCCCATGGTGGAGCAGTTACCACTGCCTCACGCACTCTTCCCCTTCCTCTCCCTCCCATTAAACTGGCAGTTACTTTCTCCATTAATGGCGTCGGCATCACCTCTACTCTCCACTCCGGCACCTCTGCCAACCAAGCCGCGACCCCAGGCCCCGACCTGCGCGCATCCAGCCGCCGCCAGCCGCGCTGCCGCACGCACCCGACCCCGACCGAGCCGACCACCGCCGAAGACCCGAACGTGACCGTGCCAGGACTAATGCCGACCGCGCCTGCCGCGTCCGAAGCTCCACGCATCCGTTTCTTCTTCGCGAGTTATGGAGATTCAACCGCTTCCGTTTCTCCTCCCTTCACTCCTCCATTACTTCCTCCCGCCATTGATATCCTCCTTGAAGACGCCGACCGTTCTCCTCCCCCTGGCCAACTTTTCCTCTCCCTCCTGCTCTCTATAAAAGGCAGCAGAGCCCCTCTCCCTTCTCCTGCCTACCCAAACTCGCCCCATCTCTCTAGCTCGCTAGTGCACTGCTCGACGTCGTCGCTCGTTGCCGTTCGTCGTCGGAGTTCACCGGAGCCGCAGTTCGTCGCCGGAGCCACGCACTCGTCGTCCATAGTCGAGCCCCTGCTCTTCTCCACCCGGCCGAACCCCCGTCGAACTATCCCCGTCGCACGCGCGAACCTAAGGTTGAAGACGACCCGAATTATTTTATATATTTTATAAAATACTTTTTGATTCGATTCATGAGTTGTATATTTTGTTTGTTGTAATATGAACACATGTGATTCGCAATTTATGTGTATGTGCATTGTGGAATTTTTGGTAGAGATATGCGATCCTTAGTACACCGTGTTATTTCATGTTAATCGACGCGTTGATTTTTGGATTAGAGAAATATGACAAAATTTAGTAGTCACACGTTGGTGATAAAAACAATAGATAGGAATTTTTGTAGGTAAATTTGGTCGCAATAAACTTAAAAACTATTTGGAGAATTATAGTTATAGGTGCATTTTAATGGATTTAGAAAAATGGTATAGAACTCATGTCATATGAATAATATAGAATTTTTACATGATTTATGTAATTATTTTATTAACAGTTTTTCTTTATAAAGAAAGGGGAAAATATCACTAGTAGGATGGAAAGTAGATTTCTACTAGCCAAATAAGCATGTTCGCAAATTTAGCACTAAAATTGTTAGAGTACTAGTTTATGTCTAAATAACCTCGCTTGTGTTGGAAAAAGTTCAATTTGTATTTATAGGAATTTTAATGTTAAATTTATTTTTGACTATACTCAATAAATTGAGTTAGAAATAAAAAGGATAAAAGGTATTAATTTATTTAGTATTAAAGACGATAATTATCATTTAATTTCATTGATGATGTTAAAATATATTAATATTAGTTAAAATTATATTTATTGCACCCACACATAAATTCACCATTTAGGACTCACAATAATAGCTATAATTGAATTAATAAGTATTTACGCGATTAGGACGAATTTAAGATGTGATTAGTGCGATATGTTAATGTGTGATTAATGATGTATTGGTGTATGTTTATGAAATGGTGCATGTTTATTTATTGGTGTATGTTTTATTTTTGTATGTGCGCTATGCGACTCTATTAGAAGCCGACTGTGCGGTAGACGAACCGAACTCGTTCGAAGACGAACCACAGGACGTATTTGAGCAAGGCAAGTGGATTCTCCCTCTGCATATTCTGTTTGTACCTATTTATTGCATATAATAATGTTTACCTTTTGATATTGTCGGGGACCATAATTAGGGGTACCCTCAAGACGCCTAATTCTCAGCTGGTAACCCCCATCAGCATAAAGCTGCAAAGGCCTGATGGGTTTGATTAAGTCAGGGATCAGTCCATACGAGTGACTTGACCTCGCCACGCCCGAGCCTAGCCTCGGGCGAGGGCAGCCGACCCTAAGATGACTCCGTCTCGCCTGAGGTCTCCTCTTTCACGGCAGACGCATCTCCGGCTCGCCCTAGGCCCCGCCTCCGATAAGGAGAAACCCTGACTAAATCACCGCACCAACCGACCGAGTCACCGGGGCGTTTAACGCAAAAGGTAAGACCGACGGGCGACCAGACTCCGCCAGTGGTGCCATAGGAGACTCCGCCCGACCCAGGGCTCGGACTCGGGCCAAGGCCCCGGAAGACGGCGAACTCCGCTCCGCCCGACCCAGGGCTCGGACTCGGGCTAAGGCCCCGGAAGACGGCGAACTCCGCTCCGCCCGACCCAGGGCTCGGACTCGGGCTAAGGCCCCGGAAGACGGCGAACTCCGCTCCGCCCGACCCAGGGCTCGGACTCAGGCTAAGGCCTCGGAAGACGGCGAACTCCGCTCCGCCCGACCCAGGGCTCGGACTCAGGCTAAGGCCTCGGAAGACGGCGAACTCCGCTCCGCCCGACCCAGGGCTCGGACTCGGGCTAAGGCCCCGGAAGACGGCGACCTCCGCCTCGCCCGACCCAGGGCTCGGACTCCGCTTCGGCCTCTGCCGAATAACCTCCGCCTCGCCCGACCCCGGGCTCGGACTCTGTCTCTGTCTTGCAGGACGGACTCAGCCTCAGCCTCGGAGGAGCCTCCACGACGCCCGACCTAGGACACGAGACCGCCACGTCAACAGAAAGCGTCATCATCACCCTGCCCTGAGCCGACTTGGGTCGCAGAGAACAAGACCGGCGTCCCATCTGGCCAGCTATGCCAGATAGGCCATGATAGCGCCCCGCTAGATCATGACGACGGCGGCTCCCAGCTCCCTTACGAAAGCAGGAGAACGTCAGCAAGGACCCAGCCACCTCGACAGCTGTCCCCCCGTCCGGCTCCGTTACTCCTCCAACAGCCACGACGCCACACCAACAGGGTGCCACGATCTCTCCGGCTGCCACCTGGGCATGTACATAGGGCGCTAGCTCTCCCTCGCTAGACACGTAGCACCTTGCTACACCCCCCGTCTTGTACACCTGGACCCTCTCCTTACGACTATAAAAGGAAGGGCCAGGGCCTTCTTAGAGAAGGTTGGCCGCACGGGGACGAAAGGCAGGGGCAGGCGCTCTCTCGGGGCCGCTCTCTCCCTTCACCTCGTGCGGACGCTTGTAACCCCCTACTGCAAGCGCACCCGACCTGGGCGCGGGACGAACACGAAGGCCGCGGGAATTTCTCCGACTCCCTCACGACCCGGCTCCGGCCACCGACTCTCTCTCTCTCTCTCTGTTCCCCCCTTCGCGCTCGCACCACGCGCTCGACCCATCTGGGCTGGGGCACGCGGCACTCTCACTCGTCGGCTCGAGGACCCCCCGGTCTCGGAACGCCGACAGTTGGCGCGCCAGGTAGGGGCACGCTGCGTGTTGACGTTCGATTTCCCGTCAAGCTCCAGATGGGCAGTCCCCAACAACCTCTTCAACCCGGGACGGTGCTCCGTTTCGGGAACCTCGAGTTCATGTCTCTCGACGGCGACTACGACATGATACTCCTTCCACCGCCGCGCGACGGCGACCTCGCTGGCGGACAGTCCGCCCGCCGGCGGCGGAGTCGACGACGTCTTTCCCGCGTTGGGGAAGGACAACTTTCGAGCTCGCCCCATCCTCTCCCTCGCCATCGGAGGAGGAGGAGGCGGGGCAACCGGGGCCGAGCGGGAGGCCGCGCTCCGACGGCTGTCGAGCAAATCGACATCCCCGGCGCCCCAGCGGAGGACACGCCAAGCGTCGCCCTCGCGTTCGAGGCAAACGCGAGCGCCATCCCCCCGCGACACGTCGACCCCGAGCAAGTGGACGATGCCAGCACGCTCACGGAGGGCCTGCAGGACGTCGCCCTCGTACCCAAGACGACGGCGCGGCCAGCCCCCGACACGACTTCATCGCTCCTCGTCGACGAAAAGGTACCGACTGCTCCCCATCTTTCGTTATTTCGACTCGGCCTCAGCCCGCCTGGCGATCTCACTTTGGCGGGCGCTCACATTGAGGCGAGTGCAACCTCTCTGGGGTTTCCTGTGCGGTCGCCTTGGGACCGATTGACGGGTGTCTCGACCTACGGACCCTCTGGGTCCGAGGAAGACGACGACCCCAGCATCTGCTGGGATTTCTCCGGATCTGGCAACCCTAGTGCCATGCGGGACTTCATGACCGCATGTGACTATTGCCTCTCCGACTGTTCCGACGGCAGCCGCAGCCTTGGCGACAAGGACTGCGGCCCGAGTCGCGAATGTTTCCACATCGAGCTAGGGGATCCCTCCGGAGGCGGCTGTCTCGGCATGCCGGAGGATGGTGATCCCCCTAGGCCAGCGCCTCGCGCCGACATCCCGCGGGAGCTAGCTGTGGTCCCCGTTCCGGCGGGGGGTCACGACCCACAGCTCGAGCAAGTCCGCGGGGCGCAGGCCGGGTTCGATGAAGGAGCAGGAGCGCTCGAGGCAATCCGCCAGAACATCGGGCAGGTATGGGCGAGCCAACTCCCGGCCGGAGGAATACGTCACCTGCCCCAAGGTCTCCAGCACCGCATCGCCAACGATGCCAGGGACAAACCGCCACCCGCATCCGGCGGGACTGGCCAGGACCTGGTCGCTGCAGCAATGCTCCTCCGCGCGATGCCGGAGTCATCAACCACCGAGGGTCGGCGAATCCAGGGAGAACTCAAGCATCTCCTGGAAGGCGCTGCGGCCCGGCGGGCCGAGAGCTCTGCCTCCCGCAGGCAGGGATACCCCTCGGAACCTCGTGCCGCGACTTCCCGACTCACGCGGGAAGCCTCGGCCTTCACCGGGCGCACGCGCACCACCGCGCCTGCGGCCCCGGGCCACCTCGGCGTCGAGCACCCTCATCGCGACCGTCGGGCACGCCTCGACGAAAGGGTGCGCCGAGGCTACCACCCCAGGCGTGGGGGACGTTACGACAGCGGGGAGGATCGAAGTCCCTCGCCCGAACCACCCGGTCCGCAGGTCTTTAGCCGAGCCATTCGGCGGGCGCCGTTTCCGCCCCGATTCCGACCCCCGACTACTATCACGAAGTACTCGGGGGAAACGAGACCGGAATTGTGGCTTGCGGATTACCGCCTGGCCTGTCAGCTGGGTGGGACGGACGATGACAACCTCATCATCCGGAACCTCCCCCTGTTTCTCTCCGACACCGCTCGTGCCTGGTTGGAGCACCTGCCCCCAGGGCAGATTTCCAACTGGGAGGATCTGGTCCAGGCTTTCGCCGGGAACTTCCAGGGCACGTACGTGCGCCCCGGGAATTCCTGGGACCTCCGAAGCTGCCGGCAACTGCCGGGAGAGTCCCTTCAGGACTACATCCGGCGGTTCTCGAAGCAACGCACCGAGCTGCCCAACATCACCGACTCCGATGTCATCGGCGCGTTCCTCGCCGGCACCACCTGCCGCGACCTGGTGAGCAAGCTGGGTCGCAAGACCCCCACCAGGGCAAGCGAGCTGATGGACATCGCCACCAAGTTCGCCTCCGGCCAGGAGGCGGTAGAGGCCATCTTCCGAAAGGACAAGCAGCCCCAGGGCCGCCCGTCGGAAGATGCTCCCGAGGCGTCCACTCCGCGCGGCGCCAAGAAGAGAGGCAGGAGGAAGTCGCAAGCGAAGCGCGACGTTCCCGATGCGGACCTTGTCGCCGCCGCCGAGCGCAAGAACCCTCGGAAGCCCCCCGGAGGTGCTAACCTCTTCGACAAGGCACTCAAGGAGACGTGCCCCTACCATCAGGGGCCCGTCAAGCACACCCTCGAAGAGTGCGTCATGCTTCGGCGTCACTTCCATCGAGCCGGGCCACCCGCAGAGGGTGGCAAGGCTCGCGACGACGACAAAAGGGAGGATCGCCAAGCAGGAGAGTTCCCAGAGGTCCGCGATTGCTTCATGATCTACGGAGGGCATGCGGCAAACGCCTCGGCTCGGCATCGTAAGCAAGAGCGTCGGGAGGTCTGCTCGGTGAAGGTGGCGGCGCCAGTCTATCTGGACTGGTCCGACAAGCCCATCACCTTCGACCGAGACGACCACCCCGACCACGTGCCGAGCCCGGGGAAGTACCCGCTCGTCGTCGATCCCGTCATCGGCGACGTCAGGCTCACCAAGGTCCTGATGGATGGAGGCAGCTGCCTCAACATCATCTACGCCGAGACCCTCAGGCTCCTGCGCGTCGACCTGTCATCCGTCCGAGCAGGCGCTGCGCCCTTCCACGGGATCATTCCCGGGAAGCGCGTCCAGCCCCTCGGACAGCTCGACCTCCCTGTCTGCTTCGGAACACCCTCCAACTTCCGAAGGGAGACATTGACGTTCGAGGTGGTCGGGTTCCGAGGAACCTACCACGCAGTGTTGGGAAGGCCATGCTACGCGAAGTTCATGGCCATCCCCAACTACACCTACCTGAAGCTCAAGATGCCGGGCCCCAACGGGGTCATCACCGTCGGCCCCACGTACAAACACGCCTTCGAATGCGATGTGGAGTGCGTGGAGTACGCTGAGGCCCTCGCCGAGTCCGAGGCCCTCATTGCCGACCTGGAAAGCCTCTCCCGGGAGGTGCCGGACGTGAAGCGGCATGCCGGCAACTTCGAGCCAGCAGAGACGGTTAAGGCCGTCCCTCTCGACCCCAGTGGCGACACCTCCAAGCAGATTCGGATCGGTTCCGGGCTCGACCCCAAATAGGAAACAGTGCTCGTCGACTTTCTCCGCGCAAACGCCGATGTTTTCGCGTGGAGTCCCTCGGACATGCCCGGCATACCGAGGGAAGTCGCCGAGCACTCGCTGGATATTCAGGCCGGAGCCCGACCGGTCAAACAACCTCTGCGCCGATTCGACGAGGAAAGGCGCAGGGTGATAGGCGAGGAGGTCCACAAGCTGATGGCAGCAGGGTTTATTAAAGAGGTATTCCATCCCGAATGGCTTGCCAACCCTGTGCTTGTGAGGAAAAAAGGGGGGAAGTGGCGGATGTGTGTAGACTACACTGGTCTCAACAAAGCATGTCCGAAGGTCCCCTACCCTCTACCTCGCATCGATCAAATCGTGGACTCCACTGCAGGGTGCGAAACCCTGTCTTTCCTTGATGCTTACTCAGGGTATCATCAAATCAAGATGAAAGAGTCCGACCAGCTCGCGACTTCTTTCATCACGCCCTTCGGCATGTATTGTTACATCACAATGCCGTTCGGTTTGAGGAACGCGGGTGCAACGTACCAGCGGTGCATGAACCATGTGTTCGGCGAACACATTGGTCGCACGGTCGAGGCCTACGTCGATGACATCGTAGTCAAGACGAGGAAAGCCTCCGACCTTCTCTCCGACCTCGAACTGACATTCCGGTGTCTCAAGGCGAAGGGCGTCAAGCTCAATCCCGAGAAGTGCGTCTTCGGGGTGCCCCGAGGCATGCTCTTGGGGTTCATCGTCTCCGAGCGGGGCATCGAAGCCAACCCGGAGAAGATCGCAGCGATCACAAACATGGGGCCCATCAAAGACTTAAAAGGCGTACAGAGGGTCATGGGATGCCTCGCGGCCTTGAGCCGTTTCATCTCGCGCCTCGGCGAAAGAGGCCTGCCCCTGTACCGCCTCTTAAGAAAGGCCGAGTGCTTCACTTGGACTCCCGAGGCCGAGGAAGCCCTCGGGAACCTGAGAGCGCTCCTCACCCAGGCGCCCATCTTGGTACCCCCAGCTGATGGAGAAACCCTCCTGGTCTACGTCGCCGCAACCACTCAGGTGGTCAGCGCCGCGATCGTAGTCGAAAGGCAGGAAGAGGGGCATGCTTTGCCCGTTCAGAGGCCAGTTTACTTCGTCAGCGAAGTACTGTCCGAGACCAAGATCCGCTACCCACAAGTCCAGAAGCTGCTATACGCTGTGATCCTGACGAGGCGAAAGCTGCGACATTACTTCGAGTCCCATCCGGTGACTGTGGTGTCATCCTTCCCCCTGGGGGAGATCATCCAGTGCCGAGAAGCCTCGGGACGGATCGCGAAGTGGGCGGTGGAAATCATGGGCGAGGCGATCTCGTTCGCCCCTCGGAAGGCCATCAAGTCCCAGGTACTGGCGGATTTCGTAGCCGAATGGGTCGATACCCAGTTGCCAACGGCTCCGATCCAGCCAGAGCTCTAGACCATGTTTTTCGACGGGTCGCTGATGAAGACGGGAGCTGGCGCGGGCCTGCTTTTCGTCTCGCCCCTCGGAAAACACCTGCGCTATGTGCTCCGCCTCCATTTCCCAGCGTCCAACAATGTGGCTGAGTACGAGGCTCTGATCAACGGGTTGCGAACCGCCATCGAACTAGGGGTCCGACGCCTCGACGCGCGCGGCGACTCGCAGCTCGTCATCGACCAAGTCATGAAGAACTCCCACTGCCGCGATCCGAAGATGGAGGCCTACTGTGAAGAGGTTCGACGCCTGGAAGACAAGTTCTACGGGCTCGAGCTTAACCACATCGCCCGGCGCTACAACGAGACTGCGGACGAGCTGGCGAAGATAGCCTCGGGGCGAACGACGGTTCCCCCAGACGTCTTCACCCGGGATCTGCACCAACCCTCCGTCAAGATAGGCGACACGCCCGAGCCCGAGGCACCCTCGGCCTCGTCCGAGGTAACCTCGGCCCATCCCGAGCCGTCCTCGGCTCAATCCGAGGAACCCTCGGAGCCCGAGGGCGAAGCGCTGCACGTCGAGGGGGAACAGAACGGGGTCGTGCCAGATCAAGATTGGAAGACCCCGTACCTGCAATATCTCCGCCGAGGAGAACTGCCCCTCGACCGAGCCGAGGCTCGGCGGGTAGCGCGACGAGCAAAATCGTTCGTCCTGCTGGGCGATGAGAAGGAGCTCTACCACCGCAGCCCCTCGGGCATCCTCCAGCGATGCATCACCATCGCCGAGGGTCAGGACCTCCTGCAGGAAATACACTCGGGGGCTTGCGGTCATCATGCAGCACCTCGAACCCTCGTTGGGAATGCTTTCCGCCAAGGCTTCTACTGGCCAACGGCGGTGGCTGACGCCACTAGAATTGTCCGCGCCTGCGAAGGGTGCCAATTCTATGCGAAGCAGACCCACCTGCCCGCTCAGGCTCTGCAGACGATACCCATCACCTGGCCCTTCGCTGTGTGGGGTCTGGACCTCGTCGGCCCACTGCAGAAGGCGCCCGGGGGCTACACGCACCTGCTGGTCGCCATCGACAAATTCTCCAAGTGGATCGAGGTCCGACCCCTAAACAGCATCAGGTCTGAGCAGGCGGTGGCGTTCTTCACCAACATCATCCATCGCTTCGGGGTCCGAACTCCATCATCACCGACAATGGCACCCAGTTCACCGGCAAAAAATTCTTGGATTTTTGCGAGGATCACAACATCCGGGTGGACTGGGCCGCCGTAGCTCACCCCATGTCGAACGGGCAAGTAGAACGTGCCAATGGCATGATTCTACAAGGGCTCAAGCCTCGGATCTACAACGACCTCAACAAATTCGGCAAGCGATGGATGAAGGAACTCCCCTCGGTGGTCTGGAGCCTGAGGACGACTCCAAGCCGAGCCACGGGTTTCACGCCGTTCTTCCTGGTCTACGGGGCCGAGGCAATCCTGCCCACGGACCTGGAATACGGCTCCCCGAGGACGAGGGCTTACAACGAAGAAAGCAACCAAGCCAGCCGAGAAGACTCGCTGGACCAGCTGGACGAGGCTCGGGACAGGGCCTTACTACACTCGGCGCGGTATCAGCAGTCCCTGCGACGCTACCACGCCCGAGGGGTCCGACCCCGAGAACTCCAGGTGGGCGATCTGGTGCTTCGGCTGCGGCAAGACGCCCGAGGGAGGCACAAGCTAACGCCCCCCTGGGAGGGGCCGTTCATCATCGCCAAAGTTCTGAAGCCCGGAACGTACAAGCTGGCCAACAGTCAAGGCGAGGTCTACGACAACGCTTGGAACATCCAACAGCTACGTCGCTTCTACCCTTAAGATGTTTCCAAGTTGTTCATATACCTCGCACCCACGCAAAGTTTAGTCAACAAGGAAGGGTCGGCCTCGCCTCGGCAAAGCCCGACCCTCCCTCGGGGGCTAAAAGGGGGTTAACCCCCTCTGCGTCAAAATTTTCCTCGAACAAAAAACCTCTTTCACCAGAACATCTTTCGTGCTTTTTGACTACTTCGGAAAGTGGGTCCTGGAAACGACGGGGTACACGTAAGCAGTCAAGGCTGACCGAGCCGAGGGACTCCTACGCCTCCGGGATACGGATACCTCACTCATCACCTTCTGCGATAAGTAACTCGCGCTCGGATAAAGTGACTCCGCGGATCGAATGAGTCTTTACGTACGGAAGCTCTTCTGTTGAAGCAGGTTCTTCGAGCCTTCTCGACCGAGTCGGTGACAGGGCCTCATGGATGGGTAAAAGTACGCGTAAGCGGCGAGGCCGACCGAGCCGAGGGACTCCCACGCCTCCGGGATACGGATACCTCACTCATCACCTCCCGCGAGAAGCAACTCTTGCTCGCACTAACATCCCTGCTACCGACAAAAAGTCCAGATACTCGAAACAAGAGGAAAAGAGACACAGCTTTATAACGCGACAAGGGTGTGTGTTCTGGCCTCAACGGCCGCACAAGGCCCACGCTACAAGACGATCTGACCCTGCAGGCGCGGATCTTGACACTGGAAGAGGGCGACGACACCCTCGGCATCAGCAGCACCTTCGGCAAGGCCCGACCTAGCCTCGGGCGGCGACGCGGCCCGAGGGCCTCCGCTCCGAAGGACGATGTCGTCACCGCGCTCGAGCATTCTCTGCCAGAGACTTCCCCGAGAACCCGGCCCGAGCAGACGGCTCGGCCGGCCACCTCCGGGACCTCGGCCGACCACCTTCCAAGGGCACCAGCTCGGTCCGAGGCCTCGGCTAATCAGCTCCGACGTCGATCCTGCCGACAGACAACTCGGCTAGGCTCCGGCCGACCAGGTTCCATTTCCGAGCCAACAACGCCTCTGCTTGTGCTGATATCGCTACCCCTGGCCTCGGCTCGTCGAAGAGCGGCCGAGGGGTCTCTTTAACTAAGCTAGAGGAGCCTCGGACAACAGGTCCGACCGAGCCGAGGGATTCCTACGCCTCCGGGATACGGATACCTCACTCGTCACCTGGACACGGGGCGACTCATGCTTGGTGAAGCGATTCAGACAACCGACAGGCAAGTCTTATTGCTCAGAAATGAGGAAAAAACACGGCTCTGTGCCGGAGTTACATACATGTTCAGGCCCCGAAAGCCGAAAATGAACAAAAAACCCGGCACCCGAAGTGCCACTACGAACGGAACTCCGGTTCCCCCCCCCCCCCCCCCCCCCCCCGCAGGTACGAACAACCCCACTCGATAGGGGCGGGCCTGCGGGGCAGCGGAAAGACTCTCACCCCCCGAGGACGAGAGCCAGCCATTCAGGCCGGGAGACGGAGACCCAGGGCTACTGACGGAGTTGGCAATCTCATCAGTAGAGAAGCCAGTTCCGTCCGCCGACGCCTCGGGACCCCCCACTTCCGGCATGGCTAGAGGAAGTCTCCGTGATGCTGGAGGATGCCGTTCTCACCCCAGGAACACGGGGAAGAAGAGGGCAACCGACCCACACGGAGACAGCTCCCTGGCTCGCCTCGTCCTCCCTCTTGGCCTGGTGATGAAAATCCTTGAGGCCGAAGGAGGGGCAGAGATCGCAGTCCGGCTCGCTTTCCCCCACCATCAAGCCAGAGGTCGCCCTCTCGGGTGATCGCCGGTGGAGGGGTGCAGCCGGGCTGCATGATGAAAATCCTTGAAGCCGAACGATGGCTGAAAGGTACCAACTCCCACAGAGTTGCGTCCCTCCGGCGATGGAGCAGAAAGACGGCGGTCTCCCCCATCCGGGGGCTCGGAAGATGGAAAGACACAATGCATAAGGGAGATAGGAGACATGGTCACCTCACGAAGAGGGTCGCCCTCCTTTTAAAGGCAACTCCCCCTGCTTGCGCCCTCAACCGTCACGGGCGGAGTCCTCTCCAACACGCCTCCAAAGTCCTCCCCCACGACACGGGGGCTGGGGCCCGCCTGTCATGCAGACCGGCTCCAAGCAGAGAAAGCCGAACCGCCGCGCACGACGCACGCAACCGCCCAGCGGTTACAAGTAACCCTCCACTTTTGCCCAGACCAACGGGCAAAAGGGGCGAGCGGCCATGCAGGCGGCATGCAACCGCGCCAAGTGGACGCGCCTCTCCGACTCCTGACAGGCCAGCGCGACGGCTCAAGACCACGCGTCGTTCAACTGGCGCGCCGGGCGCTGCATGCGAACCGCTGCGCCTCTCGCTCCACCACCGCACCTCCTCGATTGCGGAACCGATACCGCGACTCGAGGCCGCCCAGCCTGCGATCCAGCGGCGCCAGCCTGGCGCAGCGGTCAAACACGGTCAAAAATGGGCCGGCAGTAATGACGGTGGCAGGCGCGCGAGGGCAGCAGTCACGCCATCGGCCAGGCTCACGTCCCATCCGGAGGCAGCAAGAGAACCCCTTCTTACGGCGTGAAGACGACGCGCCCGTGACCCGTACCTCGAACGGCTCGCGCACGCGCAACGGCAGCCTCGCCGACCGCTTACCCCGGCGCATTAACTCCGTGGCAAAATAGGTGACGTTTCTGGCAGGGGCAGCTGGCGATGCTTCGCCTCCGCCAAAACGGCCACGCCGAAAAAGGTACGCCACGAAGTTCAATTTCGAATCCTTTTTCCCTTTTCCTTCTTTCTCTATCTCTTGCAACAGGGACCGAGAAGGGGGGTAACCCCAAAGGGATCCTTCCCCGTGAAGGAGCTAGGCTCCGAGCCTCCCTACTGATCAGGGGTTCGAAGGCTGGCCCCCCGAAGGGTTCAACAGCCGCCTCAGATCGCGTGGGCCCGACACCCACTACTGGTCAGGGGTTCGAAGGTCGGCCCCCGAAAGGTTCCACGACCGCCTCAGGCTACTCGGGCTCCGTGCCCCCTACTGATCAGGGGTTCAAAGGCTGGCCCGTCGAAGGGTTCACAGTCGCCTCAGACGCCGAGCGAGGGATGACCAGGGGTACGTTCGATACATAACCAAGGCTCGGGCTGTGCTCCCGAGGTACCCTAGGACATTTCCGAGACCAGCGGGAACGACTCTATAACGGAATCCCATCGGAGGGAGGCAACGAGCCCTCGGACCCCGTCGCTAGGGGACCGGGTCCGGCAGATCACCCGCAGGTACTTTTGGGTGTGCCTCCGGGCCCCTAGCCGACCCCTAACGAACGGGGCACGGACGTCCACTCGGATTACCCGATTGCAGCTCACCGGAGACACCATGTTCGGTGCCCATCGAGGGTAACATGGCGCACTCCCCCCCTCCTTGCGGAAAGGCGACGTAGGGGCGTATATAAAAAGTCGAGTCTGTCCCTGATCGTCCTCTCGCTCCGTGCGAGGGCTCGGGGGCTGCTCTCGCAAACCCGGCTCCGGCCGAACCGTTGACAGCGTCAACATACCAGCCCGAGAACTTGGGCCCCAACAGTGCACCTGGGTTACGCCCTGCTCGCATGAGGGAACCGCCAGACCAGCCGAAGCATTGCGCAAGGCATTAAGACCTCGAAGGAGTGAAACCACTCCTCCGAGGCCTCGGGGGCTACACCCGGCGGGTGCGCTCGCGCGCACCCACCGGAACAAGGTACCTCCGAGAAAGGCTGGTCCCCTTGCAAAAAAGTGCGATGCAAGCCTCCAAGCGAGTGTTAACACTCTCTTCGAGGCTCGGGGGCTACTGTCGGGGACCATAATTAGGGGTACCCTCAAGACGCCTAATTCTCAGCTGGTAACCCCCATCAGCATAAAGCTGCAAAGGCCTGATGGGTTTGATTAAGTCAGGGATCAGTCCATACGAGTGACTTGACCTCGCCACGCCCGAGCCTAGCCTCGGGCGAGGGCAGCCGACCCTAAGATGACTCCGTCTCGCCTGAGGTCTCCTCTTTCACGGCAGACGCATCTCCGGCTCGCCCTAGGCCCCGCCTCCGATAAGGAGAAACCCTGACTAAATCACCGCACCAACCGACCGAGTCACCGGGGCGTTTAACGCAAAAGGTAAGACCGACGGGCGACCAGACTCCGCTAGTGGTGCCATAGGAGACTCCGCCCGACCCAGGGCTCGGACTCGGGCCAAGGCCCCGGAAGACGGCGAACTCCGCTCTGCCCGACCCAGGGCTCGGACTCGGGCTAAGGCCCCGGAAGACGGCGAACTCCGCTCCGCCCGACCCAGGGCTCGGACTCGGGCTAAGGCCCCGGAAGACGGCGAACTCCGCTCCGCCCGACCCAGGGCTCGGACTCAGGCTAAGGCCTCGGAAGACGGCGAACTCCGCTCCGCCCGACCCAGGGCTCGGACTCAGGCTAAGGCCTCGGAAGACGGCGAACTCCGCTCCGCCCGACCCAGGGCTCGGACTCGGGCTAAGGCCCCGGAAGACGGCGACCTCCGCCTCGCCCGACCCAGGGCTCGGACTCCGCTTCGGCCTCTGCCGAATAACCTCCGCCTCGCCCGACCCCGGGCTCGGACTCTGTCTCTGTCTTGCAGGACGGACTCAGCCTCAGCCTCGGAGGAGCCTCCACGACGCCCGACCTAGGACACGAGACCGCCACATCAACAGAAAGTGTCATCATCACCCTGCCCTGAGCCGACTTGGGTCGCAGAGAACAAGACCGGCGTCCCATCTGGCCAGCTATGCCAGATAGGCCATGATAGCGCCCCGCTAGATCATGACGACGGCGGCTCCCAGCTCCCTTACGAAAGCAGGAGAACGTCAGCAAGGACCCAGCCACCTCGACAGCTGTCCCCCCGTCCGGCTCCGTTACTCCTCCAACAGCCACGACGCCACACCAACAGGGTGCCACGATCTCTCCGGCTGCCACCTAGGCATGTACATAGGGCGCTAGCTCTCCCTCGCTAGACACGTAGCACCTTGCTACACCCCCCGTCTTGTACACCTGGACCCTCTCCTTACGACTATAAAAGGAAGGGCCAGGGCCTTCTTAGAGAAGGTTGGCTGCACGGGGACGAAAGGCAGGGGCAGGCGCTCTCTCGGGGCCGCTCTCTCCCTTCACCTCGTGCGGACGCTTGTAACCCCCTACTGCAAGCGCACCCGACCTGGGCGCGGGACGAACACGAAGGCCGCGGGAATTTCTCCGACTCCCTCACGACCCGGCTCCGGCCACCGACTCTCTCTCTCTCTCTGTTCCCCCCTTCGCGCTCGCTCCACGCGCTCGACCCATCTGGGCTGGGGCACGCGGCACTCTCACTCGTCGGCTCGAGGACCCCCCGGTCTCGGAACGCCGACAGATATATTGCATAATTTGATGGGATAACCTAATTAAGGATTTCCTAGATTTACTACCTGTATTCCTTGTTTAACCTGGGAAAATTATTAAGCTGTGCAAGATTTATGCTACCGCCCAACTTAATGATTCCTAATGTCACTCATTAATTGGTTTTAATGTTCCAAAATGTTAATTGACAATTATGACATTAACCCGATGGTTAAGATAACTTTATTACAAATTAATTGGAACATGGAGTGACCACCCAGGATAACAGTGCAACCACGAGTGCTATCATGGCTCTGGCTTTGGTAATTAGCTCTATATGCTTAGTGTCTAGCAACCTTACCTGAAATATGGGCAAGAGGGGGAGCGGTAGGTGCTGGCAGCCCACGTTAACATGGGGTCGTATTCTTGGCTAAGGTACCTCACCCAGGGGGCCACCACCATCGTCTTTAGAAACCTTAGCGGGTTGCTTCGTATTAAGTGTATTTTGTGAAAGCCTCATAATGGATCCCTAGCCATTCACCTCGGCAGTGTTTAAGGGTCCGACCAACCCGGGCTAGATGGGATACATGGCTTGTGGGTAAAGTTGTACCACCTCTGCAGAGTGTAAAACTGATATATCAGCCGTGCTCCCGGTTATGAGCGACTTGGACTCCTCACATGATAACTGAACTTGAAGATGGAATCAA
This sequence comes from Zea luxurians, assembly GCA_029449295.1. Taxonomy (NCBI): domain Eukaryota; kingdom Viridiplantae; phylum Streptophyta; class Magnoliopsida; order Poales; family Poaceae; genus Zea; species Zea luxurians. Next base: position 80,555,128 of record JAOPSE010000014.1, read on the forward strand.
ATTGTGATCAGATGATCCGCCAATAATTTGCTTAAGTGGTTTCACTTAAGTGTTTTTGTTATTCTCATATTCCTTTGTTTAAATGGGATATTTGGGATTCACACTTATTAGTAAGATAGGTGTTGTTAATAAAATATTGACCAACTAAAATGCTTACTGCTCAACCTTAGCCTCACCTTGTTATACCTGCATTAGTTTTCCCCCACTTGCTGAGCCCCGACCATAAGTGAGCTCACCCTTGCTAATATTTTGATCAGAGGGTGATGCTGGAGACTTTGATGGAGATTTTATCGACGACGATGATTTCTAAGTCTAACGATGCGCCGGTCATCTTCCTGTGGGAGATTGCCCAATTGTTTATTTCCGCTTTACTTTGATGTGATACTTGTTAAATATACAATGTTTCAGATGATGTAATAAAGTATTATACTCTCTTTACACCTTTTATTGCATTGTCTTTTGATATATTACACTTGTGACGTCAACATATGTGTGGAAATGGATCCTGGCACACATATGGTATGCGCTCGGTCCTACCCCCTGGAACCGGGTGTGACAGAAGTGGTATCAAAGCTATGCTGATCCTAGGTCGTTAGACTAGTTAGAAATGGAAAGCCTGGTTAGTCTTTCAAAACTTGAGTTATTTTCCTCCATAAAAAACTTATTTTATCTCAAAACTCAACTCCTTTATATTCAACTCTTCTAGTCTGATTTTCTCTCGTCTATCGGAAGGTTGCTATCAGAAGAACTGCTTACAAAACTATCGCCTATGTTGCTCAATATCGGCCAGCACCCTCTACCTCACAGTTGGATGACGAATAAGAAACATCTTTCTCTGCCTTATCCTCATTCTTTTTGGAAGGCTTTGTTATGGAACCCCTGAGTCTATCACCATACTCCTTTAGGTTGATAGGATAGTTTATTGAAATAAGCTACACGCAGTAGACGATAAAACAGTGTTATACTATAATAATAACAACAATGTGACGGTGATGTTTGATATGTTTGAGTTGATTTTTGTTTGAGTGCAATGGTCTGATGACCATAAGAGCATTAAAAAAACATAAACTTAAGAAATTCCTCTCTAAAATCTTTTCTACTCCCCACTTCTCATAACCAATCAGATGGTGAACGCCCGTTCAGAACCCAACAACAACCGGAACCAGCGTGGTCAATAGATACCACCACCACCGAACCCCAACATGGAACAGTTCATCGCCGCCCAGATGCAGTTACTACAAGGACTCACTGCAACTGTTCAACAAATTCAGCAGAACCAGCTGAATCAACAGCATCAGCAGCAACATCAGAATGCACCCCCCGCCAGAGATAAGCATCGGGATTTTATGAGTCATCACCCGCCGACATTTTCTCATGCGGTGGATCCTTTGGATGCCGATGACTGGCTCAAAGTTATCGGAAATAAGTTGAACATCACCCAGTGCAACGACCGGGAGAAGGTCTTGTACGCCTCGGGAAGACTCGAGGGAGCTGCGTCCGATTGGTGGGATGCCTTCACAGCGGCACATCCCAATGCTGATACCATAACCTGGCAGGAGTTCCAAGAGAACTTCCACGCTCATCACATTCCTTCGGGAATTATGAAGCTGAAGAAGAAGGAGTTCCTTTCCCTTACTCAAGGGAATATGTCTGTCAGTGAGTATCGTGATCGCTTTACTCAGCTTTCACGCTACGCACCGGAAGAAGTGGACACGGATGAGAAGCGCCAAGAGCGTTTCCTAGAAGGACTGATTGGACCTCTGAATTATCAACTTCAGAGCCATACATTTCCTAATTTCTAGACACTGCTGAACAAGGCAATTGGCCTTGAAAGCAAAAGAAAGGAATTATCTGACCATAAAAGGAAATTCCAAGGTCAGTCAAGCAGGAACACCCACCCGAACAACGCTCAAGGTTCGCAGTTCCGCTCTAGAAATCAAGGCGGAAATAATTATCAAGTACAACGCTCTGGACAGCAAAGCCAGAGAAATAATCGGAGTCAGAACCAACAAAGGAGCAACTCTCAGACCAACTAGAGGTCTGGTGGAAATTCACAGAACCGTCAAGGTGGCGCCAGCAACACGCAGGCCAGAAACAACGCACCTGTCCAACCCAATGGCTGTTTCAATTGCGGTGAGCTAGGCCACTATGCCAACAACTGCCCAAGGCGCAACCAGCCGACACCCCAGGAAAACAATAACCAGAGAAATGACCAGAACACCCCCGCTCGTGGATCTGCTCAGAACAAGACACCGCAGAACCAGAGCAGAGGAAGGGTCAATCACGTCACTGCAGAATCAGTGCCTGAGGATGCCGACATAGTGTATGGTATGTTTCTTGTTAACTCCATACCTGCATCAGTTTTATTTGACTCTGGAGCATCACATTCCTTTATAACTGAGTCATTTGTGGAAAAACACAATATACCTAAGTATCCTCTTAAGAAGATATTAAATATTAGTTCGCCGGGAGCTGACATGAAGGCCACACACTCATGCCCCCATGTTAATATCAAGATTCAAGGAATAGATTTTTCAGTCAACCCAGTGGTCCAAGGATCCAACGGTATTGATGTGATTCTTGGATGCAATTGGTTGAAAAGTTGTGATGGAGTGATACAGTGTGCCAACGGAACAATTATGTTGACAAGTCCTCAAGGTGAAAGAATCCAAGTTAACATAGACAAGTCAACAGATGAAAAAGGGAAAACAGTGATCAATCACTTGGAAGAAAAGCCATTGGAAAATATCAAGATAGTGTGTGAGTACCCAGACGTATTTCTGGAGGAATTACCAGGTATGCCACCTGACCGTGATATAGAGTTTTCTATTGAATTATTACCTGGAACCGCACCTATCTCAAAAAGACCTTACAGAATGGATGTCAAAGATTTAGTAGAACTGAAGAAACAAATAGAAGAATTACTAGAAAAAGGTTTCATTCGCCCAAGTTCATCCCCTTGGGGAGCCCTAGTGCTATTTGTGAACAAGAAGGATGGTTCGAGGAGAATGTGCGTTGATTATAGAAGTTTGAACGAAGTAACCATCAAAAATAAATACCCATTACCTCGGATTGAAGATTTATTCGATCAAATGAAAGGAGCTAAGATATTCTCGAAGATAGATCTGAGATCGGGATATCATCAGTTAAAGATTCGGGCAGAAGATGTACCCAAGACAGCCTTCACGACAAGATATGGATTATATGAGTTTTTGGTCATGTCGTTTGGACTGACTAATGCACCAGCATACTTTATGAACTTGATGAATAAAGTATTCATGGAATATCTGGATCAGTTTGTGGTCGTATTCATTGACGACATACTGATATATTCTCCGAATGAAGAAACACATGAAGATCATCTAAGCTAGTCCTACAAAAGCTTCGTGACAACCAATTATATGCAAAGTTCTAGAAGTGTGATTTTTGGCTTAAGGAAGTTGCTTTCTTAGGGCATATCGTTACCGATGGTGGAATTAAAGTGGACCCAGGAAAGATAAGTGAGATACTAGATTGGAAGCAACTAAAAGATGCGTCCAAGATCAGAAGTTTTCTTGGATTGGCAGGGTACTATAGAAGATTTATTGAAGGTTTTTCCAAGTTAGTTAAACCTCTTACCTCTCTACTGGAGAAAGGTAAAGAGTTCAAATGGGATGAAGCTTGTCAGAATTGTTTTGAAGAACTCAAGAAAAGGTTAACCACTGCACCAATATTGGTAATGCCAGACATCCACAAGGGATTTGATGTGTATTGCGATGCATCACATCTTGGACTTGGATGTGTGCTAATGCAAGAAGGAAAAGTGATAGCTTATGCCTCAAGGCAGTTGAGGAAACATGAGAAGAATTATCCTACGCATGATCTGGAACTAGCTGCCGTAGTGCATGCTTTGAAGATTTGGAGGCACTATATGATTGGAAACAAGTGCAAGATCTTCACGGATAACAAAAGCTTGAAATATATATTCACTCAGAAAGAACTCAACCTCAGACAGAGAAGATGGCTTGAGTTGATTAAGGACTATGATTTGGAAATACAATATCACCCAGGAAAAGCAAATGTAGTAGCTGATGCTTTGAGCCGTAAGGGTCAAGTGAACAACATCACTACTCATTTGATGTCACATGAATTGTGCTGGGAAATGGAACAACTCAACCTTGGATTTCTCAACAATGTAGAAGCAACGGTTATGGAAGTTGAATCTACTTTGGAAGAAGATATTCGTAAAGGACAAGAATCTGATGAGAAAATTAAGGAAATTAAAGCTTTGATTGGTTTGGGTAAAGCCCCAGATTTCACGGAAGATGAACAAGGCACAGTATGGTTTAAGAAGAGAATCTGTGTACCCGAAATCGAGCACTTGCGCCAACTTATTTTGAGAGAAGCTCATGATTCAGCTTACTCTATTCACCCTGGAAGTACCAAGATGTACCAGGACCTTAAGGAAAAGTATTGGTGGTACGGTTTGAAAAGAGATGTTGCTACTCATGTTGCATTATGTGACGTGTGTCAACGAGTTAAAGCCGAACACCAGAGACCAGCAGGATTGCTACAACCTCTCAAGGTACCGGAATGGAAATGGGAAGAAATCAGTATGGATTTCATAGTTGGACTACCCCGTACTTGGGATGGCTATGATTCAATATGGGTCATAGTAGACAGGTTAACTAAAGTAGCACACTTTATACCTGTGAAGACAACTTACTCGGGAGCCCAGTTAGCAGAGTTATACATGTCGAGGATTGTTTGTCTGCATGGAGTACCGAAGAAGATCGTATCAGATCGAGGAACCCAGTTTACCTCACGCTTTTGGAAAAGACTACATGAGTCCATGGATACCAAGCTAAATTTTAGTTCAGCTTATCATCCGCAAACGGATGGGCAAACAGAAAGAACAAACCAAGTGTTGCAAGACATGCTAAGAGCTTGCGCTCTAAAGCATGGTAGAAGCTAGGATAAAAGTTTGCCTTATGCAGAATTTTCGTATAACAATAGTTATCAGGCAAGTCTAAAAATGGCACCATTTGAAGCACTTTATGGACGAAAGTGTAGAACACCGCTTTATTGGAATCAGACTGGAGAAAGTCAAGTATTCGGTCCAGAAATTCTCCAAGAGGCGAAAAAGCAAGTACATATTATTAGAGAAAACTTGAAGACAGCACAGTCAAGACAGAAAAGCTATGCTGATAATAGATGAAGAGAGTTGATGTTTGAAGTAGGAGACTTCGTATACCTTAAAGTTTCACCCATGAGAGGAATGAAAAGGTTTAAGGTTAAGGGAAAACTATCACCTCGCTATATTGGCCCATTCAAGATTTTGGAAAGAAAAGGTGAAGTAGCCTACCAGTTAGAGCTACCCGATAGTTTATCGGATGTGCATGACGTATTTCACGTATCACAACTCAAGAAGTGCTTAAGAGTACCAGAAGAACAATTACCCATGGAAGAACTCAATGTTAATGAGGATTTGACTTATTCAGAGTACCCGGTCAGAATTCTAGAAACATCTCGCAGAATTACACGGAGTAAAGTCATTAACATGTGCAAGGTTCAGTGGAGTCATCATTCGGAAGATGAGGCCACTTGGGAAAGAGAAGATGAACTCAGAGCAGAATTCCCTCAGTTATTTTCGAAAGTTCGCTAATCTCGAGGACGAGATTCTTTTAAGAGGGGTAGGTTTGTAACACTTCAAAACCATCAACTAAAAATAATGCATTTAAATTATAGTAGAGAGTATAGTAAAGAAATTTTTGAATCAAGTGTTTAATGCATTCATTATCGGTGCATGATTTCTTTGTTTGTTAATGAATTGCAACACCTTTATTTTAAATTTATCCTCTTTGTGAAGCTCCATTTACTTAAATAATAAAAATTGCCTAAAAGCTTATTTATAATATATATTATTTAATAAAATATTGTTATTAGATTTATTATTCTTTTCGGAATATTTAAAATATAGTTATTTATGAATAATCTAATGTTTTTTTAAAAAGAGAATGAATTTTCGAAATTAAAATAAAAGAAAAAAACAGAATTTCTAACGGCCGATCGGCCCAGCTAGAGCTTCACGTCTCTCTCCTCCGTTCTTTTCTTTCCTAGTCACTTGCATGTGGGGCCCACTCTCTGATGGCTGCTCATCTTCTTTATTGTGCTACTCGTTCGATTCTCCTCTGTTCGCAAGAAGCAGCCGGTCGCCTGTATCTGCCGCAGCCGCCGTTCTTCGACGTTGCAGATCACATGCTCGAAATCCTGGCGCCGCCCTCTCGCATCCCCATGGTGGAGCAGTTACCACTGCCTCACGCACTCTTCCCCTTCCTCTCCCTCCCATTAAACTGGCAGTTACTTTCTCCATTAATGGCGTCGGCATCACCTCTACTCTCCACTCCGGCACCTCTGCCAACCAAGCCGCGACCCCAGGCCCCGACCTGCGCGCATCCAGCCGCCGCCAGCCGCGCGCCCTGCACGCCGCGCTGCCGCACGCACCCGACCCCGACCGAGCCGACCACCGCCGAAGACCCGACCGTGATCGTGCCAGGACTAATGCCGACCGCGCCTGCCGCGTCCGAAGCTCCACGCATCCGTTTCTTCTTCGCGAGTTATGGAGATTCAACCGCTTCCGTTTCTCCTCCCTTCACTCCTCCATTACTTCCTCCCGCCATTGATATCCTCCTTGAAGACGCCGACCGTTCTCCTCCCCCTGGCCAACTTTTCCTCTCCCTCCTGCTCTCTATAAGGGCTGATTTGGTGACCCGGGATCCCGGGAGGATTGGAGGGGATTGAGGGGGAAATTAGTTTATTTCCCCCTCAATCCCCTCCAATCCTCCCGGGATCCCCTTGTCACCAAATCAACCCTAAAAGGCAGCAGAGCCCCTCTCCCTTCTCCTGCCTACCCAAACTCGCCCCATCTCTCTAGCTCGCCAGTGCACTGCTCGACGTCGTCGCTCGTTGCCGTTCGTCGCCGGAGTTCACCGGAGCCACAGTTCGTCGCCGGAGCCACGCACTCGCCGTCCGTAGTCGAGCCCCTGCTCTTCTCCACCCGGCCGAACCCCCGTCGAACTATCCCCGTCGCACACGCGAACCTAAGGTTGAAGACGACCCGAATTATTTTATATATTTTATAAAATACTTTTTGATTCGATTCATGAGTTGTATATTTTGTTTGTTGTAATATGAACACATGTGATTCGCAATTTATGTGTATGTGCATTGTGGAATTTTTGGTAGAGATATGCGATCCTTAGTACACCGTGTTATTTCATGTTAATCGACGCGTTGATTTTTGGATTAGAGAAATATGACAAAATTTAGTAGTCACACGTTGGTGATAAAAACAATAGATAGGAATTTTTGTATGTAAATTGGTCGCAATAAACTTAGAAACTATTTGGAGAATTGTAGTTATAGGTGCATTTTAATGGATTTAGAAAAATGGTATAGAACTCATGTCATATGAATAATATAGGATTTTTACATGATTTATCTAATTATTTTATTAACAGTTTTTCTTTATAAAGAAAGGGGAAAATATCACTAGTAGGATGGAAAGTAGATTTCTACTAGCCAAATAAGCATGTTCGCAAATTTAGCACTAAAATTGTTAGAGTACTAGTTTATGTCAAAATAACCTCGCTTGTGTTGGAAAAAGTTCAATTTGTATTTATAGGAATTTTAATGTTAAATTTATTTTTGACTATACTCAATAAATTGAGTTAGAAATAAAAAGGATAAAAGGTATTAATTTATTTAGTATTAAAGACGATAATTATCATTTAATTTCATTGATGATGTTAAAATATATTAATATTAGTTAAAATTATATTTATTGCACCCACTCATAAATTCACCATTTAGGACTCACAATAATAGCTATAATTGAATTAATAAGTATTTACGCGATTAGGACGAATTTAAGATGTGATTAGTGCGATATGTTAATGTGTGTTTAATGATGTATTGGTGTATGTTTATGAAATGGTGCATGTTTATTTATTGGTGTATGTTTTATTTTTGTATGTGCGCTATGCGACTCTATTAGAAGCCGACTGTGCGGTAGACGAACTGAACCCGTTCGAAGACAAACCACAGGACGTATTTGAGCAAGGCAAGTGGATTCTCCCTCTGCATATTCTGTTTGTACCTATTTATTGCATATAATAATGTTTACCTTTTGATATATTGCATAATTTGATGGGATAACCTAATTAAGGATTTCCTAGATTTACTACTTGTATTCCTTGTTTAACCTGGGAAAATTATTAAGCTGTGCAAGATTTATGCTACCGCCCAACTTAATGATTCCTAATGTCACTCATTAATTGGTTTTAATGTTCCAAAATGTTAATTGACAATTATGACATTAACCCGATGGTTAAGATAACTTTATTACAAATTAATTGGAACATGGAGTGACCACCCAGGATAACAGTGCAACCACGAGTGCTATCATGGCTCTGGCTTTGGTAATTAGCTCTATATGCTTAGTGCCTAGCAACCTTACCTGAAATATGGGCAAGAGGGGGAGCGGTAGGTGCTGGCAGCCCACGTTAACATGGGGTCGTATTCTTGGCTAAGGTACCTCACCTAGGGGGCCACCACCATCGTCTTTAGAAACCTTAGCGGGTTGCTTCGTATTAAGTGTATTTTGTGAAAGCCTCATAATGGATCCCTAGCCATTCACCTCGGCAGTGTTTAAGGGTCCGACCAACCCGGGCTAGATGGGATACATGGCTTGTGGGTAAAGTTGTACCACCTCTGCAGAGTGTAAAACTGATATATCAGTCGTGGTCCCGGTTATGAGCGACCTGGACTCCTCACATGATAACTGAACTTGAAGATGGAATCAAATTGTGATCAGATGATCCGCCAATAATTTGCTTAAGTGGTTTCACTTAAGTGTTTTTGTTATTCTCATATTCCTTTGTTTAAATGGGATATTTGGGATTCACACTTATTAGTAAGATAGGTGTTGTTAATAAAATATTGACCAACTAAAATGCTTACTGCTCAACCTTAGCCTCACCTTGTTATACCTGCATTAGTTTTTCCCCCACTTGCTGAGCCCCGACCATAAGTGAGCTCACCCTTGCTAATATTTTGATCAGAGGGTGATGCTGGAGACTTTGATGGAGATTTTATCGACGACGATGATTTCTAAGTCTAACGATGCGCCGGTCATCTTCCTGTGGGAGATTGCCTAATTGTTTATTTCCGCTTTACTTTGATGTGATACTTGTTAAATATACAATGTTTCAGATGATGTAATAAAGTATTATACTCTCTTTACGCCTTTTATTGCATTGTCTTTTGATATATTACACTTGTGACGTCAACATATGTGTGGAAATGGATCCTGGCACACATATGGTATGCGCTCGGTCCTACCCCCTGGAACCGGGTGTGACATGAACTTCCTTAGGATTTTCCTGGAACCCTGCACACATGCATACAGAAAGCATAATATCCGGTCAAGATGCACATAAATGAAGTAAAGAACCTATCATCAACCGGTATACCTTTTGATCTACGGATTTACCTCCCGTGTCAAGGTCGAGATGCCCATTTGTTCCCATGGGTGTCTTGATGGGTTTGCCATTCTTCATCCCAAACTTCTTAAGTATGTCTTGAATGTACTTAGTTTGGCTGATGAAGGTGCCTTTTTGGAGTTGCTTGATTTGAAATCCAAGGAAATACTTCAACTCCCCTATCATCGACATCTCGAATTTTGTATCATGATCCTACTAAACTATTCACAAGAGGACTTGTTAGTAGACCCAAATATAATATCATCAACATAAATTTGGCATATAAACAAGTCTTTTGCAGTTGTTTTAGTGAAGAGAGTAGGATTGGCTTTATTGACTTTGAAGTCATTAGTGATAAGAAAATCTCGTAGGCATTCATACCATGCTCTTGGGGCTTGCTTGAGCCCATAAAGCACCTATGAGAGTTTATAAACATAGTTAGGATACTCACTATCTTCAAAGTCGGGAGGTTACTCAACATAGACCTCTTACTTGATAGGGCCATTGAGGAAGGCACTCTTCACGTCCATTTGATAAAGCTTGAAGCCATGGTAAGTAGCATAGGCAAGTAATATGCGAATTGATTCAAGCCTAGCTACGGGTGCATAGGTTTCATCGAAATTCAAACCTTCGACTTGTGAATAACCTTTGGCCACAAGTCGGGCTTTGTTCCTTGTCACCACACCATGCTCATCTTGCTTGTTGCGGAATATCCATTTGGTACCTACAACATTTTGGTTAGGATGTGGAACTAAATGCCATACCTCATTCCTCGTGAAGTTGTTCAGCTCCTCTTGCATAGCCACCACCCAATTCGGATCTCTTAATGCATCCTCTATCATGTATGGCTCAATAGAGGAAACAAAAGAGTAATGTTCATAGAAGTGAGCAACTCGAGATCTAGTGGTTACCCTCTTGTGAATATCACCAAGAATGGAGTTGATGGGGTGATCTCTTTGAATTGCTTGGTGGACTCTTGGGTGTGGCGGTCTTTGACCCTGAATTTCTTGCTCATCTTCCTTTTCTTTATCATCATCATCTCCCCCTTGATCAATGTCCTCCTCTTGAGGTGGCTCATCATCTTGATCTTCATCTTCATCTTCTTGAGCTTGATCCTCATCTTGGGTTGGTGGAGATGCTTGCATGGAAGATGACGGTTGATCTTATGCTTGTGGAGGCTCTTCGGATTCTTTTGGACACACGTCACCAATGGACATGTTCCGTAGCGCGATGCATGGAGCCTCTTCATCATCTAGTTCGTCAAGATCAACTTGCTCCACTTGGGAGCCATTAGTCTCATCAAACACAATGTCACAAGAAACTTCAACTAGTACAGTGGACTTGTTAAAGATTCTATATGCCCTTATGTTTGAGTCATAACCTAGTAAAAAGTCATCTACTGCTTTAGGAGCAAATTTAGATTTTCTACCTCTTTTAATAAGAATAAAGCATTTGCTCCCAAAGACTCTAAAATACGAAATGTTGGGCTTTTTAATAGGGAGGAGTTCATACGATGTCTTCTTGAGGATTCAGTGAAGATATAACCGGTTGATGGAGTAGCAGGCGGTGTTAATCGCCTCCACCCAAAACCGGTCTGGTGTCTTGTACTCATCAAGCATGGTCCTTGCCATGTCCAGTAGAGTTATATTCTTTCTCTCCACTACACCATTTTGTTGAGGTGTGTAGGGAGAAGAGAACTCATGCTTGATGCCCTCCTCCTCAAGAAATCCTTCAATTTGAGAATTCTTGAAGTCCGTCCCCATTATCGCTTCTAATCTTTTTGATTCTTAATCTGAGCTCATTTTGAGCCCGTCTCAAGAATCCTTTTAAAGTCTCTTGGGTTTGAGATTTTTCCTACAAAAGAACACCCAAGTGAAGCGAGAACAATCATCCACAATAACTAGACAGTACTTACTCCCACCGATGCTTATGTAAGCGATCGGGCCGAATAAATCCATGTGGAGTAGTTCGAGCGGCCTATCAGTCATCATGATGTTCTTGTGTGGATGATGGACTCCAACTTGCTTCCCTGCTTGGCATGCGCTACAAACTCTGTCTTTCTAAAAATGAACATTTGTTAGTCCTAAAATGTGTTCTCCCTTTAAAAGCTTGTGAAGATTCTTCATTCCAACATGGGCAAGTCGGCGATGCCAGAGCCAGCCCATATTAGTCTTAGCAATTAAACAAGTGTCTAGTTCAGCTTTATTATCATTAAAATCAACTAAATATTGTTGTCACACCCGGATTTAAGGGACAAATCCGGGTGCATCTCATATGTGCGCCAAGGAAGAACAACACACATAATAATAGAGCGCATAGAGATAAATGTCATAAATATCATAAATGTACTTATTACATAGCGGAAGTCTTACAAAAATAAATGGTAAAATAAAGCGAACTAAATATTATTCCCTGGCGCCACAAAGCTGACTAGGAGACGCCACCTAGATCAAGTCGAATGCCTCAGTGTTAGGCGGCTCCTCTTTGACCACCTGTTCTTCTCCTGTGGGGGGTGTGAGATAGCAAGAGTGAGCTCACATACGTTCATAGCTCAACAAGTCGTGGGGAATAATGTGCATGAACTCACCAAAGGTGGGAGTTCATGTGAAGTGTAAGGCTGATCAACAAAATAAGGGCCGAACCTGAGCATTGCTTTTATAAGTTGGTCAAAATTTTATTAGCAATTACCTAGTGTAAGTAAATAACATACCTTAATAATAATAATAAAGAAAAGTAATAATAAAATAATCCCAAATGTGATGCAAATGTCAAATTAAATTTAAGTTCCATAAATTAATCATGTGAGGGTCCGAGCTGCTCATGACTGTGAGTACGGCTAGTATACCAGTTTTACACTCTGCAGAGGTTGCGCATCTTTACCCACAAGTCATGTTACCCATCTTCCAAGAGATGGTCAATCCCATACACCTATACCGAGGAGGCGAGGCAGGGTAACACTATGAGGCCTTTACAAAGTTCCACTAGCTTCAGAAATCCCGCTACTGTTTATAGGAAGCTCCAGTGCAGAAATCCCTCGCCTGACCGTCATCGCAGCAAAATCAACCCAAGGACCTCCCTACACTGACCACTCCCCTACTTCCCTTGCCCCTTTCGGGTAAGGAAGACATCCACTAGCTTTCCTAGTTAATCAGCCAAGGGCGTCCCATTAAACCCTTGTGGTAGCACTATTTTTCCGGGTGGTCGCTCCATGTTCCCATTAACAATAATGATCTTAACATGAACAGTAATAATAAAAAGATAATAAAAGAGTAATCATGAATAGTGTATCTCCATACCCAAATCCACAAAAGCAATAACAGGTACTACCCAAAAATATTTTAGTGGTGAACAAGGTATAAAGATAACCAAAGCTGGGGTGACCTAAAGGATCCCATCAAAATTAACCTATGCATATCATTAGAACTAATAAGAACATGGCTGGGAAAAAGTAAGTGATCAAGGGTACAACTTGCCTTCAATGAGCTCCTGCTCAGCTACTTCTACTTGTTGAACCTCAGAATCCACAGTGGCTTGCTCGTCTACTCGCATCAACACAATACATACATAGTATAGCATAAATTAACATCACATCAAATAGAATAATAAAATATACAATAAAAATCTACACATTAAAACAAGATCCTAGGAACAGGACTCATTAATTTTTGAGTTATAGATTTTTAATTATGAATTTCCAATGGTTTAATGTGCTTGAAATGGAATTACATGAGAAATAAATTTGCTTTCTGTTTTCATAACAAAACAGAGACTCTAAGTGATAGAGAATATTATTACAAAAATTTAGAAATTGGAATGGAGTGATTTGGATTAAAAATGAATTTCCTATGGATTTATCAAGTTCTAGTATTTATTTTCATATTAAAAATCCATTTATAATTTATTTTCTCTGATTTAATACTGTTATGGACTGGGCCTCATTTTCCAGAGAGTGCAGGGCCTAAACCGAAGTTTTCTAAGACTCAGTGAATAACCCGAGTGGACGGAGGGTTGGTTTCTTAGTTTTCTGAGGGTTCTTGTGCAAAAACGACAGGGCGAAAGGGTATCAACTAATCCTAGTCATGAGATCAACCAGGGACGACTACGATTAGATCTGATCTTCCGTGAAGCGGTATGCGCTGCGGTCCGCCCGATCCGAGATCCACGGCTGATAATTTATGTAGACGAAAACGATTTGGGACCGTTAGATCTCATCCAACGGCACACGCCACAATCCGAACAGGTATCACCTAGGATCCGACGGTCATGGACCCGTCTCAGCCATTGTCACAACCTCAGCCATTGCCCAAGGATCCGACGGTCATGGACCCATCTTCTCCACCCGAGCGCAGCTGGTGGCGCGCGACACCGTTGCCATGGCGGCGCCGGCAGTCATGAAACCCGGGCGCCCCTGCGTAGCCCTAATCCTAACGCGAATTGTGCAAAACAGAAAGCGAGAGGAGACGAACGTGCCAGTGGTAGCTATACCTCCAATTACGCTCCCAAGTGATCCGCCCATGACGCGCGGCGGAATTCCGAAGACTACCGACGACGGCGAGAAATTCTGGGCTCCTAGCCCAACCTCCAGACCAGATCCCCTGTCCAAGTGATCCCACGAATGAAGTCGAATGCCCCGCCCCTACACCAATTTGCAAATCGGCGGAGACGGCGGCTAACGCTTTTGGTGGCTGTTGGCAAGATGGTCTGCGCGGCACTAATCGGCAAAAAGGGGGGCGAGGTAGGCCAATCGGGCACGGAGAACTATTTGTAGGACGGCGGGCATGGCGCCTGCAACCGAGTCCGGTTCAATGGCCCCACGCGACTTCCGCGCACACCGCCGTCGATCGCGTCGAGGTTGTTAGCTGAGGAAGATGGCGCCTGACAGCGTGGGCCCATTGAACAGGGACAGTCCACGACGCGTGTGCGGAGGGAAACACGGAGGCTGACCCGGGGGCCCGAGAGGCCCAAGAAGGTGGGGAACGAGTGACTGCGCGGGCGGGTCCACTTGTCGGCGCGTAGCAGCGGGCGTGCAGGCAAGGAAATGGGCCGCGCGCGCGCGTTCCTGTAGCTGGGCCGAAATGAGGGACCGAGGCCCAGGTAAGGTCTCTTTCTCTTTTTCTTTTGTTTTCTGTTTTATTTCATTTTGTTTTCAATTTCCAAATTTGAATTTTGAATCCTTTTAGGAGTTTCACCTTTGGGAAAAAAATTCAAATCCCATTATAAAAATAATATATAGATATTTATTACTCATTCCACTCACATATTATTGTTTCATTCTTCTCTTTTCCTAAATCATTGCATTTCCTTTATATCTTAAATTCCCTTTTTGGACTTTAATATATTTCTTGTCTCACTCTATTTTCTTTTATATTGTCACCAAATGCACACAAAAGAAAATCCTAGCATGATGCATAATTTAGTTGAGTGTCTTTTGTTGATTATTTATTGGTGTAAGTGAGGTGTCCACATGAAATAATAACCACTGGTAACACAAATAGATATAGAGTAACATAATTTCTCTTTTTAGACCTATCTTACAAAGTGGGTGTTGCAAATCCTACCCCCCTTAAAAAGAATCTCGCCCTCGAGATTTAGGAAGATCTAGGGAAAAGATGGGGAAAATCTATACGAAGCTCTTCTTCTCTTTCCCAAGTAGCTTCATCTTCTCCGTGGTGGCTCCATTGCACTTTGCACATCTTTATAACCTTATTCCTCGTGACACGAGTCAGTGTATCAAGAATCTTGATGGGGTACTCAGCATAAGTCAGGTCATCTTGAACACTAAGGTCCCCCATTGGTAACTGCTCTTCAGCATAAGTCAGTTTTTTTTAATTTGTCTAAAAAACTTTGTGTTTATAAAATTCCACCACCAACTGATCTACATCATACATGTATGATGGAGAAGATCCATCAATATGGCTGCCTGGCTGGTGAAGTATAAGGGGGTGTTTGAATGCACTAGAATTAATAGTTAGTTGGCTAAAAATTGTTAGTGGAATTAGCTAGCTAACCAATAACTACCTAACTATTAACTAATTTACTAAAAATACCTAATAGCTAAACTATTAGTTAGGGCGTTTGGATGTCTCAACTAATTTTAACCGCTAACTATTAGTTCTACTACATTCAAACACCCCCTAAAGAGTGAGTAGTGATTTCGGATCGGACCAATAATATATTGTTGTTGATTTTTTATATTTCTTTATCTATGTTTCTTTATATGTTTACTAGGTACGTGTCCGTATATGATACCACATAACACAAATTGATGAGCATCTAACGGCTCAGAGCCTTGACGATGGGCGACGTGAGTACAATGGTGATGATAAAATCTGTGATTAAACATAGATAGGGAATGATATAAATACATAATATTATTATAAATATGTCAACCCAAATCTGAGGCAAACCCTTAGGGACTATAGCTACAAATTGAGCAAAGTCCCTCTCCTATGTGACAATGAGAGTGCTATCCGCATGGCGGAGAATCCCGTTGAACACAGCCGCACTAAGCACATAGATATTCGATATCATTTTTTAAGGGATCACCAACAAAGGGGGATATCGAGATAGCCTATATTAACACCAAAGACCAATTAGCCGATATCTTTACCAAGCCTTTAGATGAGAAAACCTTTAGCAAACTTAGGAATGAGCTAAATATTCTTGATTCTCGGAATTTTGATTGAAATATTGCACACATTGCTCATTTTTATACCTTTGATCTTATCTCTTTCATTTGCTACGACTAATGTACTTCCAAGTGTGTTTATATACTAAGTCGTAGATTGAAAGAGAAATGGAGTACTCGATGAAGACAAGGCTTCCACTCCACTCTACCGGTATCATTTACACTTCGTCGTTTGCTTCACAACACTCTCCAATTTGGTATAATCCTTCACCCATATATTGTTTACCAAAGGGGGAGAAAATTTTTAAGGGCTCACAAAAGTCTCTGTTTTTGGCGATTAATGCCAAAGGGGGAGAAATATTAAGCCCAAAGCAAAAGGACCGCACCACCACCTAATTTTTAAATTGTATTTCGAAAATTTTTATTGGTATATTTCAAATTGGTATTTTCAAATGGTATCTATCAAAACCCTCTTGAAAACTAAGAGGAGAATTCCAATTCAGGGGGAGTTTTTTTTAAAGTCAAAGGAAAAGCATTTGAAACAGGGAGAGGAATTTCACATCTTAGAAATGCTTCTTGCAATCTTACTCATATGCCTTTGACTATTTGCAAAAAGACTTTCAAAAGAATTTCCAAAAGAATTTGCAAAAACAAAACTATGGTGCAAGCATGGTCCAAAATGTTAAATAAAAGAAAGCAATCCATGCATATCTGTTGAAATGATAAATTGGTTTAATTCCAAGTAACCTTTGCACTCACCTTATGCAAACTAGTTCAATTATGCACTTATATATTTGCTTTGGTTTGGGTTGGCATCAATCACCAAAAAGGGGAGATTGAAAGGGAAATAGGGTTTAACCTTTTCCTAAATATAATTTTGGCGGTTGAATGTCCAACACAAATATTTGGACTAACTAGTTTGCTCTAGATTATATGTTCTACAGGTGCTAAAGGTTCAACACAAACCAATAAAAAGTTCAAGTTAGGGTTCAAAAGAAAGGAGCAAAAAGAAACCGAAGAGCTCCCTAGTCTGGCGCACCGGACTGTCCGGTGTGCCACCGGACAGTGTCTGGTGCACCACCAGACAGTGTCCGGTGCACCAGGGGCGAGCGACTCCAAACTCTTCACCTTCGGGTTTCTAAGGCCGCACCCCGCTATAATTCATCGGACTGTCCGGTGTGCCAGCGGAGCAACGGCTGGCGAGCGCAACAGTCAACTCCAACGGTCGCCTGCAACGTGAACAGTGCGTGGACAGTTCGCGCAGAGTCAGAGCAGCGCCAGAAGGCGCACTGGACAGTGAACAATGCCTGTCCAGTGCAGCACCGGACTGTCCGGTGCATCAAGAAGTTAGAGCTCCAACGGTCAAAACCGTTAGAACCCTAACAGTTGGGTGACGTGGCTGGCGCACCGGACAGTGTCCGGAGCGTCCATCGACAGACAGCCTCCCCAACGGTTGAATTGGTGGTTGGGGCTATAAATACCCCCAACCACCTCCACTCCAACCATCCAAGCATCCACTGCTCCTCATTCAATACAAGAGCAATACACAACACTCCAAGACACAAATCAAAGCCTCCGATCAAATCAAAGTCCACAATTCAACTCTAGTTTTTAGGACTTCTGAGAAGATCGACTTGTGTTCTTTTGTTGCTCTTGTTGCTTGGTTGGCTTTCTTCTTTCTCTTATTCTTACTCTCAAAGCCTTGTAAGCGAAGCAAGAGACACCAATTGTGTGGTGGTCCTTGCGGGGTCTAGGTGACCCGGGAAATCAAGGAAGAAAGCTCACTCGGTCTAGGTGACCATTTGAGAGAGGGAAAGAGTTGAAAGAGACCCGGTCTTTGTGACCACCTCAATGGGGAGTAGGTTCTCAAGAATCGAACCTCGGTAAAACAAATCACCGTGTCATCCGCTTCATTTCCTTGTGATTTGTTTTTGCCCTTTCTTTCGGACTCGCATTTATTTCTAACGCTAACCTCGGCTTGTTGTTGTGTTTAAAATTGTAAATTTCAGTTTTCACCTATTCACCCCCCTCTAGGCTACTTTCAGTTATGCATGTCATATTATCAATCTGATAGTTAAAGAGGCCTTTGATTCTCTTAAGTCTTTGATTGAAACATTTAGAACTGCAATATCTTTTTTAAACTCTTCTAACTAGAGAATTGTTGCATATAAAAGTTATTTCACCGCCACTAATTATAGGCCTAGAAAATTCCAGTTATACATGGAGGTTAGGTGGAGCTCCACATATCTGACGCTTAAGCATTTGTTTCCTCATAGTCCCTTTCACTACTATCATGCATGCAAAACTATCCTAGGGCTAAAGGTGATCCATTTATTTTAACTGATGACCATTGGGTTATTGTAGAAAAAGTACTTCAATTTTTTGAACTCTTTTATGATTCTACAGTTGCATTGCATTGTCTAGTGTTGACTATCCTACATCTTCCCTTATGTTTTATTATCTTATTAAGATTGCTATGCACCTAAAGAACTATGCTAATGACACTCACATCAGACATGTGATTCAACCTATGATAGACAAATATAATAAATGTTGGAGGAACATATCTTTGGTTTACTCTTTTGCATTCATCTTGGACCCTATAGCTAAAATGGAAGGTTTCAATAGAGTGCTTAGGATATTGATGAACCTAACGACTATAGATCATGCTGCTTATCAGGTTACTACTAGAGCTAGGCTTGCTGATGTTTATAATAAGTATGAAGAGAAATATGGATCTGTTAGGTTGAGAAGGGTTGTCCCTCCTAACCTATCTGGTAAGAAAAGGTCTGCTTAGAATGAAATTTATGATGATACTGATGATGTGGGTGATTCTGGTGGTATTTATTCTTTTGTTTCTACTCTAAACATGGCTAGAGATTACTCTGCAACTTCCCTGCTGCACGCTGCAAACTCTTTAGTTTCTAATGCTTCTGAACTCATTTCGTACTTGGACTGTTGCACTGTGAACTAGTTAAATGATGATTTCAACATGTTGCATTGGTGGCATCAGCACAAACTAACTTATCCAGTACTATCAATTATGGCTAAAGATATTTTAACCGTTTATGTCTCTACCATCTCTTCAGAATCCACTTTTAGTCTGACTGGTAGGATCATCGACGAGTGGCGGAGGAGGTTGATGTAACACCCCTGGTGTTACTATAACTAAAACTTGAGTGTGGCATCATAAATATTGGCATTGCATATGTTTGACACACCTAGCGTGCATTCACTAGGTAAAAATTTCAAATAAGTTGTATTGTCCTAGTGTTTTGCAAATAAGACCCTCGATAGGGCACTTAACCCTAAAGGGGGATTAAAGGGGTAAAACATAACCCAAATTGAGAAAACCTAAAAGCTTTAAGGAAAAGGTCATAAAATGATCCCAAGAATAAAGTTGAATTGCATTTATACCCCTGGGGTACCAAAAACCCTAATTGGAACCCTAGAAAACCCTAAGTCCAAACCCTAGGGGCTTATGTGCAAAAATTGTGCACATTTGGACTAAAATGTAAAAACTACCATGATAAAGCATATAAAGTCACATGGTTCACATTTGGAAAGATTTACAAGCCAAACCCTAAGTTTTGGATTGATTTGCAAAAGGACCCCAATTTAGAATTTACTCTAAGTCTGAATTTCAGACTTGTGGGCTCAACTTTTGAGCCTTGTAACTTTCAAATTATAGGGTTTTTGCCCTAGGTCACCACATCAAACTTGTAGACTAAACAAAGGTGAACAACTTTGCTTAAGGATGTGAGCTCAGTTGTTAAGAATAAATTGAAGATAATCATGCCCAAAGTTGCGCTGTCAGACTGCTTGCAGTCTGAAATCAAACTGACAGTGGACTGACATCAACTTCAAGCCTAAATTCAAGCATGATCCAATGGTCTTTTGTGGCATCACCATATTTCAATATTATAGATGGTACATTGCTCTACAATTTTGCTATAGAGCTTGACATGAGTTGTCATTAGGAACTGAGAGAAAAATGGGCTCCAAGTTTGTCTGTCAGGCTGACTGAATGAAATAGCCCATGGTACAGTGCTCTCAAGTGAATCAGGATGCCAGTGTTGCTTGCTCGTCGCCGGTGATCCCCCTGCGCGAAGATTCGTGCTGCCGCCGCCTGGGTTCGCGCTGGGACTAACGGATAATCTCGCGGGGTAAAAGAAGTTTGCCGTCGGTGAGCTGGAGGTCACTCCGGTGACTCACCGCCGCACCCTTCTGCTTTGCGGCTGGAGCAGATTAGCTCGCCGATGAACCACCGCTTCTCAGCCTTGCGCCGCGTGGCTCTACCTTTCCACCGCGTCGCGGTGACTCCCTATCGCTGTCTCATCGACGCCGGTGAAGTTGCCACGACGGAGGACACGAAATTGCGACGACAATGTTCTTCCTTATCTCCGGCTATCCGCACTGTCCGGCCAAATTAAGCGCCACCGACGAAGCTTCCTATAAATTGATGGCTCGGGCCACTGCGCTAAGTCATCTCGAAGCTATAGCACCCGCTCCCACCCTCGATCATCCACCAGCATGCACGAATTTCCAATTCCCCCTAAATTCCGTCTCCGCCGCCGTGAAGAACAGCTCGCCGCAACCAGCTCGATTCCGGTTAGCTCGCGTCCCTCTGTTGCGTGTTCTAGCATCCGTAGGCACCCCGCAAACCCCTCGACCCGTCCAATTGAACTAGATCACCACCACTCACCGGGAACACCTTCCTCCCTCTGTAACATTCTCGGTCACCGTGGACAGGGCAAAGTAGTGTGCCATTCTTCAAATTAACTTAGGGGAAACGTTCTCTAGGTAATGAATTTGGGTTAGGCCGACGCTAAGCTCTGGTCTTGGCCTCCTCCGGCCGGTCTGCGTGCTCGCCGGAGCTCGGCTGCGCGCGACGCCGTCGGGGACTTCACCGTGCAAGGGAATAGAAGGTGGAGGTCCTATTTGTAATCTGTCAGCGACACATAGAAATAGTAAAGAAGCTCGTTTACAGTTAGCCAGAAACCCGAGGGCCTCTGTGCAAAGTCGCCAGAGCGCGCGGGCACACGCGCGCTTTCTCCTCCGGGTTGGGCCGACTGGGCTAGAACTGGCCCAGTCCTGTTCAATCTTTTTCCTTTTCTTTTTCATTAAAACTTTAGAAATCCATAGAAAATCGTAGAAAAATCCTAAAATTATCAAACCAATTTTCCTAGACTTCTTATTTTCTATAGAATTTAATAAAAATAGTTTCATGATTTTTAGGTTAAATAAGGAATTTTAAGGCATTTAAAGTAGGTTAAAGCATTAGTTTTGGATTTTTAGAAAACATATGGTAATTCCAAAAATGATCAAACTTTTTATATAAGTTCTATACATTATTTAGAAGCCTTGGGTAGAGTTTGGGTTGATTTGGACCTTGTTTGATAACTAGAACCCAAAACCCTTCCTGCCCTGTGAACTCCTTTACTGACTCCGGAAACCCTAAGTTCTCGGAGTTCCGTGAAGGAAAATTGTATTCAAGATTTTAGATAATAAGTTCTTATTATCTTTGCACTCTCATGAGCATTACATGGCATTCATTCTTATATACACATATGTATGATCATATTTAGAAAACGAAGAAGAGATTGAAGTGACCGAAGAGAAGACACCACCACCTTCGGAATCTCAGGCAGGGTCTTGTCTCTACTTTGACATCTGTGGGCCTGAGCCTGACTCACCTACTAACGAAGGCAAGCCCCGGTGCATTTGCCACCTTCCTTGATATTTTTAAATTCTTTCTCAATTGATTAATGCATTAGGTGATAGGAGTTGAATGCTTAAACAATTCCTGCATTACCTTCCTTGATCTTTGATTACCTTCCTTGATACCCTGTTTTACAAAAAGGTTTTCATGATGCTTAGTATTGCTCTAGCTAAACAAAAGGTTTTGTTTTACAAAATGATGATTGGCAAAGTGGGAGGGATGTTTTGAAAATAAAACTTGATGATGGATCCATCATGGCCGTGATGGGTTCAACATCGGAAAAGATGTACCTCTGTCAGGTACCAAGTTTTTGGGTAAATGATTAAGCTGAGACCAGGCGGGTGACTTGCACGAGAAGAGAGTCTTGGTGTAGTGTCTCCGTCTGAGTCGATTAAGGACCGTGTCGATGTAGGCTTGATGACCGAGGACCCTTTAACTGGTCACATGCCTCGTCATGGGTAAGCCTTGCCTCGGGCAGACTAAGGCCAGAATAAGATAACACGAAATGGGCGTGGAGCGGTGGCGAGAGTAGCATGTACCCTCCATAGCAAGAGGCAGGACGGTGGTGTATCTGTGCTCTCGGTTTGCGTGAACCTGATCTGGTCTTAAGAACCCCGGTGGCGGGTTGACATATGCAAGGGTTAAGTGCTACATATGTCGTGTGATTGGAGATCCTCAGCTGAGTATAATCGATTCGGATCGCCGTACCTTCGCAGTTATGAAGACTTGGTCACTGCCCTATACGTAGAACTCCAGTAAAGATGAAGGACGTGTTAAGAAACTGGCTAGTGCAGGACAAGTGTTTGAACTAGGGTAGAGAGAACTATAGATGTAGGTAAGTTTACCAAACCGGAAAATAAAATTGGATTTTTAAGGATCCACTCTTAGTAAGCATTTGTGCAAAACAGAGTCTTTGATCTTGAAATACCATACCTTGACTCCCTTATAACCAGCATACCCTTGAGAGTCTTTTTTTAGTCGGGTAAGACTTGCTGAGTAATTCCATACTCAGGGTTTATTCCCCCGTTGTTTTTAGGTGAGGAAGCAGCAAATTTTTGTTGCTTTTGTACCAAGGTGGTTCCAAATGAAAAAATAGGAGTAAAGCTGCGGGAGGACTTGGTCCTCCATAAGAAACTTTATGTAAGAACTATCGGGAGGAGTTTTTGCCTCCCCTGGTATTGTAATAATACTACTCAGCACTCGTTATATAGCTCTGGTCTGTAATAAACAACTTGATCTTACTTTCTAAATAAATGTAAGTTTATGTAATCGCTTCCGCATTTCTTTATCTCCGATGTTCTGTAATGTCTGCAAGATGGGTGAAACGTTCCTGGAAAGGTAAGAGAAAAGATACCGAACTTGTCAAGTGGTTCAGGAACATCTACAGGGTTGTCTGATGTCTGTTGGACAAGGACAACTGTAGGTGGCCCTAATGACTTGGGAGGTTCCGTCACAGTTGAAGTCTTACGTGGTAGAGATGTTGACTAGCATTAAAGATTGGGAGGATGCTAAAGTAAGGGTGCAACACTTGGTGGATGACAAGGAGCTTGAAGAATCATTTGAAAATTCTTTATCTTAATTAGTTTCTTTGAGAGCATTTATGTAATGGGGTTGTAATATTATAGACTTGGACTTTGATGTAAGGATATTGAACTTTTATGGAGTTGGGCTATACTCGTTTTTCCTGTCTAGTGTTTCTCAATTTTACCTAGAAAAGTTTTTAATGAGACAACCATTGCACTAAAGCTCTTAATAAATTTGTCATCTTAGCAATTTGAACTTGTAATTACGAGTTGTTTGAGTCTTAAATGAATCTGTAATTCTAAGTTCTGACCAATTTCAACTTATTCTGAATTGTTTGATGCGTGAGACACTTATAGTGTCCCATGATGACACACTGACACCATCGTGCCAGCATGCCTGGTAGGCACGACACATCTGGCCACTTGTATCATGGCTAGGTCAATGTACCAGCACGACGGCACTATCAAGCAGGCATGAATTAGCTGTCGTGTTTGACCGTGCCGTGCCTAATAGTGTCGTGTCAGTCATATCACATGGCTAAAATTGAATGTCGTAACCACCATCATTAGCTGTGCACCGCCACCTCCATTGAGGCAATGGTGCTGATTACTCGGCCCAAAGGCTGCCACGGTAGTGCCAGTCGCAGCTGCATGCCCCCACCCATCCAAGTAAGAATAAGTTCCTTGTCGGCGCTTCAGCGTTTGAAACCCAGGATATTTGTTCCCTCAAGGCCTCAACGCGAGCCACCCCCTCCGTCCTCAATCCATTTCCTATTCTTCCCTTTCCGTCCTGTCTCCTGTTGCCACCGCACAGGCACAGCTGAGGTAAGGATTCTGGCAGACCAATGCATGCGTGCCTTTTAATTTTCCATCTCCGAATTATCTGTGTTGTTACGACGCAATCCGTCCATATATAAATCCAAAATATAATATTGTTGTTACAGAACAACATTATCTGTTCGGGTGTGATATATAAATCCAGTCCAAACTCTTTGTCCCTTTCAGTTTCAGGTGCAGTAGAAAGTTTGAACTCTGTGCGTGATCGAGCAGAAATTAGAATGGCGAATGTCATGGATTCTGAGGTAGTGCAGGTGGTAGAGTCGTCGTTTGTAGTGCCGAGCGAGCCGACACCGTCGGAGGGGCTCTGGCTCTCTCCGCTGGACCTCATTCTGGCCAACAGAGGCCACACCCCAACAGTCTACCTGTACAGCTCCAGCAGCAATGCTGTTGCCGCCGCCGATGGTTTCTTCGACGTGGCCAGGCTCAAGGAGGCTATGGCCAAGACCTTGGTGGCCTTCTACCCCCTCGCTGGCCGCCTCGGCGTCAACAACGATGGCAGGGCAGAGATCACCTGCACCGGCGAGGGCGCGCTCTTTGTGGTCGCTCATGCCGACCTCACTGTCGGTGACATCGAGGACGACTTCAGGCCGTCGCCGGAGCTGAGGAGGCTCTTCGTTCCACGGATTGAGCCAGCATCCGTCGTGTTGGCCATACAGGTCTCCTCTTTGTGCTTCTCCCGTTCCATGCTTTACGCGTGTACTGGTACTCTGGTAGATCTACACTGCTTGGATATTGATAATGCAGCATGCATGCGCTCGTGTGCCGTGCCGTCTGCTTGATGCAGGTGACTTTCCTCAAGTCGGGAGGTGTGGTGCTAGGGACGGCTCTCCACCACGCCGCCATCGACGCCTCAAGCGCGTTCCACTTCTTCCAGACTTGGTCAGCCTTGTGCAAGCACGGCGACCGCGCGACAGTGGAGCTCCCGTGCCACGACCGCACGCTCCTCCGTGCACGGTCCCCGCCTACTGTCCACCCGGACGCCCTATCGAGGTTCCACCCAAGGCTCACTTTCTCCGACCCGTCAGGACCTCTCGCCTTTCAAGTCTTCGCCATTTCCAAGGACCAGGTCGCCTCTCTGAAGCGCCTCTGTGGCGGCACGAGCACCTTCTGCGCCATCGGCGCCCTCGTGTGGCAGTGCGCGCTCGTTGCGCGTCGGCTTCCACCCGACTCCGAAGCACACCTCACCTTCCCGGCCAACGTCCGGCGCAGGGTGAGGCCGCCTCTCCCGAGCCGCTACTTCGGCAACGCGTTGGTCACGCTGGGCGTCACTGGCGCAGTTCGGGATGTTGCTTCGGAGGCTCTGGCGTTCGTGGCCGGCCGCATCAAAGACGGCGTCGATCGGGTGGACGACGAGCTCGTGCGGTCTGCGGTCGACTACTATGAGATGACCGAGATGGACAGCCGGCCTGTGAAGGGCACCTTGGCAGAGACGGACCTGCAAATTATTAGCTGGCTGGGCATGCCAATGTACGATGCAGATTTCGGATGGGGGAAGCCAGCGGTGATGTCGCGGGCGGAGTCCATCCGTGGAGGCTTAGTGTACCTAACGAGCGACGGGCCAACAGGCGGCGGCGGCGGCGTCCGCGTGCTCATGTGCATGGAAGCTGAAAATATGAAGGAGCTGGAGCGGCTGCTTTACGCAAAACTCTAGCCCCTAGAGCCTAGACCTGCTAGGTGCTTAATGTGTGGAACACAAAAGGCAATAATAAAGGGCCGAAGAGGATATGACTGGTTGTTTATTTTTTTAATTTGTCTAAAAAACTTTGTGTTTATGAAATTCCACCACCAACTGATCTACATCATACATGTATGACGGAGAAGATTTCTATATATTAAAGCAGGGCACAAAGCTAGCACTTTAATGTGTCCACGTCGCTCTCTTTTATTATGGCCACGCGATCCCATTCTGACGGTGCAGATGCCGACAACGATTGAATCAGTTCTCTTGCTTACATTCTAGAAGGACCAGAACTCACGCGACGCGTCCTCTCTCCCATCTACGTCCAGCGCGCCCCTCGTCACCCGATCTAGATTCTGCCCGACCTTTTGATCCATACCCGCGCTTGCTTTACGCGACGTCGGAGGAGGAGGAGGAGAATGCCGCAGCTCGTAGCCCCTTCCATCGACTCATGTCCAGGCTGGGCGTTGCTCCTCCCCTCTACATCCTAACAATCTCTTGCCTTTTCGGCCTCGGATTTTCTTTTTTCGTGTGCTCCTCCATTGCATCTTGCTGCTTCTTATTCGCTTTGCATCTAAGTTGAGCTGAAGCATCTATTCACCTCTTCCTTCTTGACGCGGCTTCAGCCACAATCTACCGTTCTTAGTTTGGTTTTCCTGTCAGAGTTTCCAATTGGTTCTATCCCATTTGGATTTTGGAGATATAGTTTCCCACACCAGAATCTTTCATTTCTTTTCCCTCACTTTAGCATTTGCCCTGCATTTGCCGTGAGGGAAAATGCTGCAGTTCCCCCCTGTTCTAAGCACATTGTCCTTGAACAGAATGCATTTTCTCAAGTTATATTCCAGCAGCAACAGCTCTAGGTAATGTGCTGCTCGCTGCTAGGGGTGTGAGATTGCCTTGCCTACCCTTTGTTGTTGCTCCATTTCAGAGGTCTGTTGCGCACAACAATTTCGCACGTGGAGGTTTGTTGGGGCGAAGGCGAAGACGCCACCCTTCGCTCTAGCCTTCGTCAATCTCGCTGCACCAACGGAGGCAATACGACCGGCAGGGGTCCACCCTTCGTCCTCTACACTACGAGACGAAGGCCTACGACGACGTCGCCCCGTCCCACGTCCTCACCCGACCTAGAGGCCCACGTGGGATTCGACCCATTGTAACATGCCCCGCGCGGAGGCGTGTGTTACGGGCTCGATTTGTAATGGCTTTTCTGTAATGACAGTCTGCAACCCTCCTTTATAGGAATATTCCGAGGATAGTCCAGGTGCCTGAGGGTACATGCGTCCTTACATCGAGACATTGGGCACTCAGGCACCTATAAATACCCCCGTACAGTGCCCTTGAGAGGCGGAATTAACAGAGCAATTGCCGTCTCGAGTTAAACCGTGTTTACATCTTTCTCACTCCCCCGTTGGATCAACTTCCACGGGAGCGCAAGTTCCAACATTGGCGCCCACCGTTCGTGCTACGAGCAAACCACCCGCGATGGCATCCAAAAGAGCTAATTCGAAGGCAGCCCCATCCATCGACGAAGTAGCGAAGGCAGCACTGCTAGCTAAGAAAAAGGGCAAGGCCCTCGCCGACAACACCCACCAAGGAGTTGGCGAAGACGAAGCACATAGTAAGAGACAGCGCAACGATCAACACACTCCAGAAGGCACCCTCCGCAACTGCAGCTCCGAAGGGCAGCCACAAGTGCCACCCCCAGGCTTCGCTCCACCAGAGGGCGAGGACGCAGCAGAGGATGGCGAGGTCCTCGGCGTCTCCGTAGAAGAACAACTACAACTACGGGCCCTGCGCCTCAAAAACCGCAACCTCCAGAAGCAGAAGGAAATCCTCGAGGCCAAGCGCCAACGTGTCTCTGCGCAGGCCAAGGTGCGCCAAATGATACGAGATGAGGAGCAGAGGGCTCAAGAGCTTGAGCAGGAGATTGCGCTCATGCAGCGCGAAGGCCAACATGATCTGCAGCACGGCCCGCCCCTCCAGCAGCGCGCGCCAGTCGGAGACTGAAAGTCGCCTAGGGGGTGAATAGGCGAAACCTGAAAATTAAAACTTTATCCCCCAACTAGATCCCTTGATTAGTGATTAGAACAATATATACAATTATCGGAGTATAAAAACTAAGTCCTTGCTTGTAAAGAGTATTGTTTTCAAATAATGCGGGATTGATAAAACAATACAACTAATAGGTCTATGAGAATAAAGCAAGGGGCTTAGAAAAGAAGAGTAATAACACAAGTTCTTTCTTGCAAGGTGTTGCTTTACTAAAGGAGAATTTAACTTAAAGCAACACCAAATGATATTAGCAAGGAATAGTGCAAGAAAAACTTAGAAAGGGAAAGAACAAACAAATCACAAGCAATAAGCACACGAGACATGGGTGATTTGTTTTACCGAGGTTCGGCCCTCGAAGGCCTAGTCCCCGTTGAGGAGTCTACTAAGGACGGGTCTCTTTCAACCCTTTCCCTCTCTCTACCGATCACCAAAAAACGGCGAGCTCTTCTTCTTCTCAAGGATCAATTAAGACCCCGCAAGGATCACCACACTCTTAGGTGTCTCTTGCTAGCTTTACAAGCCTCCAAAACTTTGAAGGAAGTTCAATGGGAGTCAAAACTCTACGCGCAAATGAACACAAAGATGTAGCACACACTATCTCTCAATGAATCTCACAAGGCACTAGTGCTAAACTCAAATGAGTAGCTCTCTCTTGCTTACTCTCTCTTTTGTGGCACTTGTGTTGGTTGTAGTGGTCTAAATCTTGTGTATAGGATGGATCAATGAATAGAGGTGGTTGGGAGGGCTTGAGTATGTCAACTAGATGATTTGGAATGTTGCTTGGGCTCCCACACCTTGAAGTGGCCAGTTGGGGTGGTATTTATAGCCACCAACCAAAATGTAGCCGTTGGAGAAGGCTGCTGGCGATGGGCACACCGGACAGTCCGGTGCGCCACCGGAAAGTGTCCGGTGCGCCACCGGACAGTGTCCGGTGTGCTGCCACGTCATCCTCTTCGTTAGGGTTGGAGCTGGTCGACCGTTGGAAGCTTTGTCCTCATGTGGCACCGGACAGTCCGGTGCTACACCGGACGGTCTGGTGCCCCTCTGACCTTCTGCTCTGACTTCTGTCGCGTGCACTGTTCACTGTCAGAGTCGACCGTTGTATGCAGATGACCGTTGCTTCGCTAGCGCACCGGACAGTCCTGGTGGTTCATCGGACAGTCTGGTGAATTATAGCGAAGCTGCGCCTGGGAAACCCGAAGGTGAAGAGTTTGAAGTCGATCTTCCCTGGTGCACCGGACACTGTCCGGTGGCACACCGGATAGTCCGGTGCGCCAGACCAGGGAGCACTTCGGTTTCCTTTGCTCCTTTATTCTTGAACCCTTTTTAAACTTTGTATTGGTTTTGAGTTGAACCTTTGGCACCTGTAGAACATATACTCTAGAGCAAACTAGTTAGTCCAATTGTTTGTGTTGGGCAATTCAACCGCCAAAATCATTTAGGAAAAAGGTTTGACCCTATTTCCCTTTCAATCTCCCCCTTTTTGGTGACTGATGCCAACACAAACCAAAGCAAATATAGAAGTGCCGAATTGAACTAGTTTGCATAAGGTAAGTACAAAGGTTGCTTGGAATGAAACCAATATATTATTTTCTACTAGATATGCATGGATGGTTTTCTTATTTAAAATTTTGGACCACGCTTGCACCACAAGTTTTGTTTTTGCAGATTCTTTGTAAAATTCTTTTCAAAAACCTTTTGCAAATAGTCAAAGGTACATGAATAAGATTTGAAAGAAGCATTTCAAGATTTGAAATTTTCTCCCCTTGTTTCAAATGCTTTTCCTTTGACTAAACAAAAACTCCCCCTCAATGAAATTCTCCTCTTAGTGTTCAAGAGGGTTTTATAGATTTTTGAAGATACTAGAAACTTTCTCCCCTTTTTGAAAACACTAAGATATTGAAAGGGAAATGTGCCCTTGGGCCATTTCTAAGTATTTTGGTGATTTAGTGTCCAACACAAGTGCCTAAGTGTAAAATGCTGGCAAAGTACAAATCAAGAATAAAGGTATGTTTCTCAGACTTAGTACATTGTTTTAGAGACTAATGTATTGTGTCTAAGTGCTGGAAACAGGAAAAATCCAATTGGAAATGTCTTGGCTCGAGCAGCCAAGAATCTACTCAGTCTGGGAGCACCGGACTGTCCGGTGGTGCACTGGACAGTGTCCGGTGCGCCAGGCTGGCTCAAGCAAAGTGGCTGCTCTCGGTACTTCGACGGCGGTGTACGGCTATAATTTACCGGACTGTCCGGTGGGCCGTTCACAGGCGAACTCGTCGCTCTCGGGAAAACCATCAACGGCGTACGGCTAAAATTCACCGGACTGTCCGGTGTGCACCGGACTGTCCGGTGAGCCAACGGTCGGCCGGGCCAACGGTCCGCCGCGCAATCTGCGCGGGACACGTGGCCGAGCCAACGGCTAGAAGGAGGCACCGGACAGTCCGGTGTGCACCGGACATGTCCGGTGCGCCAATGGCTCTCAGGCTGCCAACAGTCGACTGCGCCACTTATGGAAAGAAATCGGGCACGGGACAGTGTCCGGTGTGCACCGGATTGTTCGGTGCGCCACTCGACAGAAGGCAAGATCAGCCTTCCTAGATTGTTCTCAACGGCTCCTAGCTGCCTTAGGGCTATAAAAGGGACCCCTAGGCGCATGGAGGAGGACACTAAGCATTCCTACAACATTCCTAAGCACCAAGACATCGATTCCGCACCTTTGATTCTTTGCGATAGCAATTAGAGCTCTAGTTGAGTGGTGAACTCATTGAGTTGTGTTGTGAGCTCTCATTGCGACTTGTGTGCGTGGTGTTGCTGTGATTTCTTGTCTTGAGTGCATTGCTAATCCCTCCCTTGCTCCGTGCTTCTTTGTGAATTTCAAGTGTAAGGGCGAGAGGCTCCAAGCTGTGGAGATTCCTCGCAAACGGGATTGAGAAAAAGCAAGCAAAACACCGTGGTATTCAAGTGGGTCTTTGGACCGCTTGAGAGGGGTTGATTGCAACCCTCGTCCGTTGGGACGCCACAACGTGGAGTAGGCAAGCGTTGGTCTTGGCCGAACCACGGGATAACCACCGTGCCATCTCTGTGTTTGATCTCTTGTGGTTATTGTGTTTTGACTCCTCTCTAGCCACTTGGCAATTATTGTGCTAACGATTAACCAAGTTTTGTGGCTTAAGTTTCAAGTTTCACAGGATCACCTATTCACCCCCCCTCTAGGTGCTCTCAATTGGTATCAGAGGCGTTCTCTTCACAAAGGGACTAACCGCCCGAAGAGATGGATCCTAAGGGGAAGGGAATCGTGATCAACGACAAAGAGAAGGAATCCTTCGTCAACGAGCCAAAGGATGACAAGCCTACCGACTCCGGATCGGGCCATAGACGAAAAGATGGGAATAAGAAGAAGACGAGGTGCATCAAGGAGATCGTCTACTACGACGACAGCGATGAGTCTACTTCTTCCCAAAAGGACGACGACCACAACGACTACGAGAGAAGGAAACCGGTCAATTCGAACTTTTCTTTTGATTACTCTCGTATTCCTCAATGTACAAATGCTCATTTATTATCTATTCCACTTAGTAAACCTCCTCATTTTGATGGAGAAGACTACGGATTTTGGAGTCACAAAATGCGTAGTCACTTGTTCTCTCTCCATCCTAGTATATGGGAGATTGTAGAGAGTGGAATGCACTTTGATAGTACGGATAGTCCCATGTTCATTAATGAGCAAATTCATAAGAATGCACAAGCTACTACTGTTCTTCTAGCTTCATTGTGCAGGGATGAATACCACAAAGTGAGCGGCTTGGATAACGCTAAGCAGATCACGGGACACCCTCAAGATTTCACATGAGGGGAACGATGTCACCTTGCTCACCAAGATGGAGTTGGTGGAGGGCGAGCTTGGACGATTCGTGATGATAAGGGGCGAGGAGCCGACACAAACATACAACCGGCTCAAGACCCTTATCAACAAAATAAGGAGCTACGGAAGCACGCGATGGACGGACCACGACGTCGTCCGATTGATGCTAAGGTCCTTTACCGTTCTTGATCCTCATTTGGTGAATAATATTCGTGAGAATCCCTAGGTACACCAAAATGTCGCCCGAAGAAGTCCTTGGAAAATTCGTAAGCGGGCGAATGATGATTAAGGAGGCGAGGCACGTGGACGACGCATTGAATGGTCCAATCAACGAGCCTCAACCCCTTGCTCTCAAGGCAACAAGGAGCAAGAAGGCGCTACCTAGCAAGGTGGCACAAATTGAGGCGGCCGGACTTAATGATGAAGAAATGGCCCTCATCATCAAGAGATTCAAGACGGCGCTTAAGGGTCGCAAGGGACAGCCAAGCAAGACCAAAGCCAAGGGGAAGCGCTCATGCTTCAAATGCGGTAAGATTGGACATTTTATTGCTAACTGTCCCGATAATGAAAGTGACCAGGAACACGGGAGCAAGAGGGAAAAGAAGAAAAATTACAAGAAGGCCAAGGGCGAGGCACATCTAGGAAAGGAGTGGGACTCGGATTGCTCCTCCTCCGACTCCGATAATGAAGGACTTGCCGCCACCGCCTTCAACAAGTCATCCCTCTTCCCCAACGAGCGTCACACATGCCTTATGGCAAGGGAGAAGAAGGTATGTACTCGAAACTCTACTTATGCTTCTTCAAGTGAGGACGAATCTAGTGATGAGGATGAAATAGATTATTCATGTTTATTTAAGGGCCTAGATAGAACCAAGGTAGATAAAATTAATGAATTGATTGATGCCTTGAATGATAAGAATAGGCTTTTAGAAAAACAAGAGGACTTGTTGTATGAAGAACATGACAAATTTGTAGAAGCACAAAAATCTCATGCCTTAGAAGTTAAGAGAAATGAAATGCTTTCTTGTGAATTATCTTCTTGCCATGAGACAATTTCTAGCTTAAGAAGCATTAATGATGATTTGAATGCTAAGTTGGAAATAGCTAGTAAATCAACAACTTGTGTAGAAAATGTTGTTATTTGCAATAGATGTAAAGATTTTGATAGTGATGCTTGTTGTGAACACATAGCTTCTATTGCAAAATTAAATGATGAAATGGCTAGTCTTAATGCCCAACTTAAGGCTAGCAAAAGTGACTTTGATAAACTAAAATTTGCTAGGGATGCCTACACGATTGGTAGACACCCCTAAATCAAGGATGGGCTTGGCTTCAAGAGGGAAGCCAAGAACTTAACAAGCCATAAGGCTCCCATCTCCTTCAAGGAGAAAGGGAAGGCCCCAATGGCAAGTAGTACTAAAAAGAACCATGCTTTTATGTACAATGATAGAAGACAATCTCATAGGAGTTGTAATGCTTTTGACTCACATGCCTATGATTCTTATGCTATGTTTGCTTCCAGTTCTTCCTATATGCATGGTAGAGATATGCCTAGGAAAAATATTCATCATGTGCCTAGAAAGAATATTGTTCATGTTCCTAGGAAAGTTATGAATGGACCCTCTACAATTTATCATGCTTTAAATGCTTCCTTTGCTATTTGTAGAAAGGATAGGAAGATAGTTGCTATGAAATTAGGGGCAAAATGCAAGGGTGATAAAACTTGCATTTGGGTCCCTAAGACAATTTTGACTAACCTTGTAGGACCCAACAAGAGTTGGGTACCTAAGACCCAATCCTAAATTTGCCTCGCAGGTTTATGCATCCGAGGGTTCAAGCTGGATTATCGACAGCGGATGCACAAACCATATGACAGGGGAGAAGAAGATGTTCACCTCCTACGTCAAGAATAAGGATTCTCAAGATTCAATCATATTCGGTGATGGGAACCAAGGCAAGGTGAAAGGTTTAGGCAAGATTGCTATATCTTCTGAGCACTTTATTTCTAATGTGTTTTTAGTTGAGTCACTTGGATATAATTTGTTATCTGTTAGTCAACTATGCAAAATGGGATATAATTGTCTATTTACAAATATAGATGTGTCTGTCTTTAGAAGATGTGATGGTTCACTAGCTTTTAAGGGTGTACTAGACGACAAACTTTATTTGGTTGATTTTGCAAAAGAATAGGCCGGTCTAGATGCATGCTTAATGGCTAAGACATGCATGGGCTGGTTGTGGCATCGCCGCTTAGCACATGTGGGGATGAAGAATCTCCACAAGCTTCTAAAGGGAGAACACGTAATAGGTCTAACCAATGTACATTTCGAAAAAGATAGACCTTGTGCAGCTTGTCAAGCAGGGAAACAGGTGGGAGGCTCTCATCACACCAAAAATGTGATGACAACATCAAGACCCTTGGAGATGCTTCATATGGACCTCTTCGAACCCGTCGCCTATCTGAGCATAGGAGGAAGTAAGTATGGTCTAGTTATTGTTGATGACTTTTCCCGCTTCACTTGGGTGTTCTTTTTGCAGGATAAGTCTGAAACCCAAGGGACCCTCAAGCGCTTCCTAAGGAGAGCTCAAAATGAGTTCGAGCTCAAGGTAAAGAAGATAAGAAGCGACAATGGGTCCGAGTTCAAGAACTTTCAAGTGGAGGAGTTCCTTGAGGAGGAGGGGATCAAGCACGAGTTCTCCGCTCCCTACACACCTCAGCAAAATGGTGTGGTAGAGAGGAAGAACAGGACGCTCATTGATATGGCGAGGACTATGCTTGGAGAGTTCAAGACCCCCGGAGCGTTTTTGGTCGGAAGCCGTGAACACGGCTTGCCACGCCATCAACAGGGTCTATCTTCACCGCCTCCTCAAGAAGACTTCATACGAGCTGCTAACTGGTAACAAACCCAATGTATCGTACTTTCGTGTATTTGGGAGCAAGTGTTATATTCTTGTGAAGAAAGGTAGAACCTCTAAATTTGCTCCCAAAGCTGTAGAAGGGTTTTTATTAGGTTATGATTCAAATACAAAGGCGTATAGGGTCTTCAACAAATCATCGGGTTTGGTTGAAGTCTCTAGCGACGTTGTATTTGATGAGACTAATGGCTCTCCAAGAGAGCAAGTTGTTGATCTTGATGATGTAGTTGAAGAAGACGTTCCATCGGCCGCGATACGCACCATGGCGATTGGAGATGTTCGGCCTCAGGAACAATTGGAGCAAGATCAACCGTCTTCCTCAACTATGGTGCATCCCCCATCCCAAGATGACGAACAGGTACCTCAAGTGGAGGCGCATGATCAAGGGGAGCACAGGATGTTCAAAGTGAAGAGGAAGAAGCTCCTCAGGCACCTCTAACCCAAGTTCGAGCGACGATCCAAAGGGATCATCCCGTCGACCAAATTTTGGGTGATATTAGCAAGGGAGTAACTACTCGTTCGAGATTAGTTAATTTTTGTGAGCATTACTCTTTTGTCTCTTCTATTGAGCCTTTCAGGGTAGAAGAGGCCTTGTTAGATCCGGACTGGGTGTTGGCCATGCAGGAGGAACTCAACAACTTCAAGCGCAATGAAGTTTGGACACTGGTGCCTCGTCCCAAGCAAAATGTTGTGGGAACCAAGTGGGTGTTCCGCAACAAACAGGACGAGCACGGGGTGGTGACGAGGAACAAGGCTCGACTTGTGGCAAAAGGTTATGCCCAAGTCGCAGGTTTGGACTTTGAGGAGACATTTGCTCCTGTGGCTAGGTTAGAATCAATTCGTATTTGCTAGCATATGCCGCTCACCACTCTTTCAGGTTGTACCAAATGGATGTGAAGAGCGCTTTCCTCAACGGGCCGATCAAAGAGGAGGTGTACGTGGAGCAACCCCCTGGCTTCGAGGATGAACGGTACCCCGACCACGTGTGTAAGCTCTCTAAGGCGCTCTATGGACTTAAGCAAGCCCCTAAGAGCATGGTATGAATGCCTTAGAGACTTTTTAATTGCTAATGCTTTCAAAGTCGGGAAAGCCGATCCAACTCTTTTTACTAAGACTTGCAATGGTGATCTTTTCGTGTGCCAAATTTATGTCGATGACATAATATTTGGTTCTACTAATCAAAAGTCTTGTGAAGAGTTTAGCAGGGTGATGACGCAGAAATTCGAGATGTCGATGATGGGTGAGTTGAACTACTTCCTTGGGTTCCAAGTGAAGCAACTCAAGGACGGCACTTTTATCTCCCAAACAAAGTACACGCAAGACTTGCTAAAGCGGTTTGGGATGAAGGACGCCAAGCCCGCAAAGACTCCGATGGGAACCGACGGACACACCGACCTCAACAAAGGAGGTAAGTCCGTTGATCAAAAGGCATACCGGTCTATGATAGGGTCTTTACTTTATTTGTGTGCTAGTAGACCGGATATTATGCTCAGCGTATGCAATGTGTGCTAGATTTCAATTCCGATCCTAAGGAGTGTCACTTAGTGGCTGTGAAGCGAATTCTTCGATATTTAGTCGCTACACCCTGCTTCGGGATCTGGTATCCAAAGGGGTCTAACTTTGACTTGATTGGATATTCAGATTCCTGACTATGCTGGATGTAAGGTCGATAGGAAGAGTACATCGGGGACGTGCCAATTCTTAGGAAGGTCCCTGGTGTCGTGGAACTCTAAGAAACAAGCTTCCGTTGCCCTATCCACCGCTGAGGCCGAGTATGTTGCCGCAGGACAGTGTTAGCGCGCAACTACTTTGGATGAGGCAAACCCTCCGGGACTTTGGCTACAATCTGAGCAAAGTCCCACTCCTATGTGACAATGAGAGTGCTATCCGAATAGCGGAAAATCCTGTTGAGCACAGCCGCACAAAGCACATTGACATCCAGCATCACTTTTTGAGAGTACCACCAGCAAAAGGGAGATATCGAAGTGTTTCATGTTAGCACCGAGAACCAGCTAGCCGATATCTTTACCAAGCCTCTAGATGAGAAGACCTTTTGTAGGCTGCGTAGTGAGCTAAATGTCTTAGATTCGCGGAACTTGGATTGAATTGTAGCATACATGTGTTTATGCCTTTGATCATGTTCATTCTGCATTTTGTTGCTTATTGTGGTGCTCAAGTTGTACAAACATTCCTTGGACCTCACAAGTCCTTGTGCAAGTGATGCACATATTTAGGGGGAGTTGTGCTACAACTTGACCCTTTGAGACTAACCGTTTGCTTGAGTTTGCTTGATTTAGTCTCAAGGGAGGTTTGAAAGGGAAAAGGTGGACTTGGACCATGAAAGACTTCCACTGCACTCCGATGAGAGGGTAACTTATTCCAAGTTCATCTCATGTACTCTTATTGCCCTTGTGTTCTTAGTTGAAGATTTTGGTGAGGCAATGGGGTTAAAGGGCCAAGATTGATCCCGTTTTGGTGCTTGATGCCAAAGGGGGAGAAAATAAAGGCCAAAGCAATAGATGGATCAGCTACCACTTGAGAAATATTGAAAATAGTAGATTAGAGCTTTTGGTTTGTCAAAACTTTTTTATTGTCTCTTATGTCAAAAGTGTCAAAAGTAGGCCTCTCTTGTGGGGAGAAGTGTTGATTATGGGAAAAAGGGGGAGTTTTTGAAATCCTTGATCAAATTTCTTTGGAATACCTCTCTTTATGTCTCTACAAGTGGATTTGACTTAGAGATATGAATTTGAGTTTGATTTGCAAAAACAAACCAAGTGGTGGCATAGAGTGATCCATATATGTCAAATTTGATTCAAAACAACTTTGAGTTTTCATTTGAATTGATTTTGTACTTGTTCTACTTGCTTTATGTTATGTTGGCATAAATCACCAAAAAGGGGGAGATTGAAAGGGAAATGTGCCCTTGGGCCATTTCTAAGTATTTTGGTGATTTAGTGTCCAACACAAGTGCCTAAGTGTAAAATGGTGGACAAAGTACAAATCCAGAATAAAGGTATGTTTCTCAGACTTAGTACATTGTTTTAGAGACTAATGTATTGTGTCTAAGTGCTAGAAACAGGAAAAATCCAATTGGAAATGTCTTGGCTCGAGCAGCAAAGAATCTGCTCAGTCTAGGAGCACCGGACTGTCCGGTGGTGCACCGGACAGTGTCCGGTGCGCCAGGCTGGCTCGAGCAAAGTGGCTGCTCTCGGGACTTCGACGGCGGTGTACGACTATAATTCACCGGACTGTCCGGTGGTGCATCGGACTGTCCGGTGGGCCGTTCACAGGCGAACTCGTCGCTCTCGGGAAAACCATCAACTGACGTACGACTAAAATTCACCGGACTGTACGGTGTGCACCGGACTGTCCGGTGAGCCAACGGTCGGCCGGGCCAACGGTCGGCCGCGCAATCTGCGCGGGACACGTGGCCGAGCCAACGGCTAGAAGGAGGCACCGGACTGTCCGGTGTGCATCGGACATGTCCGGTGCGCCAACGGCTCTCAGGCTGCCAACGGTCGACTGCGCCACTTATGGAAAGAAATCGGGCACCGGACAGTGTCCGGTGTGCACCGGACTGTCCGGTGCGCCACTCGACAGAAGGCAAGATCAGCCTTCCTAGATTGTTCTCAACGGCTCCTAGCTGCCGTTGGGGCTATAAAAGGGACCCCTAGGCGCATGGAGGAGGACACTAAGCATTCCTACAACATTCCTAAGCACCAAGACATCGATTCCGCGCCTTTGATTCTTTGCGATAGCAATTAGAGCTCTAGTTGAGTGGTGAACTCATTGAGTTGTGTTGTGAGCTCTCATTGCGACTTGTGTGCGTGGTGTTGCTGTGATTTCTTGTCTTGAGTGCGTTGCTAATCCCTCCCTTGCTCTGTGCTTCTTTGTGAATTTCAAGTGTAAGGGCGAGAGGCTCCAAGCTATGGAGATTCCTCGCAAACGGGATTGAGAAAAAGCAAGCAAAACACCGTGGTATTCAAGTGGGTCTTTGGACCGCTTGAGAGGGGTTGATTGCAACCCTCGTCCGTTGGGACGCCACAACGTGGAGTAGGCAAGCGTTGGTCCTGGCCTGAACCACGGGATAACCACCGTGCCATCTCTGTGTTTGATCTCTTGTGGTTATTGTGTTTTGACTCCTCTCTAGCCACTTGGCAATTATTGTGCTAACGATTAACCAAGTTTTGTGGCTTAAGTTTCAAGTTTCACAGGATCACCTATTCACCCCCCCCCCTCTAGGTGCTCTCAGATATCAATTTGAAAACTTCATTTTTAAAATTCGTTGGTGGTGCGGTCCTTTTGCTTTGGGCTAATACTTTCTCCCCCTTTGGCATGAATCGCCAAAAATGGATACTTTGAGTGAAATATAAGCCCTTTTACTTTCTCCCAATGGCAAACAAATAAATATGAGTGAAGATTATACCAAAGTGGAGAACTATGTGGAATACTGGCAGAGAGTGAATAATACCGATGGAGTTTAGTGGAAGCGTCGTCTTTGCCGAATACAACATTTCCCTTTCAATTCTATGACTAAGCATGAGAATATACTTGAAAACATATTAGTCATAGACATAAAAGAGATATGATCAAAGGATATATCAAATTAAGCATAATCATAGTTCTATATAATATAGATTGCTCCCCCTAAATACATGCCTTGATAGAATACAAATTTTGGCCTTAAATGCCAAGTGCACATAGTTAGGTTAATGAGATTATGTCTATATCATAGAGAATGTGAAGTGCATTGTGTCATAGTATAAGTGTGATGCTCATGACAGTTTATGCACTTATGAAAGCATGTTATAAACATCTTGAGCATTTACTCTTAAGGATTTCAAAGAGGCTTAAGGACCATCCACCTTTGGAACAAATGCAGCTTATCCTCGTTACAAGGTTAAGCTTTAAGCTCTTTGACAATAGAATCACTTCATCTAGTTTTAAAAAGATGCATTAATGCAGGAGTGAGATTTTTGAGAAGTTAAACTAGGTATGAAGCAGGGTTAATGCATGGACATGCTTTCTCTTCCTTTTATACAAGATATGCAAAGAATGTATATAAAAGGGAGATTTAGGTACATGTTTAAATGAAAGGAAGTAGTTTTACCCTTTTGTACCTACTCATAGAGACGCTCTCTTCATTGTGCTTTGTCCTTAGCCTTAGTTGCTTAAGACCTATACTCAAGACAATATATGGGAATATTTTGCACAAGAGAGAGTTCTACAACTAGTGATCCTTTTCCAAGTCATTGTTAGCATATATCAAATGGACCACAAATTGCATAAATGTATCATGAATTCTCCTTTGTAACTTAGTGCATATCAAGAGAGATATGGATTGATAGAATATGTTGCACTAAGAAACATAAGTGTTAATTGAAGTTATTCAATGATCAAACAAATAACAGATGTGATCAAAAGAACAA
This sequence comes from Zea luxurians, assembly GCA_029449295.1. Lineage (NCBI taxonomy): Eukaryota > Viridiplantae > Streptophyta > Magnoliopsida > Poales > Poaceae > Zea > Zea luxurians. The sequence continues at coordinate 80,595,299 of JAOPSE010000014.1, forward strand.
CATATGCATTAGAATAGGAGAATCCAGTAAATATGCTACTTTAGCAATGAAAGCAACAATCCTTGATAAAAGCGAACATTATTTTAACAAGTTGGATTGATATGCAGTAGCATACATCATGAGAAACTTATTCTCATGCAAGAGACTATATGAGATTACTAAGATAAAGTGTTAGTCTCAACATGATCAAGATATAGAAATAGACTCCCCCTAAAGATATGCATCAAGAATTTGAATGAGATGAATAGATGCCTTCATTTTAGAGACGTGTGGGGAGAAGCATTATACATCTTGATCAAGGCTTATAAGATTTGTAATAAACACCTTATGCCTGATATTCTCATAATGAAAAGGATTTAGAATACTCACAACCACACCTATTGATTGTTTTGTAGAAGTAGGTGGTGTTGTTCTTGATGTCCTCCTCTTTCATTTGAGAGCCCTTCCTTTGCAGTGGCTTCTTTTTCCTTCCAAACTTATTGAAAATACTCAAGAAAGATGTTAATAGCACAAGGGAGTATATAATGAAGGATGATTTCTTTAGATCGGAAATAAACACAATTCATCATCCATAATTCACATATACATGAAGTAAATTCCTTAACGTTAGTGCACATCATTAGGAAAGAGGAATATGCACCTTTTAAACACTTTGATCAATCATAGGAAATTTACTTCTTCATATTGAATTTATTAATCATTACTTTAGAAGTAAATCAATATGAGAATATGTATAGCAAAGGCATGAAATAGATTCTAATGCACTAGTGCATTTATGAGAACGAGATTGAATGCACACCTAGCAAAATTAAGTCCAATAAAGAATCTATTCTTTACACAGATAGAATGAGATAAATTAGAGTAAATGACCATTGATGGGAAAAGAGTTCCCATACCTTTGCTTTTACCTTTCTTCCTTAGGGTGAAGAGAAACCCTAGAGGCTTGTGACTTTAGACATGCACTTTCTCTTTTGTAGATTTCCATAGGTAAGCTCAAAAGATACATGGTTAGTAACACAAGCACAAGTTCCCTTTTTTGTAATCATTTTGACAAGGAATAAAAAGTGGATTACTAAAGCAAGGAAACTTCATAATATGAACTAGATTATTCCATGATATATGCTTAGTTTTAACTTATGAAACAAGCATAGTTAATTCCTTAAGATAATGGGAACAAATCTAATTCAATCATGGAGAGCGATGAATGTAGAAGAATCATATCCAATTAAAGCAAGTAGCACAACAACATAAGACATTGGATTGATTTTTCTTTTTAAGTTAGATTACGCACTTCCAAAGAGAAACTTATTCTCAACAAGTGAGACTACTTGGGTTACTTAGATAAAAGCATTAGTCTCACTATTCTAGTTATAGAGAGAATTTTCCTTTTATAAGTGTCCTAAGGATTTGAATTCCTTACATGACACCTTATTCTTTTAAGAACTTAGAATATCTCTCTATATCTAGAATCATGGCAATAATATGATAAATAGTGTAAAACATGCCATGAGGTGCATGCAACAAATTAGAGCATGTAGATTGTCATAGTATAGAAATGATGATTATGCAATCTACCATATATGAGGAATTTCTTCAAAGAATGGTGACATAATTTTAAAGACATTTGAAGTGCTTCTTTTTCTATGTGACTACACAAGACACATGAGAAATGATAATTTAAGATACTTGCACTTAAAACATAAGTGTTACCATCCTTTGTCTTTCCTCCATGTTGTAGTCCTTGATCTTTCCGCTCAGGATAATTCTTTATTTCCTACAACATTAATATCTTCCCCGAGATGATATGAGTTTTAGACATAATAAATTACAATAAATTTGGGTCAATCTTGGATATATAGATCATTGAAGATTGATAGCTTGAGTTAATAAGAATTAAATTGACTCTCTCAAGCACCCCAAAGCTTCATATCATCTCCTTCTCCTGCAAAGATTGTCAAGCATATTTTGGTACCCATCGCTTGATGGGTCCATCAAGGTTAGTCAACAAAGATCTAGGAACCCAAAAGTCCTTTGTGTTAGCACTTGGTAAACTCATTACCTTTCTAGCACAAGTTGTAGTTTTGGGTTGCCTAGTTACATGAGAAATAATTGACAAGTTAGGAGTGGGGTAGTTACCAATAGGACAATCCTTGCATTGATGTCCCTTCTTCCGGCATATGTAGCATAGACGATCTTCAAGCCTTGAAGATTTCTTCCTTCCTTGTTTCTTGCTTGCTACATGGTTAGTGAATATTTTCTTTTCTAACCCTATGCCTTTTTGTTTCAAATAGGGACAAGACTTAATTAAGTGTCCCTTCCTTGAGCATTTAAAACAAAGTTTATCATCCTTGTTAATAATCAAGTCATTTTTAATATAGGGACATGACCTAATCGAGTGCCCCTTTTCAAAGCATTCACTACACCTCTTACTTCTCTTAGAGTGAAGTGTGGCTTGATTATTACCTTGGATGTTACCTTTTATGGAGGCGTGGTTGAGGCTTTTGGAGAAGGCATTGATTTTCATCTTTTGTTCCTTCCCCTTGGCAATCCTCAAGTCCTTGACATTTTCTTCAAGGGATTTAGTGCATGCCACGGTTGTTCCCATCTCAAGCTTCTTCACCATGTGATCACGGTTATCTTGAGAAGGTTGAGCAATGCACTTCCCTTTTAGTTGTGTCAAGCTCATCTTTAGCCTCTCATTTTCTTCTTTGAGCTTTTGATATGTATCATGTTTTGTTCCTACAAAGTCTAGCTCAAGGAAAGGTTCGCTTGTCGACAGACAACAAGCATTAGCACATGGTGATATGGTTTCAATTTGAATACATGTGCATGAGTGAGGTTGTTGGGATTTTAAGTTTTCTATCACAACCTTATGAGCAATGTTAAACATGATATGATCATCCATAAGATTTTCATGAGAATATAGAAGCATATCATGTTTTTCTTGAAAAGCTAGATTTTCAATTTTTAGCTCTTCTATTTGGTCCCTAAGCAACGCATTCTTATTTACTAATTGAGCGATACAATATAAAGAGTTATCTTGCTCAATTGAAATAGTTTCATACCTTTGGACCAAATCAACATGAGAGCACTTTAGCTCCTCATGTTCTTTAGTCAACTCGTCAAAGCTTAGCATTTTTATGGAGAGAATATCTTCTAGCCTTTGAGGAGCTTCGCTTTGCTCGCTCGCTCTTTTTAGAAGTTTGAGCATGATCGCCTTATCTTCTTGGCTTAGGCAAGCGTAGAGTTGCAAGAAGCTTCTTTCTTCCTCCTCATCCTCATTTGTGTTTCCGCTATCATTTTCATTAGCCATACAACATATGTGGGAATCGAAATGGGAAGACAAACCTTTTGGAGAGGTGGATTCATCATTTGGTCTCCATCGTTCATTTTCTTCTTCTTCATTCAAAGGGTTAGTTTCACAAATACCAAAGGAAGTAGAGGCACAAAATGAACTATCATGTTTGGACTCATCAAATTTGCTTTTAATTCTAGTCCAAAAATCATGCACATCACAAATAGGTTTATCATATTTTATTATGAAGGCATGATAATCTTCTTTGCTAAGGGATTTACTTAAGATGTCATAAGCTAGATAGTTTAAGCGTATACATCTTAGATCTTCCTCGGAAGCATTTTCCCTAGTATAACTAGGAGGAATAATACTCTTGTCTAAAATTTGTTCTAATTGAGGATCTATGGTTCTAAAAGCATTTATCACTCTAGTAGACCATGAATCATAATTAGAACAATCAGAAAGTAATATCTCAAGAGTTACCTCCTTGTTCTCCTAGGTCTTCTTGTTCTTTTGGGATCTTCTACGAGCCATCACTTCGAGTTGTTAGACTCAAGATGAAGTGCCTAGCTCTGATACCAATTGAAAGTCGCCTAGGAGGGGTGAATAGGCGAAACCTAAAAAATAAAACTTTATCCCCCAACTAGATCCCTTGATTAGTGATTAGAACAAGATATACAATTATCGGAGTATAAAAACTAAGTCCTTGCTTGTAAAGAGTATTGCTTTCAAATAATGCGGGATTGATAAAACAATACAACTAATAGGTCTATGAGAATAAAGCAAGGGACTTAGAAAAGAAGAGTAATAACACAAGTTCTTTCTTGCAAGGTGTTGCTTTACTAAAGGAGAATTTAACTTAAAGCAACACCAAATGATATTAGCAAGGAATAGTGCAAGAAAAACTTAGAAAGGGAAAGAACAAACAAATCACAAGCAATAAGCACACTGAGACATGAGTGATTTGTTTTACCGAGGCTCGGCCCTCGAAGGCCTAGTCCCCGTTGAGGAGTCCACTAAGGCCAGGTCTCTTTCAACCCTTTCCCTCTCTCTACCGATCACCAAAGACCGGCGAGCTCTTCTTCTTCTCAAGGATCACTTAAGACCCTGCAAGGATCACCACACTCTTAGGTGTCTCTTGCTAGCTTTACAAGCCTCCAAAACTTTGGAGGAAGTTCAATGGGAGTCAAAACTCCACGCGCAAATGAACACAAAGATGTAGCACACACTATCTCTCAATGAATCTCACAAGGCACTAGTGCTAAACTCAAATGAGTAGCTCTCTCTTGCTTACTCTCTCTTTTGTGGCACTTGTGTTGGTTGTAGTGGTCTAAATCTTGTGTATAGGATGGATCAATGAATAGAGGTGGTTAGGAGGGCTTGAGTATGTCAACTAGATGACTTGGAATGTTGCTTGGGCTCCCACACCTTGAAGTGGCCGGTTGGGTGGTATTTATAGCCACCAACCAAAATGTAGCCGTTGGAGAAGGCTACTAGCGATGGGCGCACCGGACAGTCCGGTGCGCCATCGGAAAGTGTCTGGTGCGCTACCGGACAGTGTCCGGTGTGCCGCCATGTCATCCTCTTCGTTAGGGTTGGAGCTGGTCGATCGTTGGAAGCTTTGTCCTCATGTGGCACCGGACAGTCCGATGCTACACCGGACGGTCCGGTGCCCCTCTGACCTTCTGCTCTGACTTCTGTCGCGTGCACTGTTCACTATCAGAGTCGACCGTTGCGCGCAGATGACCGTTGCTCCGCTGGTGCACCGGATAGTCCAGTGGTTCACCGGACAGTCCGGTGAATTATAGTGGAGCTGCGCCTGGGAAACCCAAAGGTGAAGAGTTTGAAGTCGATCTTCCCTGGTGCACCAGACACTGTTCGGTGGCACACCGGACAGTCCGGTGCGCCAGACCAGGGAGCACTTCGGTTTTCTTTGCTCCTTTATTCTTGAACCCTTTTAAACTTTGTATTGGTTTTGAGTTGAACCTTTGGCACCTGTAGAACATATACTCTAGAGCAAACTAGTTAGTCCAATTGTTTATGTTGGACAATTCAACTGCCAAAATCATTTAGGAAAAAGGTTTGACCCTATTTCCCTTTCAGAGACCTATTCGTTCCTCAACGCGGACCCTTCATCTCGCACGCCTGCAGCTTTCCAAGGCATCAATTACCTTGATGAGTGGAGCCCCCTGGCGCCGCAACTACAGGTGTCACCATCGCCCGCCAACTTCATGGCAGGGACCTACCCCAAGTACAACGGCAGCACCGACCCAGCACAGTACATCATGAGCTATCAAGTCGCTGTCGCATCATCCGGAGGGGATGACGCCACGATGGCCAAGTCCTTCATCATCGCCCTCGAGGGTCCGGCCCTAACTTGGTACACAAGGTTGCCCCCGTTGTCCATCGACTCCTGGAGAAGTCTCCGAGACAAATTTCTGCTCAACTTCTAGGGGTACCGCCCAGACACCGACGCCTTGGCCGAACTGTCACTCTGCAATCAGATGGAGAAAGAAACCCTGCGGGAGTACTACCGCAAGTTCCTGACTCTCAAGTCACAACTGCCTTCGATCAATGACCAAATTGCCATTCACTACGCCATCAGTGGCCTTCGGGCTGGCATCCTTTACAGTCACTGCATCAGGGACCCACCCAAGAACCTCCAAGAGCTCTATCAGCTGTTTGAAAAATATGCCAGATCCGAAGAGCTCCACCAGCGCAAGGTCGAGTCCCAGAGGAAACCCAAGGACCCTCCGCAGTCTTGCCGCACATGGACAAGACCTTCAGCAGTCAGACTCTGGTCGGGACAACCGCAGTCAACAGCAGGTGCATAACATTGCCAACCAGCACCCCGCAGGTGAGGCCCCTTGCTGTCAAGATTACCCCCCCAAGGCCGCGGCAATGGCACCCGTGGTCGGGGCCGAGGACGGGTGCAGCAGCCGTGCAGATTTTACTGCCTGTTCCACGGCGAGGACTGCGCGCACCCAATGAGGGACTGCCCGAAAACGAAGGCCACCAGGGATAGGATGTCTCGGGCGCAACCAGCCGACAACCCACGGGTTGTCACGCACACATATCAACACCACCTCCCACAACCATACAACCATGGCCCCGCCCAGCATCCACCCAACCACGCATACCAACACCATCAGGAGGTACAAGTCATACCACCTCCACTTCTGCCTCCGCACCCGCATCAGCCAAACATCCACCACCCAAACCACCCCCAAGCACCAAAACAAGAAGACTTCACCGATCAGCCATATCGTGGAGTCATCCACATGATCACATGGGGGGTCCAGCGTCGACTTCGACACGAAGCGACAGAAGAGGGACCACTACCGAAGCATCAACCACGTCGCCGTCATCAGGCCCAGTCGTGCAAACAAAGTGGTCCCATGTGCCGCTGACCTTCGACGCCAGAGATGTCGACCTGCGCAGCGCACCCCACATTGATGCCATGGTAATCAACTGCAGCGTGGCAGGCTGGGACCTGCACAAAGTTTTAGTTGACAACGGTAGCCAGGCGGACATCATTTTCCTCCACGCCTTCGACCGCATGGGCATCAGTCCACAATTTACTTAAGCCTTCGGACAACCCCCTATATGGTTTCGGCGGCAAGGGCACCTTTCCTGTGGGCAAGATCGAGCTACCTTTGTCCTTCGGTGTAGCACCCAATGCACGAAGTGAGCAGATCACCTTCGACATCGTCGATATGGTATACCCGTACAACGCCATAATGGGCCGGGGCTCCATCAACAAGTTTGAAGCGGCCATTCACGGACTTTACCTGTGCATGAAAATCCCGGGTCTGCAAGGCGCGATCACAGTCTATGGCAATCAACAGACCGCACGCAACATTGAAAGAGACTTCGTTCCAGGGCAACGGAACGTACACTGCCTACGACGCAGCGCGAAGTCCCTGAGACCACCCGCCCAACCACCAACGAGCATGAAAAGGCACAGCTGCAGAGCAACGATGGAACGAAGACAGTTCCCCTTGACCAGGCAACGCCCAAGCAAACGGTCATCATAAGCGAAGACCTGACTTCGCACGACGAGGAGAGACTCATCTCCTGTCTTTCTAGAAATAAGGACTGTCTTCGCCTGGTCCGCCCTCGACCTAGTCGGAGTTAGTCGCACTATCATCGAACACAGTCTGGGCATCGACCCTTTAGCTCGGACGAAAGAAGCAGAGGCTGCGCAAAATGTCTGATGAGAAAACAGAAGCCACCAAAGCCGAGGTACACCGCCTGCTTGAGGCTAAATTCATCGAACCAGTCGCCTACCCTACGTGGCTTGCTAACATAGTCATGGTGCAAAAGAAGAGTGGCAAGTGGCGGATGTGCATCGATTTCACTAGCCTCAACAAGGCCTGCCCCAAGGATAATTTCCCGCTGCCTTGGATCGACAAGATCGTCGATAGTGCGGTCGGATGCGAAGTTATGTCACTCCTTGACTGCTTCTCTGGCTATCACCAAATATATATGAAGGAGGAAGACAAGGCCAGTACCAGTTTCATCACACCCTTCAGCACATATTGCTTCAGTCAGAATGCTAGAGGGACTAAAGAACGCTAGGTCCACCTTCTCTCGCCTCACCAAGACGGTGCTCGAGAGCCAAGTGGACCGGAACATTTTCACGTATGTGGACGACATCGTCGTCGCCAACAAAAACAAAGAGGACCATCTGGCCAACCTCGCAGAAACATTCACGAACATGTGGGACGCACGACTTTGCCTAAACCCCGAAAAGTGTGTCTTTGGAGTTCGCCAGGGGAAGATACTGGGCTACCTGGTGTCGCACTGCGGGATCGAGGCCAACCAGACCAAGATCCAGGCCATCATCAACATGATGCCTCCACAGTCAACCAGAGACGTCCAACGCCTGACAGGCAGATTGGCCGCCCTCAACAGATTTATTTCCATGTCTGTAGAGCGAAGCCTACCTTTCCTCAAGACGCTACGCGGTGCAAAAGACTTCGCGTGGGGACCAGAGCAAGCGGCAGCCTTCGTTTCACTCAAACAGCACCTGTCAGAGTTGGCAACCCTTACAAGCCCCAACCCCTCGCTGCCTCTGTTGCTCTATGTCGCAGCTTTCGCCACACGCTGTCAGCGCAGCTTTGGTCCAAGAGTAGGACAGAGAGGGCACAACTCGGCAGTGTCCAGTTTATTACGTCTCCGAAGTCCTCACGACTTCCAAATGCAACATGACGGAGTTAGAAAAAATTGCATATGCAGTCATCATGGCATCGCGCAAATTGCGCCACTACTTCGAAGCGTTCAAGGTGCGGGTCACCACAGACAGGGGACTCGGCGAATTATTCAGGAATCCGGAAGCGTCCGTCCGTATCGCCAAATGGGCAGCCGAACTCTCTGAATACCACATCACCTTCGAGCCTAGGATAGCAATCAAGTCGCAAGTCCTCGCAGACTTCATCATCGACTGGACAGGGCCGGCACGGCAGCAACAAGAGCCCTCGGAAAAAGTATGGACCATCCACTATGACGGTGCATGGTGCCATGCGGGGGCAGGCATGGCTGCAATCATCACATCACCCACCAGCGTCAAGCACAGATACGATGCACGCCTCAGCTTCGATCTAGAATCCGACAGGTGCACAAATAACATAATAGAATACGAAGCCGTCATCCTAGGCCTTCGCAACCTGAAAGCACTTGGCGTGGCCACCTGCATAATCAAGACAGACTCCAAAGTCATTGCTGGGCTAGATCGAAAAAGACTATTCAGCAAAAGACCCCGCACTTCTGCAGTATCTTTCGGCCGTCCGCAGTCTCGAGAAACAGTTCAAGGGTTTCACCCTGCAGCATGTGGACCGCTCTAGAAACGAAGAAGCCGACGCGTTGGCCAAAGCAGCAGCCAGAGGCGAAGCCCTACCCTCTGACGTGTTCTACCACTGTCATTGGCACTCCAGCCGTCCGCAACCCAGAGGGCCTGCAAATAACCACCAATGCCGAGGGCCATCGCATTGTCAATCTCATCATGGCTGAAGACTGGAGGGCCCCAATAACCCTGTTCTTGTAAGGTACTACCATCTAGGTGATGTCAACGAGGCCAAGCGCCTCAAACACCAAAGTCGGGACCTCACACTTATCGAGGGCTAGCTATACAAGAAAGGGATCAGTCAACCCATGCTCAAATGTGTCACCGAGACCGAAGGCATCTAGATCCTGCGTGAAGTCCACAGCGGCATTTGTGGCTCTCACTCGGGGCCTAGGGCCCTCGCTGCCAAGGTGATCCGTCAAGGTTTTTACTGGACCGCTATTATCTGCGCCGCAAATCGAGTCACAAGGTCGTGTGAAGCCTGCCAGAAGTTCTCTCCCCGCTCGGGCAACCCCTCGCAATTCACAAAGCTGATCGCCCACACATGGCCTGTTCAACGCTGGGGCTAGACATTGTCGGGCCACTGCCCACGGCCCAAGAAAACCTCAAGTTCACCTTCGTTGCCGTCGAGTATTTTACCAAGTGGATCGAGGCAAGGGCAATATCCACAATCACGTCGAAGACTGCATTTTTCTGGCAAAACATTATCTGCCAATTCGGAGTCCTGTCTAAGCTCACAGTTGACAATGGCAAACAGTTCGACAGCCAGGATTTCAGGGATTTTTGCTTCTCCATCGGCACAAAGCTAGCCTTCACCTCAGTATATCACCCACAATATAACGGCGTTGTGCAGCGCGCCAACGGCAAGATTTTCACTGCCATTAAGAAAATGCTTCTCGACACAAGAAGGGCAAATGGGCCAACCTGCTACCTAAAGCAGTCTGGGCGCTGAACATGACCTGAATGCCGGGCGACTGGGTTCACTCCCTTTCGCCTGCTATATAGATCGGAGGCCATGACCCCGTAGGAAATCAAACATGGGTCACCACGGACAAGCTCTTCAGCCGTCCCCGACGTAGAGGAACCAACCTCCAAAGACCTCATCGACGGAGACCGTGTCTTCGCCCTAGCAGGCTCTCAACAAATACCAAGCTCAAACGAAGGCCTGGCGCGACCACGCCGTCATCCCAAGAGAATTCGACGAAGGGGACCTCGTACTCGTCCGGACAACTCGGAAAGAGTCACGGGGCAAGCTGGAGCCAAAGTGGGAGGGTCCTTTCATCGTCAAGACGAAGGCGTCCCCCAGCGTGTATAGGCTAATAACGCCATCCGGTGAGGACCTAGAGCATTCCTGGAATATCGATAATCTCCGCAAATTTATTGTTTGAATCCTCAGGGCTAACACGCCCTTGTAATTCACCAAACAGTATCATTTCGGCCCGCACTCTTTTCCTCCCGGGCGGTGAGGTTTTTAATGAGGCGGAGCCATGTAATATACCCGCAAAAATCCCCCGCAAAAACTAAGACACAATATGTCGAAAAAGACCGCATCGACGGTCTTCGGCATTCGACCACATCGAAGTCACCGCGAGGGGCAGCACTGGCCACCCTCGCGTGCGACACTCCACACAAAAGTTGCCTAAGGGTGCAGCCGGACTAGCACAATAAGTGCATAAAATCAAAGTCTTTTCCAAAACACTCTACATGCAAAAGTCGCCTAAGGGTGCAGCCGAACTAGCACAATAAGTGCGCAAAATCGATGTCTTTTCCAAAAGACTCTCCGTGCAAAAGTCGCCTAAGGGTGCAGCCGGACTAGCACAATAAGTGCACAAAATCGAAGTCTTTTCCAAAAGACTCTCCATGCAAAAGTCGCCTAAGGGTGCAGCCGGACTAGCACAATAAGTGCGCAAAATCGAAGTCTTTTCCAAAAGACTCTCCTGTGCAAAAGTCGCCTAAGGGTGCAGCCGGACTAGCACAATAAGTGCGCAAAATCGAAGTCTTTTCCAAAAGACTCTCCGTGCAGAAGTCGCATAAGGGTGCAGCCGGACTAGCACAATAAGTGCGCAAAATCGAAGTCTTTTCCAAAAGACACGCCGTGCAGAAGTCGCCTACGGGCGCAGCCGGATCAACGAAGGCACGCAGCCTTATCATACAAATTATGGTCACACATACACAGCGAGGGCATCGCATATTACATTGGCTCAACCTTCAGGATGATACCCATCTCCCTGTAGTTGAACAGCATTATCCTCAGTTCCTCACCCTCAAAAAGATTTCGCAGCTCCCCCTCACCCACACTCACCCTAATCGGCGAGGACAACAATTCTCGCTTACCAGTCCCGTCCACACGAAGACACCCACTCTCCATCTCACCATGTTGACGCCCACCACTTCGCGACAATCCACTCACCCTCCGTTTCGCCACCGCCCTTCGCCGCCTATACCCAGTACTCGCGCCCGGGGGCTCCTCGGAACCCTCGCGTGTGGCTGAGGGCTCCGCTGCAGCCACATCCAACGCCGCGAAATAATCAAAGTACTCATCCGAAGACTCCTCCGACCATGCAATCGAACTCCCAGAATCATCAGACTCAAAACACTTAGACACAGAGCCAAACGAATCGTCATCAGCAGCCACGATCGAAGCCGCCACAAAAATAGCATTGTCAGTAGCGGTTGCGTGCGCAGGCCCAAACCCCAGAACCTGCGCAGCAACCGAGGTTCAGTATCACACAAACAAAATTTACAAACTCCTCAACACCTATTTAGCCACCTGCGAAGGCCCGGCTGCGGCTGTGGGGTCCTCGATTGCCGGCTCGGTAGCCGGCTCGGCCACCACCTTCAGGGCGTCTTCGCTAGTCGGCGCAGGGGGTGGTGCGAGGTCTTCAACGGCCACAGCGGGCGCAGGGGTCGCCGAGGGGCCTTCACTGGCATCCGAGGCCAGCACCGGATCGACCTTCGCGGCCTTCGAGCAGCGCGCTGTCCAGACCAACAAGGTCCACGACGTCTTCGGCACAAGCCATCTATAGCAACAGCACACTCATTCAGCAAAGCCACACATACCCACACATATAACCACACAAAAACAGCCTTTACCTGCTCTATTGCCCGGTCGGACCGCTCCCTGACCACATCTCGGCCGTGCGGACCCCACATCCCATCAAAGAGTGCCCCCGCCGACTGCTTCACCATGGGGTCTTCGACCTTGAAGATTTCACGTTCAAAGTTTTCGTCCGCTTGGTCGAAGACCTCGTAATGCCTGCACCCCTCGTGGGATAAAGCATTCATGGCCCCCTCGCAGGTGACGAGGGAGGCGAAGGACATGAAACCTGTCACAATGGTTGGGAGCACCAGCAGCTCCTCCTGCAACCATTCAAAGAAGAGAAGGCCCGCTTCTTGGTCGGGCACTTCGAAGTCAGCAGTCCGCGCACCCAGCTCGCGGTACGCGTCCACGAACTGCGCGTGCATCCGCTCGACCTCCACGCGCGTCGAGGTCTCGGCCTTGTCCACGCGGTTGCACAGGGAGTTGCACCTCACCTCTAGCTCCTCGGCGAGTTGGCGGGCGAGACTGCCCTCCGCCCGCGTCACTTTGGCTTCGGCCTGCGCATCTGCGATGTCCTTGTTTGCCTCCCTCCTCTCCTCCGCCAGCTGGCGCCGGAGATCCGTCTTCTCGGCCTCCATAGCGGCCACCTTCTCCGACAGCCTGCGATTTTTGCTTTCCATAGCTGACTTCTCCCGCACAGCATCCGCATGCTGTGCCCGGAGGCGCTCGACCTCGGCGGCAACGTCCGCAGTCAAGGCACCCGACGCGACGAGGTCGGTGAAGTCGGCCGCCTGACACATAAACCCATGAGACCCGAACCCTCATAAAAACAACAAACATCGAAGTCCAACACAACTTACCTGCTTCAGCTGCTGTGACAGCTGCTGCGACGCTTCCCTCAGTCGCTGAGACATGGAGCCCGCCACGTCCTTAGCGGCAGCGGCTGACAGAATCTCGTCGCTCGCACAGAAAGTGGCCCACGGGTCCCGTGCGGCTCCCTTTGCCCCCGCCATCCGCCGTTGGCGAAGTGGTCATCACCGGAGGCGGGACAACAGCCAGTTGCCCCTCACCTGAACCTGCACCATGATACTGGTTAAAGACCTCAGTTGAGCAAAGAAAAAAAGAAGGAATTTTAACTTACCAACAAGATAGTCCTCGACACTAATGTCCGTGTCGAAGTCGGCAACACGTCGTGCCGGCGAAGGCGGCCTTCATCCTTTCACGAGCCCGCCCAGGGGTGGCTTGCTCCCGCCAGAGGTGGCAGCCTTCGCACTAGCCGACGCCTTGCTAGGCAAGGGGCGGCCAGTTTCGCAGCCGGCGCCGGTTTGCTACCACCAGAGGCAGCAGCCTTCGCGCTCCCCCACGCCCTTTTCGCCTCGCGCATAGGATCCGCGATCCTGACGACCGCCCGGCGTTTCTGCACAACGTCTTGACGGTCCCTCTCTATCACTGCTGATACAACAGCAACAATATTTCGCCCGTAAGGAAAATCCTTCAATTCATGAGCCATGCGAGACGTAAAGAAGTCTTCACCAGCCGCGCGGGGGATCGGAACATTCTTGGGCCATCGACCCCCGGTAACCTCCAGCATTCGCGCCGAAGACTCCCGGAGCTCGGGCGAAGACATCCTTCCCCCGAGGGCTGCGCACGTCCCCATCAAATCCACAGCAAAACTATCAGAGACCCCCACTCCCCCAACTGCAGTACCTAATTTTCTCTTCTTAGTGGCCGGGGGCAGCCTTCTGCGAAGGCCTTTCCTCGGTCACGTCCACCGGTTTCTTCTCGCGACGGTCGGCAGCGTCTTCCCCGGGATAGCCATCGTATGGCAAGCAGTTTAATTCGAAGACCCTGATTCAATCTAACGTTGGACCCATGGATATCCCAGCTCCGCAGACCCTCTGTTCTCGGCACATAGCGCCCCATAATCCTTGCCACACCGTCTTCCGCTTCACGCACGAATGCGGCGGGATCTCGGCCATGCAGATCCAACGCGAAGGCAGGACTCCGCACCCGCTGCCCGCCCAAGGAGGGCATCTCGCGAGGGCATACTTCGCCCAACGCCTAGCCATGTGCCAAGGGCCATACCCCATACCCGATGAATTCCTCAACTAAATTGCGCCCGCTACTCATGCGGGCAGCGCACCGAAGGGCTCCTTCGTCTTCATCATCCTCTGCCACCTCAAATTGCGGGTACGCCACATAATAATGGGAGCACATCACGTCCACGGGGAGCCCTGGGTGGTCTTCGACTTCGCCTTCGGAAACATAAAACCAGAAATCCCACCAGTTGCCCCACTTATTGCGAGCACAGAGAACTAACTCCACGACTTCCATCGAAGTCTTTCCGGTCCTCGGCGTAAACGTGCACGATCCAAACTGTGCAATCTTGTGTCCAATTTTCCTTTTCTGCCAATGCAGGCAGTAATGTTTGGTGAAGACCTCCACAGACGGCTGACCACCATACGAAGTCACCGCCCAAACATACTTCGCCAGGGCCACCACGGCATTCGGCGTCAGCTGGTGGACCTGGACCTCAAACCTCTGCAGGACCTCTGCCACAAAGCGATATGCAGGCAGATGAAGGCCAGCGGTGAAAAACGCCTCAAACAAGACCAACTCGCCCTAGGGCTCGGGAACCTCCTCCACCCCTAGGACACGCCCCACTCCGCTGCCAAAATAACCAAGCTGTTGCATATCCTGAACACGGACCGAGGAAATCCGCGAAACACCGAACTCCACCGTATCACCCGGTCGCAGCTCCTCCGCTGCCACATTGCTCAAGGTATCCTCGGACGATGTGCCGGCCGGCGGCGAGATTGCAGCAGACGAGGAAGAAGACGGCATGGCTACATACCGTCAGCGGCGGCGAGCGGTCTGCTTAACACGGGCCAGATCTCCGATGAGCAGGAGCAAGGAGGGCAGGCGAGCGGGCGAACGATTTCAAAAGAGGCTAGGGTTTTGCGGCGCACAGAAAGAGAACCTGAACCGCGTCGCCCCACCCCTTTTTATACACAGGACGTGACGCTTCGGGAAACCCGTAGTCCAACAGTACCGCGTCCGTCAACGGTCACATCAAAAACCCCCGCGGAACCACTTCGAGCGAGGGCAGCGTCTCCACCATCTAGCGACGTCTTCGGCACCAGATGACTTAGTCGAACTGGTCCCTCGGAGGGCAAATGTTGGGGCGAAGGCGAAGACGCCACCCTTCGCTCCAGCCTTCGTCAATCTCGCTGCACCAACGGAGGCAATACGACCGGCGGGGTCCACCCTTCGTCCTCTACACTATGAGACGAAGGCCTACGACGACGTCGCCCCATCCCACGTCCTCACCCGACCTAGAGGCCCACGTGGGATTCGGCCCATTGTAACAGGCCTCGCGCGGAGGCGTGTGTTACGGGCTCGATTTGTAATGGCTTTTCTGTAATGACAGTCTGTAACCCTCCTATATGGGAATATTCTGGGGATAGTCCAGGTGCCTGAGGGTACATGCGTCCTTACATCGAGACGTTGGGCACTCAGGCACCTATAAATACCCCCGTACAGTGCCCTTGAGAGGCGGAATTAACAGAGCAATTGTCGTCTCGAGTTAAATCGTGTTTACATCTTTCTCACTCCCCCGTTGGATCAACTTGCACGGGAGCGCAACTTCCAACAAGGTTCTCGACCATCCGCCGGCGACTGGAACCGGCCGAACCTCGATGGGGTAACACGTCGCCACAAACGGAGTCGCCGGATCTTCCCCACGTCCAGCGAGGCGGCGAATTAGGCAAAGGCGTCGTAACCTGCAATTTCACCACAAAGACTCAGCATATGCTGCAATGAACTATACTATTACCTAACCAGAACATATTTATCTCTCTCTGTTCACATCAGAACATATTTATCTCTCTCTGTTCACTTGAAATATCAGATAGAATCGTAAACACCCTAAGCGCGCGAGCGCGCGCAATATACTAGTAGATCAATATGGCTGCCTGGCTGGTGAAGTATAAAGAGTGAGTAGTGATTTTGGATCGGACCAATAATATATTGTTGTTAACTTTTTATATTTATTTCTCTCTTTTTCTTTATATGTTTACTAGGTACCTGTCCGTATATGATACCACATAACACAAATTGATGAGCCTCTAACGGCTCAGAGCCTTAACGATGGGCGACGTGAATACAATGGTGATAGTAAAATCGTGATTAAACATAGATACGGAACGTTATAAATACGTAATATTATTATAAATATGTCAACCCAAATAGGTTAAATTGATGTCTAACGAACATTATCAATACAGAACTGATGGTTAACAGTTGTTCGTACTTCCTTCGGCCCAAATTAAAATTCATTTTAAATAATTAATGAGTTCATTCATTACTTGATGTATGTGTCTAGAATATTATTACGCAGTTGTTTTCTCATGTTTGGTGTACTGTTATTTTTATGTACTCCTTGTCTATTTGTATGTATTGCTACGAGTAGCAGCGAGGTCATGAGAAACCTGAAGATGAAATTGAAGAAGTACCTGGAGTTACACCAAAAAGGCAAGTTGTGCCCTTGGTCAGTCTTCTTTACCTAATAATGTTCCTATTAATCACTATGACATGCTCAGATTAATTTGATGGGACCCAATAGGTTTTCCTAGTTTTGTTTACCCCACACCTTGCAGACAAATAAACTATTGAGTAGACTTGCTATTGCTCTACCTAGTTTTTGGGTTAAAGGTACATCTAAATTATGATCATGTTCCAATTATACTGTTATTTTAATTATTGTTCATGACAAGATTATTGTGTTAATTGGAACATGGAGAATCACCCAAAAAATAGCGCTATCACAAGGGTGGTATGGGACGCCCTTGGCTGACTAATTAGAAAAGCTAGTGGAGGACTATCTTACCCGAAAGGGGCAAGGGCGGTAGAGCAGTTGCCGGTGTAGTGAGGTTCTCGGGTCAATCATGCTGTGATGACTTTTCAGACGAGGAATTCCTATATTTCCTTTCTCAGAAACCGTAGCGGGTTTTCTGAAGCTATTGGAAATTTGTAAAGGCCTCGTAGTGCTACCATGTCTCGTCTCCTCGGTAGAGATGTATGGGATTTATGACCCCGTGGCAAATGGGTAACATGACTTGTGGGTAAAGATGCGCAACCTCTACAGAGTGTAAAACTGGTATATCAGTCGTGCTCACAGTCATGAGAGGCTCGAACACTCACATGATTAACTTATGAAATTAAACTTAATTTGTCATTTGCATTGCATTGTGGTGTTATTATTAATTGTGATCAATTATTTATTTGGGTTGGTATCTATTTACACTTAGTAACTGTTAATAAAACTTTGACCAACTATAAAAGCAATGCTCAGCTTTAACCATCTTCTTTGGTAAGCCTTACACTTCCCATGAGCCCTCACCGTAAGTGAGCTAATGCACATTATTCTCCATAACTTGTAGAGCGATGAACATATGTGAGCTCACCCTTGCTGTACTCACATTCCCAGGTCAAGGATAGGTAGCACAAGATAAGGAGCATGAAGGATGCAGCGACGAGTTCGTGAGAGGTCTAGGCCGTCGTCTCCCAGTCAACTATGGTTACTGAATCGTCGTCTTCGTCTGATGTAATACATTATTTAGTTATTTTGTACAGAACTCATATTATATATTAAAGATGTGACATTCGTTTATGTACCATGAGTCATCATATATGTGAGACTTGATCGTAGCACACATTTGATTTGTGTCCGGGTTTGCGCCCTTAAATCCGGGTGTGACATATTACGACCATATAAAGTCTATAGCTTACTAAACTAAAGAAATTAAATAATATGGGCTTCATTGGATCGTGTCGGCCTGTGTGTGGGCCGTGCCGAGGCTCGATGGGAAGGAATTTAAGGCCCGGCCCATGCCCGCTTTTGAAACATGCTAGCCCGACCCATATTATTTCGTGTAGGTCGTGCTTTGGACTTCTATTTTTGTGTCATGCTCGTGCTAACCCAAAAAACCCGATCCATATTCCCAACACTAGTTCTACCGGTAAACGTGTCTAGTTATTAGTTTAGACACAGCACTGTAGTGCCTAGTCATACCGTGACAGTACTATATGAGTATATGACACTAATATCTAGTAATGCCCATATCACAATCATATATCCAACAAATCACTAGTTGATTTAAATCTTGTCTAATCGTGGTGACCACCACACTGAGATGACTAGGAATGACAATTTAATCTGTGGATTTGGATATCCGGTGGATATTCGACTCAACGGATTAGGATATGGATATATTTTTTGACCCGCGGGTTAGACCTATATCCGATCCGAGATAAAGTGGGCATGGATTTGGATATTAAATCTCACTCGTGGGTAATCCATTGGATATCCAAAATTAACCATTAATCCATTATTGAGCCCAGGCGCCAGCCCACTAAAGCAACATTCAGCCCATCAAAGCACCAAGCCACCAGCCCACCCTAATCCCTAATTCCCCATCCGGCCATCCCCTCAATCGGTCAATCTCCAGGCAGCCTGCAGCCACCCGAATGCCTCACGCCTAGAGCCAGCATCCTGCCGTGCGTCCGCCACCGGACCCCTACGCGCCGTCACCTAGGCAAGCCGCAAGACACCCGGCCGCCGCCGGCCCGCCGCGCCCCTGGCTCTGATCCAGATCCTCCTTGTATCTGTGCTGCGTCTGCTGCGCCCCAGGTGACCCGCATCCTCGTCAGCCCGCCCTGCGTACACGCAGCTCTGAGCTCCGCCCTGCGCAGCTGCGCTGAGCTCCGCCCTACTCTGCGCGGGAGCACGATGCTGCGCCCTTCAGTTTCGTCGTTCGCGGTTGTGCCTCTGCCAGCCCTTCAGGTTCGTAGGAAAATTTGATTAATTATGTTATTCAATTGCTGAAAATGGTTTTATCATGTCCGATGGATATCCGAAACCCGATGGACATAGATATGGATATGAATTTATACCCGTGGATATAGTCGCGGGCGGATATTATCTATGACCATAGGATATGACTGCGGGCGGATATTTACAATATCCGATCCGAATCCGACCTATTGCCATCCCTAGAGATGACACGCTAGACCTGACACATCTCATGCCGGCATGTGCAATAAGCATCTCAGTCTAGACCTCGGCATGTACAATAAGCATCTCAGCATGTGCAATTAATATGTAGCTAGATCGTATCGTGCCGTAACAAAATAATACGAATCGTATCAGAGTGTCGATTTAGTAACAAAATAATACGAATCGTATCAGAGTGTCGATTTAGCCATCTATAAATAATCGACCGGTTAGAATCTCCTCCCCCCATCGCGGGCTCAGATAGCACCGCACAGCTGAGGTAATTAAGGTTTCTGCAAGTCCAGCAATGCATGCATGCCTTGTTAACGTTCCAATTCAGCTGTCTTGTTAACGTTCCAATTCTATTTTCGTGAAATTAAATGACGTGCCTAGATGTTTGGGTGTGATATAAATCGAGTCTAAACTCTTTGTCCCTTGCAGGTGCAGTTTCTACTAGCAGCAATATCATGGATTATGAGGTAGTGCATGTGGTAGAGTCGTCGTTTGTAGTGCCGAGCGAGCCGACACCGTCGGAGGGGCTCTCGCTCTCTCCGCTGGACCTCGTTCTGCCCAGCAGAGGCCACACCCCAACAGTCTACCTGTACAGCCCCAGCGATGTTGCCGCCGCCGATGGTTTCTTCGACGTGGCCAGGCTCAAGGAGGCTATGGCCAAGACCTTGGTGGCCTTCTACCCCCTCGCTGGCCGCCTCGGCGTCAACAACGATGGCAGGGTAGAGATCACCTGCACCGGCGAGGGCGCACTCTTTGTGGTCGCTCATGCTGACCTCAGTGTTGGTGACATCGAGGACGACTTCAGGCCGTCGCCGGAGCTGAGGAGGCTGTTTGTTCCATGCATTGAGCCAGCATCCATCATATTGGCCATACAGGTCTCCAGTCTCCGCCTCTTGCTTATTCGATATTTCCATGCTTTGTTTCATATCGAGCACCACTACTAGCTACATACTAGGTATTGTTAAATGTTAGATCCCTTGCAGGATCTTACTCTTAGGGCGCGTTTGGTTCTCTTCTCAGGAGATGCAGCTGCATCTGTGCGTGCAAAAAACAGCGTTCGTTTGGTTGGCCGTATACATCGAGACAGGCGAGCACGAGACTTAAAGCAGTTCGGGCCTGGCTCGCATGAAACGCCTCGCGCGGGCGTTCGCGCGCGTGCAGGGCTGAGCGCGCAGGCGCTTAAGCGGCTGTTAATTCGTGCACGCAAATCGAGACACTTTTTTGTTTGTTTTCCGATTATATCTTTCAATTAAAAGATTTAATTACCGAACCGTTTTCAGATCTGTGTTCTACACATTTTTGCGAACAAAACAAGACCAGTCATGCTATATATATTTCAAACAAAAAAAACATAATTAAAATTAACATATAATTAGTGTCTATTAACATATAATTATTGTCTATTAATAATTTTTTAACTCAAGCAACAAGTATTCATGCAACCAACCAAACAGCATCTCTCGTGAACCAGACTAAACGCATGCAGACAACCAAACACACTCTACCGTATACACTCAGCCAGGCCAGTTGTAGCCTGGCTGAGCTAGTGCGAGCCAGGCTCGCCTGGGAAGCGAACCAAACGCCCCCTTAACCATTAATCGCAACTTCTGGATCTGATGAGATTTATGTTTGGCTAAAGCAACGACCCGTGCTTGCATGGGGAAGAGATACGAAAGCAACCTACCGTACTGTAGAGGTGCATTCGTCGTTGTAGATCGCTGCTTGGGGAATAGGCACAGCGAGAAGGTGTAGACGAAGGCCGACTAGAGACTAGAGATGGTAATGGGTATCTGCTATGCGAAACCTGGTGGGTTTTTGCTCTATTAGGGTATGGGTTTGGTTTAATTTCTTTATCCATGAGTTTGTTAATGGGTTCAAATGGAAACCCAATGGGTACGTGGACATGGGTTTGTTGTTCCACTACTCATACCTATAAACCTATGGATTTTTAAAACCCGTCTTAAAATCAACATTTCTTATAAATATGTCTCATAATATTATTAATTGAATATGTTCTAATTGAAATAAACTTCATATAACAAATTTTAAGCTAAAATTAGTTATCACTTGTTCTTTTTATCCTAACTTATTAATATATTGGTTGTCATTTACATGATGAATTATTTTTTTATGTTGATGTTTGTGGGTATGGGAAACCTGTTGGGTACCCGAAACCCGCATGGGCATGGGTTTGGGCAAAATTTTAAATCCGTCATGGGTATGAGTTTTTTAATGGGCTTATTTTTTCTTCGCGGGTATGGGTTTGGTCAAATAATACCTAGCGGGTTTTTACCCATTGCCATCTCTAACACCGACAGCAGGAGTAGGTCTTCACATATATCCATCCCCATGTTTATGTTGATCGGTAGTTTTTCTAGATGGAGACTATCGTCTTGCTATTTAGGGAGGTAATACTACTCGAATATTTATCGCTCGCTAGTTTATTCTTAAACTATACCACGACAAATAAAGAATATATATATATATATATATATACACGTATAACGAGAGCCTTGGGCTTCGAATAGTTAAAGGAAGTCCAGGCCGACCACCTCTGCAAACTGGTTCAACCAGCGTGCCCAACCAGGCTGTCGGGTGCGCCACCTGCCCCACGTCTATTAACGCAAAAAAAGGAATGCATGCATGAGTCAAACACGATCCAATGCATGCGCATAAATTTAGTAAAGATATGTGCGGCAGTTTCTATTTTTAAATCCTTTATTACCTCCATAAATTTAGGATCGATGCAACAGCCTATGCAGCTAGACGCGTAAGGACCATTTTATGATATATACTGAGACTAAATATGCTACACTATGTAAATAATTATGCAGTTCGATATACTGCGTAAAAATCTGTTATCAGCTGCATGCACACGAATTTATGATGAAAATAATGTGCAATGAAAGGAAATGAATTACACGCATAGAAACAAAAAATCGTATTTAACGTTTTATTTCCTTCATAAATATAAGATCCCTCCAACAGCCATACAGCTAAACACATTAAATCTAGTTTATGATATATACTGATACAAATTATACTACATGGTGTAGGTATTTATGCAATTTGTTACACTGCGTAAAAAATCTAGCATGTTGTTCATTGGTGGACGCACCTCCGGGTTGGAGCGTAATAACCTTAAGTTTTGAGCATAAAATCCCTCAATTATAAGCGTATATACCGAGCTAATGTGAGAGGTTGATAGCTCTAGTAGGTTGTTATTACGATTCTATTTTTATGGCAGATCCGAAAAACATGGCAGCCGCATGCATACGGTTATACAGATCCAAAAATTATAGTAAATTGTATGAACGAGTCAAACACGTTTCCTTGCATGCGCGTAAATTTAGGAAAGATATGTGTGACGGTTTCTATTTTAAATGCTTTATTTCCTCCATAAATTTAGGATCGCTGCAACAGCAATGCAGCTAGACTCGTAATTATTATTTATAATAAAGAAGAAATCTATATATATATATATATATATATAAAGGGTTGGACCTATGACTAAGCCGCTAACTATAGAGAGGTGTCCCCGATCAGGGCACGTGGGCTCTTAGCCCATTAAGACTCGGTCAGTTCTTTGACTAAGCCCGAAATCAATCCTAACATTCTCCCCCTTGATCGAGAGACGTCAACTTACAAGTATCCAATTTCGATAAAACAATACACTGAAATGAAGCATTACAACACTTAATACCCACCACTAAAATTTTAACATATATATTGAATCATTCTATCTCAGGACAAATAACTTAAACTTGACAAGTACAACATTTAGGTACCTTATAAAATATCTCTTAAATAAAAGAGCACACAAAGTTAAAGAATTACAATAGATCGTTAAGAACTATTGAACCCAGTGACTACAATACACCATTCCATCTGAAAAATCATTAATTACTTAATCTTACAAGAAGTTGGCCTATACATGGTCCAGGTGTGCAATCTTTCTTAATATCTTCTTATGTGCACATTTAAATTCGAAAAGACAAGCATATCTCCATAATCATAAGTTGATATCCCAATTTGTTCCAAAAAATGAGCTTCCTTTTAATCTTAATTCCAGCAATTTAAGGCAAGCCACATTGTGGAAACAATACAACTTGAGATATCTTAATTATTACTTTCTGAGTATGCAAACTTGAAGCTTATTTGATACTCAATACATTCATCTTAATACTTAATAATTATGTATTGAGCATCAAAAGCTTACAATTGCATTTCTGTTTGATTCTGAATTTTCAATCTTTCACAATGTCTTGGGTGCGGCAATACCACTAGACATGTTACTCAAATAAATTGCACTCTTCACGAACCCCGGGATGAGTTCATTGTACCAAAACAAACTTTTTTATTCTTAAGATATTATAATCCTACTCGCAAAACTTGCACATCAAGACATGCCACAATTCAACTTCTAATCAATAATGATGATGCAACTAAATAGAGTCAGAGTCATCCCACATAAAATGGCTCCTTCTAGAAAGATTGATTTATTTGTATTTTCTTATAATCACCTTGCCGAAACTTCTTTGCAAGTAGCATGCAATCATTTGCATCTCATATGCAACTGAGAACTCCTATGGTTTCCATGGGTCCAATCCTGGAACAAGATTGCCCAAATTCCCGGTATCAATGCTTTAAAGCCAGAAGATGAAGTTATACATCAATTATGTCAGCCATAAACTTATTTGTCCTTATTTTTTTGGAAAAAACCTTATTATTTGGACCTTTTTTGATAAATCTTAATAAACATCATCAATGTTCATTGAAGGAAACTTATGAACCTTGTATCAATGCTTATTAACTTACTATAGGTGTCACTTGTCAACATAATAATCATATCAACCACTTACTCAGTAAAATGCATATTGCAAGCATTTACTAAATGGCACCATACAAGAGTTTTATGTGTGAAAAACACGATACTCACCCTCAGGTCTTAGAAGATGACTTAAAATCTTTAAATACTCACCTCTAGAGTCACTGATTAATGTGAATGGACAACAGCTCACTGTTTTGTACTAGGCAAGAAAATTTCTCATCCAAGAAGGATGGAACTAAAACTTTAAGTTCTCAACTGTTTCCCTTTAGAGTCACTATATTCTATGGGGACCCATGACAACCCACTGTATTGGCTCTTCCAGGAAAACTTCTTTAAAATAGATGGTATCATCTTATAATCAACCATCCAAATTTCTTGATTTTGTGGGAACCATCTACCCAAATTTCTTAATTTCAATCTTATAGGAGAAGTGGAATTCTTAATGGGACTTTTATACCCTGTTGACATATTGTCACACCCGGTTTTGGAAGGCAAACCGAATGCGAACTATGTACGTGCCAGGATCAGAACTCACGTACACAGCGATTACATAAATGAACATCAATGCAGCATTGCTCGAATAGTAACTTAAAAGAGTATTAACTTATTACATCACAGAGTCATAGACATCCACATAGTTTATCAAAGTGCTAGCGAAACGCAGTAAAGATAAGGCCTTCACAGGCAGCTGACTGGGGGTTGCCGCCAACCCACACCTAGAATTCGTCGTAGTCTTGGAACTCCTGGAAGTCTCCTTCCACGGCTTCGCCTTCTCCTGAGCAGTGGTTACAATGCGGACAACCTGGTGTTTTGTGGTAAAGCAAGGATGAGTACACATCAACGTACTCAGCAAATGTCCCGTTTGGCTGAAGTGGACTAGCTTTATGTGGGGTTAGGCTCAAGCAGTTGCTTTTAGTTGGTCAGGTATTTATCATTAGTAGAAGCCAGATTTTAGCATTAACCAACCTATGAACCATTTCCTCATCGAGGAACATCATTATCATCATCGAACCAATATCGTAAATAGAACCATTGTATCTCTAATCAAAGAGGATCCCAAGGCTGCTCTTAACCGTGAGCACGGCTGATATATCAGTTTCACTACCCTCTGCAGAGGTCGCACACTTTACCCATGAGTCATGATGCCCTTTCTGCCCGGGGAGAGCTAATCCCCATTGACCACTACCTAGGTGGTCCGGCAGGGTATCACTACGTAGCTTTTACCAAGATTCCCTAGAGATCATAGCTGCCCGTTAGGTTTCTCCAGTTTGGTAAACACAGTACCCCTCCCCGCAGGAGAGTGACTAACAAAAAGCAAAACGAAAGAACCTCGGCACTCAGCCTCGGCAGAGCAAGCACTGTGCCTGGACCCCATTGACGGCACGACTGGCTGAAGCAACTACACCTCTAGTGCCTCTAATTAATTAGCTAAGGGCACCCCATTTCACCCTCATGGTTGCACTGTTATCCCGGGTGGTCTCTCAACGAACAGGTCCTTACGGAGAGGTACTCAGGAAACAGCCTGAGCCCCCTAGAGCATCACAAGGTCATCAACATCATCAGGATAACAGTATCATAAATAGTCACATCATGTTCATTGATTAAGTTAAGGCAATAGCAGAATGCTAACCATAATAGCCCATAAGGTCATCAAGGATAAAGTAAAGTGTAAAGCTAGTCAATCCTTAGGTTTCAAGTAAGTAATGCAGGGTAGTAGGTTATAAATGAATAGGACATAATAGGTCAGAGGACACTTGCCTTCACCAAACTATTGATCAGGAACTTCCTCTGCAACTTCCTCGGGAAACACAGACTGCTCGTTGTCTACGTAAAGTAATCATTCACACTATGCACTTGGGAAGTAACAAACAAAAACAATATACCAAACATATGCAGCAGAGAGATCACAAGTTCATAATAGAAAAGGGATAGGCACCCTGGTATTCCCTAGGTCTAAGGTAGAGGACTATACAAAGTGATTCATTATTCACTAATCAAATTTAAGTCAGTAGTGGGGTTAAACCATTACATGATTTTAAGTCCATAAACTTAGGTGCTCCCACTTTTATTAAAGTCTACCATCTTCTATTTATCTCAATTAGGGTTCCAATAACCTTAATCCTATCCAAATGGTCAACTATTAATTGGGACATGGAAACAGCAGGGAAACACTATTTAAATAGATAGACAAAAATACTATGAGCATTTTGCAATTTGAAGCACCTAATTTGGAGTTCATATGACAAAGTTATGAATTTTACAAGTTTAGAGATTAAAAATATACCCTAAATACTTATTTTGGATTAAATAAAAGATCCGAGGACCCAACTGCGAAAATCCAGGGACGGCGGGTTAATTCTCAGAAAACCGGGGGTCTCTTTAAGAAAACGTGCGGGCGAAGGGGTATCGGGCTCCTACGGCCGTCGGATCTCAGATCAACGCCCGAGATTAGATCGCGGGCGGGCGCGCGAGCGCGCGGCAGCCTGAGCGGCTGACAGGCGGGGCCAGGCGGGCAGCGCGGGCGCGGGACTGACAGGCGGGGCCGGGCGGCTAGAGCGAGGCGCGGGCGGGCTGACAGGCGGGGCCGGGCGGCAGAGCGGGGCGCAGGCGGGCTGACAGGCGGGGCCCAATTGGTAGGGAGGCGGGGCGCGGGGGAAAACGGCTCTGGGCCGTTGGATCTTAGGCGGACGGCTAGGATTGGACTCGGCCTATTTAAAATAGGGCCATCCGATCTGAAGATGGACGACGGGGATGGGGCGGCTGGCTTCTATCTCCTTCCCCAGCCGGCTGAGGCGGCAGGCGCCCGTCCCGCGGCGGAGAACTCACCGGAGACGAGGGGCGCGGGGGCCCTGCGGGTCCCTGGGGCGACCTGGGCGGCCGGGGAGGTTGGGGAGGGCGCGGGGAACCTTTTGGTGGGGGCTAGGTTGGGGCAGGGGCATCGGAGGGGGGCGGTCCACGGCGAAGCTGCTCGGCGGCGGCGCTATGGGACTCCGGCGAGCAATTAAACGCGATAGAGTGCAATAGAGGGGAAGGGAGGGGGCATGGGAGGTTCCTTACCTCAAGGCGAACTCCGGGGACTCCTTGGTGGCGACAATGGCGCGACGACGGCCCGGGTCGGCGGTGGCGGACCTCCGCGGCTGCGCAGCGAACGGCGGCTGAGCGCGGGTAGAGGAATTCGGGGAGGGAGAGGGAAAATTGGGGCGCGTCCCCGGGTTGCGGACGTCGGGGCGGAGCTCACCGTGGCAGAAGGCACGGATGGGGCTCCAACGGCGACGGAGGAACGAGCTCGGGCGGCGGCGGATCGTGGCGACGGCGCTTTGGCGTGCGCGCAGCGAGGGGGAGATGGGAGGGAGGCCTGCAGGTGCGCAAATGAGGGAGGGGGAGATGGCGAGCTAAGGCTTCGGGCTCAAGTGACCGAGGGCGAGGCGGTTGCGAGCTTCACGCGCGACGTGGGCGTGGAGTCCGCGGCACGCGCGGACCGGGGCGGCGGTTACGCGGAAGACGGAGAAGCTGACAGCCGGGGCCCGCGGGCAGAGAGAGAGGAGAAAGCGGGCGCGGGCGCGGAGAACGGTTGCGCTGACGGGCGGGCCCGCCAGGGCAGAGAGAGCGGGGGAAGCGGGCGCACGCGGGATGGGGAAAGCGGCTGCGCTGACAGGTGGGCCCGCCAGGGCAGAGAGAGGAGGAAGGGAGAAGGCGCGCGCGCGGGATGGGCCGATTGGGCCGAAAGGCCGAGGGGGGCGGGGGTATGGGCCTTTTTCCCTTTTTCTTTTATTCCAGCAATTGTTTTCCCCTTTTCTTTTTATTTTCTCTATTTGATTCAAATTCAAATAAGCCACAAATTCAAATTAGACTTTCTAAGAATTATGCACCAAACAAAAGTGAAATCTAGGGTTCAACATGATGCAACAATTCATACTCCCTTGGAGTTTAAGCTAATAGCCTATAGTTACAAATAAAATAACCACTTTTCTCCTATAGAAATGAGAAAGAGAAGATTGGGGAAGGATGAGAAAAGGGAAGTAACACCTGAATTTGTGAATATGAGCAAAGAAATTTTATACCCCCAAATTCAGGGTGTTACAAACCTATCCCCCTTAAAAGAATCTCGCCCCGAGATTCAGGGTTGGTCAGCAAAGAGTTCAGGGTATTTGGCCTTCAGATCGTCTTCTCGTTCCCAGGTTGCTTCTTCCTCGGAGTGGTGACCCCATCTGACTTTGCACATTCTGATGGTGTTCCTCCGGGTGACTCTGTCTGCAAACTCCAGAATCTGCGTTGGCTTCTCTATGTATGTCAGATCCTCTTGGACTTCCAAACCCTCCACTGGCAACTGTTCTTCTGGTACTCGCAGACACTTCTTCAATTGCGACACATGGAACACGTTGTGCACTGCTGACAAGCTCTCTGGTAGGTTGAGTTGGTAAGCCACTTCTCCACGCTTTGCTTGAATCTGATATGGTCCAACGTACCGGGGTGCTAACTTGCCTTTAACTCCGAACCTTCTGACTCCCCTGATAGGTGACACCTTCAGATAGACGAAATCCCCCACTTCGAAACTCAGTTCTCTTCTCCTTCGGTCCGCATAGCTTCGCTGTCTTGACTGGGCTATCTTCAGGTTCTCCCGAACCATTTTGATATTCTCTTCGGCTTCAAGCAAAATGTCGGGGCCAAACACCTGTCTCTCTCCAGGCTGGTCCCAATGCAGCGGAGTCCTACAACTCCGTCCATAGAGTGCCTGAAACGGTGACATCTTCAAGCTAGCCTGATAGCTATTGTTGTAGGAGAATTCTGCATAAGGTAACCTTTTGTCCCATCCTGACTTGTCTTGTAACGCACAGGCTCTCAGCATATCTTCTAGGATCTGATTAGTTCTTTCAGTCTGACCGTCTGTCTATGGATGATAAGCCGAGCTGAAGTTCAAATGTGTGCCCAAAGCTTCTTGTAGCTGCTGCCAAAAGTGAGAGGTGAACTGCGTTCCTCGATCTGACACTATCTTTTTCGGCACACCATGAAGGCAGACTATCCGTGACATGTATAACTCAGCTAACATTGCTCCGGTGTATGTGGTCTTCACAGGTATGAAATGGGCCACCTTTGTTAAGCGGTCCACAACCACCCAGATGGAATCATAGCCGGCCCGGGCACGAGGTAGGCCAACCACAAAATTCATCCCGATCTCATCCCACTTCCACTGAGGAATCCGCAATGGCTGCAACAATCCAGCGGGCCTTTGATGCTCTGCTTTGGTTCTTTGACAGCTATCATAGATGGCGACATATTCTGCGATTTCTCTTTTCATGCCATACCACCAAAACCTCCTTTTTAAATCCTGGTACATCTTTTCACTTCCCGGGTGTATGGAGTAGGCTGTCTCATGAGCTTCCTTGAGGATCAGTTCCCGAATAGGTTTGAGGTCGGGGACACACAATCGGTCCTTGAACCATATTACCCCCTCTTCATCCTCTCGAAAGTCTTTGCCTCTTCCTTCTAAGATTAACTGCCGGATCTTGTTGATGCTTTCATCATCCTTCTGCCCTTCTTTGATCTCCCGCTCTAGGGTGGGCTCCAATTCCACTGTTACTCCCTGCGTACTGTTCAGGAAACCGAGACTCAGTCTGTCGAACTCCTTGGCTAACTCATACGGCATCAGGATACGTGGCCAACATATTGACTTGACTCTTCCTGCTCAGAGCATCTGCAACAACATTGGCTTTGCCCGGATGGTAATGTATCTCCAACTCATAGTCCTTGATCAATTCCAACCATCTTCGCTGTCTCATGTTTAACTCTGACTGGGTGAATATGTACTTCAGACTTTTATGATCTGTGTAGATGTCGCACTTCTGCCCATACAGGTAATGTCTCCAGGTCTTTAGAGCATGAACTTACTGCTGCCAACTCCAGGTCATGTGTGGGATAATTTTTCTCATGGATCTTCAGCTGTCGAGATGAATATGCTACAACTCTTCCTTCTTGCATTAGCACACATCCCAATCCGGTGTAAGAAGCATCACAATACACTGAGAATGGCTTGTGAACATCAGGCAGGACTAACACCGGAGCTGTAGTCAATCTATTTTTCAGTTCTTCAAATGCTTCCTGACACTTTTGGGTCCACTTAAACTCAACTTTCTTCGCTAGCAACGCTGTCATTGGTCTAGCAATCTTTGAGAAGCCTTCGATGAAACGCCTGTAATACCCAGCCATTCCAATAAAGCTCTTGATTCCACGAACATCCTTTGGTGCTTTCCAGTTCAGGATATCTGCCACTTTCTTTGGATCCACTACCAACCCATCTTGATTTATGATGTGAGCCAGAAATAAGACTTCATGAATCCAGAACTCGCATTTGCCCAGCTTGGCATACAACTGATGCTCTCGAAGTCTTTGCAATACCATCTTCAAATGCTCTACATGATCTTCCTCACTTTGAGAGTATATGAGAATATCATCGATAAACACTACCACAAACTTGTCCAGATAATCCATGAACACACTGTTCATCAGATACATAAAGAAGGCTGGCGCATTTGTCAAACCAAAGGACATAACTGTGAATTCATATAACCCGTACTTGGTGATGAATGCTGTCTTCGGTATGTCCGAGGGTCGGATTCTGAGTTGATGGTAACCTGATCTCAGATCTATCTTCGAGAATACGCTGGCACCTCTGAGCTGGTCGAACAAATCTTCTATCCTTGGCAGGGGGTACTTGTTCTTGACAGTGACTTCATTCAAGGCTCTGTAATCTATGCACATCCTTTTGGTACCATCTTTCTTCTCTACAAACAACACCGGAGCGGCCCAAGGCGAGGTACTTGGTCTGATGTAACCCTTCTCTAACATCTCATCTATCTGCTTCTTGAGTTCCACCAATTCTGGTCCAGACACTCGGTAGGCTCTTTTGGAAATGGGGGCGGTACCAGGGATAAGCTCTATGGCAAATTCGACTTTTCTCTTGGGTGGCATGCCCGTTAGCTCCTCGGGAAACACGTCCAGAAAGTCCGACACAACCTTGATAGCCTCGAGCGGGTTGGCCTCCTTACTATCAACTGAAATCTGGTGACAGACACCCTCCGCTGATTTAGGCATCCTTAGCTCGGCCACTACCTCTTCTCCTGACGGGGACTTCAATGTTATGGTCCTTTTGTCACAGCTAACATTCGCTTCATACTTCATTAACCAATTCATCCCTAGAATGACATCTATCCCAGGGGTGTCTATTACTATTAGATCACTGGGGAACCCTATCCCCCTTATTTCCACCCTTATATTTGAGCATATTTTATCTGTTTGCACCTTGCCATCCAACCGAATTAATCCTCATGGGCGGCATCATTGCCTCTACTGAGATGTTATGCAATTCTACCCAGGTTGCAGTGACAAATGAATGAGTTGCACCAGTATCAAATAGCACTTTCGTGGGATGAGATTCGACTTGAGAACATACCTACTGCCACATCTGGTGCATCCTGGATCGCTTCGGCCTCCAAGTGGTTCACCTTTCCACGGTTGTACGCTTGGTTACGATTGCCTGCTGTCGGCTGCAGTACACCTTGCCTTGTTGGAGCATTGGGGTTGGTCTGCTGCTGTGCCATCTTCTTCGGGCATTGCATCGCCCAGTGGCCTTGTTCTCCACAGTGGAAACATCCTCTGCCTCCTCCTTGTGCTGGAGCTGCTTGGTTGCTCTGGTTTGCTGCTGGGGCAGGAAGGCGAGGTGCCTGGTTATTCTGCTTCTGATACTGATTACCTCCTTGCTGGCTGTGCTGACGATACTGCTGCTGCTGCTGTTGATACTGCCTCTGAAACTGCTGCTGATGCGGACGCTGATTCTGATTCTGATATCCCTGTGGGTGACCGGGCCTGCCTTGCTGAGATGAACTGCCTGAGAAACTGTGGACGGCTGATGCTTCCGGACTGGGGTCCACTCATCTTGCGCTTCCGATCTTCCATATCCTTACGCTTCTTCTCAGTCATAACTGCCCTATCGATCAGGTGCTGGAAGGTGGGGAAGGTGTGGTTCATCAGCTGGTAATGCAGGGGATCCACCAAACCCCTCATGAACCTGTACTGCCTTTTAGCATCAGTGTTGACATCCTCAGGTGCATAACGAGATAGCTGCAGAAACTTGTCTCTGTATTCACTAACAGACAGGGGTCCCTGCTTCAGAGCCAGAAACTCCTCCTTCTTCACGATCATCAGTCCCTCTGGCACATGGTACCTGTGGAAACTCTCGCTGAATTCTTCCCAGGTGATGGCTTTCGGGGTCCGCATGGGTGGCGAGGTAGGACTCCCACCAGGACTGGGCTGCTCCCCTTAGCTGACGGGGGCCATACAGAACCTTCTCCCTGTCGTTGCATTGGGCGGTGCGCAGTTCTCTTTCCACTGCGCGCAGCCAGTCTTCTGCATCCATGGGGTCAGCAGAATGGGCGAAGGTAGGAGGGTGCCCTCTCATGAACTCACCACGCTTATCCCGTGGCATCTGGGGCATCTGCACTTGCAATTGGGGTTGGGGTTGCTGTTGAGCCTGCTGCATGGCTGCCAGAGTCTGCCCAATGGCCTGCACTGCCTGAGTCTGCATCAAGAACATCTGCTCCACTGACATCGGGGGTGGCGGGGGAGGCTGCCTCTGTTGTTCCTCCTGCTGGTCATGCTGCTCTTGCTGAGCACGCCTGTTGCATCGGCGCCTGTTGTCAGACATCTGTGGAAGACATTCATACATCAGCGTTGATCTTACAACCCTCCAGCATAAGAAAAGAGAATACAGAATTCTTCATGACACTGAGTGAACAAAGAGCTTCACTGATCCCCATTACGATTCAACACAGCTTCTCAGATAAGAAGGAAAGTAGAAGTAAATGGCTTCCCAACTAAATAACTGACTTTATTAACATTATAGCTAGGCCAAACTGCAGGAGAAACCCACAGGTTGGCAACAGTCATTACAAAGATTCAAATCCAGCACAAGTTCATCATAACAAGCATGCAATGCAACTGATAAGCAAACTAAACTAAATGGAAGCAACTGATAAGCAAACTAAACTAACTATCTAAGACTGAGACGTCTGACTTAAGAATTATTACAAACTTCGACGCTAACGATCTAAGGATCCAGATCTATCCTGGTCCTACAGGCAGGGGAACCATAAGTGTGGTGACCACGTGGCGGTGAAGCGGTAAGGGTGCTGAGTCCCAATAGGAGCGGGAGAACCACCCTCCTGGTGATGGCGCTCTGCCAGCTCAGCACGCAACTCCGCAATCTCCGTTCGAGCCCTGCTCAGCTCAGTCCAGAGAGTGATCCAGCTCAGTGTTAAGCACTGCGACTAGGTTGACTGTGCTGCTCAACCTAGGGTTAGCCTCACCAACAGGTGAGACAACCACACTCTCTGTGCTGCCAGTAGGGCGGCGGGGGTAGTACCGAAGGTTAAGACCGTCGGCCACCCCACCGAACAAAGAACAGTACTGGGAGAGTGCACGTCAGTGCTGCATCCTGCATAGCCGCCTCTGCAGTGTCCCTCTCGGAGATGGAATAGTGCTCCGAAACGGCCTCCGCACCCCTAGAGGTCGTCCTCCGGACGGCGAACTAGGCAGGTAGCCTCCCAGCGGTCCGGGTACCTCCAGCGACTGTGCTGGTAGACTACACAATGATACTCGATCGACCAGGTATGCCGGTCAAAAGCCTAGGCGCAGCAAGGTGTCGAGTGCGTCGTGGAAGTGACAACCGCGAGCGGCGTCACGGGTGATGGGTCGGGCGACCCATCCTTCCGCCTCCTGCGGCTCAGAAGACTCCGTGCTGTGGTCTGAGTCGTCGTCAGTCGGGGTCTCCTCCAGGATCTCCTCCAGCAGCTCCTCCAACAGCCGGGACGTCCCGCGGTGGTGCAGGGGGCGCCTCTAGCTGGGCAACAGAGGAACGGGGCCTCACGGACTCCACCTCCTGCTGGGGTGGGGAGGAAGAGCCCTGCTGCTCTCTGTGCTGGCGCCGGACGTCCCTGCTCCTCACGCAGGCCGTGGTGCAGTCTCTCCAGGTGACTCGACTGACCGGACACGGTGCGGTGCAGAGGACGCTCCGCAAGTCGAGACGGCAGGAAAGGAATCACCGACTTACGTGCAGTGTGTCTAAGACGAGCCATCTACAAAAGACACCGTAAGCATAAGAGTAAGAGCAGAACTAATATGACAAGTGAATAAACCATAGACAGAATAAGATAAAAAATTTTAACAAGGTATAATATAGTATATAGATATATGTAGTAAAACATAGGGTTGGTCGAGATGACCGACTTTTGAAGTAACATCAGAGGTCAAGGTGAGGGGGGAAGGTCAATAGTCTTTAGTACGACCAGTGCTACTCTAGGTCAGCGGTCCTACAGTCAGCACAGGCTTTGATACCACTTATGTCACACCCGGTTTTGGAAGGCAAACCGAATGCGAACTATGTACGTGCCAGGATCAGAACTCACTGTACACAGCGATTACATAAATGAACATCAATGCACATTGCTCGAATAGTAACTTAAAAGAGTATTAACTTATTACATCACAGAGTCATAGACATCCACATAGTTTATCAAAGTGCTAGCGAAACGCAGTAAAGATAAGGCCTTCACAGGCAGCTGACTGGGGGTTGCCGCCAACCCACACCTAGAATTCGTCAGTAGTCTTGGAACTCCTGGAAGTCTCCTTCCACGGCTTCGCCTTCTCCTGAGCAGTGGTTACAATGCGGACAACCTGGTGTTTTGTGGTAAAGCAAGGATGAGTACACATCAACGTACTCAGCAAATGTCCCGTTTGGCTGAAGTGGACTAGCTTTATGTGGGGTTAGGCTCAAGCAGTTGCTTTTAGTTGGTCAGGTATTTATCATTAGTAGAAGCCAGATTTTAGCATTAACCAACCTATGAACCATTTCCTCATCGAGGAACATCATTATCATCATCGAACCAATTATCGTAAATAGAACCATTGTATCTCTAATCAAAGAGGATCCCAAGGCTGCTCTTAACCGTGAGCACGGCTGATATATCAGTTTCACTACCCTCTGCAGAGGTCGCACACTTTACCCATGAGTCATGATGCCCTTTCTGCCCGGGGAGAGCTAATCCCCATTGACCACTACCTAGGTGGTCCGGCAGGGTATCACTACGTAGATTTTACCAAGATTCCCTAGAGATCATAGCTGCCCGTTAGGTTTCTCCAGTTTGGTAAACACAGTACCCCTCCCCGCAGGAGAGTGACTAACAAAAAGCAAAACGAAAGAACCTCGGCACTCAGCCTCGGCAGAGCAAGCACTGTGCCTGGACCCCATTGACGGCACGACGGCGAAGCAACTACACCTCTAGTTCCTCTAATTAATTAGCTAAGGGCACCCCATTTCACCCTCATGGTTGCACTGTTATCCCGGGTGGTCTCTCAACGAACAGGTCCTTACGGAGAGGTACTCAGGAAACAGCCTGAGCCCCCTAGAGCATCACAAGGTCATCAACATCATCAGGATAACAGTATCATAAATAGTCACATCATGTTCATTGATTAAGTTAAGGCAATAGCAGAATGCTAACCATAATAGCCCATAAGGTCATCAAGGATAAAGTAAAGTGTAAAGCTAGTCAATCCTTAGGTTTCAAGTAAGTAATGCGGGGTAGTAGGTTATAAATGAATAGGACATAATAGGTCAGAGGACACTTGCCTTCACCAAACTGTTGATCAGGAACTTCCTCTGCAACTTCCTCGGGAAACACAGACTGCTCGTTGTCTACGTAAAGTAATCATTCACACTATGCACTTGGGAAGTAACAAACAAAAACAATATACCAAACATATGCAGCAGAGAGATCACAAGTTCATAATAGAAAAGGGATAGGCACCCTGGTATTCCCTAGGTCTAAGGTAGAGGACTATACAAAGTGATTCATTATTCACTAATCAAATTTAAGTCAGTAGTGGGGTTAAACCATTACATGATTTTAAGTCCATAAACTTAGGTGCTCCCACTTTTATTAAAGTCTACCATCTTCTATTTATCTCAATTAGGGTTCCAATAACCTTAATCCTATCCAAATGGTCAACTATTAATTGGGACATGGAAACAGCAGGGAAACACTATTTAAATAGATAGACAAAAATACTATGAGCATTTTGCAATTTGAAGCACCTAATTTGGAGTTCATATGACAAAGTTATGAATTTTACAAGTTTAGGGATTAAAAATATACCCTAAATACTTATTTTGGATTAAATAAAAGATCCGAGGACCCAACTGCGAAAATCCAGGGACGGCGGGTTAATTCTCAGAAAACCGGGGGTCTCTTTAAGAAAACGTGCGGGCGAAGGGGTATCGGGCTCCTACGGCCGTCGGATCTCAGATCAACGCCCGAGATTAGATCGCGGGCGGGCGCGCGAGCGCGCCGCAGCCTGAGCGGCTGACAGGCGGGGCCAGGCGGGCAGCGCGGGCGCGAGACTGACAGGCGGGGCCGGGCGGCAGAGCGAGGCGCGGGCGGGCTGACAGGCGGGGCCGGGCGGCAGAGCGGGGCGCGGGCGGGCTGACAGGCGGGGCCCAATTGGCAGGGAGGCAGGGGCGCGGGGGAAAACGGCTCTGGGCCGTTGGATCTTAGGCGGACGGCTAGGATTGGACTCGGCCTATTTAAAATAGGGCCATCCGATCTGAGATGGACGGCGGGGATGGGGCGGCTGGCTTCTGTCTCCTTCCCCAGCCGGCTGAGGCGGCGGCGCCCGTCCCGCGGCGGAGAACTCGCCGGAGACGAGGGGCGCGGGGGCCCTGCGGGTCCCTGGGGCTGACCTGGGCGGCCGGGGAGGTTGGGGAGGGCGCGGGGAACCTTTTGGTGGGGGCTAGGTTGGGGCAGGGGCACCGGAGGGGGGCGGTCCACGGCGAAGCGGCTCGGCGGCGGCGCTATGGGACTCCAGGCGAGCAATTAAACGCGATAGAGTGCAATAGAGGGGAAGGGAGGGGGCATGGGAGGTTCCTTACCTCAAGGCGAACTCCGGGGACTCCTTGGTGGCGACAATGGCGCGACGACTGGCCCGGGTCGGCGGTGGCGGACCTCCGCGGCTGCGCAGCGAACAGGCGGGTGAGCGCGGGCAGAGGAATTCGGGGAGGGAGAGGGAAAATTGGGGCGCGTCCCGGGTTGCGGACGTCGGGGCGGAGCTCACCGTGGCAGAAGGCACGGCGGGGCTCCAACGGCGACGGAGGAACGAGCTCGGGCGGCGGCGGATCGTGGCGACGACGCTTTGGCGTGCGCGCAGCGAGGGGGAGATGGGAGGGAGGCCTGCAGGTGCGCAAATGAGGGAGGGGGAGATGGCGAGCTAGGCTTCGGGCTCAAGTGACCGAGGGCGAGGCGGTTGCGAGCTTCACGCACGACGTGGGCGCGGAGTCCGCGGCACGCACGGACCGGGGCGGCGGTTACGCGGAGACGGAGAAGCTGTACAGCCGGGGCCCGCGGGCAGAGAGAGAGAGGAGAAAGCGGGCGCGGGCGCGGAGAACGGTTGCGCTGACGGGCGGGCCCGCCAGGGCAGAGAGAGCGGGGGAAGCGGGCGCGCGCGGGATGGGGAAAGCGGCTGCGCTGATGGGTGGGCCCGCCAGGGCAGAGAGAGGAGGGGGGGAGAAGGCGCGCGCGCGGGATGGGCCGATTGGGCCGAAAGGCCGAGGGGGGCAGGGGGTATGGGCCTTTTTCCCTTTTTCTTTTATTCCAGCAATTGTTTTCCCCTTTTCTTTTTATTTTCTCTATTTGATTCAAATTCAAATAAGCCACAAATTCAAATTAGACTTTCTAAGAATTATGCACCAAACAAAAGTGAAATCTAGGGTTCAACATGATGCAACAATTCATACTCCCTTGGAGTTTAAGCTAATAGCCTATAGTTACAAATAAAATAACCACTTTTCTCCTATAGAAATGAGAAAGAGAAGATTGGGGAAGGATGAGAAAAGGGAAGTAACACCTGAATTTGTGAATATGAGCAAAGAGATTTTATACCCCCAAATTCAGGGTGTTACACATATGAACTAAACAACTTCTTAATGGGATTTATCTCTCCCCTCGAAATGTGAACTAAAACAACAGTTCCATATTTCGATAAAATCTCATGATTGATATTACACTACTATGCCTTTACCTCAGAAAACTTTATTTTCATGAGGTCACATACTATCAGTATTCACATGAACTTAGCATTTGCTAAACTTTATTATGTGCATGTTACTTTTAAAGTCAATCAAGACATTTTAATCAATGATAGTCATTTAATTCAGTATATATTGAACTTAGGGGATTACTCCCCCTAGATCTAAGGATTTCTCCCCCCACATTCTTATTAGCATGATGTACATTCTACGCATAAACTTACTTTGCTTATATGGTACAAGTAAGGAACTTACTGTCACATAATAGTAGGGATATTGCAACTTCAATATCGCATGAATCACAACCAATTGACTTCCATGGTATTGGCACCATGTAAAAGCTTAATGATCCATATGATTTCCATGGCATTAGCATCATGTAAAACTTAATGATGCAATTCACTTCCATGGTATTAGCACCATGCAAAACTTAATGATATATTTCACTTCCTTGGTATTAGCACCATGCAAAACTTAATGATTCATATGACTTTCATGGTATTAGCACCATGTAAAACATAATGATTCTTCTTCACATCACTATTGAGTAGAAAATGAAGAATTTAATAAATATACACAAACATTTATGAAAAACACCTTGATATAAACAACGTTGGTTAGAATATGTCAATTTGATATGTCTTATGCTTATAGAAGGTCGACATTATGAATAACACTTTATCTTTAAACATCACTTGAACATGATCATCTGTAGAAGCAGAATTTGTCGTTGTAGATCGCTACTTGGGGGAGAGGCACGACGCGAGGAGGTGTAGATGA
The DNA here is from genome assembly GCA_029449295.1 of Zea luxurians. Taxonomy (NCBI): domain Eukaryota; kingdom Viridiplantae; phylum Streptophyta; class Magnoliopsida; order Poales; family Poaceae; genus Zea; species Zea luxurians. Next base: position 80,634,287 of record JAOPSE010000014.1, read on the forward strand.
ACACCGGTGCAAAAGGTCAGCGACAGGCGTAGTCTCTACATGTCCACGGTCCATCTCGTGTCTATTTTGATCGGTATTCAGGGAGGTCTCTCCCTCAATAATATACACAGATGAGTTAGACCTAGGACCATACCACTAATTAGGAAGAGTGTTCAAGCGATTAGGAAACGTGAGCTGCTAGACCATCTCCAAAAGTCTTTCAAAACTCTACGGATTGCAGGTTTGGTCGCTCCTGTAGCTATCCAAACCTGTATCCGATCCTCCGTTGATGTTTGGTTTGCATCATAGAAGAATGTCGTCCGTCATCACTCTATTTTATTTGCAAGACAATATGTGGGATGCCGAATAAAGCTATCCATGAAACCAAACACCCTGTTAGTCTCAATCCTTATTTTTAGAAAAAAGAAAAAGGAAAAAACAACACTTCAATCGTCTGCTAGTGAGCTCCCAACCTGACGAAGGTTTCATGTTCTCGCGTTTTTTCGGTTTCGCGTGCTACCCAATAATAAATTTATTTTTTTGAAAAATATTAGGAGATGTGAGAGTATTGAGATTTTTTAGCAATTAAAGTTTTAGGAAGTTCCTAATTCTTATGTATTAGAACAAATATTTTAGAAATTATTAGAGATGCTCTTAGACCACGGAGACTTGGTTAGTCTTTTTGACTAAGCCCGAGATCAACCCCAAACATGTATATATGCCAATTTGCATGTATGTGTACAATGCGCATGTACTGATAGATCTACTTCTTGCATAGTGATAAAGTTGTATTCAGTGAATCGTGTAAAATAGAGAATGTAGAAGTATAGATTACACTGTTTGATAATGTTTATGAAGTGAGATTTGAAATAGGGGATCGAATAGGGATCTGGTGGAGATAGTCTAATTCATGCTCATATGTCGTCCACTTGCA